>OY728138.1:913088131-913713131 GCA_963277665.1 Viscum album | reverse complement strand
ATGTTTTAGTAAAAAAATTGACTTTAGTATTTTCAGTACCAGCCACCTAATACCCAAACATATAACATCATATCTAAGAGTAGGACACATCATGTATGTTCAAACAACATGACTAAGTGATAGTAATACATTCCTAGATGACCCTTTGGGATACCCACATCATTTTGAATAGAAGTAAATGTAATGTGTTATCCTTTATCATGTTTTTCTTATCATTTCACCTAGTTATTAGGATTGTAAAATCAAATAGTCCATTCTAATCATTATTTCATATAGATTAAAATTTTGGTTTTATCTTTTCTAATAGAGTCTGTTTATAAGAATTTTTGGGTAGTTTGATTATATTATCTCTATTGTTAAAATGAAAATGTTTGAGTGAAGTATTTAGATAATATGTGGGGTCAATAACCTTATAGATTCATTTTTATGGTAGCATTTGGTTCCCTCATATACTCAATGAATTGGGTTAACCCATGTTGATTTAGAGAAATATACCACTATTTTATGAATGGGTTTAGTACAATATTGATCTCAAAAAGCGGAAGGACCCTTATATGACTGATATAGCATGTTAGCCCCTATGTGTTGGGGTTTGAGTCCTCCATCCATGGATTTAGTACCAATTTAGTTGATATTTATACGACATAAATGTGGATTTATTACTATGTGTCTAGGGTCAATAAAGATGACCTGTGGGTTATAGGTGACATTAGTGGATTTAAATCTAGTTTATAATGAGATTAGTGGAATTTTTTGATGATGGTAGTTTTTTATGACTATATATTGAGTTCTTGTAGAGAGGTTATGTTTTCATTTGATATAGGTCTATCATAGTTTGAGACATATTTGATATATCTTTATTTTCCATTGGAGTTTCTCATGTGTAATTTTGTTGGGTTTTTAATGCCTCATACATGCATGTTCTATAATTTTATGGTTTTATGTATGTTATAATTGTGTATTTGTTATATTTTAATTTATAGATGTATATCAATTACCATTTATCATTAGGATAAAGCCTCTTATGTGCAATATTACTTTTTAGTTCTAGTCACAAACCCTTGTCCAATTATATAAGGGATTGGTGTGTCACACTCAGCCTAATTGTTTGTCCAAGAAGGTCCGTAATAAGATTGTTACTATAAAATTGGTATCATATTAGTTTTTCAATCCCATGATTGGTGTTAATATTTAGAATTATCATCGGTTTTTGTTTGGGAAATTTAGTTTAGTAGTGTCACGGGGTCTTGAGTTCAATTTGAAGAGTAGGGAACCTAGTAATTGGTGTGGGTGAAAAAAAAAACCCTTTCACCAAGATTATGATAATATTTTGATCAACTTCAAACTCTAAGTCATCAACTAAAGATATATTTAGGATGAAACATGCATCATGTAGAGTTTAGATGTGATCTTCGGTACCCTTCATGTGTTATCTCAACTATATATTTTTTAATAAACACTGATTTATCTGTGATTATGGGAGGTTACCCCCACAAAATTCCATCTAACATCCATAGGTAACATTATAACAAGGAAATTCCAGTACTCTAACCTCTTAGAAATGACTATTTATGTAATGAGGCTTCGATTTACAGATCTGATTAGGAGGTACCAATACCTCACAAGTAGAGGGAACATCCTCCAACCTTTATGTAGAGAGAAGAACCTACACTTGAAGAGTATGTGGTAGTTTCAACTAGGAATGTTGGGACTACTTAGATGATGAGTGTTCTTCACATGTTCTACTTTCATAGGCCTCCTAAAATTCAAGGTAAGCCTAATCCTCATGCGAGAAAATATTTTCTAGATTTAGTGGACTATTTTTTTCCCATTTTAGATACCCATCAATTATATGGTGATTCTTTTGACAAATATATATCATGTACTAGAGATATTTTTGTTGAAATTTTCTACCTAAACTCATGTTGAGGCTGACTTTCCATGGTTGGAGTTTGAGTGAACTTTTAGTGAGGAGTGATATCAAATGATGCAAAGGATGGTATACATTTAGGTGATAATAGACCATTAGGTGGGAAATAAAACTATAGCTATGTCACACCCATATTCTTAAATAAATTTAGTTTATTATTTTATTTTGATTTTAATACTTTTGTTAAGGTTCGGGATGAGTCCCGATTAGAATTTGGTGTTTTTTATGATAAATGGATGTTTTGGGCTTGACATTGTTTAGTGGATGGGAAAAGCTCAGTCGAGACCGTGCGGCTTTGCCCAGGTCATCGTGCAACCTACTTGGCATTTAAAAAAATATACTAATTAATAAGATGAGTAATAAAATGAAATTAATAATTTTTAAAATAATAATAATAATACTACTACTATTATTATTTCTAAAATAATTTTTAAGTTTTATTTACTATTAATAATAATAATATTATTATTATTGTTATCGTGAGTTGTTATTATTATTTTTGAGATGGCATAATATTTTTTAGGGTTATATTTACTTTTTTTCCTTTCTTTTCAGTCCACTTTTTTTTTGTTTTTTTCTCTACTCTCATCTTCCTCTCCTCCCTCTCCCATCATGCATCTCTTATCGTGTGTGTGCGCACTTCCCTACTACCATGGCTGATACCCCCTTCCCCTTATGCTTTTATCCTTGATCACCACTCTGTTCATCCCTCCGTGCGACATCCCTGTGGTGTGAAAAAAACTCCCAACTGAAGCTCCTCCTTGGTTGCGTGACACACCACCCTCCAGACTCCTCTATCCATCGATTTCTTCCACTATTTCTTCACGATTCTTGTTCGAAGCTTAGAGGTATGGTTCCCTATTCCTCCACCTTTCTATTTTTAACCAAATTTCACCCTCTCCATCAACCTTTAAAATTTGACCAAACCCTAGGTATGTGCTATCTCTAATTTCTTTTGTTTCTTCCACCATTAGGTGGGGAAGAATTTCCATCGTGAATCCATTCTAAGTGTTCCAAAAAACACCGCTGAAGGCGAGGTTATTTGGAGTGTTTTGGTTTTTTTCAAATGTTTTTGGGTAAGGTGTTCCTTTCATTTTGTTGTTTTTCACCTCTATTATTACAGTTTATAGATGTTGTTGAATTCATTTTGATTAATTGGTAGAGAATTAGGCTATGCTGTTTGATTTTGGTCAGCCACTTCCATCCAAGGTGAGGTTTAAATCTTGTTGTTTGGTTTCATACCATCTTTATTAGGATACTTATTTGTTTAATATTTTTAGTATTTTTGGTTTAGTGCGTTGAACTCTACATTGTAGTTTCGAGTCACCAGGTATAAGTTGACACACCTTCATGTACATAGGTATGTGTATATATATACATGGGTTCCCCCATTACATGTATAATTATCCATAATAGTGACTATGCATCTATTAGGCTAGGTGTGCCCATGTATATATATGAAAATGCATACGTAGGTGAGTGGTGACTACCATATGCATATAATAATATATGTAAGGATCACCTTACACATGTTCATGGACATTAATATGTGTGCATAGAGGCTAGGTGTCCTTACATGTATGTAAAGATCCATATGCTCACTAGAGGATCATCAACATTTAGTTGGAATGTTTTGAGGTCTGAATTCTTGGTTTCTTTCTACCCTGAGGTAGGTCCCCTATTCTTATTCCTTTAATTTGAATCTCAAGATTGATTACTTGTTTTACAAACATGTTTTATATTTATGAAATATACACATGCTATGAAATCTTCTTGTGGTTTATATAAATGACCATGCATTCTTTTTCAAAAATGAAATGTATTTTTACTCCGATTTGGTCTTAAGTGACTTTTCATGAATATTAATTTCCTAAATGGTTTTGAATTGGAAATGATAATTTATAAATGCATTGGTCCTTTTGACCAGTTTAGTTATAAAAGTGTAATAAAATTTTTGGTTTTCTAAAAAACTTCAATGTGATTTAAAAAGAAGGGTTTTGTGTGAACACATGGTTAAATGGAAGTTTTACTTTCTTGAAATAATTTCATCATTGCAGGAATGGGTTAAATCTTGTTTTTAAATTTTTAGAACATTGGTAGTTCAATTGAGATTTTAAATGATTTTAGAAAACTTAAAAGTGTTGGGTGATTATGTTTTCTAAAATTAAAAGTATTCCTTGTAATTAATTAAGATTGTTTGTATCTTTAAGAATGGTTTTTGAAAAAGGAAAACCCCTCTTGAGGCATGCCGCCTTGTTTTAGAAAATGATATGTGTCTTGAATCTGTGTATTGTGATTTATTCCTAGTGAATAGGCTTGTGCCTTTTTTGTTACCAAAAAAGGGGCAATGCACTCATGGAGGGAGATTGGTGGTGAGAGGGTGGGTGTGTTTTTAATTAAAGAGAATGACTTACCCATGCATGCTGGTTTTATGAAAACTCAGCACCACTAGAAATTGAGCACATAGGAATCTTGGGGTATATAGGTGGCTGGACTAGGGCTTGTATGCTAGATGATTCAGATGTGGTTCATCCTAGTTTTTTCTAGTTTGATTGATGCTACAACACTAAATAAATGATTATGGATGATGATGTGAGGCCACTAGGTTTACAGGGATCTCCCCAACTAGTTCCTCATGCATGATAATGCTAGTTTTTGTGGTTTCTATACCACATTTCACTGATGTATGAGGTTCCAAGGGTCCCATTTTTGCTAGTTACCTATAGGTATTGACCTTGGTGATCACTTATGACATGGTGTTTCTGAAGTGATTTCCATTTTAGTTGCTTCAAGCATGTTTCCCCATTAGTAAAAAAATAAATGTATTTAATTTAAGCTATTTTTATTTCATTTAAAAATGACTATACATACTTGAAAATGATTTCGAGAATGTGGTAAAAAGGTAAAGGTTTTTCTTGGAAATAGATTGGCTAATTTTTTAATAATAGTGAATATTATTTTTATGCGTTTGTATTTTCAAACAAGAATGATTTGAGTTTATTTTTTAAGGCATTGGCATAGGGATTTGTTAATCCTTGGAATTCCTACTGAGAATCTTGTTTCTCACTAATACTTTTTTTTCAATTTCATATTACTCTATTATTTGTTCTCTCTTACACTGAGTGTGGTCATATATTCCTTGGTGAACCACAAGTTCATTTGAGGTATGTATCATTATTTAGTTTATTCCTTTTACTACTGATTTTTTTTCAGTTTATTTATTTATTTATCTTTTCATTAGGGGAAAATCATTCCCAACTATTTTCTTTTGGTTCCCAACACTAGTTGCTAGCCTATGGGGAACAAGAATTCCCTTCAGGCCTTGTTGCAGGCTAACGACAGTGATTGATTCAGGTTTGATCAGGTTGGTTCATGAAAAAATGGTTTCAATGAAGGCCCTTATAATTTGGGGTGCTAGTTATCTAAGAGATTAGGTTTTTTGGGATTCAAGAGGTAGGTGCAGGAAGGATGTCATGAACCCTTGACTATCCGAATTCTCAAGTTTCCAAGGTTAGTCCGGGATTTGAATGTTACTTTTTTTAGTATGTGTGGATAGGGGATGAAAAAATGAGTGAGCCTGTGTTATGTGATGAGATTTTATGGATTAACGAACCATATACATCCTGAGTGCATGTTTCAAGATACTCTCTATAGTTGATACTCGCTTAGATAATGGTCTTCTAATCCATGTTGTTTGGTTGGAAGAGCCACTAGTTCATTATTTTTGGATGTTCTAATGCGAGTTATGTTTGGACATAGTTTTTGTTCGCTTGGGTGGATTTGAAAAATGAAAGTGAGTTATATAAAAGGGTATTTCAAAAAGTAATGTGGTTTTTGGGGTCGTAAAATGGTTTTTGAAATAGAATTTTTTTTCTCTTAACAAGATGTGTGGTTTCAAAAGGAAATATGGAAAGTGTTTGGAAATCATTGGGTGTTAAAAATACTTTTTTGGAATATGAAACGAAAGTTTCTTGTGAATTTGGGATTTTGGATGAATGAGAAATATTAATAATGAGAAATATTAATAATGAGAAATGTTTTGACTTGACCCTTGGTATTTCTATGAATGATCACACATATTAATGTACTCATGCGGAATGTGAATATTTAGTGGCATGAGTGGATGAGTTCTTGAACTATGATAAAGATATATATATTTGAGATTTCATGGAACACCAATGGTTTGTATTTAAGTTATTTTTTATAGAGACCCAAAGTTTGACGTACATGGACATTATAATACTTTTACAGAATACTTAATACATAACAAAAATAGACACCAAAGGACTGTAATAGTTTACTCTCTTTGGAAACTCGAAACATAATCTTCTAATCGTGGTGAAAGATATTCAACATCTCCCATAAAGATCTTCCTTTTTTTACCTAAAACCTTTCTTTATATCCTGGGGAAAAGAAAACATATAAAGGGTGAGCTTAAATTTCCCAATAAGGGTAAACATATAGAACATAAAAAAAATCCATAAACATTTGAATGAAAAAACTTGAACATAAAATCTAAACATCAAAATCTTGAGCAAGGACATAAATCTTGGAAGTACGTAAGGCATATATCATAATGGAAAATCAATAATGATAAAATATTATGGGAAGAAAAAATGTAATTGTGGAAAACCATTAATCACATGATATGATTTCCATGGTAGCCAAGACATTGCTGCCAAGACCATCTTAGTGGACAAAGTCCCTTTCTGAATTGAGTTCACTCCTCGTTTCAGTCCTGTAACACTGAATTGGATTAACTTATCATTCCATCCATGTCTATCTCATGAGATATAAAACTTTACCCAATGCATTGGAGGGATATATAGGTCCCACCCATCTCATAATGAAATCATTCTTACTTGTGCCACAATATAAACATAAATCATTCATCATAACCCAAAGAATAAAAATGGGTTTAATAAACATCATCCCATCATAACATAATCCATATAAAACAAATGGATATCATTTCATCATAATAAAATTGAAACCATGTAAATAATATCGACATTATACTTGAAAAATAAACATATGAAATAATTTCATCTTAGATGGAAAATTGTTTTGATAAAACACTTGAAATGAATTCATGAAGAAAATATCCTTTCTTATTCAAAATAATTTTATTTCCACAAAATGCCATGAAAATTTAAAAGAAAAGGGCTTTGTTGAAAATATTAATGAAATATTGTATAGTAATCTTCATCAAAATTAGGTGTTATGAAACCGTAAAAATCCTTTCACGCCGTATAAGTTAAAAATAACATTCTTCTTGTACTTCTGTTAGAAAATTCAAGAAGTTCCCCGTGTTGTAAAAAAAAGTACGATTCCTTTAATAACATGTGGTAAATTTGAAAAATGGGTAAAATGGACTTAAAAAATACATGAAAACATTTTCAGAAAACATGGGCATGAATGATAACAATAACCCCAGTAAATACTTACGAATAACAATCTCAGATATGAACGAGATTGGAATAGTTATCCCTTACCTTAGATCCGATATGCTTCGTACGTATCCGAACCTCCTGTATAATGATTTAAATAATGTCATTTACTTATTACAGAATCATATTCATTGTTATTATATTATATATTGTTCACTTATGACTTTATATTACCCGTTCTTTTGTAAATTCCATGTTAAAGCATCGTTTTGGGTAAAATCGTTTTATTTATCGTACTTGTTTGGACTTGTTGTTCTTGATATTATTATTACTTATATCATTATTTAATTACTTCTAGAATGTAAATCATGATTTATATATCATATATATTCAGTATATATATATATATATAATAGATAGATAAATGAAATGAAATACACCGTTCATGGAGACGGTAGGCCGTACGTACAAATGAACACTATTTTCCTTTTCTTATTAACCTGAATGGAATTAAGTAAATAACATATAAATAAATACAGTATAATTATTATGTTATATATATCATTATTATTCATTATATATACTTTATAATCATTCTTAAATGGTTAACATGGAGATTGAATCTCATCATGTCGTGGAGACGGTAATCCGTACGTACGCACGAGCGATGATATCATTCCCATGATTTTTGAATGGAATTGGATTGGATGATATAATATCTCATAATCAGTATGATTTTATAATATCCATATATAGTTATTCTTTATACCATTATACCCATCCAAGTAAGGTGGTGGTGGAAAAAAAGATTACACCACGACGTGGAGACGGTATTCCGTACGTACGCACACGTGGTGATTTTGTTTTCAATAGGATGCATAGAAGGTGAAATGGAGTTGTATCATATTTATAATAACATATCAGTATCTTATAGATAATTATGTTATTACTTTAAAATGAAACAACTAAAGAAGAAGAAGTTGAAGAAGAAAGAAACGTGAAAGAATCGGTAGAAGAGATTACCTCTTCTTCGATGCACCTTCTTTAAGCTTGCTCTTAAGGGACTAGAGTTGGTCTTTTGAGAGGAAAAGAACCTTCAAAATGTTTATAGGGAAGTGGAGAAGAGACATGGGCAGGGGTTTTCCGAGCTTCAAGTCACAAAAGGGTGTGAAGAGAAGAGGGAAGGGGTGCCCTTTTATAAGGGAGGAGAGTGGTACCTTAGAAAAAACATAAAATATTATTTTATAATAAAGTCATATTCAGTTTTCAATAGCTCCAAATTGATTTATTTCAAAGATAAGGTGGGGATGGGTCGAAATACTCTCAAATAATAGGTTTTAGGAAAGTCTAGGTCACTATTTTAACCTTATCATTTATATTTAACTCTAAGTTAAATAATTTTACTTTTACCCTATCTTTTTGTTTTCTTAAACTACATGGTTAATAAACTTACTATAAAAACCCAAACGAACCCCAAGCGGTTCATTATTAATATATATATCCTTATCTAATTCATTTGTCCGAGCCTTACATTTTTAGGAATAAAAAAACAATTAATAATATAATATTTGTTTTAAAAATTATTTTATGTCATTTTTGACACTATTTGGTACATGATTTTTGTGAAAATCATAACAGCATGATTAGTTATAAAAAAGTTACTTAAATAAATAATAACATTTTATATTGACCTATAAAATTAGTTTAATTCATAAAAAGTCTAAAATTACATTGATTTGGGTATTTATAACATCAATTATGTTAATATTTCATTAATAAGGTAATTACTGCATCATCATTGTGTCATAAATAACTTAAATTATTTAATGTCTAAAAATCATAAATAAAATATCATTATGTAGGAAATATTTTTATATTTTTAATGAATATTTATAGTTTAATATATCTTATGTATAACCCTATATTAATTTTTTTACTTATTAAGCTTTTATTTTAACTCTTTTAACTCCTCTTTGAATTAAATAATAGTAAATGTCTTAATCTAATACAAGTGGACCTAAATGGTCATATTTTATTCCTAAGGTTTTTTTGGTCGAATTACACTTATCCAATAGAATTATGACATGTGTCAGGACAATAATAATATCATTTTTACCCTTAATTACCCTATTTACTTTTAACCGTGATAAATAAAAGTAAAAAGTTACTATTCACCAAAAATTATTTTCATCTTATTGAACCACATTTTACTTACTGTCCACAACCGTGTCTCTCGGATTTTTGAAATTCCACTCACAGAAGCGGTAAAATTAAGTTTTTTTGTAAATTTGCAAATTCTCTTAGGAGGTGGGTAAAAGACGGCCAAAAGTTCAATAATTTTTTTATATATCTAAAATTACTATAAAATGACTCCAATGAATCCCATAATACTTATATAGGTATTATGTATCAATTTTGACCTAAAGTAAATTTAAAAAAAAATAATTATTTAAATAAAAAGTCGGTTTTTTAATAGTAACCCAGTGTTTTCACTATTCATCAAAAAATTGATTGTTTTCAGATAAATACAAAAAATTCACCCTAGGCTAATTTCGATATTCCAAATGAAAAAATGAAGTCCATTTTGAAAGATAAAATTTTAAAAAGTGGTATTACTATTCATAACGGCTAGTTCATAATAATATTATAATAATATCTCATTTAGTGAAACTTGGTATTGCGTACTAAACACGCTATCGAAGAAGGTCTTGATTGCGTGTAATGCAAGCCAAGTCAGGGCTGCATGTAGTGAAAGCTCCATTTTGTGTTGCGTATAACATAATGAAAACTAATTTCATTTATACATTAAACAAAATCTATAATTAATGTTGCGTAGAATAATTTCCACAAAACGAACATTAAATTGTGTTTAACACGGGCCAAGAATAGTGTTGCGTATACTGCAAGCTAATACAGTGTTCTGTATAGTACAATCTAAACTTGGTGTAGCGTACAACACAAGACATCAAAGTAATTAAAAATAATATTTCTCATAAAATCTCGGGCTGTTACATTCTACCCCCCTTAAAATGAATTTCGCCCTCAAAATTCATCGGGTTTATAAATGGTTTACTACTTGAAAATTTCTTTCATAGAAACCCATATTGTAAAAAGGAATACTAAAACTTCATTTTAAAAAGGAATGTTATAAATGTAATGGTTACCCAGATTAACTTATCACTGAGTTTCCACATCATGTTCTGATGGAGAGTGGTAGAGAACATGGCTATGAAAAAGCCAACAATCACAAAGAAATAAATTTTTGATGATCTAATATACCATCTAATTCATCGGATATAAGGGAACTAGGGAAACATTTTTGGTTTTCAAGATCATTTCCCTAAAGTTGAAGAATTTCAATTAGAAGAAATACTTACTTTATTTCGGTACAATCTCACCGTTTTTCATGCCTTGATCAATTTCCACTTCATCTCCTAAATAAATGAAGTTGAATTTGTCATTCTTGAAGTTTTAGCAGATCATGTGATAGAATGATGGGTAATTCCATCTGTCTCAAACAAAAGGTTAGAAAAAGTTATCTAATATAAATAAGTCCATCTAGAGTGAGATTAATCATATATGGTTCCTAAAATGGACTTATACTTCATATATCATACTAATTAATAAAATAAATCTAGTTTCTACTAACCAGGGACTTCCTATAGGCCAATGGTAGGAAATAAAGATCTGTCGTACTTCGGTAGTGGGTTTGATTCCCACAGCCTTGTCCTACATGACGGGTTGTTGCCCGTCCTACAGGTTGTCCTTTTTCTAAAACTACATTATTATAACATTCCATCAATAATATCGAAAAAGTTCTATCCTTAAACAATACTAACTTATGTCCAACATAATCCATTCCAATATTTAGGCTTATCAAAAATACTTTTGTCTAAGTTCATAGTATAAAGAAAACAATTACTAGAAATTTCATCTGCCGAGCATGTGAATACCATCATTTATCCCCCATATATCATACGATATATATTGTTGGTCACATTCCAAACATGTGATTACCTTAATCATGTATTCTTTTGAAACATGAATTATCATAGAACCTTAGTGAAAACATGAATGCTTTTAAATGTTAACTCTTTCCACTTACCAAAATCCGAAAAATTCTATATAATCAAACCATGATATCACTTAGTCCTTATATCAATCATGAGCTCATGAATACTATCATATATATTATTTTCTCCTAATCCCTTCATTATGTGCATTTCAATTTTCTTTCCAAAAAATATTTCAATCACTTTTCATGGTTACCGGTACCATAAAATTATTAAAAACCACAATGATCTAATACATTGTTATTCCAATATTCCACGATACTTTAAATGAGATTCCACAACATTATCTCAGAATCCCATTACATAAACACTTATTCATTCCACCACATAGTTGTTATACTCAACATCAAAAATAGTTATTTCATGTGACTTCCCTTTATCCATTTCCTTAAGAGGATGCTTACATCGATCATCATTAACCCTTGGATTAGGGCATTGATTATTATAATTCCCCATTTCCTGGAACTTGAAGCATTGAAGTGTTGGTTGAGCGTTCTCTGTAGTCTTTTCTCTATTCACATCATTATCTACCTTTTTCCCATTACCTCGACACTCAACTACTTGATGACCTTCTTTTCCACACTTGAAACATTTTCTAATACCTTTTATACAATCTCCACCATGCTTCTTTCCACACTTTGAGCATAAAGTAACATTCATATTTTTTTAACCATTGTTCTGAGATTTTTCCTTGAACTCCATCATTCGTTTATTGTCAAAACTATGAGATGGATATGTAACACCAATTTCCAGTTCTACCTTGATAGCACAACACAAAATTTCTTCATAGCTACTGAAGTCTCATATAGCTAATGCCCATTGAGGACTTGGTTTTAAGCCACTGAAGAATCGATTAACTTTACTTTCAGGTTGAATGATAAATCCCTATGCATACCTTGAAAGCCTTGTAAAATTCTCCTCGTATATACCAACAGATTCAGCATCCTTTTTCTTAAGCTCAAGGAACTCATTTTCCTTCTATATTCGAAGAATAAGAGGGGATTACTTATTGAAAAACAAGTTCCTGAACTCGTCCCATCCCATAGTTTCAATTTCATCTTGAGGCCTTGTATTCTTGATAAGATTCCACCATTGATCAGCTTAACCTTCCAAACGATATACCGATAAGATGACATTATCATGTTCATAACACTACAAGACTAAAAATATCTTTTTAGTGGTACAAATCCATTGTTCAACCACTAATGGATCATTAGACCTGTTGAATGAAGGTGGATGCTTCCTCATGAAGGATTCAACAAAAATTTTCTCCTTTATCAGCTCATTTGGAAGTCCATAATGATTCATAGCTTGTGTAAGTATAGAAATAAGATTGTGCACTCCATATCCCATAACATTGGTTTGATCAGGAGGACAATCATTGCATCGTCCATTACATTGATCAACATCGTTCCTTCAGGTTCCAACCATCGTCTAAAACCCAAAAATAATAGTGTGAGGAAAAAATCATGATTGGGAAAACAACATAATAAAGGGGGTGTACCTTCCATATCTAACATCCTAGGATTAATTCTAACATCGTTACTGTAACTCTACAACTATAACCTATACTTATACTTAACCTTAGGGACATCCCTAGACATACCTTAGAAATATCTCTAGGGATCTCACTAATGTTCTTGCATCCTAGTTTCCAAAGGTTGACTAAACCTTTCCTCTGATACCAACTATAGAGACCCAAAGCTTGACGTACATGGACATTACATTACTTTTGTGGAATAATTAATACATAACAAAAATAGAGACCAAAGGACTGTAATAGTTTAGTGTCTTTGGAAACTCTGAACATAATATTCTAATCGCGGTGAAAGATCTTCAACATCTCCCATAATGATATTCCCATTTTGTTTTCTTACCTAAAAAATTTCTTTATATCGTGGGGAAAAGAAAACATATAAAGGGTGAGCTTAAATGCCTAGTAAGGGCAAACATAGAGAACATAAAAAAATCCATAAACATTTGAATGCGAAAACTTGAACATAAAATCTAAACATCAAAATCTTGAGCAAAGACATAAATCTTGGAAGTACGTAAGGCATATATCATAATGGAACGTCAATCATGATAAAATAGCATGGGAAAAAACATGTAATTTTGGAAAACCATTAATCACATGATATGATCTCAATGGTAGCCAAGGCATTGCTTCCAAGACCATCTTAGTGGACAGTCGCTTTCTGAATCGAGTTCACTCCTCGTTTCAGTCTTGTAACACTGAACCAAATTAAATTATCTTTCCAGCCATGTCTATATCATGAGATATAAATCTTTACCCAATGCATTGGAGGGATATATAGGTCCAACCCATCTCATAATTAAATCATTCTTACTTGTGCCACAACATAAACATAAATAATTCATCATAACCCAAAGAATAAAAATGGGTATAATAAACATCATCCCATCATAACATAATCCATATAAAACAAATGGATATCATTTAATCATAAGAAAATTGAAACCATGTAAATAATATTGACATTATACTTGAAAAATAAACATATGAAATAATTTCATCTTAGACGGAAAATTGTTTTGATAAAACACTTGAAATGATTTCTTGAGGAAAATATCCTTTCTTATTCAAAATCATTTTCTTTTCACAAAATGCCATGAAATTTTAAAAGAAAAGGGATTTGTTGAAAATAGTCATGAAATTTTGTACAGTAAGCTTCATGAAAATGAGGCGTTATGAAACCGTAAAAATCCGTTCAAGTCGTATAAGTTAAAAATAACATTCTTCACGTACTTTTGTCAGAAAAGTAAAAAAGTTCCCCGTGTGATAAAAAAAAGTAAGATTACATTCATAACATGTGGTAAATTTCAAAAATGGGTAAAAAGGACTTTAAAAATACATGAAAACATTTTTAGAAAACATGGGCATGGATGATAACAATAACCACAGTAAATACTTACAAATAACAATCTCGGATAAGAACGAGATTGGAATAGGTATCCCTTACATTAGGTCCGATTTGTTTCGTACGTATCCGAACCTCCTGTATAATGAATTAAATAATGTCATTTAATTATTACAGAATCATATTCATTGTTATTATATCATATATGGTTCAATTATGACTTTATATTACCTGTTCTTTTGTAAATTCCATGTTAAAGCAGCGTTTTGGGTAAAATCGTTTTATTTATAGTACTTGTTTGGACTTGTTGTTCTTGGAATTATTATTACTTATATCATGATTTAATTATTTCCAGAATGTAAATCATGATTTATATTTCATATATATTCAGTATATATGTATATATATAATAGATAGATAAATGAAATGAAATACACCGTTCATGGAAACGGTAGGCCGTACGTACGCATAAACAATGTTTTCCTTTCCTTATTGACTTGAATGGAATTAAGTAAATAACATATAAATAAATCCAGTAGCATTATTATGTTATATATACCATTATTATTAATTATATATACTTTATAATCATTATTAAATGGTTAACATGGAGATTGAATCTCACCGCGTCGTGGAGACGGTAATCCGTACTTACGCACGAGCGATGATATCATTCCGATAATTTTTTAATGGAATTGTAGTGGATGATATAATATCTCATAATCAGTATGATGTTATAATATCCATATATAGTTATTCTTTACACCATTACACCCATCCAAGTAAGGTGGTGGTGGAAAAATAGATCACACCACAGTGTGGAGACGGTATCCCGTACATACGCACGCGCGGTGATTTTTTTTCCATTGGATGGATAGAAGATGAAATGGGGTTGTTTAATATTTATAATAACATAGCAGTATATTACAGATACTTATTTTATTACTTTATAATGAAACAACCAAATAAGAAGAAGATGAATAAGAAAGAAACTTGAAAGAATCGGTAGAAGAGATTACCTCTTCTTCGACGCACCTTCTTTAAGCTTGATCTTAAGGGACTAGAGATGGTCTTTTGAGAAGAAAAAAACCTACAGAATGTTTCTAGGGAAGTTTATAAGAGAAATGGTCAGGGTTTTTCTGAGATTCAAGGTTCAAAAGGGTGTGAAGAGAAGAGGGAAGGGGTGACCTTTTATAAGGGAGGAGAGGGGTACCTTAGGAAAAACATAAAATATTATTTTATAATAAAGTCATATTTAATTTTTAATAGCTACAAATTGATTTATTTCAAAGATAAGGTGGGTATGGGTCGAAATAATTTCAACCAATAGGTTTTAGACAAGTTTAGGTCACTATTTTATCCTTATCATTTAGATTTAACTCTAAGTTAAATAATTTAACCTTTACCCTGTCTTTTTGTTTTCTTAAACTATATTGTTAATAAACTTAATATAACAAGACAAACGAACCCCAAGTGGTTCATTATTAATATAAATATCCTTATCTAATTCATTAAGCCGAACCTTAGTTTTTTAGGAATCAAATAACAATTAATAATATAATATATGTTTTAAAAAATATTTTTGTCAATTTTGACACTATTTGGTACTTGATTTTTTGTGAAAATAATAACAGCATGATTAGTTCTAAAAACGTTAATTAAATCAATCCTAACATGTCATATTAACCTATAAAATTAGTTTAATTCATAAAAAGTCTAAAATTTCATTGATTTGGGTATTTATAACATCAATTATGTTAATATTTCATTAACAAGGTAATTACTGCATCATTATTGTGTCAAAGATAACATAAATAATTTAAGGTCTAAAAATCATAAATAAAATATAATTATGTAGGAAATATTTTTATCTTTCTAATGAATATTTATTGTCTAATTTATCTTACGTATAACCCTATATTAAAAATGTTTTACTTATTAAACTTTGATTTTAACTCTTTTAACTCTTCATTGAATTAAATAATAATAAATGTCCTAATCTAATCCAAGTGGACCTAAATGGTCATATATTATTCCTAAGGTTGTTGTTTTTCAAATTACACTTATCCAATAGAATCAGGACATGTGTCAGGGTAATAATAATATCATTTTTACCCTTAATTGCCCTATTTACTTTTAACCCTGGTAAATAAAAGTAAAAAGTTAATATTCACCAAAAATTATTTTCATCTCATTGAACCACATTTTACTTACTATCATCAACCGTTTCTCTCGTATTTTTGAAATTCCACTCACAAAAGCGATAAAATTAAGTTTTATGTAAATTTGCAAATTCTCCTAGGAGGTGGGTAAAAGATGATCAAAAGTTCAATAAAATTTTTATATATCTAAAATTATTATAAAATAAATCTAATCAATTACATTGAACATATATAGGTATTATGTATCAATTTTTACCTAATGTAATGTTAAATAAAATAAATAATTATTTAAATAAAAAGTCGGTTTTTAAATAGTAACCCAGTGTTTTCAATATTCATAAAAAATTGAATGTTATTAGAAAAATACCAAACATTCACCCTAGGATAATTTCGATATTCTAAATCCAAAAATGAAGTCCATTTTGAAAGATAAAATTTCAAAAACTGGGTATTACTATTCATAATGGTTAGTTCATAATAATATTATAATAATATCTCGTTTAGTGAAACTTGGTATTGCGTACTACACACGCTATCGAAGAAGGTATTGATTGTGTGTAATGAAATCCAAGTCAGGGCTGCGTGTAGTGTAATCTCCATTTGGTGTTTTGTATAACATAGTCAAAACTTATTTCATTTATACATTAAACAAAATCTCTACTTAATGTTGCATAGAATAATTTCAACAAAATGAACTTTAAATTGTGTGTAACACGAGCCAAGAATAGTGTTGCGTATACTGTAAGCTAATACGGTATTGTGTATAGTACAAGCTAATCAGGGTGTAGAGTACAACACAAGACATCAAAGTAATTAAAAATAATATTTCTCATAAAATCTCAGGCTATTACATTTTTCTTACTAAAATATTATTTTCAAATGAGGTGATTTAAATTTTCTAAAAAGTGAGTGAGTGATTGGTTAGTGTTCTATTTTTATATTTGGTATAATTTTTCCTAGGATCTTGGTTTTGACATACTGAATTGTGGTTAGAATGGTTATTTGAATTTGAGTTTTAGTTTGTGATTAAAGTGTTGAATTATGATTGATGATGCATTTTGATTCATATTTTTTCATCTTCTTTTAGAGTATGCTGCCTATAAAATTCATAGAGCTTTCTAGTCATTCTCTTCTTGTTATTGGTTCTACACAGTCTCTTAGGTGATTTTTCGAATTGAGTACTTTTTGGTTGTTGTTTTTCTTCTATGGTGATCATGATCTATTGAAGGCAGTGGACTGGCTTGGTGAAATCATTAGTGTTTTTAGGTTATTGGAAACTCCCAAAGCTATGAGAACCCATGCTTGTTTGAGTTCATTTAAATGTTCATCTTGGTAAAGGAGATAATCCCAACATCATTTCATGATCGGATGTCTTGGAAGGTTTTCAATACAATTTTCATCTGATGGTATATACCTAAGGAGGTTGAGGTGAGGAAAGTGGCAGATCTCGTGAGTGTCCAGCATGACCAATGAACTTTGAAGGCCTATGTTAGGCATATCAAGGAGTTGGTTCCTTTTTATTTGAAGATAAAATCATGGAATTAGTCAAAGTTTCTCTTGTTTGGGGTCTAATTCCATGGTTTAAGGACTTGTTCCTTTTTGGTGTTCGGGAAGGGTCCCCATACGGTGAGGAGAGAAAATCAGTGGAACCTTTTTCTCGCATGTATTATTGTTAGTTTCATCCTTTAATAGTTAGTACACACTCTTGTTTTCTTCTAGAGTAGTTGGCTTTAGTACATTAATTCTTCTTGTCATCATCCTTCAAAGGATTTCCAGTAGTGTTGGTTGTTGTTTAGTGCCTTGAAATTGTCAAAATTGAGGTGGTTAATTTTTTTTCCAGAAATTATGAATGAGGGTTTCTTTGAGTTTTCTCATTGAAGACACTACCCAGACACTGAATTTAGTATTGGAGAAGAAATATTTCCAGAAATTGGACCACACCCAAGACTTATTGGTTTGTCACCAACCTTTAATAATTGAGAAATAGAATAATGTCACTTCTGTATCAGCTTATGATAGGATTTGTTTTCCAGCATGATCACTTGTGTAATTTGAAGGGGTATTGTGAGTCATACTACTGGAGGAAAAGTTTTGGTTGAGATTTTCAACTCTTGACCACAGGGAAACAGATGCTTCAATTCATTAGTGCTCAAACCACAGGTCTCAAAATGAATATTTTCACACAATCAGGATGTCATAGGGTGTAGAGGACCCTAGTCTGTCTTTTGTCTCCAGTGCTAGAATGGGGATGGTTTATGTTTCTCTATTGTATCTTACTCATATTTTAAGATTATATTTTTTTATAAGAGGTGTGGAGGTATCAGTTACTCATTGGTTTATATGTTCTTTGAATTCCCCACTTTTGTTATAAGAAGGTATGATGATCTAATTTTATTTTAATTCTAGTGGTTGTGCCCCCTCAAATGCGAGTCTTTGAATGTTTGTCTCTCTTTTGTGTTTAAACCTTTTTTGGATCATCCACATTTCACATTGTTTTATTCTTGGAGATACATGCATCTTGTAGAAATGATGAATTGCGGTTCATTTTTCTATTTGGTTTGATCTATTTCCATGAGTTTTCCCATGTGTCAGGGGTTTCTGGTATGGGTTGGAAGCTTCAGTGTTGGTGTATTCTAGTTATCCTATGCTAGTCAAATCTTAAATGGTGGGGAGACCCAACATGGATCACTTTGTGGTTTCTTTGATAGTTAGTCTGTGTAGGAGTTTTGGTCTTTTTTGGCAGTTTCTGCTTTGGATCAAGTAAGTATTTCTAGAGTTAGCTCATGTTAAGAGTCTCAATGTATATTTTACTAGTCTGATTCTTGTGGTGGGGAGAACACTCCTCATTTCCTAATGGATCTTCTCAATGTAGTTTTCCTTATATCTGGTTAGGTGTGACTGGTGGAGTGAAAAGGCACACTGAGTGTTTGGTTTCATTGGCCTCATTTAGTTTCGAACTTGAGATTGATTCCCCATTTGACTGAGCGACTTTCTGGGGGTAGAAAGTGACTGTGGTGGAGAGAATTGTCACACCCTGATTCTTAAATAACATTATTTTATTATTTTAATTGACTTTGAATACTTTAATTGAGGTTCGGGCCATGTCCCAGTTGGAATTTGGTGTTTTTGCTGATAAATGAATTTTTTGAGCTTGACAGTGTCTGGAACATTGGTAGAGATCAGTCAAGGCCATGTTGATTTGCCCAGGTCATCGTACGTCCTACCTGATATTCAAAAAAAATAGTTAATTAATTAATTAATGAGATGAGTAATAAAATTAAATTATGAATTGTTATAATAATAATAATACTATTATTATTATTTAAGATTATTATTATTATTATTATTTAAGAATATTATTATTATTAATATTATTATTATTATTATTGCTAAATTAATTATTAAGTTTTAGTTAATATCAAAAATAATTATATTATCATTATTATCACTAGTTATTATTATTATTTTTGAGTTGGCATAAGGTTTTTAGGGTCCTGTTTCCTTTTTTTCCTTTCTTTTCTTATTTATTTTTTTTCTATCTCTTATCCTCTTCCTCTCCTCCCACTCCTATTGCACTTCTCATCCCTTATGTGTGTGTGCTTCCCTACTCCATTGGCTAGGAACCCCTTCTAATGAACTCCCTATCCAGTGACTCGTTCACCCCTCTGTGCGACCTCCCTATGGCATGATGCACACCCCCAGTCGAAGATTCTCCTTGGCCATGTGATGCACCACCCTCTGGCCTCCTCCATTCATCGATTTTTTTCCTCCATTTATTTGTGATTCTTGTCTGAAGCTTCAAGGTTTGGTTCCATACTTCTCCTCCTACCTATATCTGGCTGTTTTTTGACCTCTCTGTCGACCTATGAAATTCGGTCAAACCCTAGGTATGGGTTAACTTTGACTTCCATTGTTTCTTCCAATGTAAGGTGGTGTAGAAGGTCCACCAGGACTCCTTAATGTGTGTTCCAGCAACCGTTGTCGAAGGCAATGTTGTTCAGAATGTTTTGGTTTGCCTCCAATGTATTTGGGTATGATGGTCCTTTTTTTGGTGTTTTAAACCGTAATTATTAGGTTTTATGGATATTGTTAACTTACTTTTGATTAATTGGTAGGGTTTTGGTATGTGATGTGTGATTTCAGGCCTCCACTACTATTTTTGGTGAGGTTCAAATCTTGTTTTTGGGTATAACACCATCTTAATTAGAGTATTCATTTGTTTTAATGGTTGTAGTATTTGTATTTTAGTGTGTTGACCTCTGCTTTACAGTTTTGATTTACCAATTATAAGGTGACTCAACTACCGTTACATGTATAATCATCCATGGTAGTGAATATTCATGTAGGGGCTCGGTGTTCTCATGTATATATTTGAAAATTCATATGTAGTTGAGTAATTAATAGTATATCCATATAATCATATATGTAAAGTTCTCCTTTTACAAGTTCATTGATATATAGATGTGTGCATAGAGGCTAGGTTTCCATACATGTATGTGAAGGTATATATTCTTAGTAGGGGAGCATCAGCTTTTAGTTAGAAAGATCCAAGGGCCAAATGTTTAGTTTGGTTCCACCCTGAGGTAGGTCACATATTCCTATGCCTCTAATTTAAATCTCATTATTACTTTATTGTTTTAAAGACATGTTTTATATTTATTCAATACACACGTGCTACGAAATCTAGTTGCAGCTCCAAGAAATGATCGTGCCTTCATTTTGGAAAATGAAATGTATTTCTAACGCCCATTTAGTCTTAAGTAAATATTCTCGAAAAGTGATTTACTAAGTGGGTTTGAATTGGAAATGAATATTTACAAAGGAATTTTTCCTTTGGGATAGTTTAGTAATATACCTGTAATGACATGTTTGGTTTTCCAGAAAGTTGAAATGTGATTTACAAAGAAGGGTTTTGGTGTGAACTCATGGTTAAATGGTGGTTTGAATTTCTTGAAATAATTTCATCATAGTAAGCATGGGTTCAAGCTTGATTTTTAATGTGTAGTACATTGGTTGTTCAAGTGATCCTTTAAATATTTTTTAAAAGGTAGGGAATAAGCCCTTTATATTAAAATAGAAAACAAACTAGAACAAGTAAATGAGCGGATAGGTTCAACAAAGATGCCCTAATCATGAGAAACCATGTGTTTTCCAATTGTTTTAGCAATCATGCTCTATTGATCTCGTAAAGATCCACAATATATTACTTTCCCTCACCAATGTCCATTAACCCTGGTGTGAGGTACTTCCAATTTTATTCTTTTTGAGGAAGACTTTCAATGTCTGATTCATCCAAGTCAGAAACCTCAATTTGTGACTCATCTTTTTTAGTATTCAAGTCCACCCTTCCACACCCCAGTTCATAACTACTAGAGTGATGTCCCCTTTTCCAATTATCTTATTTCTAGTACCCTTCTTGGTCATCCTCTTCTACAGCCAAATGTTGCTTCTCCAATGTGGTCTTCTCGTCTATCTACTGTTGTGAGGAAGGTTGCAGCTTCGATGATATCAAACTGCCCTCTCTATCTATTCTCCATGAACTGTTAAGGTGATCATCAAGATCATCAATTGGGTTGGAAGGTGTCACCTGCATATCAATGATTTAAAGTGTTTTTTTTGGGATTTGCAAGAAAAGTTGTCCATGCCCAGAACTGGTGAACCAGTAGTCACCAAGGGCTGAGTATTGGAAGCCAAAACATTAGCCTCTTATAAGTTGGTCCAGACATCCTCCTTTGAGATTTCAGAAAATAACGCTACTTGAATTATAGAATGCACAAGAGGTTTATAGTCCTACTGCGTGATAGAAGATTCATAAGGTTATTTGGAAGGTGTCACCTCTTATATGTCTGTCTGAACATCATCCTTTGAGATAGTTACATCAGGTGCAAATGAAACTTGAATACTAGATTTCACAAGAGGTTTACAACCCTACCTTATGATAGATGATCCATAAGGTTTTTTCTCTTTGCAAACAATAGAAGAGGAAACACCTATATTAACAGCATAGGTACCACCCAGGACACTAGACCCCTATATTGAAACATGAGCATTAAAACTCTCTACCACCAAGTTTGGACATTGTACCATGTGATCTTCTAGTGTAAGCGACTTACCTACTTGTCCCTACTCAACAATGTCATACCAATATTAGTTGGGATGGTTACCAACGAGATCCTTAGTTTGGAAACAGTTTTCAGGGGGACACTCAAAAGATGAATTGAGATTTTTCTCTTCATAGTGTCTAGAAATATGTGCAACTTGTTTTCCTTTCAGGTGATTATTCATCAGTTTTACCTGGTGAGACAACTTTTGATCATTCATAGACTTCCTATGGGTGGTAGATTTTATATATTTAGTTCTATAAAGCATGAATTATAATCTTGACCAAGGTTAAAGATAAAATTAAATTATCAAATATCCTAAAATTTGAGGAGTCATGACTAATTATCTTATGTTCTGGACAAAATCTAGGGAGATTTTCAAGTTCAATTATTAACTCAAGCTCTTCTTCTTTAGTAGAAAGATAAACATTATCAACTGAAGTGGAACTTAAGTCCACTTACATAAGGAATCGATCATAATTCCCATATATGAGAACTTTGGATTCTTTATCTGTTTCTATGGGAATGCATATAGACAGAGAAATATCATATATTATCCGAGGATTCCAAAGAATCAAATTTAATCCATAAACATTAACCCAAGTCTGAAGCAACTCATATTTTAAATAATTTTGTAAGACTTAAAAGTGTTGAGTGATTATGTGTTCTAAAATGAAATGTATTCCTTGTAAATAATTAATCCCATTTGGAAATTTAAGAATGGTTTCTGAAAATAAAATACACTTCTTGAGGCATTTCCCATTGTTTTAGAAAATGATGTCTATGTTGAATGTGTGTATTGTGATATGTTCCTAGTAAAGTGACTTGTGCATTTTTTTGTGTGATTGACAAAGGGCGGATGTGCTCAAGAAGGGAGATCAATGCTGAGAGGCTGGGTGTGTTTTTTTGTAAAGATAATGTCATGTATATGTATGTTAGTTTTATGAAAATTCACCACCACTTAAAATAGAGAATATGGGAAGACGGAGGTATCTAGGTGGGTCGACTAGGACTAGAATGCTAGATGATTCAGAAGTGGTTTGTCATAGTTTAGTTTAGCATGATTGGTACTACAACACTAACTAAATTATTATGGTTGATGATGGGAGACCACTAAGGTTATGAGGTTTTCCCATACTAGTGTATCATGCAGGATAATGATGTTATTATGGTTTCTATACAACATTTCACCACAATATGAGGTTTCTAGGGTCTCATTGGGCTAATTACCCATAGGAATTGACCATGGTTCATTCTTATGACATGGTGTTTGTGAAATGATTTCCATTTTAGTTTCTTCAATCTTGTTTCACCATTTTTTTTTAAAAAATACTTATTTTTAATTTAAAATTATTGTATTTCATTTAAAAATTACTATGCATTCTTGTAAACTATTTGAAAATGTGATAAAAAGGTAATAGTTTTTCTTGGAAATGGATAGCCTAAATTTATATGAATGGTAAAAATTATTTTATGTGGTTGTATTTTCAAACTAGCATGATTTGAGTTTCTTTTTAAAGGTAAGGGCATAAGGCATTTTTTATCATGAGTATTACTACTGAGCATCTCGGTTCTCACACTTAATTTTTTTTCTTGTTTCATATTCTTCTATTCTTGGTTCTCTCTTAGAGAGAGTGTGGTCTTATATTCTGTGGTGACCCATGAGGTAATTTACAGTATGTCTCATTGATTAGTTTATTAATTTTCCTAATTCCATATTTTTCACTGTATTTAATTATTTATCTTTTCATTATGGTCCAAAATCATTCATTTTTTTTATTTTGGTTCTTATCACTAGTTTCTAGCCCTTGTGGATTGGGAACTCCCTTCGGACTTAGTTGTGGGCTAATGTTGGTGACCGATTCAGGGTTGATCGGGTTGTTTTGTGTCATGATATGTATAAATTGAGGTCCATAGGCCTCATAAGGTACTCTATAAACATGATTCATGATGAATTTTTGTAATCTTATAACATTGACAGGGATATTAGAGATGTTTTTAACTCTATAAATTCATTTCTATGCAAGATTATGGGAGAGATTATTGTTTATTAAAGGAATCCTAAAAGTGATGTAAATAATTTTGGAGTAGGTTTAGTTTTCCTTGGGGAAATTCATCAAGAGTATCTAACTTGTGGTAGTAATTAAGATCCCATCATTAAAGTTAGCCACATTTTTGATCTTAATCTATTGGTTCTATAGTCGAGGGATCTGGTATAGGGTATAATAAGTTGGGATACAATAATTTCTATGCTTGTAGAGGTAGAGGGAATTTAGATCGAAATTGTACCATAATGTGAGAAACTAAAGGTAGAAAGGGTGGTGCCAAAGATAAACCTCTACGTTAGAGGTTGTTTCAGGATTAGAGGCCTCTCTATTATGGGTAGTGTGGCCCTCTAGGATGCTGTTTTAGTAGATTAAAATGTTGAACAATGGTATGTAATAAATATAGACAGATCGTAGTTATACTTATACCACAATCTCCTTTAGGTGGTCACACTAGTCTTAATGTGATTGTGGTTAGGGTCCAAGATATATTCTTGATATAGAGGGATAAAACTAGGAAATTACTAATGTTGCTTGAGGTATGATATATGTCTTCTCAAATCTACCACTCATTCTTTTACACACTAAAATGATCCATTATTTTCAAGAAACATTAGTATTCCAAGTGTTAAGAATACCAATGGAGCCCTAAGCCTTGCCTATTTGAGTGTAGATTCATATTAGGGAAAATCACCCACTTACTCATCAAACCTAGCACCATTTTTGCGGAGGCTAGTATTTGGGTTTTAATTTTTATTTTAAAATGATTCTAACAAATGACTATATATAGTTTTTCTCACCTCATTGATTTTGATACATAGGTCGAGTGAACTATTTTATCTAGAATATGAACCATAAAATCACTAAATAAGAGGAGAGGAAATTTGTCACAACTCCATTGATAATACCCCCAACTTCAACTTATTCTTCCACCATAGTAAATTAATGGATTGAAAACATGGAAACAAATTGGAATAATTAAATAGGTCAATGTGATAACCTAATAAACCTAATGTTAATAATGATAATTGACCTTAAATTATCTAAAATGTATTTTTATCTTATTAAAAATTCAATTTTTATGATTTAGTGAGAACCCACAGACATTCAATTCTAAATACCACAATAACCACAAAAAATCAAAAAACCAAACCAAAACTCCATTCCACAATACATCATTCAAGATACCAAGCTCATTGATGGTGTGTTCCATGATACTCACTATATTGTAGACTCATTATCCCTTTCCATTGATCCCAAAACCTTCTCATTCCTACTTATAGAAGACACCCACATCACCATCTTCCCTTGAGAACAATGTTGTCACATAATCGAACTCTGATCTAAGAAAAACTGATAAACATAACTTTCTTCCCCACTTATCTCTATAGAACATCATTGGTCATATTATGGAAACCCGTACCAATATAAAAATTAAAAATTATAGAATTAAAGAAACGAGAATCACTTCCATATTTAAGGAAAAATGAATGTAACTATTATAAATGTCATATTTGATTATCACTGATCACCAATCTAATGGAAATGAAAATCGATAATCGTCTTCGTCTACATGGATGAAGCATCTTGGGACACATTTTCAAACAAGAAATATGATAATTAAAATTAAAAAACTCCATTGATTTCCCAAAAGAATGGATACTTCTTAGGTCACACCTCATGGACCACCTTCATCAACTCAAACAATATATCACAACACCTCATAGAAGACCAATGCACCACACCGACTAGGGTGAGTGTTAGAATAATGATGCAAGCGCAATGTTTATATCTGAAGAGGATATATACAGTGAAATATGTCCTTCACACCTCTTAGAACACCATTCATATAAAAAACATCCCTAAACCTTATATAATTACACCACACCATGATGAAAAGGGTGAGAGGTAGAATCATGATGCAAGAGAAGAGTTTATAGAAAATAGTGCTCTAAAAAACCATGACATTCACAAGGGGACCAAAACCTACCTTCAAAAATGAAACCATGAAAATCTTGAATGGTCCCATGGAAACCCAACCGTCAAAAAGTATCATAAAAATGTAATAATAATAGATCTAAAACTAGAAAATAAACCCATTTATGAAGACATTGATATCCTCTCTCCATGGAAACACCACCACCCTGAATTGAAATCTCCTTACCTTTTCCCATTCACAAGGATGTGTGAAACAAAGAACATTTAGAAAACCTGTGAACCATCCACACCCTAAAGAACCCAAATAAATAATGAGACTCACCAAAATCAATGAAAAAATAATTCCATATAAATTAATGTTCCCAACCAACACTAGGCTAGAAGATCTACAAATGATCACTGACTAAGATTACCCTATGTGAAATGGATATGAAAATGTGAACCATTCCACCATGGATACCTATTATAAAACCCATCAACCAGATCCCTATGAATGAAAAAAGAGAAAAACCCATGTAAAAACACCTGGATTAAGAAGAAGTCCATACCAAGATCATTGAGGAAGAAATATCTCATGACAGTGATAATAAAATTCAAGAATCTATTAACGATGGAAAATTTGAACAGAGAACTGGTATGATCAAACTCATATCAAATATTCATGTCACAGAAGGATAGGAAACTAAAATTCATATAAGAGAATTTTTTTAATGTACTTATAAATTTGAATCCCATAAAAGTATCTAAATATCAATTTATTATGAACTTCTTCCCCTTCTCTCTTGAAGGGGATGCCAAGGAATGGATCTACAACCTCTAGCATGGGGATGTTACCACAAGGGATTGGTTATAGAAAGTGTTCCTATAGATATACTTCCCAAACTCATGGAGCACTTAAATATAGTAACATATATATAGGAACAAGTAAAAATGTTTAGAAACTCTATAGGAGTTTTGTGATAGATTCAATCATTTGAAACCCTACGGTCCAAATCATTCTTTTGAGGACCACCATTTTTTGGTATTATTTTACTAAGGGCTAATAGAAAATTATCAAAATATATTAGATGCATATTCAATAAGATAATCAACCAAAAAATCTCATTGAGGTTAGAGATCTGATTGAGATGATCGTCCAAAATTATCAACCATTCGATATATGATCCCAAACAAGAGGAGTCCATGAGGAAATAACTTATAACATCTATTTAATTGAAAATAAAATTAAAGAAATAACCCATTTGTTTAGACATCTAGATGTGAAAAAATTATAAGAAACATCATATCCCACACCTTTAAGGGACTTCCACCTTTTCTATTCATTAGGTAACTTCACCGATGGATGCCCACAATTCCATGGAATGAAGATCTATAATGCTATGTACGAGAGGTAGTTTTAGTAGTAACCAAAATAGAACCATGGATTTAATTTTTTTTCTAAAAATAATTTTGGATCTAGGAATCAATAGTGGAAAATAGAATTATTTCCACAAGGTTCTCAACCATCCTTCCAACTTACAACCTTACAAATCGGTAGTTATTAGGCCTCAACAAGCTTCTAATATGAGTAGAATCAAGATCACATCATGAAAGAGATGATAAAATTTATTTCAAAATCTCATACCACCCAATAGTCTACTCTCAAAACCCATAAATCATCACTAAAGAAGCTATAAAGATAGTTCAACCAAATTATAACTACCATCAATAACTTATAAAATGAAAGATCAGGTAAGATTCCCACTTGATCAATTACCAACCCCAGAAGAAATGTTAGTTATATTACTTTAATCAGTATCAAAGTGCAGAGATATAGTGGATAATAAATAACTCAAAAAGGATATGGATGTGTGAATCCCACAAAACCCAATGAATCTTCCTAGGAATGTGAAGTTAGAGCACAAGTTGAAACACCCCCTATGAATAAATTCAAATGGAATTCCAAAATAGGGAATTCAAACCATCCCTATCCACCCTTCCATACATGGAATAAGACTCATAATAAACACAATAATGAAACACTATTAGCGGATATTTTGGAAATATTTATGAAAGTGGAGCTCAAAATCCCTTTTCTAGAAGCCATCTTCCAAATTCCTATGTATAAAAAATTCATCAAATAAATGTTCACTAGAAGAATGATATTATGAAAAAATAGGGAGGTAAGATTATGTAAAATTGTATCTAAAGTTTTTATTCCAAAAAAATCCTATAAAATTTGAAGATATATGTACTTTCAATATCACTTAAACCATATGAGCACTTAATTTTTCCATTGATCATTGTAATTTTGGGGCACCAATAAAAATAATGCATTATAAAATTTATTCTTCTCTATATATTGGGGGAGTCAAACCCACCCGAGTGTTTATACCATTTTCCAATCAAGCCACTACCCACATCATAAGTGTTCTTGATGATTTCTTGTTAAGTGTAAAAGAGTTTTCATTCCCTACTGAACTATAATATTCTCATCATGGAAGAAGAAATATCAAAAGATCACCCTCCAGTCATTGTAGTTGTCTCATTCCTCAATAATTATAATCCTATAATAAATTTAAATGATGGAACTATTTCAATGACTATTGGTAAGGAAATAATTAATTTTAACATACTTGACTAAATGAAATACCTACATGAAGAGAAACCTATTTTACATTAAATCATTTTGAATAACGATATTCTACTAGGGAGGAGCTTCAAATGTTGGATGATATAATGAGATTTTTAGAATAATTGGAGATACATTATTTTTTAGTGAATTTGATTTTGAATATGAGATTAATCATGATATAGTTTTGAGTGTTCTTAAATTTTAATAAATTTATGAAAGTTATTTTGATGAGTTACTCAAATTTTCTACTAATACTTATTCTTTAAATGTGATGTATACAAGTATACAGAGAAATTAGTTACAAACATCACTTGAAAACCCCACTAATTTGGAACGTAAACTACTTATATAAAACATAAAATATTTATTTTTAATGGAAAATGAGAAACTTCCAGTAATAATTTCAAATAATATTAATTCATGAAAGCATATAAACTTCTAAAATTGTTGAAATAAAATGAAAGAGCCATATTTTGGACACTTTGAGACATTATAGGGAGTATCCCTAACACCTACATGCATATAATTTTGTTGTAATGTGAGTCTAAACTAGTTAGACAACCCCAAATAATGCTCAACCTAACCATTTTGAAAGTAGTAAAAAATTAAGTAGATAGATTGTTAGGAGTTGGAATAATTTACCATATCTCAATCTCCCAGTAGGTGATTCCCATTAAAATTGTCCCAGTAAAAACAAGATACACAATTTTGAATAACAAAAACAATGAACTAGTTCCCAAATGAATTCATATTAGATGGAGAGTTTTCATTGACTATAGGAGGACAAACCATGTAATACACAATGACCATGTCCACATACCATTTATAGTCCAAATGTTAGAAAGGTGTATGGGAGGGGTCATTGAAGTTTCCTTTTTAGGAAATATAGATACATTCAGGTTTCTATTTCTCTAAGATACTAAAAAACTACCACATTCACATGTCCATTCAATATGTTTACCTACCAAAGGATTCCTTTGGGTCTTACAAAACCCCAAGGTACCATTCTGTGTTTCATTGTAAGTATTTTCCTAGACCTAATTGAGATCTTCTTAGAGGTGTTATTTTAAGAATTTAAAATCAATATAACTTGGTTTAAATGTTTTTATACATCTAGAAAAAGTTTTAAATATATGAAATGAGAAAAATGTGGGTTTAAATTATATAAAATTCCATTTTATGGTACAAAAAAATAATTTTTTTAGTGATATAATTTCTAATTATATAATTTAGTTAGATAAGTAAAAAATTGATTTTATTTTTATAAATATTTATCTTACCACCAACATACACATTAGATCACTTTTAGGGTATATTGGATTTTATAGAAGGATTACTAAGGTGTTTAGAATAATTTATTTTCCCTTGAATAATGTAATCATGAAAAAATGTGTTGTTTTTATTATTCATCTAGGTTATATTTTGATAAAATGAAATATATCTTAACCACTACCCCCATAATCATCCTAGTAAAATGAGTAAAACCCCCTTTGAGATATTGTGTTCTGATTTCAATAGATTTGTATGGGATGTACATTCTTAGAAGATTTAGGGACACTCACAAGGGACAACCTATGCTGGATAGACCCTGAAAATAGATCAATTATATAATAATAGAAAATGAGTATTTTTTTATTTTTATTGAATTGAAAAGTTTTTGATCTTATTTTTTAGCATGAAAAGTAATTATTTATTCTGATCATCTCACCCACAGGTCCTTGGTAAAGAAGCCCAATAAAAAGACGAGGCTAGTGATATGGATATTTCTTGTATAATAATTCAACTTACAGATCAATGAAAATAAAAGTTGTGATAATATAGTTATAGAAGACATGATTCAACTACCCCACACTGTTGTTGTAGAACCACCACCTGAAATTAAAATTGATGTCTCATTTCCCAAAGAGGAACTATATAAATCCACCCATATTCCTTGGTATTACAATTTAGTGAAGTTTCTGATCACATCAAAGGCACCGCCTTTATTTTCCAAAAAACAAATCACTTAAATTAAAATTTAAATCAAAATTATATGTTTGGGAAGACCCATATCTATTATAGTTCTATAGAGGTCATGTAATAAATAGGTGCATCCCTAAAGAAGAGGTTAAATATGTTCTCACATTTTTTAAACAATTAATTGTGGATTATATTTTGTACCACAAAGAAGTTTTAGAAATGTTTTATAATCTGGATTATTTTTGGACTCAATTTTTAAATATTCACATGATTTTTACAAAAAATAAATTTCCAAACTACCAGTTTACAAGTATGGTTTCCAAAATTCATGAGATACCCCAAAAAACATTCATATTCTATGAAATATTTTATTTATAGGGATTATATTTCATGTCGGTATTTCCACTATCATTTGGATTTCATAAGGCTTTTATAGTAGTAGATTATGTACCTATGTGGATTGAAGGAAAAGACACATGAACATAAGATTCCAAAATTTTTTATAGAATTTGGAAAATAAAATATTTGGTATTGGTTTGTAGTTCCTCAAGAAATAATAAGTGACCAAGGAACAAACATCTAAAAAAATAACTTTAAATCCCAAATAATGAAATATGGATTTCATCATAAAAAATTCACATCCCACCATCCACAAATCAATGGCATGGACAAGGTTTCCAATTGAGAGTGCAAAGACCCTGAACCCAGTAGTATGGAGTGAGGGCCATAATTAATTACATTGGTATTATTACAAGGAATTTATATCTCAAATGAATAAATAATTCAATAGTGTTAGAAAACTAAATACAAACATAATATTTACATTATTACTTGAAAGGAAACACAATATATCAATTCCATTAGAAACATCAAAAACTCTAAGATTATCACTAAAAGTCATTCTTAATATTCATCTTCTCATCCTGGGGAAGAATAAAACATAAAAAAGGGGTTATATTAAATTATCATTAAATTTAAGTAATACAATAGATGTTATCATACACACAAACATCATGCATGTTAAATAACTAAAAACACATGATTATAAAAATAAGCTTCAGCATAATATGATGGGAATGAAAGAGGAGTAAGTAAATCCATATAACTGATCATAAGATAATAAACCTTAATAATGTATGTTATAATATTCAATTATCACATTTATTATCAATTTATAACATTATAAATAGGGATTACATAATTCCATACATCTAAAACATAGTGTCAATGCCTTAGCTATGATGTCTGAAAATACTAGGGTAAGGCCTCAACCAAAAACCAATTCTGTTTTGTCTCATGAGACCCACTAATGCATTAAGGGGATATAGTGGTCCCTCCCTATTACATTCTAAGTCCAATTAATTCCTCATATTAATAGGGATAAAAATAAACAATGTGAACATATGATATGTAAATAACGTTCCCCAATCTATAATCAAAATCACTAACCAATATGAGTAACATGGTGAATGGTATCAATATAACTAATCCACAATAAAAATGATCATAAAAAAATTAATAAAATATATTAGAAGAAAATAATAATATACAAATATCCATAAAGAAAAAAATTCAACATAAGTGTTTAAATAGATGAAATACTCTAATAAAATCATCAAGGAATTCCTCAGAGAAATACCCTTATTACATTTCAAAGAAGAGTTCTTTCAAAAAAATAATTTTTATTTTTCATAATTGTATATGTAAAACCAGAAATGAAAAAATATAGTTTTCATGAAAAAATCATTGATTTTGGAAAAATAATGTTTTCTTAAAATAGATTATGTGTGGTACTTGAAAATGGGTAAGAAATTGTGATGTTCCCTTTAACCAGGCTTACGTATTAGGAAGAAATGAAAATGGAACCTTGTAAAACATTTATTATCCAATAAAATAATGATGAAATGATATGGATTTATGATTTCAGAACATATATATAATTTACAAGAATTATATAATAATAATGATGAATAATAATGGTGTATAAAGGAATAAAGCATAACCCGAATGAAAATGGAGGTTCAGGATGAAAAACCTTTACCTTATGTCTGATTGTGTACTTCACTTGACCTTAATGTCCTGGAAAATAAAATTAAATCCATTAAATAATTAATTCATAACATTATATACATGTTTTTTATTTAATATAATTTAATTATGTTCATTTTTTTCTTTTTTGATGAGTTCTAAGATACAATTTTATTGCTTAGGCGTGTTCATTTCCTTAGTTTTCACGATCGACATACTCGTATATGAGTATGGAAGTTCATATGGAATGGGTATAATTATCCAAAATTTAACTAATATTATATTAATGAAAATAAATATGTTTAAATAGTTATATATATCATTAGTTTATATGGTATGAGGATGGACCATTAGATAAGACATTTAGTGATAATCGTTTGCATTATTACGGTAGTAATTTATCATAATGAACTCATTTGGTTTTATTGTTTAGTATTATGTAAATATGTTGCTTACATAACATAATAAAGGTTTTAATAGATATAATATAATTTGGTTTAACCATAAATATGGTTTCATTACCAGACATGAAGGAGAAATTGAATAATGAAAATCCGTCATCCTTGAAGGTTGTAAATCGACATCTCTCAGATGATGATTTATTTTTTAAAATAAGGGATGAAAATAAAGATAAAAGAGGATTATATATAATTTCAGTATATAGATTATACAGGATTTATCATTCTCATTTGGATATAGGATGTGATTATTTAGTAATAGAAGAAAATAACTTGAAAAGAAACTAAATGAAAATGAAGAGGTTTTACCTCTTGAATACTTCTCCATGAAAAACTACTTAAAGGGATTGGTTTTGGACTTTTTGTAAGACCAAGTGATCCTAGATGTGGGTGAGAGGCTTGAGAAAAGTATTGGACAGAATATTTACAAGCTTCAAGGCTTAGATGTCTGATGAGAATAGGAGGTGAGGGGTGGTATTTGCAGTGGAGGATAAGTGGTTTCCCTAAATTGTTTATTCATTATATTACCATTTTGGATCTATAATATGAATAGATTGAGAATTTTCATAAAAAATATTAAAATAATTAAGGATGGTTATATATTATGGGATTACATCACCCATAAACCACCTATGACTCAATAAATCTTATATTTATAATTTATAATAAATTATTATATTTTACAATTCACCAAAAATTCATGTATTTTAGAAAAATACAAAAAAATCACCCGAACCATTTTAAAATGTGTATAATCTAAAAGTAAACTATATTTTATGAAAATAATTTTCTATATATGAGAAGTTTAATTTTTAATTAAAACCATCATTTACTCAAAAAAATACAGATTTTAAATCTATAACTGATTTTATAACACATTTAAAAAATAACTAATGTCTCATAAAATTATCATAAAACCACAATAAAACAAAATATTGGTTTATGAGTACATTATATGTAAATAAATTTTCTTTTGATTCATTTTATTAATTATATAATTTTAATTTAATATTTATGACTTACAAAAATACAGGCACTTAATTAATTATTTTGAAAATATTCATTTACTTATACTATGATTTAATTATATAATTCATTCATTTATAAGGTGCCTAAAGTTTATTTATGCTTTCATGTCTGATGATACTATTCTTTTTTTAGGTAACTATTAATAAAGTTCATATTACTATTCCTAAGGTCATGTTACAATTTTATCGATATAGGTTCCTTAACTTCTTGAAATTCATGTTATTTCATTCATTATTCATTTATGATATTTTTATTATGTTTTATAAGTGATTTTATGTGATATATACTATATGAAATAAAAATAAAAATGGAAATTTCATTAAGAGAGTTTTGGGTCGTTATATTCAACCCTCCAATAAAAATATCAACCTTGAAATATCTATATTTTCACCCCCATAATAAGATTTGGGTAGCACTTCATCATAAGATCCTCAAGATCCCACGTCACCACTTCAATTATATGATTTTTTTCAAAGTACCTTTACCATCAGAGTTGTAAAATTCGTCAACACATGTTCTTTAGTATCCAAATTCTATATAGGCTCTTTCCTGGAAGATAAGTCAGGTTCAAATTCTTTTCCTTCAGAAGTGAGTACATGGGTTGGGTTTGCATGTATATACTTAACAAGGATATGTGGAACACATTGTATACTTTGGAAAGGCTAGGTGGTATTGCTAAATGATAAGTCACATCTCAAATTCTATCTAGAATTTCAAAATTTCCAATGTACCTAGGGATTAGTTTCCCTTTCCATCCAAACCTTATAACACCTTTCCAAAGAGATACCTTCAAGAAAACATAATATCCCACTTGAAATTTCAAATACTTACTTTTATTATAAGAATATATCTTTTTATTAATTTGAGATATTTTAATATGGTTTTGAATAGTCTCTACCTTTTCTGTTATTTTCTCCACAAGTTTTAGTCATACAAGCTTACATTCACCGACTTCAATGCAACAAGTTGGTGTATGAAATCTCTATCCATACAACACTTCATATGGCACCATTTTAATACTTTAATGGAAACTATTATTGTATAAAACTCTACCAAAGGTAAATACTGATCCCAAATACCTTGGAAGTAAAGTGAGAAATATTTCAACATGTCTTATAATGTTTGGATTGTCCTTTATAACAACCTATCAATTTGAGGGTGATAAGAAGTACTCAAATGAATCTCAGTATCCAATGATTTTTGAATAATTTTCTATAATTTTAATGTAAATCAGGGATCATGATCAGAAAAAATTGAGAGGGGTGCTCCATGAAGTCCTTCAAAATCATTAATATATCGTCATGAAAAGTGATCTAGTGAAAAATCCCCCCTTACAATGAGGAAATGTGCAAATTTATTAAGTCTATAAACAATCACCCATATTGTATCATTGATTATTAGAGTTCTTGGTAATACAATGAAAAAAATCCATTGTTATGTCATCCCATTTCCATGTAAAAATAAGCAGGGTTTGTATGACACCTCAAGGATGTTGTCTTTTAACCTTTAGCTATTTTTATACTAAAAATCTTGATATATAATCAGTAATTTCCCACTACACATTATCCCACCAGATAATTTCCTTCAAATCTACTTACATCTTAGTGCTACAATGGTGTATAGGGAAATTTGAGCTATAGTAAACATACAATAACTCCCTTTTTTCATGGGTATAGAGTGAACACATAGCCTCCTCACAAATTTTATAATTTCATCATCACACATGAAGTATGAAAACATCCCATCATTCATAGATTCAATTTTATTTTGAAGATTCTAATCATTAGTTTGAGAACATTTATTCTTTTCCAATAATGATGGTGGGGAAACCATTTGAAAAAGTAATGATGTTTTACATTCCTTGATAATTCCCAAATCCATATCTTCTTGATCCATGTACATAGTTTCCTTATCGATTCTCATTTTTTTAGAACTCCATGATCATTCATTCTCAATGAATCTACTACCTTATTTACCTTAACAGAGTGGTTTTATATTGAACAATCATAATCCTTGAGAAACTCAACCCATCGGATTTTCCTCATGTTGATTTATTTCTATGAGAATATATATTTTAAACTCTGATGATGTGTATATATCTCACATATTTTACCATAGAGATAGTGTCTCCATATTTTTAGAGAAAATATTATAGCCTCTAACTAAATATCATATGTTTTGATAGTTATCTTCAAAAAATTTTAACTACCTAGTTGTATATGTAATAACTCTATCATTATGAATAATGAGGCACCCGAGTCCTTTCTACGAAACATAATTATTAATTAAAAATCCACAATTTCCTATGGGAAGAGTCAAGATCGGAAAATTCATTAATCTTCTCTTAAATTCATAAAAACATTTATCACATTATTTTTTCATAGAATCTTAACCCCTTTATGAGTAAGCTTGGTTAACGGGTTAGCTAATTGGGAGAATTTTAGAACAAAAAAATGATAATAATCTACTAAATCAATAAAACTACATACCACAATTTTTTATGTTAGTGTATACCATTCCTAAACCAAGTCTTTATTCAAAGGATCAACTTATATTCCATACTTTCGACAATATGACCAAGAAAAGAAACTGATTGAAGCCAACATTCACACTTTCTAAACCTCCCATATAATTTATTTCTTCTAAGAGTCTTCAGAATAAACCCCTTGTGATTGTAATGTTATTCGTATCTTCTTGAGTATACCAATATATCATTAATAAATACCACAACAAAGTCATCAATATATTCCTTGAAAAATATATCAATCAAATCCATGAAAATATAGGATGTATTATTCAACTCAAATGGCATTACTGTAAACTCGAAATTTCCACACCTAGTTTGAAATTTTTTCTTTGGAATATCTACCTTCCTCATATTCAATTGATGGTATCTAGATCGAAGGTCAGTCACCAAAAAATATTCATCTCTATAAAGTTGATTGAATAAATCATCTATACGAGGTAGATGATACTTTTTCATTATTGTAATAGCATTGATTTCATTATAGTCAATGAAAAAACTCATGGATACATGTTTATTGTTGACAAAGAGAACAAGGGCTCACCGTGGAGAAACACTAGGGAGAATAAATACTTTATCACTCAATTAATCTATTTGTTTCTTCAGTTCTACTAATTCAACAATGACCATTCTATAATGAGTCTTTGATATAATCCTTATCACTTAGAATTAAATCAATTTAAAACTAAGTTTCTCAGTCAAGATGATGTCTAGGTAAATCCTATGGAATTGAATCAATGTATTATGGGACAATTGGTATGTACTCAATTTAAAATTTTAGCTCCTCACCCATTGACATTGCAATCTATTCCTCCCCAAGAATTGAATTTATTTGAGCTACTAGAGGAGGATATAGACGAGAATCAGATGGTGTTGTTTCTTCTCTAAAGATAAGGGATTCTAAACCTTCCTCTCAAATCAAAACTTCTTTCTTCTTGGAATAGATTTTCATATAATATTTTGTAATCCAACTTATATAGATGATTATATCAATGTTGACCATAGGTATAATGATAAAATCAGAAGATAAATCACTTTTATATTCCATAATGGAAATTGTACAACACATATTTGTTGTAATGAGACTTACCTTAGGGGATTTGACTGACAACCCCCTTAATAAGGAGAATTCAAAATATCTAATTTTTAATGAAAACTTGGAAGATATAATGGAATGTGATGATCCAAAATCAAATAATTCATTACATAAATTTGAGGAGATTATTAATGTACCTGAAAAAACATCATTAAGAACTTCAACATCTACTATTGGGATCATATAAGATTGTATTTAAACCTTTTTACTTTTCTATTGAAAATTTTCTTTTATGCTTTAGACAATCATTTGTATAGGATCTGGGATGTTTCCTTCCATAGGTATCACATGTTGTAAAAATACCTTTTTTATTCTTCACTTTATCCATTATTTCATCCTCTATAATATTCTTCTATTTTATTACCTTAATTTCATAATACATAGAGAATTATTTATCTATCTTTATAGCACATGAGAATATATTTTAGTATGATGGGAAATTTTGGGAAAATAGTTCTTTTTGAAGGAGTGGTTTCAAACCATCAAATAATCTATCAATCTTCCTCAGATTAAGTATATTGTTCATGAAAAGACTTTATAGCATTGTAAAGTTGGATTTATACTTTGAAATATTCCCAACCTCATTTTTCCTTAGATTCAAGAATTTTCTTTCTATATCCACTCATTTTTCAGGAGGAGAATATTTTTTTGGGTAAATTTCCTTAAAATCCCACCATTCAATTTTTTTAATTTCTTCCTCCTAATTTTTTTTGGAGTAGTTAACACCATTGATTTGCATCTCCCGATAGAGGATAAAATTCCATGACAACCTTTTCTCATTTGTTACTTTTTAAAGAGATAAATATCTTCTCGAAGGAACTTTTCCCTACTTAACTACAAATGCCTTTGTATTCCCATCGAATGATGGCGGTTTTTGTCACATAAAGAGGATTAACATTGATCCTCCATTTTTTAGGTAAGGATTATTCATATGGGTATGGTTATTGTTCATAACATGAGTTAGATATTCTAGTATAGTTATATGTTTCTCAGCACCTATATCCGCTCCAATACTAACATCATTATCTTTAATAAAAGAGAATTCCCTACATGGGATATGTACGTTGATACAGTTCCATTCCATCTACTATGTGCCATTTCTAAATAATATAATACACTAGATTAGGTTATGAATATTAATTTATAATCTGAAACTATAAAAGCACTTACCATAAATTGAAGTTTTATGCATAGTTAATCACATAATCCTAAACATGGTTTTACTGGGGACATATTACTTTTAAACCCTTAATAATGGATGGTAAAGAAAATTTAAATTATCCTAAGAATATCCCCCAGGAGTGTCAAACTAAGTATGTAGAAAGGCTCGTTGTTGTGTACTTGGTTACCTAATGTCAGGCCCAAGACACCTTGTCGGAGTTATTACCCCTAGGTACATCTCTTCCCGAACCACATCCACTAATATTTTCCAGATAAGGGTTTATTTCATGGAAGTTCCACATAATATATACCTTACAAAAGATTATAGGATGTTCTTCTACTCTTATCATCAATGTCTATCTTAGGGTTATGTTACCTAATATATGTTTTCTAAATCTAGTTTTTATGGTTTCTACTAAACATCCTATGATACCAACTGTAAATACCCCGACCCCAGTAGCCTGGAGCCTGTGCCTTACTTTATTACATTAGTTTTATTACAAGGAAGTCATACCATGAAGGACCAAATAGTTTAGTAGTTTTGGAAAACTAGATACAGACATAATATTTACCTTACAACTCAAAAGGAAATTCAATATATAAATTCCATTAGAAACATCCATAACTCCTAAATTATCTATGAAAGTCATTCCTAATATTCATCTTCACATCTTAGGGAAAAGTAAAACAAAAGAATGGGGTGAGATCAGATGATATATAAGGGTATGTAATTAAACCAAATTTATTATAATAATAAACATTAGGCATGGTGAATAACAAAAAACACATGCCTTTAAAAATAAACTGAAGCATAATATGGAATGAATGAAAGTTGTGTAAGTAAATACATATAACTAATCATATAATAATTAAACTTAATCATGGATATTATACTATTCAAATATCACATTGTTTATAAATTTATCTTATCATAATGAGGTAATTCATAATGTCATATATCTAAACCATATCATCAAGGCCTCGGTCAAGACCTTTGAAAACACTTGGGTAAGGCCTCGGCCAAAAATCAATTTTTTTTGTCTCATGAGACATACCGATGCATCAAGGGGATATAAAAGGCCCAACCCATAACATTATATGTCTAATGAATTCCTCATATTATTGGGTCTAAACATAAACAACATTAACATATGATATGTAAATAACATTCCCCAATCTATTATCATAATCACTAACCCATCTGAGTAGGATGGTGAATGGTATCAAGATAGCACATCCATTGTCAAACCAATCATAATTTTTTTTATAAAATATGGTAGATGAAAATAATAATATATACATCTCAATAAATCATAAAATTCAATAGTGTTGTTGAAATAGATGTAAATACTATAATAAAATCAATGATAAATTCTTGAGAGAAATACCCTTTTATTACTTAGAAAAGAAGTGTTATTTTGGAAACATCATTTTTATTTTTCTTGATTGTTTATGTAATACTAGAAATTAAAAAATATAATTTTTCATGACAATAGTATTGGTTTTGGAAAAATAATGGTGTCTTAAAAAATATTATTTATGGTACATGAAAATGGGTAAGAAATCGAGATGTTCTCTTTAACCGGGATTGTGTATTGGGAATAAATGAGAAGGGAACCTTGGAAAAAATTTATTATCCCACAAAATGATGATGAAATGATCTGGATATATGATTTTGGAACGTATATATATAATTTATAATAATTATATAAAAATAATTAATAATAAAATAGGTGTATTGGGGAATAAAGTATAACCCAAATGAATATGGATATTTGGGACGAAAACCCTCACCTTATGTCTGAATGTGTTCTGAAATTGAATTAATAGTACTATATAATCGAATTAAATCATTTAACTAACTAATTAATAACCTTATCTATATTTATTTTATTTACTCTAATTTTATTAATTTCATATATGGTCCTTTTTATGAGTTATAAGATAAAATTTTATTGCTTGAGAGTGTTTGTTTCCTTGGTTTTCATGATTGACATACTTGTATATGAGTATAGTAGTTCATGTGGATTGGGTATAATTCTCCAAAATTTATTTTATATGATATTTATGAACATACATAATCATAAATGGTAATATATATCATTTGTTTATATGGTATGAGTATGAATAATTTGATAAGACATTTAGTGATAATCGTTTGCATTATTATGGAAGTTATTGATCATAAAAAACTCATTTTGTTTTATTATTTAGTATTATGTAAATATTTTACATAAAAAAACATAGTAATAAATATATTTTAGTTTTTTAACCATAAAAATGGTTTTATTACCAGCCTTTAAGGTGAAATTGAAGAACACAAATCCATCATCCACTAAGGTTGTAAATCATCACCTCTCAGACAATGATTTAGTTTTTAAAATAAAACATAGAGTTAAATGAGGGTATGATATCATTATAGTATATATATGAAAATTTATTTATCATTATATTTTTTATAGATGATGTGTGGAGAGAATAATAAAATAACAGAGCTTGAAAATAAATTAAAAGGAAAAGGAAGAGGTTTTACGTCTTGAATGCTCCTTCTGGAGGACCTCCTTAAGGGCATTGGTTTTGGTATTTTGGTAAGACCAAGAGGTCTTGGATGCGGGGTATAGGTTTAGATAGTGTATTGGGTATAAATTTGAAAAGATTCACGACTTAGATGTGTGAGGAGAAGAAGGGTGAAGGATGGTATTTATAGTGGAGGAGATGTGGTTCCCTTTAAGTTTTTATTAATTACATTACTACTTGGCTCAAGGTAGGGAATAGTTTAGAAATTATCATAAAATATTTTAAAATAATGAATTATAGTTCTATATTATGGTCTTACATCATCCATACATCACCTATGACTCAATAAATCATGTATTTACCATTTATTGTAAATTATCGTATTTTACTATTCACCAAAAATTCATGTATTTTAGAAAAATCCCAAAAATTCTCCTTAAATTTTTTTCGACATATAGAATTCAAAAATGAAATCAATTTTATGAAAATAACTTTCTAAATATAATAAATTTAATTTTTAATTAAAACCATCATTTACTTGAAAAATACAAATTTTAAATCTATAACTGATTTTATGACTCTTTCAAAAATTAACTATGGTCCCTTAAAATTATCATAAAATTATAAGAAAAAAATATTTATTTATGAATAAATTTATGTAAATAATTTGTTTATATCATTTTATTAGTTATAAAATAATAATTAAATATTTATAACATACAAAAATACCAGCACTTAATTAAAAGTTTTTAAAATTTTCATTTTCTTATATAATGATTTAATTATATGAAACATTCATTTATAAGGGTCCTAAATTTTATTTATAATTTCATGGGATATTTTACTATTCATTTGGATGGTTTACTATTCCTAAGGTCCACATTACTATTCCTATGGCCAAGTTACTATTTAATCGGTATAAGTTCCTTAGCTTCTAGAAATACCTCTTATTTCATTAATTCTACATTTATGATGTTTATATTGTATTCTATAAGTGATTTTATTTGATCTATACTATATAAAATACACATTATAAGGGAAATATCATTTATATTATTTTGGGTCGTTATCGAGACATAAAATGGATTTTGGGAAAGACAGTGCAGCGCAACCAAAAGGACTGAAGTAAAAAAGTTAGAGGATGAAATGTGGGCATATAAAACTGCCCAAAAAACCCCCTTAGGTATTTATCCGTATCAAGTTGTTTATATAAGACACTATAACCTTGTTGTTAAGATGTATAACAAATCTAATTATTCTATTAAGAGATGAAACATGGGGTTTGTAAAATTTTGAGACGAGGGGAAGTTAGAGATGATATAGCTTGAAAAGATGAGAAGAGAAGCTTATGAGAATTATCTAGTGTAAAAGTAGAAATCCTTATCTATCTATTAAAAATAATCTAGAAGAAAGATTTTAAATTTTGAGATAAAGTATTATTGGTATCCTTAGGGATGAAACTCATGATAGGTAAACTTCATTCCAAATGGGCTAAACCCTACATAGTAACAAAAAATTTTCTATTTTTTGTATTTTAGAACAAGTGAGATGAGTTATTGAACCCATTTAAAATTTTTTTTCTAAAATTTAAGAATTACCCAGAAGATTTTTTTAAAAACCACTTGGAAGAGTCTAACCTTATCACTGTTGAAATTGAATAAAGAATATTATGTTTTATCTTTCATTTACACTATTTTAGTAATGACCCATGCATTCAAAATGGTATGTCTTGTTTTTTTAACTTTTAATTACTTGTTTAATCTTATTAGACTTTCAGTGTGTCCAAAGGAAGGTTCCAGGAGTGTTCAGGGAATTTTCAAAGTTCCAAGCTCAATAAATTGGGAAAACTGGGTTTGCCACACTATTACTGCACAGTTATTACTAACCATTTTGGGTAACCATGTGATCCTCTAAGTGGCATGTGGGAGGCCACATGGTTGTCTAAAACTATGTATGTTTTATTAGAAAAATTTCATAAAGAATTTTCATGGGCTACACACGATAACCAAAACCATGCGCTTAGCCTATGTGGTGTCCTCCTTGGGAAGTGGATTAGTGCATGACTGGCACACGGTTTGGACGACCATGTGGCCAAACCATACACCCCTTTTTATTTGGTTGAATTGTCAATTTCTTCCATAATGAAATTAAAACATTAACCCACCTTTCCTCATTCTCATTTAAAGTGGATAAGCCACCTTCATGTTATCATGTAATCAATTCTCAATAATATTATATGTTTTTTATATCTCCTAGATTTAGACTCAAAATAAAAAATCATTGGACAAATAGTATCTACATTGATAAGTTCTCAAATACTCTTATTTCATTTCATAGTTTCTCTTCATTTATGTTGTGTTATTTTAGTGCAAGCCCATTCTCCCTTTTTTAGGGCATTTGATTGGTCTTCCCTTTTGATCCAAAATAAATGGAATCTGAAGTGGATATTGGATAAGGAGTAATATGAAACCATAATGTTTGTGGGTCTAGTTTTTTTCCTTAAAACATATGATGTTTTGATAGCCTCATCATTATGCCTCATGTTGGCCTTTTTCAAGAATCACCTTAAAATGAGTAATTTTATTTAAACTAATTATTCTCATGTTAATATACTCATGTAGATCATTGTTATAAATTTATAGGATAGTGACCTCAAATATATACACCCATTCAGCTTTTCTAATTTAATCATCATCTCTAATATAATTTTTCAATTGACTAAATGCCTTTGAAGGGTTTTTCTTATTTTGGAAATCAAATTTCCCCCTTTTGGGTAATTTCCTAAATAATAATAGAACCTTCTAAGTGACTGGTTGGCCCTTATTATTGATTTTTCATGCCTTGAGTAATTAAACGGTATATATATAAATTTTCTATATTTTCACAGGATGGTTTTAATTTATTAAATGAATTTAATGGATTAATTATAATTAATGATAATGGGTGGAAATACTAGGACAATTTATTGATTCTTATTGTGTTGACTATATGAATTGTGACACCATTTGTATATTGGGATTGATTTCTATAAATGTTATGAGGTTATCAATTAGATTATTGATATTATTATGATTAATCCATTGGGATTGGTTGTGGAATGATGGTTAAGGTACATGTTGAGTATGAAGATTCACTCTCCCTTACATCGGGTGTTGAGAATGACATCTCTCGCCATTATAATGTTAACTGGGTGATGGGAATGATGTTTTACATTCCCCTATTTAGGGTTTTGTTCACGAATTCTCACACTATTTATCTCTACTGATGATCATGATGTGTCATATTCATTAAGAGATACATGGAATGTCCCCTCTATTAGAGCCTATAGTTTATTTAGATTCATTATGGATGACTAAGTAATTCCCAAGTATAGTCAACACCTAGAATATTTGTATATTCATACTTACATTTGTACGTATTTAGCACATATAGGTGGATGAATTAAATAAATATACAATGTATATATACTATTACTATATTTATATATGGTTACTGACCAAACTCATTTCAGCCTACGCTGAAGTAGGTGAATTCCACTAGGCATCCTAGTAGAAATTGATCTAACTATTAATTATTTATTTCCATAATTAATTATTATTTAGTTACATATACAATCTAATTAGTAATTTAATCTCCTTTGATTACTTCTAGACATAGTGTTGGCCTATTGGGATTTTATCACACACCCTACTCGGGCTTCATTTGGTACCTGAGTATATTACTTTTCAATAGTAATGGATATGGGAAAGTGCTTTGCTACAGATATTTGATATGATTTACTTATAGTATGGACCATAGGAGTAGAGTACTGAGCATATGCTCGAGATTCTAATGGAGCATAATTTTGTCTTTTTGTATTTTTTTATAGCATGTTGTATGTGCATGCCCCTTGTTTTTCTTTGGTATTTTAGTATACCATGACATCATGTATCTAAATTAGACATTTTGTCTTTTGATATTACTATTCATTTTATTAGTTATTATGCTTCCAAAATTTACTATTATATAAGTTTATTTGTTTTCTTCTACAATGGTGGGTTACTGGTCATTTGTTAGAGGGTCTATTTATATTATTCATTCACTGATTTCTACTTGTTTAATTCCACAATGCTACCTTGATATGAGGTTTTAGTAACCCCACTTTACCACCTTTACAAAATCACTGCTAGTCGAAAGCCTCTAGCGTATGGGGAGGCATGCTTGAGGCGATGTGAACCACTGGCTTGGGGAAAGATTATGTGCTTCCTGGTTTGGGATGATAAAAAGTGGCATTAGAGATTTTATTTTTCTTTTTTCTTATTGTTCGGGTATTAAATAGAATATTAGGAGTTAATGGGATTTGGTCATGACCCTCTTCCTAGGTGTAGCTAACCCACATATAGGGAAAACACAAATTACTAGGGATGGGTTATTTTAGTAATTAATTATTCCAATTAATGTTGATAAGACTTCACTATTAGGTGGCACACACATATTGTGATGTTATTCTTATTGGTACTGTACAAATGGGATATATTTTATCTTGTCCCAATGAAATGAGATTGTTGTATTAAATGCATCATTATAGGCACAATATGACTAATATGCAATGAATATTTCTATGCCATGTCTATTTTCAGGGTTCATTTTCCTATTATAGATGGTTAGTTCCTAGATTGTTTATATATTGAAATGTGATGAAATTTATTATAGGAATAATATAATAGGGTTAATTAAATTGAATACATCAATCTAAATTATGTTGTCCTACATAGATATGTGATGACACCATAATTATCCAATTATACCATAATATGGGTTTTGGACCAACATGAACTAGACCATAATATATATATATATATTGTATAAAATATATTATGAACTCAAATGGTTTTAAATATTCAAAAGAAAAAATTTATCGCTAAATGGGTTTCCAATTGTAAATTACTGGGTGTTTTTCTCTATACCTTGTATTTGACATTCCATATAATGGAATCCCAATTGTGACATATGAGACCTAGACCTAGACTCAGCCTTAGTAGTGGGATGTCTACATGTATATTACATTCTTATTGAATGTTATGGTATTTTCCATTCCACATGGACTTATATTTTTGAGTAGGAAAAGCGGTATGATCTGTTCATTAGAAGGATATGCACATATCCTATTTATATATATTCTATATATTTAATGTAAAATTATATTATAATTAATACATATCACATTGTAGAATCATTCCACCATGATGTCCTCCATTTGTACACCCCAATGGTGGTGAAGAACATAAATTGGTTGTGGTGGGATCTGAACTGCCAGTGATCTCTCCTATAGTGAATCCAGTGGAACCTCTGCTTATTTTTAATATGGTCATTTATTTCATGTTCCATGAGGGTTTCTTTTGTATGATGAAAAATATGCAAGGTTTGTTTGACTTGAACCCACTATGGAAGAGTTGACTTGGGAGTTCCATCAGCAATATCCTCCCACCTTTTCAATGGATAGCTCAATGCATTGTAATGAAACTCAAAATTTATTATGATTTAAAGGTTTATTTATTGTATAGGGAAGAAACTAGGTTGTCTCTTAAGTATCATTGGTGGTTTATTGTGTGAATTTTTAATAAAAAAAGAGGGGGTGTTTTTGAAAACAATTTTAAGAAAATGACATGATTTAAAGAGGTTAATAGTTGAATAATACAGGTGATTTTTAAAAATTATGAGTGAAGAGTTAATTTAAGGTTCCCTACACATCTAGGATGGTTAATTGTTCTGAAAATATTATATGGTTTAATGTAATCCTTTGGTTGAGGGTTGTCAATATCTCGACTTCCCTCTTGGCTCTTAAAACGATTCTCAAAGAATCACCCCTGGACACAACAATCTTGTTTCCATGGTTTGGTTCTAAAACATAGAAAAAGGGATAATAAATCATACTTAAATATTTTTTATGTGTGAGAGAATGAGTATTATTATATTATCCAATTGGAACAACCCAATATTCCCACTCAAAATCTCAGCCCAATCGGTGTTGAAATAAACAACATTTCACTTAATTATTAAAAAAAGTAGTATATATAGAAGTGAAGCACTTCCAAATTAAAAAAAATTAATTAAACACAAATTAAACAAAACTAGTAGAAGAAAATGTGTTTTAACTCCCTCCCAATTTTGTGTAGATCCCTTGAAATGATTGTCTACCATTTAGCTCGCCATTGAGAGGAGGAGGAGGCTCAGGTGGAACTTCACCTTCATCATTGACCCCCATATAAAGATAGGGGACTCAACAAATCTTGGATGAGGAGATGAATCTTTTGGGTCTCCAAAATACCAGAACATTTCCTCCTGACTATACATGAAAATGAGGATCCCAATGATCCATTTTATAGGAAAAGTGGACGTTTGTTTCGGGCACACAGATATCTTAAAACCACTTGGACTTTGGTTATAGATGGGTAGAAAACCATATATCAATTTGGGAAAAACTAAAAATTTGTTTCCCTTGTTCACGAATATCTCCACTAAATGTTAAGATTCATTTTGATAGATACATCTTGAGATATGGATAGATCATAGAACACCACTTTTGACTTCGTGTAGATTTGGTGTGTTGGATAGACCCATCCATATGGGCCACCAGATGGATGAGTGAGACTTATATTTATTCATATGAAATATATCAAAGATAATTTTGTATCATACCATAAAATATCATCCCATTTGGATTCATGGTTTAGTGGTAGTGTGTGGTAGAGTCCACTAGTGTGCTTGGATCTGGCGCAATTTGGCCCATTTTTCTTGAACTTCATCATGTGCTCTCCAAATCACTTACATATTCAATGAGATTATCATAAAAAGTAAATTTTACCTATTTAAAAGTTATAAAAACAAAATAATTGAATAAAAAATGAATTGAATTTTTTTATTATTTTTATAATTTTCAATACAAAACTACTTTAGCATTGTTGTGTAAGGGTGAAAATGAAACAGTGAATCGCGGTGCGATCACACCCCCACACCTAACCATTTACACTCCCAAGAAAATTCATATTTCCAAAAATTATGAATATAGATATTTCAAACCTCATAAAGGTTTAAAATTCAATAAAAATTTAATTTCTGAATGAAATGTGATCAAAGAAAAAATCACACCGAGGAGTTATTCATAGTAATCATAGAAAAAAGATGTTTATAAAAATGTATCATAATTAAATTCCAAGAGATTCATGATATCAATCAATGAAAATAATTCAAAAGTTAATCATGTCATTAATTATCCACAGATGTGTGTGAAAACCATTTCATTCTATTCTTTCCAATTTTTATGGAGTAAATATATGTTATTCTAAAAATTGTCTACTTACATGATCTTTTCCACCATACCTTCCCCACATCCTTTGAAATAAAATTTAGTGACCAACTCACTTAAGTATTCCTATAAGTAAAACCATAAGTTCCTGACCAAGATATCCTCATATGTTTTACATTTCATCACTCCCTCATTTATTTATTTTCAAATGTTTCACTTGGCGAAAATCTCACACTCTTATCTCAACCCATGTTTGATTTACTCACAACACTGATTGTAATAGTTATAACAAGATCAAAAGTAAAGAAAGGGTGGGTTTTTACCTGGCCAATACACAACTCATTTTTAAGGGCGTACAATAGTTGGATAACAAGTACACACACATAGGTCAATCTAGAGTAGTAATGAAATCGATCAGATAAGGAACAAACATATGTAAAAACCATTTTACAAAGTAGAGAAAAATAAACCTAAATTATATTTAATATCTATTAATTTATATATTTTTACACTTCATGGTTGGGAGAAAATTTGTGTAGTGAAAATAAGTAAAAATGTTTTCCCTTAAACTACGCACACAAAGGGTACTATTCTACTCAAAGGTTTCAAAATTATTCAAATAATTATAGTTGAAAAACAACCAAATTTCACCATATTATTGAATTCTTGCTAAAATGCACATTCCATAAAAAAAATTATTGTTAAAACAATATGAAATAAAAAAATTCCTCATGAATTTTTAATAACTTCCATGATTAAGAGGGAATCATTTTCCATGAAAAAGAAGGCATAAAAAATTAACATTTCAGCACAAAAGTGAGGGAGGAAACGTGGGGGGAGTGAAAATAATATATAGTAAGTGAAAAATATAAAAAGAAGGAAAGACTATGAAAATAATTAATTAAACCATGAATATACCTATCCTCCCACACCTAAAGTCTGAAGGGTCCTCACTATAATAAAATAAAATGTGGGAAGGAAGGATAAAACATTGTGGGTGTCATTCATAAACTGCTTCTTGATCTTAGAGTTCATCCATCGAGAAATATTTAATGGCTTCATGAAGGTTATTCAACCACTCCCAATTGATAGTGAAGGTTTGGTGAGTTTCAAAATTTTGAACCTCAAAAACACAAAATGAATAAACATTAGTAATAGTATATGGTCCAAACCAATGGGAATGAAGCACACATGAATGTAACTTCAGCCTTGCATTAAAAGGTAGGACCTTCTGTCGAATGTGGAATTGATTATAAAGGATGAGATAGTAGTGGGTGACCTTGGTTCTCTCCTTATAAATATGAGAGTTCTCATATGAATATATTATTATTTACTCTAGATCCTGAATCTAAAATTTCCTTTTAGAACCTTCATCATAAGGATTATAATTTCATTGTTTGATGTCCTAATTGGCTCAATGTTTAATCTCAGCCAGGAGGTGACAACTCTTTCCAAACACCATATAATAGGGTGACATTCCAATAAGAGTTTTGAATTTCATACGGTGAGGACATAATGAATCATTGAGTCTAAGACACAAATCTTTTTTGTTAGGTGGAATCATTTTATCAAGAATTTGTTTTACCTCCCTATTTCAAACCATGGACTGACCATTTTTTTGTGGGTGATATGCAGTAGAAACTCTATGCCCAACCCCATAAAAATAAAAAAATATATTTCATTGTTTAGTTTCATAAATGAGAACAACATCCACTGATTAATAACCTAGGTAATCCTAAATTATAGAAGATTCGGGTTCTAGAAAATTCCACAACATCCTTAGAATCATCAATCCTTGTAGCTCATCACTCCATCCATTTAAAAACATAATCTAATACCATAAGAATGTAAAGGTTACGAAATGAATTGGGGAATCCTCCCAAAAATTCAATGCTCCAAACATAAAAAATTTCATGGAATGTCAAGGGTTGTTTAGGAATTTCATATATTTTAGATACATTCCCAATTCTTTGATAGTGAGGACAAGATTTATAGAAATCATGGGCATCCCAAAAAAGTTTTGTCTAAATGAGACTAGAATCGAGGACCTTATGAGAAATATGTTGGGGACCCAAGTGGCCCCCACATGTAAGAGTGTGACAGAACCTAAGGACAGAATGAAACTCACTATTGGGAACAAAAACCCTAGGGAATTGATCACTACATATGCACCAATCCTAGGGGTCATCCTAAATGTTCCAATGGGACTCATGTTTTAGATTGTTGGCATGGTTTTTTTGAAATAAAAAATAATTCATGATGTTTCCAAATAATTTACAATTCTGACATACTAGGGAATAACATCTTGCGCATGGTACAAGTGATCATCTAGAAATTTTTCATTTATTGGAATACAAGGGGATGATTCTATGTCTGAGGATGGGTGGATCCTACTAATATGGGCATCCACCACATTCTAAGCTTCTTTTTAACTATAATTTATAAATAGAATTTCTGAAGGAGGATCATCCAGCTAATAAGACATGGTTTGGCTTTCGGTTTCTTAATGAGATATCAGAGGGCTGCATGGTATGGGAGCATAATGAATTTTGACCCCAAAATATAAGACCTGGATTTATCCGAGGCAAACATAATGAAAATAAATTATTTTTCAGTTGTGGTGTATTTTTATTGGGCAAGGTCCAGTGTATGTGAGGTATAGGCAATGACATGTGGAGTTTGATCTACCCTTTGTGAAAAAAATTCCCCAACTACATAGTTAGAGGCGTCACACATGAGAAAAAATGGTAAATCCCACCAAGGTGGTTGGATTACTAGGGGTGACGCGAGACTCCATTTTAACTTATTAAAAGATTACACATATTTTTTATCAAAAAAATCCCTTTATTTTAAGAGAAATCAAGAGAGGGGGAGTTCAATTTTACTAAAGTCACAAATGAAACGATGGTAAAATCTAGCATGAACAAGGAATGAATGAACATCCTATACATTTTTTGTGAATTTTATGGTAGAAATGATATCGACTTTTGATTAACCTACTTAGATACCATCCCCAGAAATGAGATGAACCAAAACTATACCTTGTTGCACCATAAAATGGAATTTCTCATAATTTAATATTATATTATTTTCAATATAGCGACGTAGGACCAAACCAAGACTACTCGAACATTCATCAAAATAAGTTCCATAAATAGTGAAATCATCCATGAATATGTCCCTATAATTTTCCAAGTATTCCAAAAAAAATACTAACCATGAATTGTTGGAAAGTACCCAGATAATTTCATATGCCAAATGGAATCCTTCTATATGAAAATGTGCCAAAGGTACAAGTGAATGATTCCTTTTCCTGAACCTCAAGATAAATATGGATATGAAAGTATCCAAAATACCCATCCAGGAAACAGTAATGGGACTTCCCTACTATCCTCTCTAGAATTTGGTCAATGAATGGAAATAGGAAATGATCTTTCATAATGGGTTGATTTAATCAAAGATATTCTATATTGACATGCCAGATATTCTTCTCATGAGTTGGAACCAATTCATTGTTTTCATTTTTTACTAGTGTAAGACCATTTTTGTAGGAACCATATGTACTGGACTAACCCATTAGCTATCATAGATGGGGTAAATTATTCTAGCATCTAATAATTTTGTTACCTTTTTTAAACAACATCTAGGAGGCTTGGGTTCATTCAACATTTTGACTACCTCACTAGTTTAGCCCCATCATTTAACAATATATGATGTGTGAACATTGATGGGATAATATCAAGAATTTCTGCAACTGTCCATCCCAAATCTTGTTTATACTCCATCAAAAGTTCATTCAGTCACAATTCATGCTCAAAACAGAGTGAACTAGCAATGATGACAATAAAAATTATTACCACTATCAAGATATGAATATTTTAAATTTTGAGTTAGTTTTTTTAGTTCCAATTCATGGGATTTTTGATTAATGGGAGTTTATGTGAATGTGAGAGGTCAATAATATCATCTAACTAGTCAATGGTATCATCCTCAGAGGAGGAATTATCTTTTACAATCTTATCAGTATCATTGACGGTCATGTAATCCTTAGTGTTCAAGAAATAATCAATTAACAAACATGCATGGAATTTTTATAGACCACTACAACATTCTATCCATGATTCATTTCCTAGAATTTCAATAAATGATGAAAACTCAGAAAGGGGATCAAGGGAAATAATTTTGTTTAGGGATAGGGAGTACATCATTTGAATTAACAGATAGAGGGGAATGTTCTTCTAAGGGCTGCTTCATGGCATCAAGGATGTTGAAGTGGACAATCTCACCACCAAACTCCATACATAATATACCATTGTGGACATTATTTATAGTTTTGGTAGTTTTTAATAAAGTACTTCCTAATATAATTCGGGCATGTCTATTCACCCTATCATCTTCCATTTTAAGCACATAAAAATCAGCAGGAAAATTTAAAATTTTCACCCTCACAAAACATCGTCTAACACACTAGTGGGGTGTGTTGTACTTTGATTATCAAGTTGAACAAAAATTACTATTTTATTTAGTTCTATAACCTATAATTTTGAGTATATGGAGTGATTAATCACATTTTTAGAGGAACCCAAATAAAGAAATACATTGGAAAAGGAATTCTCCCCTATGGTGCATGTAATAAAGAATGTTCTAAGATAATTGAATTTGATGGGAAGTTATGTCTCTATCAATGATGATACATTCCTACCCAAGATATTATTCTAATCACCTCAAAGTCACATTCGATGTGTACGCATCACCTTTAGAAACTTGGTTTATCATGTAATTTTCTTCAAGGAATAAATCAAGTGTATGATAACCTGTACTTTTTTTATAGTTTCCAATATTTCCTTATCAAGTTCGGTTTCCTTTTATTTTGTTGGTTGGGTGGAACTTTGGAGAAATTGAAGAGGAATGGTTGGGATAAGTGACTCATCAGTATACACAATCATTACAATGGAAGGACTTCTCTCGTGATAAGGATTTTCTTCTCTTAGACCATTTTCAGTGGTTGGGATGGTGGTTTTTTCAGGATGGGATAACTCTATTTGTGGGGCCATTTGGATTTTAATTTGGGTTCCACTCCTAAGGATGGTAGCACTAACATTTCCCTTATCCTTAGGGTTAACTATAAGGCCCCGACCTTAAACATTACTTAATCATGAATTTAATGAATATTTCACATAGAGTATCTTTTCAGGTTTAGAGTTTTAGAAAATTAGGTCATAACTATTACATCTCAAAAGATTACATAGTAGACACTTATACAAAGTTTCCGTAAATAATAAAAACACATAAAAAGAAACATGTCTAGTTCCATGATTTAGATATAATGTCTTTCCTTGATCCCATCTGTGACTCTATTCATCTTTATGTCCTGTGGAAAACATTTCAAAAACATGGGATGAGCATAAAAAGCCCAGTAAAGGATACACAAAGAAGGAAAACTGTTAGTTTTTCAAAACAATAAGTAAACCATGAGTACTTTACCAAAGTAATACTTTTCACCTTTATGAAGTAGTAAAAACTCTTCTCTGAATAAAATACCATTAATTACCCTTTTGTAACCAAAATATTACTATAAAACCCATATAAAGAACTTATAACATATAAAGGTAACTTGGGACATAAACATACTTAAATGGAATAACCATACGGTCAAATTCCATACATACTTAATGGAATAGCCATACGGCTGACTTCCATACCCAATTCATTGGAGGTTATAATGTAACCACCCATCCAGGTATTCACGGAACCACCCATCATATGGTTTGTCACGTAACCACCTGTCAAATTTCCAAGTACCATTATAAAATAATAACACATAAAACAATTATAAAGGAATGAAAACATTTCCACATTTCAAGAAAAATATATCACTTAAATATATTGACATAAAAAATCCATTATAAAAACCATTTTCAATACCAAAAAAGTGTATATGGTATTTATTTACTTTTAAAAATATAATGGCTTGTTGAGGAAGCCAAAGATCAAATAATACTCGAGGCGGTGGAATGGTCATTGTCACCGCGTACGTTAAAAAAATATTCCATTTTTTCATTTTGTAAAACGCTTTGTAGAAAAAGATTCATTTTTTATAAAATTAAAAGTCAAAGGGGTTTATACACCGTATAAAATAAAGCCTTTTATTAGAACAAAATATGCCTCAATGATAGGAGATTGAGACGAAGTTCCTTACAAAGACGATATCCTTGTATTGAAGATAAATCAATTACATAATTATGCGTGACAAAAGAATACACCAAATATAAGTGGATATTAAGTGTAAAACAATCATAGGTCATTCACACATATTCATAGAACAACATATTCAAGGAGTACAAGTTTATCCCAAAGAATCAAAATTGGGTTAAGAAGTTCCCTTGCAAAAATTTGACAGCCTAACGACGTCACTTGAAAATTTAGAAAATGAGTTTATGAGAGATAAAAAGGGTATCTCATCACTTGGATGAAAAATTTAAATCAATACGGATATATAAGAACATATCCCAACATTACAATATGTAAATTAAAAGACCCAACAAAAGAAGTTTTTTAAAAAGGGGAGGGTGAAAGGTTCCCTTACCGAATTGGGTATCTTTCGAAACATACACCCATGAAAGAAAGAAAATAAAACATTGATGTAAATACTCATAAACGAATTTATATTACAAAAAGAGTATAATAACGGGAAGTACATATACCACTCAAAGGAAATGATGGAAAATGTAGCAAAAATCTCACAGGAATAAAAGTGAGATGAAAAATCCCTTACAAAAACTCGGCAGCCTAACAATGCCACTTAAAACATCCAAAAATGGATTGATGAAATCAAACAGGGTTTCTAATCATATTAACATAAAATTTACATCAAGAGGAATATAAATGAACATCCCCCAACATAACAAATATGATCTTAAAAGAAGTGACATAAAGGAGAGTACTTAAAAAAGAAAGAGAGAGGTTGGATCTCTTACGAAAATTCGACAGCATAACAGCGCCAATCAAAACATCCAAAATGGATTGACGAGAGAAAATAGGGTCTCTCATCATATGAAAATAAAAATTACAATAATGTTAATATACAATAACATCACAATCATAAGAAATATGAGCTTAAAAGGAATGACATAAAAGAGTGTACTTAAAAAGAAAGAGAGGGGTAGGGTCCCTTACCTCAAGTCTGACTTGTCTTGTTCGTTTCTTTATATTCCTGAATAATAAACATTAGTCAATTTATAATTTCTTAAGGACCTATTTTAAATATTATTATTCAGTTCATATCACATATTATAATGTTATAATAATTGGTTAATAATGTGAGTTCATATCAGACGTTTTTATCGATGTTTGGTACATGAGTCTAAAAATGAACTTGTTTGAAAATGATTGTCCATGTTGTTATAAGTAAATAATCTACAGAATAGTATTAATGATTTAAATAACATATATATCCAGTAAATACTCATTTTATACTAATCCATAACATTTGGATATAAAAATAAATGAAATTCACCGTTCATGGAGACGGTAGGCCATACGTACGCATGAACGCAACTTTCATTTCTTTGTCATATTAATGGAATTAAAAATAATTTAGGGATATATATATTATAATTAAAGTATAATATATATGTTATATAGGTAACATATGTTCATTAATTTCATTCCTTATACATTCCATGTATTGCATGAACGAGTCACATCACTTGAGGGGGCGGTAGTCCACACTTCCTTGTATGAAATTATCGCATTTGCCCAACATGAAAAGCATAAAGGCATGTTTTAAATATAAAATTCATAATCATATAGAAAAAATAAATAACATATATATCATATATAAAATATAGTGACATCATAATGGCCACCATGAAAGGTGTTAAGAGAAGATTGAACAATCATCGTTTCGTGAGGCAGAAATTCTCCATCCACAGAAACAGTATGTTCTTTAACCATTAGACGAAGGTGTGTGTAAGTGAAGCTCTAATATATCACATAAAAACATCCTAGTATATTGATGATACTGGTTTTGTTACAAAATAAAGGAATAAAAAGAGTTTAGAGGGTTGGAGAAGCAAAATAAAACAAAAGAACACATGGGAATACATTACCTTTAAATCGGGTAACTCTATTTGATTTGAGCTCAAAGGATTCCTTGAAAAGGATTCTTCCCAATGTTGAGGAGTAAATGATGAAGAGGGATGTGAAGAGATGAAATGGTCTGGTTTTGGCCGATCCAATGGATTGAGATGTGTTGGTAAGGTGGTAGATTTGGGGACCTTTTATAAGAGGAGAGGAGGGGCACTCTTGGAAAGTTATAAAAGGATACTTTATTTTCAAATGGGTTTCGGATTTTAATGGTCCCACATTGATGTATTTCTAGAATAATGTGATAATATTTCGAAATCCACCCATGTAATAGGTTTTTGAAATGTGTAGGTCTTAGATGTTACATTATCTTTTCATTTTATTTAAATCGTTAAATAAAGATGTAATCGCTGCATCATAATGATGTCATAAATAATTTAATTTATTTAATGTCTAAAAATTATATAAAAAATTTCATGATGTAGGAAATATTTTTAGATTTCTAATGAATATTTATAGTCAAAAATATTACCTGTATAACCTCATTTAAAAATTGTTTTAGTAAAACAACTCATGTTTGTGATATTTTTATTTTAACTTTAAATAAATAGTTATTAATGTCATTTTCCTACCAAAGTGGCTCCATGGGGTCCCCAAGTTGAAAAATGGGTTTTACTGGTCGGTCATGACTCATAAAATAATGGTAGGATATGTGTCACGGTCATTTCATATTATTAAAACATTATTTTTCCCTTAAATTATACTAATTACCTTTAATCGTGAATAATAAAACTAAAAAGTTACTATTCACCAAAAAATATTTTAAAATCATTGAAACACATTTTACATCCTAATGAAAACCATGTATGTAGGATTTTTAAAAATCAAATAACTGAAGTGGTAAAGTTTCATTTAAACGAAAAATCAGTTTCTTTAACTACCAGTCAGTGGTTTCACTATTCATCAAAAATTGATGTTTTTCAGAAAATACCAAAAATTCACCCTAAGCTATATTTGATATTCCGAATTCAAAAATTTTGTCTATTTTACAAAATTAAAAACATATAAGTTTCATTAATTAATTTAATAATTAATTCCATCTGTCAAAACAAATAGCGTGTTTTAAGAAACAAAATCTAATAAAAGATTAACACTAGTTTAAGTCCAATTTCAAAGTGAAATTAATTACAATGACCACCATTGGATTAAATGGTAAAAATATATTCCTAATAAACTTTAATCTAAATTAAAAATATAATCTATCCATATAAATAAATCAGATTAAAAGGATGTTTTCAATTAAAATGCAACATTTTCACTAAAAATGATCTTTATCGGAAAAATAACAAAAATTTACACAAAGTAAAATTTGATGTCAAGATTCTAAAGAAGGATTTTATTTTGTCAAATAGAACATAAGAAATTTTCAAAATTATATTTAAAAAGGGTTATCTATCAAAAGGTGGTTAATCGACCTTTTAAAGAATATTAGAAGATTTATGCTTAAAATTGGATTCATTTGCATTTTACGCCTCTAAAATTTAATGGATATAAGTAAAAATATTTGACAAACATATATAATAATTTTGTAGTTAGTTTCGTTCTTTCACACCATTACAATGGTTAGGAGTTAACTACCATTTAAAATAATATTATTTTATTATTAGAGTGCAATATAAGATTTCAAAGGAACTCGTTGTCGCGTATTGGGTACGCCATCGAGCATAGCGTTCCCTTTAAAGTAATATTAATATTTTATTAACAAATTTGGATAAATATAAAAATTTCATATTTTTTATTTACTTGGGGTCTTACATCCTTCCCCCCTTTTGGGAATTACCTCCTTGCAATTTTAAAATTGGGCTCGGAAACTTCATTGAAATCCCCACATCAAAGAAGGAGTAAATTAAACTATCAAAAAATAAAGAAAGGGAAGTACAATGGTCACTAGGGTTAACCCATACTTGGATTCCATGTATGAAAACATAGATATGGAAGAAAAAACAAAGGGTCATGTTCTGAGGGAGTGTGATAGAAAACATGTTTAGGAGAAAGTTAACCACTAGAAAATCACAAACTTGTGATGGGTTAAACGGTATTGGATTACCCAATAGGAAAAGTTAACGGACAACATTTTTTTTAATTTAATTTTCATTGAGGAATTTATTTTTGAGCTTAACTAAAACATAAGTAAACATACTTACTAGTCATGTTGACTTTCAAATTATACTAGATTTCTTACACGAACTCATATTTTCTCCAAAAGATGAGTATTTAGGATGACCTGTTTACATTAAGAGATCTATAATCAACTTCTAGAGAATCACCTAATCCACAAAAGAGAACTGTATACTCCCCATGTCTTTAGACCTTAACCAAAACTAAAACAAAAAAGGTTAGTATGAGATCAGATAATACCCAAAAAAGAAAATCCTTTATAAAAAGGAAATCTATTCTTAATCTCCAAAATTTGTCCAACAAGACCCAAAGTTCAATGAAGACCAAAAGTAAAACAAACTAATATTTAAACCCAAGTATTTGAAGGATTTAATCACAAAGTCTTCCAAATTAAATCGTAATATTTATCTCCAAACAACATCAGTTTCTCTTAAAGTCTGGTATTGAAAAGTAATTAACCTAATCACATATCCTCTATGATAGGTTAATAATTTCCATAGATAACCCAAAATCAACTTACTATTAATTCATAAAATCATCTAACTAAAAGGAATTAGTCAAACTAACCAGGGACTTCACGTAGCCCAGTGGTAGGTGATAAATACTAGTCGCACTTTGGTTGTGGGTTCGATTCCCGCAGTTTTGTCTGACGCGACAGGTTGTCACACGGTCGGCGTGTTGTCCTTTTTCCAAACTATATAATTCTCAAATCATTCCCCAAAAAGAGATAAAATCATCAAAAATAACCGTTACATAATTTAACCTCAATTTTATCTCATGCCTTTCACTTTACATCAAAACATATAGTAACCCATAATTACCTCAAAAGTAAATATCATATAAACCCAAATGTTTCTTTATAACTATGTCCACAAAAGAACAGATAAATATTCCTTGAATAAAATTTTCATATATCAAACATCAGGGTTACACAAACTATAAAAAGTTGGTTGTGCCCAGATTTATCATACTGGTAAAAGCGGTCGATGTAGTACATGTAGAGGTCGAATCCACAGGGACTGAAGAAGTAACCTTGAGACGCTATGGTTTGGTGAAGGATGAGATATGAAGTAGCCAACTTTGGTTTTGATTTTGGATGGTTTAAAGAATACTAAGGAACCTAAGTGAATTCAATTCAATGAAAATGGGTTGATCTTAAGATTATACTCAGGGCGGATTGAATGAATTTTACTTCTTTAGACAATTTTGGTTTTATTAATTCTTGATGAATCCATTCTTCAAAAATAACACTAACTTAATCATTTTCTAGTTTCGTGCTTAATAAACACAATTAATAATCCCCTATACACTTAGAGAACCGAATTCATGATCTCTCTGAGGTATATGGTCATTTAGTAATTGAATTTAGTTTGCTAAAACACAGTAAAGATGAAGAGTAGAAATTACTGAAGAATGGATGTCTTAAATTAATTATCCAATTAACAACAATTCGTTCATAAAATAACATTCAATCCATCCTTTGCATCCTTTTAAGATCAACCCATTAAAGGGTTATCCCTCTATTGATGGTATACTCTCAATGGTGGGCGGAAGATGACTAACAAGAATTGGATTGTAGAAACTAAAACCGCGGAAATAACGAGCACTCCTCTGTGTGTGTGAATGAAATTCACACCTATGTGTGAACTAATTCACAACAACAGAGAGATATCATTGTGCTTTGTGATAATAAAGTTTTAATAAATGAAATTGAAAATATATAAGAGAAAGAATTTGATTATGAACTTTAAGATACAAAAAATAAACTTACATGGAAATGGAAGACATTACAAAGGAAATTTGGAAGCATAACCTTACAATGAAACAAGGAACAAAAGATGATAATAAAAATATCCACCCCTATTACCTTCACCACTATATCCTTATATAGGAATATTAGGAGCCTTAGGTACATCCCCCAACAATTAATTCACCCCCCAACAATTAATAGAGTCAAATGGAGGGTGAATAATCGAAAGGAAATTGATGTTTCGAATATGACCCGGAAAACTGTCCAGATTCGTCCACCATATTGACATGTGAATTCTCAATTGAAGAAGGCCGAATCCTGAGAAATTGTAGAAGATAAATATCTTCTTCCATCTGTCATATATGATCTGTAAAAATTTCAGGAAATTTAGCTCATCAATTTGGATGTTATGGTCGAAATGTTGGGACAGATTTCTGTGCATTAATGTCGGGTCCACCATTTAAATCTCAACTTCAGATCTCTTTATCATCATGAAAACATCAGAATTAGGTCCAGACGTAGTTGAATACAATGATCCTAATATTTTTATCTTTCTACTGTATAAATTTTAGATTAATTGGGCTTAGTTTGTGGGACCCACATTGGTTTGATGGGCCTTAGGCCCATTATGCTTTTTCCAGCAAGTTTCTGCCTTCAGGTGAAAAAATCTCCATCTTCACTTGTGATTAAATCATCAGACCTACAAGAAAAAATGTTCCAAATAAAGTGATGAATCATATACCAAAATATCAAATTAAAATGATGAATATTTTAATTTCCACAAGAAAATTATTGAGTGGGCCAAAATTGACACTTTAAGCATTAATTGCACAATGATGGGAAATGAAGTTCAATTTCTGAATTGGAATAAAATTGATGTTTATGAACATTTAAACACATTAATATTAAGATCTTAAAAATGAATATTGGCCACTTTTAATGACTAATAACACCCCCCAACTTGAGTTTTTCTAGTCCCGAGCAAAATATATTACAAATATGAAATTCAAATCCCCTTTTCCAAAAACATTTTAATACACATTGCTCACCCAAAGACCTAATACCAAAAAAAATATGGAACCCATAAAAATAATTTAAAACAACCTAGGTCCATAAGCATATACCAAGCCCAAGCCCATTCCTTGGTTCAAATTCATCACCACATTTCATCCAATTTCAATTAAGCATGATAAAGTGTTGTGCATCACAAAAGATATGGGGCCCATTTTATTGTTCAAGGGAAAAAATGGATGCGCTAGGTGGGAATCACATTAAACCTTAATATGAGTATCCAATTTTTTTTTTGATTTTTTTTGATGATTTTTTTTCTATCCACAATAGATATGAAAAGACTAACTCTGGGAAAGACAACTATGGAGTCACGATCCCCAAGTGCCGGATGCCACACATATTTTCAATTTATTGCTCTACAATATAGATATAAAGCCTAACTCTGGGAAAGACAACTATTAAGTCACGATCCCCAAGTGCCGGACGCCACACATTTGGACAAAACATTTCTCTATGTGGTCTTTTTTTTCTTTTTTTTGGATACTCAAATTAAACTAAAAGTGACCCCAGAACCCTATGCTATAATAAAAGGGACACAAGAACTCAAATTGACACCCACGATCCAGTAGACGTGCATTGTGGAATTTTTATTAAGAGGATGAAAATTTAAACATTTAAAAATCGCATCGGACAACCGCACTTTCCAAAAACAATGCTCATGAACTTAAACTTGCATTAAAATCAGAATCAAGACATACAGAATTTATTTGATATCCAATTTTAGAGTTTACAATGTGTGTTATCATGTTTATGGTTAATGGAATTTTTCTTTTCATGCATGTTTATATTCACAAAATAAAAAAAATCATTTTTTATCTCCCCCCAACTTAGAATGACACTGTCCCCAGTGTTTAAAGAAAAGAAAAGTTAGAAGGGGGTTGGATAGGAGTTCAAAGATGAAATTGAGAATGATAAACATGGAACAAAATCACCTAATTTTTAAAGTTGAAGTTCATGATGCTCCAAATTACTCCTTTAATCTCTTGGAGGATGTAGGCACCTCCTTGATTGAACATGTATCACCCAAAATATTTCCTGAACTATAAAAAGAAGGACAAAGTAGACAAAACAAACAACACAATGATTTATTTATTTCCAAGTACCACCATTTTCATGTTTTTTTTTAAATCAAACTAATGATACATTGTCTTCTTTTAAATTTCTGGGTAAGGTATTACTCAGGGATCACACCACGTGACACAGATGAATACGGTGCTCCCCTTTCATACCCAGCCATACTCATAAAAGAAGAAAAGGTCAAGAGTCTAATTTTTTTAACCTATAAAAACATAAATAAAATAAAATAAACTGATGATACATTGTCTTCTTTATATTTTCTGGGTAAGGTATTACTCAGGGATCACACCGCGTGACACAGATAAATACGGTGCTCCCTTTTCATAACCATCCTTACTCATAAAAGAAGAACAGGTCAACAATCTATATAAAAAAAATAACAAAATGAAGAAGAAGGAAACAAAAGATGATTCATAGTGATTGGAAACATGAAAATCATGGGTTTCCTCCCATATAGTGCTTTTGTTTAATGTCGTTAGCCCGACTTGTAACCTAAATATATCAATTTTTCTCTGGTTCATATGTTGGATCAGTTAACTCCTCCTTGGTTTCTTGTTTATTGAATGATTCAATGAATGGTTTTAACCTATGACCATTGAATTTGAAGAAATGACCACTTGTGGGATCCTGAATCTCTATTGCCCCATGAGGGTACACATGATGCTCTAGGTATGGACCAGACCATCTGGACCATATCTTTCCGGGGGTGTAAATGAAGTTTTGAACTATACAAGAGCACAAATTTTCCTAGTTCAAAGTGTTTTACTTTGAGATTCCTAGATTGTTTGGCTTGAACTTTAGATTTATTGATCCTTGAATTTTCATAAGACTCCATCCTATGTTCCTTGAGTTCATTAAGATCTAATTTCCTTTTTGTTTCAGCCAAAGAAATGTCAAAGTTCAATTTTTTTATTGCCCAAAAGGCCTTATGCTCAATTTCAACCGGTAAATGACATGCTTTTCCATAAACTAATCTATATGGTGACATGCCTAGGATAGTTTTGAAAGTAGTTCGATATGGGCAAAGGGCATCTAAGAGTTTCTCGGACCAATCATTCCTAGAGGGATTGACAATTTTTTCAAGAATTTTCTTAATTTATATATTTTCCAACTCAGCTTGACCGTTGGTTTGAGGATGGTATGCAGTGGAAACATTATGAGTAATACCATACTTAGACATGAGTGAAGAGAATGGTCAGTTGTAGAAATGGGTTCCACGATCACTGATTATAGCCCGAGGAATTCCAAATCGACAAAATATATGCTCTTTCAGAAATCGGATCACAATATGGTGGTCATTGGACTTTGTGGGAATGGTTTCAACCCATTTTGAGACATAATCAATAGCTAAGAGGATGTAGAGGTATCCCTTAGAGTTTGGAAAGGGTCCCGTGAAATAAATTGCCAAACAATCAAAGATTTCAACACCCAGAATGGGAGTGAGGGGAATTTGATTCCTTTTGGTAATGGATCCTAATTTCTGACACTGAGAACAACTTTTTCAGAATTGGAAGGAATCCTTAGTGAGGTTAGGCTAGTAGAAACCACTTTGGAGGACCTTTGTAGTGATTTTCTTTGTAGAAAAGTGGCATCCACATGCCTCTCCATGACAAACTTTTAGAATGGACTCTTGCTCAGATTCGGGAATACATCTCCTGATGATTTGATCAGGACAGAACATGAAGTGGTAAGGATCATCAAACACATAGTGTTTGACATCATAAAGGAATTTCCTCTTAGCTTGGGTCCCCAGGAATTTTGGAATGTCACCCGTCACCATATGGTTTTCTATGTCAGCATACCAAGGGAAATCATTCACTGAATATAGGTGCTCATCGGGAAATGAATCAGACACAAAGAGGTGGTGTGAGTTGTCTTTGAATTCCATTCTAGAGAGGTGATCAGCTACAATATTTTCAACACCCTTTTTATCCTTAATGGTTAAATCGAACTCTTGAAGAAGAAGGACCCACCTAATCAATCTAGACTTGACATCTTGTTTTTGGAAAAGGTATTTTAGGGCTGAATGGTCAGTGAAGACAATGATGGGTGATCCTAAGAGATAAGACCTGAATTTCTCTAAGGAAAAGACAATATCAAGCAACTATTTCTCATTTGTGGTGTAGTTTATTTGTGCATCATTTAAAGATTTTCTTGCATAAGCAATGACATGTGGAGTTTTCTCACACCATTGTCCTAAGACTTCTCCTAGAGCGAAATCACTTTCATCACACATGAGCTCGAAAGGAAGTTTCCAATTTGGAGGTTCCATGATAGTTGGAGATATAAGATTTGACTTGAGTGTAGAGAATGATTCCTCACAGCTTTATGTCCTTAAAAAATGGAGCATCTTTTACCAATAGAGCACAATGTGGTCGAGAAATAGAGTTGAAATTCTTAATGAACCTTCTATAAAAACCAGCATGTCCTATGAAGGACCTCACTTCCTTAACAGTTTTAGGAGAGGGAATGTGAAGAATGATTTCAACCTTATCTTTATCAACTTCAATACCTCTACCATATACCTGATGACCTGTAACAAGTCCTTCCCTTACCATGAAATGGCATTTTTCCCAATTCAGTATGATATTCTTATCCTCACACCTTGACAAAACCTTTTCAACATTTATAAGGCATCCCTCAAAAGTATGCCCAAAGATGGAGAAGTCGTCCATGAAGACCTCTAAAAAATCACCCACCATATCCGAGAATATTCCCATCATGCACCGCTGGAATGTACCCGAGGAATTACATAACCCAAAGGGCATGCGCTTGAAGGAAAAAGTGCCAAATGGACAAGTGAATGTTGTTTTTACTTGATCCTATAAGGAGACTTCAATTTGATTATACCCTGAGAATCCATCTAGGAAGCAATAGAATTGATGACCCACCACTCGCTCGAGGACTTGATCAATAAAGGGTAAGGGGAAATCGTCTTTCTTGGTACAAGAGATGAGCTTCCTATAGTCAATACAAACTCTCCACCCACTACTGACCCTTGTTGGAAGCATCTATCCATCCTTGTTGGTTATTACTGTGATTCTAGCCTTCTTTGGAACCACATGGATTGGGCTAACCCACTCACTCTCAGCTATAGGATAGATGATACCAGCTTTTAACAATTTCAAAAGTTCTTTTCTCACTACTTCCATGAGATTAGGATTGAGTCACCTCTAAGGTTGACGACATGGATTTGACTCAGATTCAATAATAATTCTATGAGTCCTGATAAGTGGGATAATCCCAGGAATATCAGATAGGGTCCATCCATTGGCTTTCTTGTGTCACCTAAGGACATCTAGAAGCATCCTCTCATGATCGGCTTCAAGAGAGGAAGAAATGACAACAGGAAAGGATTGATTGTCCCCTAAGAATGCATACTTTAGTGATGAAGGTAAGACTTTAAATTCAAGATCAGATTGGTCATGACTTTCCAAGAAAGGAAGAGACTTTGTATTGAACTTAGTTTCTCTGTTCAGATGTTATGAAAAAATTCGTTCCTTGTGAACAGAATTTTCATCCACTAAATTTTCCAGAGTAGTGTCATGAATGGCTATGGACTCAATGTTATTGATTTCAACCATGGTATCATTGATTGGTGATTCTAGAAATTCATCAATAGAGATATCTGAAAGAGATTCAATCCAAGGAGACAAATTTCCATCATGTGAATAAAGAAAATCAATCTCTTCTTGACTTAACCGTCATTCAGTAATTCCTTGATTTTCATTGAGTTCATTATCAACAATAACAATCCAATTAACCTCATGGATCTCTTCATCATCCCCAATTTGAGAGTTTTCATTGTAGATGTTCAAGTATAGACTCATGTTTCCAAAGGTGATGGTCATGTTCACATTTCGAACTCGGATAACAGAGTTGATTGTTGCAAGGAAGGGATGACCAAGGATGATTGGGGTTTTCTCTCTAGGACCTAAGCTTGGGTGATTTTCCAGAACAATGAAGTCATCTAGGTAAATGAAATTTTCAACTTTCACCAAAACATCTTTTAAGATCCCCTTTGGAAGTCGAACACTACTATCAGCAAGTTGAAGAGTGAAAGATGTGGATTGGATTTCTTCGAGCCCTAACTGAAAATACATGTCATAAGGAATGAGGTTCACGCTAGCACTTAGATCACACAAGGCTTTGACAACTTTTCTCTCTTCTAGTTCAACATTTATGTAAGGGAATCCTGGGTCTTTCAACTTAGGAGGAATGGTCCCTTGAATGGTGGTACTCACATTAGCATCCAAAAGGACTTGGTTTTTATGTGAAAAGTTTATTTTAAAAGTGCACAAGTCCTTAAGGTAATTTGAGTATGAAGGTATGGTTTGGATGGAATCGAGAATGGGAATGTTCAACATGACTTGTGAGAAGATTTACCTCAATGTGTCACTCAATTCAGGCTTGGTTTTCCCCCTCATGCGTTGAGGAAATAGTGCAGGTTATTGAGTTGTTTGTTGAAGTGTTGTTTCTTCCACATTGTTATCTTTTTCTTCAGTTTGAGCTTGTGGTTCATTTGAATTTTCATTAGAGTTTGAAGCTTCACATGGTTTCTGACTTATTTGTTTAGGTTTTTTAATTGATTTCCCACTTCTTAAAACTGTCACAGCCTTTAGTTGTTCATGAGTTGTTTGAGTGAAACTTGTCTCTCCCCTTGATGTTTGTTGTGGAATGGACTGTGTGGGCATGGGTGTCTTTCCAGTTTTTATGGTTTGAAGTTATTGTTTAATGGATGATAATTCTGAGTTCATTTTGTCCATTTTTTTGAACAGTTTTTCTAGTAGGCTTTATGGAACATTTTGGGATGGTACTTGAGCTTGTGGGTTTATCCAAGGAGGATACTTTGGTTGTTGGATAGTTTGTTGAATGGGTTGTTGGATAGGTTGTTGATATTGGACATGAGGATGTTGGAATTGGACCGGTTTTGGTTGGAACTTATTATGAGGTTGAAAATTTTGTTGAGGGTATGGGTTGATACATTGTTGTTGTGTTGGTTGTTGATTGTCCTTCCAACGAAAGCCTGTATGGTCATTATACCTTGGATTAAAGGTGTTCGTGAATTGTGGCTTTTGAAAGTTCATTGCATTAACTTCTTCTGGTGGTCCTCTTAAAATAAAATCCTTGATAGAAGGAATGGTTGGGAAATTATCAGTATTGTGGTCATTCTTGTCACAAATTTTACAAACAAGCTCAACAGTTTGGGTTTTGTAGACCTTCCTAAGATCAATCTCCTCAACTTTCCTCGTGAGTGTAGCATGTTTTTCTCTAAGGTTTTATTCTTCTCCAAGATTGGACATTCCACCATATTTGGGTGGATTTTCATAGTATGGTGATGTTCCCCATGTTTGGTTTTGTTCAGCACGATTTTCTAGATACTCGTAAGCATCATTTGGGGCTTTGTTTTTGAAGGTTCCATTACCCATCAAATCAGTGAATTGTTTGTTTCTGGGAACCAACCCTTCATAGAAAATTCTCACTTGTTCTGGGATTAAGAAACCATGGTGAGGTACCATGTTTAATGTGTCCTTGAACCTTTCCCATGTTTCATAGAATGTTTCTCCCTCTCTTTCAAAAAAGTTTTGTATGCTCTTTTTAAGTGCAATTGTTTTGTGATGGGGGAAGTATTTTTTATAAAATTCTCATTGAAGTTGGTATTAAGAGTGAATGGATGCTGGTATCAAATTTTTTAACCAATTCTTTGCTCGGTCCTTAAGAGAAAAAGGAAAAAGTCTCATTTTAGAAGATTCAATTTGATTTGGTGGGCACATGGTTTCGACAATGTCATTAAATTCTTTAACATGATGGTAAGGCATCTCAGACTCCATCCCATGAAAGGATGGAAGGTGGTTTAGGACATGGGGTTTGAAAACATATTGGGAATATCCTATGTTATCATGCCTAATGAATGAGGGTGCATTGGTCCAGGTTTGTGTGAGGTAGTCATTCATGGTCGGGTCTGCAACAATTCCCAAGTTAGGGTCTTGCCCGTTATTTTGGTTCCCTCCCCGGTTTATGATTTGGTTTTGTGGGAGATTCTCCATTGTATCAAACTCAACGTCTAAATTTAGAGTATTAGGAAGATTTGGATCTAAATTAAATAGACCTATTTTAGTGCTTGATGCCCCAGCCCTAGGAGTATCCACCCTAAATAATTTTTTTGAGTTATCGCGGGTGTAGGCGGACATGCGCCAAAAGAAAAAAAAAGCGAGAAAGGGAAAAGATAAGAGAATTGGGATGAGAATAGAAGAATGGGGGTAAGAAAAGAAGGTTTTTGGTCTAAGGAACTTACTTGGTCCCCGGAAACAACGCCAAAATTTGGTTGTGCCCAAATTTACCCTACTGGTAAAAGCTGTCGATGTAGTACATGTAGGGGTCGAATCCACAGGGACCGAAGAAGTAACCTTGAGACGCTATGATTTGGTGAAGGATGGGATATGAAGTAGCCAACTTTGATTTTGATTTTGAATGGTTTAAAGAACACTAAGGAACCAAAGTGAATTCAATTCAATGAAAATGGTCTGATCTTAAGATTATGCTCGGGGCGGATTGAATGAATTTTACTTCTTTAGACAATTTTGGTTTAATTAATTTTTGATGAATCCATTCTTCAAAAATAACACTAACTTCATCATTTTCAGGTTTGGTGCTTACTAAACACAATTACAAATCCCCTATACACTTAGAGAACCAAATTCATGATCTCTCCGAGGTATTTGGTCATTTAGTAATTGAATTCAGTTTTCTCAAACACAGTAAAGATGAAGAGTAGAAATTACTGAAGAATGGATGTCTTAAATTAATTATCCAATTAACAACAATTCATTCATAAAATAACATTCAATCCAGCCTTTGCATCCTTATAAGATCAAACCATTAAAGGGTTATCCCTACATTTTTGGTATTCTCTCAATGGTGGGTGGAATATTACTAACAAGAATTGGATTGACAAAATTAAAACCGCGGAAATAATGAGCACTCCTCCGTGTGTGTGAATGAAATTCACAGCTATGTGTGAACTAATTCACAACAACATAGAGATAGCACTGTGCTTTGTGATAATAAAGTATTAATAAATGAAATTTAAAATATATAAGAGAAATAATTTGATTAATAACTTTAAGATACAAAAAAGAAACTTACATGGAAATGGAAAACATTACAAAGGAAATTTGGAAGCATAACCTTACAATGAAACAAGAAACAAAAGATGATAATAAAAATATCCACCCCAATTACCTTCACCACTAGCTCATTATATAGGAATATTAGGAGCCTTAGGTACATACCCCAACAATTAATTTACCCCCCAAAAATTAATAGAGTCAAATGGAGGGTGAATAATCAAAAGGAAATTGATGTTTTGAATTTGACCCGGAAAACTGTCCAGATTCGTTCACCATATTGACGTGTGAATTCTGAATTTAAGATGGCTGAATCCGGAGGGGTTGTATAATATAAATATCGTCTTCCTTCGGTCCTCTATGATCTGTAAAAATTTCAGGAGCTTTGGTTTAGCCGTTTGGACGTTATGTTCAAAATGGTGGGACGGATTTCTGTGCATTAATGTCGGGTCCACCATTTAAATTTCATCTTCAGATCCCTTTATCATCATGAAAAAAAATCAGAATTAGCTCCAGTCACAGTTGAATAAAATGATCCTCATATTTTTATTTTTCTACTGTATAAATTTGAGCTTCATTGGGATTAGTTTGTGGTCCCCACATTTGTTTGATGGGCCTTAGGCCCATTATGCTTTTTCCAGCAAGTTTCTGCCTTCAGGTGAAAAAATATCCATCTTCACTTGTGATTCATTAATCAGACCTAAAAGAAAAAATGTTCCAAAAAATGTGATTAATCATATAATAAAATATAAAATTAAAATTATGAATATTGTAATTTCTACAAGAAAATTATCGAGTAGTCCCAAATTGACACTTTAAGCATGAATTGCACAATGATGGGAAATGAAGTTCAATTTCTGAATTGGAATAAAATTTATGTTTATGAACATTTAAACACATTAATATTAGGATCTTAACAATGAATATTATCCACTTTCAGTGACTAATCAAAAGTCTTCTAATGTAACCCCATCATCAAAAGATACTTAATACTCTTAAGAATTTCACCATAACTCTTGGAGCCCTTATATGTTGACTTCTTACTCATTCAACATTCTTCATGATCCATTAAACATTCCTTTCCAACTCATTCTGAAATACTTCTTTCCTACAAACAAAATCATGAATCATATCCTAAGATTCCAAAATAGGAAAAAAATGTTAAGAAATAATCTATACCTTTGATTGGTCATTGTCAGTTTCTTCATCCTCAATCAGAATGGCATTAGGTATTGGTAAAAGAATATTTGTACGATCATGGTTATCCCATTACCAAAACTTCTTCATAGGACATGTGTTTTCATAATGACCATGCACACCACATTTAAAACATTCAATTGATACCTCAGAGAGAACTACTTTCCCTTTCCTCGAGTCAACTGGATGCTTCCTTTTTCCATGACAGGATCCTGCTTTATGACCTTCACTTCCACATCTATAGAATATTTATGTCCCTTTGAAACATTTACCTTGGTGTTTCTTCCCACATCATTGACACATAGGTTTTTGAACACACTTACCTTTATGATTATTACCTGTAGTTCTGTAGGGATTTGTTTCTCGCATATATGATGCCTTATAGAAATCACCAAGGTTTAGGTGGTCAATCATAACTCCAAATAGTTGGTTGAGGATAAACACAAGAGTTCTCATTGCATCTCCCATATCATTTAGTTTCTCGCTCAGAAAGCTGTCACAGTTTCCTTCACATCAACTTTTACTTTGGTGCCTCCTAGATCCAGCCATTTACTAAAACCCAAAAGGTCAGTGTGAGTAAATCAACAAAACTATCATGTTCTAAAGAGGAAGATAAACACTAATATATACTTACTCATTCAATTTATCTAAAACTAGGAATCTTTCTAAAATCCTAATCATTATGGTAATGTCACTTATTCTTAGAGAATACCCTAACCTCTAAATTTATCTAAACCGACCTCTGATACCAAATATAAGGCCCCAACCTTAAACATTACTTAATAATGAATTAAATGAATAATTCAAATAGAGGACCTTTTTAGGTTTAGTGTTTTAGAGAATTAGGTCATAACTATTACATCTAAAAATATTACATAGTAGACACTTCTACTAAGTTTCCATAAAATAAAAAAAACACTTAAAAAGAAACATGTCTAGTTCCATGTTTTAGATAGAATGTATTTCCTTTATACAATCCATGACCCTATTAATCTTTATGTCTTGTGGAAAACATTTCAAAAACATGGGATGAGCATAAAAAGCCCAGTAAAGGATACTCAAAGAAGGAAAACTGTTAGTTTTTCAAAACAACAAGTAAACCATGAGTACTTTACCAAAGTAATACTTTTCACCTTTATGAAGTAGTAAAAACACCTCACTGAATAAAATACCATTACTTACCCTTTGGTAACAAAAATATTACCATAAAACCCATATGAATAACACATAACATATAAAGGTAACATGGGACTTAAACATACTTAAATGGAATAACCATATGGTCGACTTCCAAACATACTTAATGGAATATCCATACAGCCGACTTCCATACCCAAATCATTGGAGGTTATAATGTAACCACCCATCCTAGTATTCACGGAACCACCCGTCATATGGTTTATCATGTAACCACCCATCAAATGTCCAAGTACCATTATAAAATCATAACACATAAAACAATTATAAAGGAAAGAAAACATTTCCACATTTCAAGCACAATATATCATTTAAATATATTGACATAAAAAATCCATTATCAAAACCATTTTCAATACCAAAAAAGAGTATATGGTATTTATTTACTTTTAAAAATGTAACGGCTTGTTGAGGAAGCCAAAGATCAAATAATACTCACGGTGGCAGAAAGGTCATTGTCACCGCGTATGTTAAAAAGAAACATTACTTTTCGTCATTTTGTAAAATGATTCATAGAAAAATATTCCTTTTGTATAAAATTAAAAGTAAAAGGGGTTTATACACCATATAAAAGAAAACCGTGTATTAGAACAAAATATTCCTCAATGAAAGGAGATTGAGACGAAGTCCCTTATAAAGACGGTATCCTTAGATTAAGGATAAATCAGTTACATAATTATGTGTGACAAACGAATACGCCAAATATAAGTAGATATTAAGTGTAAAACAATCAGAGGTAATTCAAACATATTCATAGAACAAAATATTCAAGGAGTACAAGTTTATCCCAAAGAATCAAAATTGGGTTAAGAAGCTCCCTTGCAAAAATTCGACAGCATAACAGCGTCACTTCACAATTCCAAAAATGAGTTGATGAGGGATAAAAAGGGTATCCCATAAATTAAATAAAATTTACATCAATAAGGATATAGAAGAACATATCCCAAAATTACAATATTTAAATTAAAATACCCAACAAAAGAAGTCTTTTAAAAAGAGGAGGGTGAAAAGTTCCCTTACCGACTTGGGTATCTTTCGAAACATACACCCCATGAACGAAGGACAATACAACATTGATGTAAATACTTATAAACGAAATTATATTACACCAACAGTAGAATAATGGGCAGTACATATACCACTCAAAGGAAATTATAGAAAATGTAGCATAAATCTCACAAGAATAAAAGTGAGATGAAAAATCCCTTACGAAAACTCGGCATCCTAACAACGCCACATAAAACATAAAAAAATGGATTGATGAGATAAAATAGGTTCTATAATCATATTAAAATAAAATTTACAGCAAGATGAATATAAAATAACATCCCCCAACATAAAAATTATGATCTTAAAAGAAGTGACATAAAGGAGAGTACTTAAAAAGAAAGAGAGAGGTTGGATCTCTTACGAAAATTCTGTAGCCTAACGACGCCAATCAAAACATCCAAAATGGATTGATGAGAGAAAATAGGGTCTCTAATAACATGAACATAAAATGTACAGTATGTATAATATAAAATAACATCCCAATAATAAGAAGGATGAGCTTAAAAGTAATGACATAAAAGAGTGTACTTAAAAAGAAAGAGAGGGGTAGGATCCCTTACCTCAAGTCTGACTTGTGTTGTTCGTTTCTTTATATTCCTGAATAATAAACATTGGTAAATTTATAATTTCTTAAGGACCTATTTTAAAGATTATTATTCAGTTAATATCACATATTATAATGTTATAATAATTGGTTAATAATGTGAGTTCATATGAGACGTTTTTGTCGATGTTTGGTACATGTGTCAAAAAATGAACTTGTTTGAAAATGATTGTCCATGTAGTTATAACTAAATCATCTACAGAATAGTATTAATGATTTAAATATAATATATATTCAGAAAATAATCAATTTATACTACTCTATAACATTTTGAGATAAAAATAAATGAAATGCACCGTTCATGGAGATGGTAGGCCGTACGTACGCATGAACGCTACTTTCATTTTTTGTCATATTAATGTAATTTAGAATAATTGAGAGATATATATTATAATTCCAGTATAATATATATGTCATATAGGTCACATATGTTCATTAATTACATTCTTTATACATTCCATGTATTGCATGAACGATTCACATCACTTGAGGGGGCGGTAGTCCACACTTCCTCGTATGAAATTATCGCATTTGCACAACATGAAAAGCATAAAGGCATGTTTTAAATATAAAATTAAGAAGCATATAGAAAAGATAAATTCCATATATATTGTATATAAAATATAGTGACATCATAATGTCCACCAGGAAAGGTGTTAAGAGAAGATTGAACAATCATCGTTTCGTGAGGCCGAAATTCACCATCCACAGAAACAGTATGTTCTTTAACCATTAGATGAAGGTGTGTGTAATTGTAGCTAGAATAATTCACATAACAACATCATAGTATATTTAAGATACTGGTTTTTTTACAAAATAAAGGAATAAAAATAGTTTAGAGGGTTCGAGAAGCAAAATAAAACAAAAGGACACAAGGGATGACATTACCTTTAAATTGGGTAACTCTTTTTGATTTGAGCTCAAAGGCTTCCTTGGAAAGGATTATGCCCAAAGGTGAGGATTTAATGATTAAGATAGGTATGTGGAGAGATTAAATGGTCAGGGGTTGGCCGATCCAAAGGCTTGATAGGTGTGGGTAAGGTGGTAGAGGTGGGGGCCTTTTATAAGATGAGAGGAGGGGCACTCTTGGAATGTTAGAAAAGGTTACTTTATTTTCAAATGAGTTTCGGATTTTAAAGATCCCACATTGATTTATTTCGAGGATAAGGTGATAGGAGTTCCAAATCCACCCATCCAATAGGTTTTTGACATGTTTAGGTCTTAGATTTTACATTATCTTTTCATTTTATTTAAATCATTAAATAAAGAGGTAATCGCTGCATCATAATGATGTCATAAATAATTTAATTTACATAATGTCTAACAATTATAAAAACAAATATCATGATGTAGGAAATATTTTTATATTTATAATGAATATTTATATTCAAAAATATGACTTTTATAACCCCATTTAAAAATTATTTTAGTAAAACAACTCATGTTTGTGATATTTTTATTTTAACATTAAATAAAAAGTTATTAATGTCATTTTCTTACCAAAGTGGCTTCATGGGGTCCCCAATTTGACCCATGGATTGTATTCGTCAGCCATAACTCATCCAATAAGGGTAGGATATGTGTCAAGGTCATTTCATATTATTAAAACATTATTTTTACCTTAAATTTCACTAATTACCTTTAATCGCGATTAATAAAACTTAAAAGTTACTATTCACCATAAATTATTTTAATCTCATTGAACCACATTTTACTTCCTAATGAAAACCATGTATGTAAGATTTTTGAAAATAAAATCACAGAAGTGGTAAAGTTTCATTTAAACTAAAAATCAGTTTCTTTAACTACCACTTAGTGGTTTCACTATTCATCAAAAATTGAAGTTTTTCAGAAAAATACCAAAAATTCACCCTAAGCTATATTTGATATTCCAAATTCAAAAATGATTTCTATTTTACAAAATTCAAAACATATAAGTTCCATTAATTATTTTAATAATTAATTTCCACTGTCAAAACAAATAGCGTGTTTTTAAGAAACAAAATCTATTAAAAGATTAACACTAGTTTAAGTCCAATTTCAGTGTGAAATTAATTCCAATGACCACCATTGTATTAAATGGTAAAAATATATTATAAATAAAATTTAATATAAATTAAAAATATAATCTATCCATATAAATAAATCAGATTAAACAGAGGTTTTGAATTAAAATGCAACATTTTCACTAAAAATGATCTTTATCGGAAAAATAACAAAAATTTACACAAAGTAAAATTTGATGTCCAGATTATAAAGAAGGATTTTATTTTGTCAAATACAACATAAATTTTTTTTCAAAAGTATATTTAAAAAGGGTTCTCCATAAAAAGGTGGTTAATCGACCTTTTAAATAATATTAGAAGATTTATGCTTAAAATTGGATTAATTTTCATTTTACGCCTCTAAAATTTATTGGATAAAAGTAAAAATATTTGAAAAACATATATATTAATTTTGTATTTAGTTCCTTTCTTTCCCTCCATTACAATGGTTAGACGTTAACTACCATTTAAAATAATATTATTTTATTATTAGACTACAACATAAGATTTCAAAGGAACTCGTTGTCGCGTATTGGGTACGCCATTGAGCATAGTGTTCCCTTTAAAGTAATATTAATTTTTTATTCACAAATTTGGATAAATATAAAAATTTCATATTCTTTATTTACCTGGGGTGTTACATTAACTATTGGTTTAGTGGGTAGTTTACCTAACCCATGACTACTAATTTCCCCAACCAAGTTAGCAAGTTGTCCTAATTGGGGTTTTATGTCTTGTATGTATTCTTGGGTGGTTTGATGAAATTGGACATTATGGGAAGCAATTTTTTGCATCATATCTTTTAGTCTGGTCTCGAGTTTTGGAGGGGGTGTTAGAAAGTCCTTTGTGGTGGTTAGGTATTTCTAGGTGGTGGTGGTGGATGACTACTCTACCAAAGTTGGTTTAATTTTTGTTGAGTTTGGTTTGAATAAACCCAACATATAAGCTTGGTTTTCTTTCCAACCAAGGTTGGATGGATAGAAAGGTTATTTCATAACGGGTTGGTTATAGAGGATTCCTAGAATGATTGCCTCACAACTCTCAGAAGTTTATCTTATTTGGGGGGTATTGGTTAGAATAATGGGTATTAGAAGAACATAATCCATAGTGGATGGGATGAAGAGATTGGGATTTCCCTTGGAAATGATCAAGTTGTCAAAGAGAGGTACTTAACTCTTCAAAATTCATGTCCACCTTCTTCTCTAATTCAGTAATTTGAACCTCATGGACTCCTCGAATGGGTACATGGGATCTTGAACCAAATTGTTGACTATTATACACCATATTCTCAATTAGGGATCTTGATGTAATTAGGATCGTATCAACTAGTGCACCAATTGAAGAAGCATCAACCATATTTCGATCAATAGGAATTAATCCTTCTTAAAAATACTGAATGGAAAATCGATCACTTATTTGGTGGTGTGGGGAACATGAACATAACCTTTTAAAGCACTCCCAATATTCCAAAAGTGTTTCCCCTTATGATTTTCTTATCAAATATTTTTTTTCTATATTGTTTCAGTTTGAGTGGTTGGGAAATATTTTTCATGAAAAAGGAATTTCACGTCCCCCAACCTATAATTGGTGAATTAACATAATACAACCAATATTTCATAGTTTCTTATAATGAAAATGGGAATTCTCTGAGATTTACTTTTCCTTCATCCACATTAGTGAGTTTTAAGGTTGAACATATAGTATGAAATTCTTTTAAGTTCTTATGTGAATTTTTTCCCACAAGTCCATGGAATCTTGGTAATAAATGAATTAAACCAGATTTAAGTTCAAAATTGGGGGCCTTGCTATGTAATTGAATATAAGTGGGTTGGATATCAATATCAGGGAAGTTTAGTTATTTTAATTTCGAGTTATTTTCATCCATTTCATGAATGTTTATTTTAGGTTTTATGTTGTTTCCAAAATAATAAGAAGAGGAAGCATTAAGAAGTGTGTCGATGTTTTGTGTGTCCTCCTTCAATGGATTGTTTGGTGATTCTTCATGTCGATGATGTAATATCCTCTCCAGTTCTTTGGTTTAATGGAAGAAGATCCTCCATTGAATATCACCACATTCACAAGGCCTAACAAACGATTATATTAGAAATTATCTTAAATAATGAAGGAATAAATAAGTGAACAAATAATTACAAAATACACAATATTTAAAAAAACAAACACTAAAAACAAAAGTTTTCCTCGAAAATGACACCAAAATTTGAATGAATTTTTATGACATATCAAATTTATTTTAATTTTAAGGTTGATTTATAGTGTAGAGAAGACCTTGGGTCTTCTATCAAGGAGTTTCGGTGGTTTATAGTATGAATTGTTCATAAAAATGAACAAAAGTGGGGGTGGTTTTGAAAATAGTTTTAAGAAAATTACTTGATTTAAAGAGTTTAATAGTTGATAAATAAAGGTGGTGTTTTAGAATTATGAGAGAATGAGGTCATTTAAAGTTCAGTACACATCTTGTATAGTTCATTGTTCTGAAAATTTTATATGGTTTAATGTAATCCATTGGTTGAGGGTTGTCAAGATCTCTACTTCCCTCTTACCTCTTAAAAAGATGTTCAATGAATCACCCATCGACACAAAAATCATGTTTTCAAGGTTTAGTTCTAAAACATATAAAAATGGTTACCAAATCATACTAAAATATTATGTATGTGTGAGAGAAATAGGATTCTTGTCTTGTTCATTTGGAATAACCCAAGATTCCCACAAGAAGTCTCAACTAAATCGGTGCTGAAATAAAAAGTGTTTCACTAAATTATAAAAAATGAAATATATTCATAAGATAATAAAATAAAAATTAAACATAAGTGAAATATTTTACACAAAAATTACAGAAAACTAGTAGTAGAACAAGTGCTGAAACACCCTCTCATGTATCTGTAATTCCCTCTAAATGATCATCTATCGTTTAGCTCACCATCGATAGGAGGATGACGCTTAGGTGGAACTTTGTCTTCATCCATAACCCCCCTATGAGGATAAGGAACTCTAGATCCTCTTGGATGAGGAGAGTACTCCTATGTCTCTCCAAAATACAAGATATTTTCCGCTTATCCAAACTTTCAAATGAAGATCCCAAGGTTTTATTTTATAGGTAAAGTAGAAGGTAGTTTTGGGAACACAGATTTTATAAAACCAATTGACCCATGGTTTTCAATGGGTAGAGAGACTTATCTCACATTAGTAAAAACTAAAAATCTCTTTCCTCACCTATAGAATATATCCAATGAATTTTTGGCTTCATTTGGACACCTGCATCTTGATATATGGACAGATCACAACACCCCACTTTTGACTTCATTCAGATTTTTTGTGCTAGATAGATCAGCCTGGATGGGCCCCATATGGATGAATGAGACTTCATTTTCTTCATAATATATGTATCCCATTTAATTTAAGACTATCCCAAAAAATATCAACCTATTTGGATGAAAATTTTAGTAGCAGTGTGCGGTTGAGCCCACTAATGTGCTTGGATCCTACGCAGTTTGGCACATTTTTCTTGAACATTGTTATGGGACCTCCAAATAACCTCTAACTTGAATGATATTATCAAAATAAGTAAAATTTCTCTTTTTAAAAATGAGAAAAAATAATTTAATCAAACATAAATTGAAATTTGTTATTATTTTTATATTTTTCAATAAAAACTAGTTTATCATTATGGTGTAAGGTTGAAAATGAAATAGTGAATCGTGGTGCGATCAATAGTGTACCACTTTCTATAGATTCATGGATGGAGGCCATTATTTCTATATCTTATCATCTATAAATTCCTCTAGATAAGTGGTCAAGATTGCTCCAAATATTATATGAGATTATTCCATGTGATTATGGGATGTTGTTACCAAGGTATATTAGTATAGAGGTATGGTTTTAGAATACCTTCAGATGATATTTTTTGAAAACTAATTTCCATATACTCTAAGGGATAACTGGTATAGAGAATTTATGGACCTGTAGTAGGGAGCCATGCCTTTCATGGGGTATTATACTCTCTTTTCAAAGCTGCAATGTTTTTATTCTGCTCTATATGGTGATGATATTCTGACTGCCAAGTGATTCGAGGATGGGTTGGTTTAAACAATATGATCATAGGTCAAAAATTTTAGGTTGACTGATATCTCTCATATTGTCAAACATGACAATATTACATATAGGAATTTGAGGGAATTTTATGGTGTGAGTCAGGATGGTTCATCACCTAGGCCCATTAGTGTTTATTTTAGTGGTGAAAGCATCATTTTGAGGTTTCCCATGGGGTTAGTAGTAGGCAGGATCCTCATGTAGATAGTTTCCTTATATGTCACCAGTTTTGGAAGCCAATACATACAAAACCCGAGTATTTATGAGATCTAGTGTAATGCAGAGGTTGCTGCGAGATTGGACACATATAATTATTTTATAGGACCTTTAAATCATTTCCTAACAATGAAGTATCTACACCCACCCAACATTCTAGAGTGGGGAATATAGTATCTCATTAGGAAGGTAGATAGAATACCACTCACTAATCTGGAAGAGGTGTTGGTTGAGGAAAAGGTATTCAGTATCTTGATTCTCAGCACTATCATAGAGGTCATGCTCAAGGAAGTTAGTTTGTGACTCAGGGCCACAATACATACCAGTTACATGCGGTGCATCTTATACTAGATGAACATAGTTTCAGACATTCTAAAGTTTGAGGTACTACTAGTATCCTCTACTCTAGCATTTTCTTTATTTGACAGAATCATGACTCACTCTTTTATATATGAGGAAATCATGGAGAGTCTGGGCCTTGAGATAGAACACTTATGTGGAATGATAATGCCTGATACCCAATTAGGTATCTGATCTAAGAGAGTACACCATTGTAAATATTCTCCCCTTTAGATAGGTGGATATCCCATTATATGGAATCTATTTGTCTTGAACTTGATAGAGTATGGTGTAATTTCGGGGATGGAATGGTTAGTTCCCTATCAATCCCTAATTGACTATTTTATCAGAGGGTGACATTTACATCACTAGATGGTGGTAGACATGTGCATAAGGGAGAATGCTATATCCAAGAAACCCAATTAGGACATGTGAATCAGGGGATATGTAGTTTGACAACCCATATTTCTAGCCTATTCTTTGATGATTAGATATTACGACCTGCTATTTTCCCTTCTATGCTGGATCGTTTTAGGATTTTCTTCCCTGACAATTTTTCTAGAATACATCTTGTAATAGAGGTTGAATTTACATTTGAGCTCATTCGAGGAGCAACATCGGTGAACATTTCTCCCTATATGATGAGACTTACAGAGATTCTAGAGCCTAATAAATAGTTTGTGGATCTAAATTCTAAAGGATTTATGTCCCCATCACTTCCCTATAGGGTTCACCAGTCCTTATTTCCATGAAGGCAAATAGTACCCTCGGTATTTGAATGGATTTTCATCAATTGAACCAGCTTATGATTTTTATTCAAAGTGGGAAATTTTACTATGAATATAAATAATACATAATGGGAAGAAGTTAGGGTAAACTTAAAGAGTGGATCCCTAGAGCATCAGCATGAGAAAAATCAGCACACTCTGTGGGAAAGGGACCTAGGTCCAAATCAATAAAGAGAGGGCTATCTTTGGTACCCTTAAAAGAAAGAATATCTGCAACATGATTACCTTCATGCCAAGTATGTGATATTTTTTCATGGCCAATATTGGACATGCATATGTGTATAAGATATATAGTGGAAAGTGGAGTGACGTATCTCCCATGGATATATTGTTGAAGGATTAAGGAGTCATCTCCAACCTCCGAAGGGATGAAGTTGGGGGGAATAAAAAATATCCATCCCATTCAGAAAAGATTTAGCCTCCACCAAAAGATAGTCACCTTTCTCATATAAACCAGTAAAAGTAATAAGAACAAAGCTATTACAGCCACTGACTCCACCTACTCCTCTCATAATTCCATGGTTACAAAAAACATCATAGTTGAGATTTCACCCATTGTTAGGGGGATTCCACCAAAACCAAATTCTATAAGGATTCTCTCATTGTGTCAAAGAAACAAAGCCCCTACCACCCATGACCATCTTCAAAGTTTGACCATTTTTCAAATGGTTCAAGAGAGGAATTATCACTGATACCATACACCTGAACCGAGCTTCTAAAGAAAATTATGAGCTCAAAAAGACTTCCAAACTAGAAAAATTTCTAGAATTAAAAATATACTAATATCTAACCTAAACCAGGGATGATATTCCCTTTCATTCTATCCTATTATCATCCATCCCCAAAGAACTTTCCTAAAAATGTGTTTCTATTACCTTCTGAAAATTGGACTCTAATAAGTCCCCCAAGGCCACACCATACAACTCTAAAACAATCAGTAACATAAAATAGATGGCCCTAAAATTCTTAATTGGAACCACAACAACATAAAATATTGACACAACCTAGAACCCTTTCTATTAGATTTAATCTTTAGAAGGAAGATCTCGATGCTAGATACAACAGACCAAGAATAAATAATTAATCGGGATATCTTTACACCAAAGGATGTTGTTTGTTCTAACATGGGGGTGAAGATAGAGAGCCTTACGATGTTCCTTTGTCATTAAATCCACTAATGAGGTGCAAGTGAAAACCAGTTTATTCAATTATTAGGAGAGTTGTATGATATTGAAGATCTAACATTGATCTGGGTTGATTGTAGCCTGAATAAACTCTGGGCAAGTGATAGCTTGAGAATAAATGATATTCCGCATATGGAAGGCTATAAAAACCCTGGGAACACCCACCCATTTATGGTTCAATTATCTTAAATCATCACAACCAATAATCCAACTTGACCATTGAATAAGTGTTGGTAAGTGTCCTCCCAGCATTTTACATAGCATGAAGATATTTCTATTTGGGTTGTTAAAATCCTCTCCATATTTACCTACAATAAAATGATCCCATAGAGACCAAACTTACATTAACTCACATGATTATTTGTCATGAAGGATATACAAGGTTTTCTTTACATTCCTAAGGCCAATAACTCAATATTACCTCATCTTGACCATTTAGGCCCATGATTCCTTGTGGAAATTCCCTTCCATATGAGAGTCCCAAATAAAAGCAATCAATATTTCCTCAATTTTATAGAATTTTTTTAGAATTTTAAGAATATATAGTTAATTCAACATAATGGAGGTAAAAATGAAAATAACCATTGTTATGTGACCCCCAAATGAAAAAAACATTTCCAATTAACTATATGAGCCATAATCCTAGCTATATGGCTCTCATAGTGATGAATGTGAAGGCCCTATAGAGAGATTAGGGTGCGAAGATAGTTTGGAGAAAAGGATTTTCTGTTAATACTAATTATGTCCTCAATCTTTTTATCATGTGACTCAGAGAAATATTTCAATAATTAAATGTTTCTATTTCCATAATTAATTCATTGACCACTCCACTTGAGATATTCCTTTGATGAAATTATCATGCCTTGAATATATATCCTATTAAAATTTATGAAAATAAGGATTTCATTAGAAAATAGTTGGAGACACAAACCATTAAAATGAATTTTAGAACAATAATGGAGGATAATTCTATCATTAAATGAGCTTATGATAAAAAAATTGGTATCCAATACCTATAACAGATGACCTCGTTGATTAGATCCAAAGAGCAATAGTTTTTTCAAAGATTGATTTGAGGTTAGTATATCATCAGGTGTATGTAGGTAATTTAAAAATACCTCACAAAGATTGTAGGAGAATGTATGAACTATGTGAGTACCTAGAAATGTTCTTCTATCTATCAAATGCACCTATTGTTTTTATGGATCAAATGAATCGGGTTTTCCAGCCTTATTTGGATTCATTTATGGAAGTAATTATTAATGACAGGTTTGTGTATTCTAATTCTTGACATGACCATGCCTACCATATTGAGATCATGTTGAAAACACAAAGGGTGTATTAATTTTTTTTAAGATTAGTAAATTTAACTTTTTGATTGATAAAGTTCACTTCCTTGTTCATATCATTTTGGAGACAATATTTTCATTACATCCAGATAAAGTGAGTTTTATAGTTTCTTGGGAAACTCCCAATAACATCTTTGACATTCATAGATTCTTGGGGCTATAAAGATATTATAGACACTCCATTTATGATTTAACATGCCCTATAGTGCTATTTATGGTCTTGAAATAGAATGGTGTGAAATTATTATAGTCAGAAGCTCATGAAGAATCCATTAAGAAGTTAAAGGGAAGATTGACATCATCACAAATGTCAATTATTCTAAAGCCAAGAATGATCTATAATGTTTGTTATAATGAATCAGGTATTACGTTGGGAGATATTATAATGCAGGATGAGTGATTCATCATGTACAAGTATCATCAGTTGAGGCCTCATAAGAAAAATTTCTCAAAAAATTACCTCAACCTAGCTATGGTAGTTCATTATCTATGTTGTTGGAGACATTGTTTACTTAGAGTGTGTTTTGTGATATTCATGGATCAAAAAATCCTGAAGTACACTTCACATATTTTGATCTCAATCTCAGGCAGCATAGATGGGTTATGTACCTAAAATCCTCTGATTTCAAGATTAATTATATTTTTGGGAAAGGTAATGTTGTAACCAATGCTTAATACATAAGGCTCAGAAACTAGATGTTCAGGAGGCTGATCGTGAATGTAATATCATGTATTTGTTTTAGAGATACACATATTATTTTAAGAGGATCATGGGTATACTATCTTTTAATCTTTAGCAATGGAATCTACTCTTTAAGAATATGCGAGGATGTAGAAACTATCATATACCAAGGGTCATGTACTTAGGGAATCTATCTATGGTGATGATTCATCTTATATTTGGACTTTGGATGGAGATCATAATATACACATTCATGGATGTTTATGGTCCCATCATACATCAGAGATGAGCGGATGTGCTAATTGCATGCCTTAGAATGAAGATGTATCAAGACTTATGTTTCCTATATTATTGGCATGGTATGAAACAATATATAGCTAGTTTCAATACTTTTTAATCCACCTGTCAATAGGTGAAGGTGGAACATTAGCGACTAGTTAGGATTTTATAGCTGTTTTCAATTATCCAGTAGAAATGGGATGATGTATCTATGGATATCATGAATAGTTTACCCAGACTGACTCATGGAAATGATATATAATGTATTTATTTTGTTCATTTGATGAAGGTTTCACACTTCATACCTATGATAGAGCCTTTCTGGATAGACGATCTAGCCAGGTACTATGTTAGGGAGAGTGGATGTCCTCATAGTGCCCCTTGTTTTATCATTTCTGATAGAGACACATGCTTTAAGACATTATTATGGAAAGGGTTGTATAATTCCATGGGAATACAGGTAATTCTGAGCATGACCTATCTCCCTCATACCAATAGACATTCAGAGTATATAATTCAGGTGTTAGAGGACATGCTCCATGCATGTTTCATTGACTTGAGGGGATTTTGGGAGAAACACATTCCCCATATTGAGTTCACTTATAGTAAAATATTTCAGGATACCATCAAGATAGCTCCTTATGAAGCCTTATATAGTATGCCTTTCTTATAACCTTTGTGCTGGTTAGAGGCATGCGGGGAAGTTTTTCACAAAACATTTATCATTCAAGAGACTACATATTAGGTCCAATTAATTAGAATGTGTATGATGATTGGTCATTCTAAAAAAATGTCATATGCCAAAAGATGTCAATGACCTCTTGAGTTAATGTTCAGAGATTGGGTTTTCTTGCGAGCCTCTTCCAAGTTGGGAAATCAACATATTTGAATGTTGGGTAAGCTTTCACCTTGATTCCATGGACCCTTTTAGGTTGTTAAACAGATCATACCAATGATTTATCAGATTTTACTTCCTCAGAGATGAGGGTATATGCATGATGTCTCTCACATATCCCAGATTAATCAATATTTTACATTCCCATCACTTGTATTTCAACTGGATGAAGTAGAGTTAGAAATGGATTCTTCCTTCGAGAAGTATCCACTGTATATTGTAGATCAGAGCATTAAGGAACTCTAAGGCAGGTCAGTTCATTTCTTACAGGTGTAATGACAGCATGTCCGAGTATAGGATCTGACCTGAGATCATGAATCTGATATAAAATATTATTTGGAGAACTTTTTTCTAATGATATCTCTTTACCCTTATATGTCAAACTCAGGTATGAGTTTCTCTAAGAATGGGAGGTTGTACAACCCATATTTTCATTAAGGTATAACTCATCTATTTTTCAATTTTAATCCCTTTTTTAATCTTGGTAAATATTCACAACATCCTAAGGAATCTTCCAGGATCATCTAGAGATTTTTAAGATCTCATAGCTCAAAAAATTGGGCAAATAGGTTGGGCCACATGGTTACTGCATGATTAGTAGTAACCATGCAAGGTAACAATGTGGGTCTCTAAATGGACTGTAGGAGGATGCATGGTTTTCTAAAATAGTGTAGTACTAGGAGAATGTTTTAAAAAAATTTCCATGATAATTTGTAGAGGGAATATTCATGGGCTATGCATGGTTATCCAAACCATGGGACTAGCCCATGTGGACCCCCCTTGGGCAGTGGAGTATAAAACAGTTGGTGCACTATTTGGAAAACCATATATCCAAAACATAAACCCCTATCTATGAGGGTGAATTTATGATTTCTACCTTAATGAAATTAAAACGTTAACCCACTTTTCTTCCTTATTTTGAGAATATGATCCTCCTCTATCTTCTCCTGTAATCTCTCTTCAAGCCTATTCTAGGTTCTTTGAAATCTTATAGATCTGAGGTCCAAATCAAAATTTTTTAGTCCTATTGGATCTAAATTAGTATGAAATCAAATAATCCTTCTTATTTTCATGGTTTTACTTTAATTCTATTGCACTGTTTTTGTGTGAGATAATTCACCCTATTCTAAGGGAATTGGATCATTCTTCATTTTTATTATAATCTACTTTGAATCTAAATCTGATATTGGATGAGTAACCATTTAAATCCATATGGAAAGTGGTTTGGTTGTTTTAATTAATGATTATGATGTTTTCATATCCACATCTTTTTTCTTCAAACTAGCTTTTCACAAATTTCACCTCAAAATGGGTTCTTTGATTCTAATTAAGTTTACGCATGATAATTTACCACATAGGGTCATTACTCTGAATTCAAAGGATGGTTATCTCAAGTATAGATACCCCTTCAGGTGTGATAATTTAGTTTTCATCTCTAATATAATTTTTCAAAATACCAAATGACTTCAAAGAATGTTTCTTGTGTTGGAAATGAAATTCCCTCAAATGGGGTAATTTTTTAGATGATAAAAACAAATTCTAAGTGCTTGATTGACCCTTAGAATTGATTTTGTATTCCTTGATTAATTAAATTGTATATATATAAACGAACATATATATCTATATTTAATGGATTTATTCAATGTAATTTTCCTTGATTTTAAAAAATAATGGATTAATTATGATGATTTCTAATGGGTGGAAAGGATACCATAATGGATTTATTCTTATTCTATTGATTATATGAATTTTGACACCATTTTTATATTGGGATTTATGATTATAATTATTATGAGGAGATCCCTCGGTTTATTGATATTATTGGGATTAATCCATTGATATTATAATTGTAACAAATTTTAAAGGATGTTTTGAGAATGATGATTCACTCGCCATTAGATCAGGTGTTGAACATGACATCTCTCATCTTTATACTATTAACATGGTGATGGGATTGACGTTCCATGTTATTCTTTTTATGGTGTTGGTAATGTATTTTCACCCCACCTATCTCATGTGATGAGCATGAAGTCTCACATTCATTATGAGATATAGGGAATATACCCTCTTTTGGATCCTATATCTCATTCCGACTGATTATGGATGACTAAGTTATTCCCCGATCTAGCTAGATCCTAGCATCAAAGTTATTCATAATTAAATCCTTATTACCTTAGAAAAAATAAGTGAATTTGGAATATAAATATACTATATTTATATTATTAAGATATATATATATAGTTACTGATCAGACTCATTTTATAACAGGTGATACTTACTAGGTGTCCAACAGGAACTTGAGCTAACTGTTATTTTTTTTATTTCTATAATTTCTTACTATTAAGTTATATATGCACACTTTTTTTTTCTATATAGACTACTTGGATTACTTATATCCACTTTTTGTGGTAGCCAAATAGGATTTTATCTCACACCCAACTCGATCCACCTTTAGTATCATAGTAGATTACTTGAATGCATGAATGAATAAGGGAAATCAACATAATGCAGATATTGGATATACTTTACTTGTATTATGAAGAATGGGAGGAGAGGAATGAACATATTCTTGAGATCCTAGTGGAGTATCATTTTGTTTTTTTAATAACATGTTTCATATGTTGATATACTATCTCTATTTCCTATTTCAGCATTCCATGACATCATGTATCGAACTCACCCATTTTGTGTTTTGATATTGTTATTAATTTTCATAGTTATTAGACTTACACATTACACTTATATATCTATTTATTTGTCTTCTTATACTATGTAAGGTTACTAGTACTATGTTATAGGGTCGGTTTATATTATAATTCCACAGTTGTAAGTTTGTTTAATTCTTTTGTGCCACTTATATGAGGGTGTAGTCTCCCCAATGTAATGCCTTTACACCCTCGCTGCTAGTTCACAGCCACTGGTGTATGTGGAGGTGTGCTTGAGGCCATGTGACCCACCGGCTTAATGCATAAATTATGTGGTTCTTGGTTTGGGATGTAATAAGTTTAAATTATTTTATTTTGATTTTTTTATTTAATAAAATGCTTGCGGTAAATTTAATGAAATCATTCCAAACTAAGTATAGGGGAGAGAAGAAAATTTTGTTTAGGATGTAAATAATAGTTTATTGTTTTAAATTTAGTATCTATTATGATAATCTGATTATAAATTGAGGTCAATATAATTCATGAACTTTATATGAGGAAAATTGACCCCTATGAAAAAATGACTACATTGGGAGTCAACTCAAAATAAATTATATAATTCCCTTGAAACTAAAGTAAAATGGGAAATTTGGATCTCATATTGAATATTTGAGACACTTGGCACCAGGTTTGTGACTAATACCTCTATAAATATTTCAATAAGTACTTTTTCATAGTGAATTGCACATAAATGGGTGGGAAAATTTAAAAAAAACATCCTACTGTTAAAAAATGAATTCATATAGCTAAGGAGAATGTAAACCCAAATGAGAAGAGGAAACTATCATATAAAAATTCATTTTTATTGTATCAATAAATTAAGATATCAAATATGGGTTTAAGAAACTTAGTAGAGGGGGGATGTGTGTGATTCTTGTTAAAACATTGATTCCACTTAGATCTAATACGATCCACTCCATGATTTTGGAATTTGATTAGATTGAAGCGATGAGTTAATTGAAAGTGTATAAGAGGCATGGAATTTCAAAAAATATTGGGACCTAGAAATATATTCTCTTCTAGATTGCATATTTAAATCTTGACCGGATGAATCCTTTTGTTTTTTATTTTCATAAAATAAATTCAATGATAAAATTTTCATGGATTACAATAGTTTAAGTTTGGGGGAGGGATGTGAGAATAGATATTCAGAAAATTATATCTAATTTTCATCAATAATTTACCACCTATTTTATTTAATCCATGGAAATTGACTGAATTTTGGTTAATTTTGTAAACCTTGAGAATAATGGTTAAATTGATTAAATATTGGCTTTTAATGATTTATTTAATTATAGAATTCAATATAAAATCCAAATATTTATTTTTATTGTGAAATTTATTTTTTTGATTCAATATAGAATTAATTTTCATAAATGGATTTATTTTAGGAGTTTTAATGTTTTAATCATTTTTAATTAATTAAAAATCCATAAAATTATTTTTTAAAGAGAGTTGTGAAAGGAAAATCTGGATGATTTAATTTTTTTAAATTAGTTGTACTTTGGAAAATATGATCAATTGGATTTAATTGTTTTTGGGTTTTCAAAATTTATTTTTTATTTTTTAAATTAAATTAGAAAATTTGTAAGGGGAGAGGCAGTCCCGAATACAAAGAGAACCCTAAACCCCAATTAGGACCAAACTGGTCAATTGCAAGCATAGGTGTAAATTGGAGAACCAAAACAAGTGTAATTCAAAAAAAAAGGAGGAACATGAACACAAGATTTAACGTGCTTCAACCCAATGGGGACCTACTTACATGATAAGAACACCACTCAGTATGCACTCGTTTTATTAAATCTAAAAAGAAAAGTAATGCTCCAATTGCCGACCGGCAAGAGAAAAAAATTTGGAACAATAACATACAAGATTTATAGCTTCAAATGAAAACAAGATAGAAAATGTAACACTAATAGTGCTAGAGTTTTTAATGAACTCTTGTGGTCCTAGTATCATGGAGCTATTGTAGTGTGTGAAAGACTCCTAGTCTCAAAATATCACCTTCTTCCATTTGTTCTTTTAGATGTATCACCAAGAAGGAACTTCACTTCTTCCAAAAAGGAAGGATGTAATATCGACTATGAAAAATGACTCAAAAATAATACAAGAATATCATCATCCTAATACAAATCGTCGATAAAGCAATGAGCTAGGGTATAGTCAAGGGAGAAATGAGAGCAAGATGGGAGAGGAGAACCGAATGACTATGGCCACGAATCGATGCCACACATGGATGAAGAAACCCTCTGAAACCAACCTACCCACCTTGAATAGAATATATAACTATGTTGTTCCAAAAATATTCCCGAAATAGATTTCCAGTTGGGTATGCAGATAAGAAGAACCAAGTGGATGGTTCAAATCAAATGGGTGGAGAGGCTGATCAATGGAAAACAATAAAACAAACTAGTTGATCAGTAGGTTGTTACAAGTAGTAAGTTGTGGGCCATATCACAAGATAGAACACATAGACCGTCTAAGGTGACATAAGCCCACATAGAAGAACAACCAGAATCAACAATTAAAAATTTGATAATTTAAAATAAATTTTAATTTTTTTAATGAATATTGAAAACATAAATGGGCATAATATAATGATGAAAATTTTAATATGAAAACATAATTGATTTCCATAATTCCAAAAATTTCAATTGAATATTGTGATGGTATAGCACATACGACTATAGAATTGGAACCATATTTAATCTATCTAAACCAACTATAAATTTAGACAAGACCAAAACTTTACTTAAACAATCTTCTAGTTTTATGTTAGTTTTTATCTTATATACACACATGAGTCTATATTCTACCAGATCTCTAATAAAATGTATCCTAATATCAATGTATTTTGATTTACCATGGAAAAAAATATTTATAATCAAATTATGTGATGATTGACTATGAAAGTATACATTAATAGTAGAATTATATGGGATTAGTTCAGAAGACAAACTCTTTATCCACATGGATTATTTTACTACCTCAGTCATAGAAATATACTCAGACTCCATGGAAGAAAGTGAAACCAAAAACTACATATTCCACTTCCGTGAAATGGGGCCACCACAGGTAGTGAACACATATATAGTCTAGGATTTCTAGTATCTATATTTTCTTCATAACCATTATCTATATATCTAGTAAAAAATTATGTAGTATAAAAAACTTTACCGTAACACAATGAAATATTATTACTACAAGGGAGATATCTTAAAATCTTCTTTATGGGCATGCCAATGTGGCTTTCTAGATGTGTCCATAAATCTTCTTAAAGTACAAATTGTATTGGAAATATCATTTTCGGTGAAAATCATAGAGTATATAATTATTCAATCAATATTAGAATAATTATATATATATATATATATATTGGATATCATCTTTAGTAGTGGGTTATTTTATCAAAGACAATATAAAGTGTTTTCCATGAGGTATAGTGATAGGTTTGAGAGATTCAAACTTGTATATATTTAGAATCTTTAAAATGTAAGAATTTTAATATATGTAAATAAATTTATTTGGAATATCTCTAATGATTTAAAAACCTATGATTTTTATAACTACCCCTAAGTCTTTCATTTCAAACATGCCTTTTTATTGTGATTTTACAATAATGATAAGGCTCATATTCTTGAAAATGTTAAGCATGTGATCAACATAAAGAAGTAGGTAAAGTATATAGTTTTTATTTGATTTAAAATAAACAGATGCATCATATTCACTCCTAAAAATTGGTTATATAACATGAATTAATCAAATTTTATATACCACTTCCAAGAGGGTAGTTTTATTCCATAAAAGTATTTATTCTATATAAAGACCTTATTTAGTTTAAATTTCTTTTAATAACCATGATGAAGTTTCATATAGAGTTTTTCTTTTAAATTACCATGTAAGAAGGTGGGTTTAACATCCATTTGTTGAATGTGAAGATCATTATAGGTAAAAAAATAATGTAAAATCATAATGGGAGAATTATTAAGAACATGGGAAAAGATTTCAAAGTATTCAATACCTTCTCTTTTAAGGGAACCCTTAGAAACTAACCTTGTTTTATACTTGATTTTATTTCCCTTGATGTTGCATTCATTCCCTTTATAAATCCATTTGGACATAATTATTTTATGATTGGATGAGTTTTTTTGAATAGTCAATGTGTGGCTCTTTTTTTAAAGAATGCATTTATTCATTCATGGAAGAGACCCACTACTTTGAGTATTTTTAATTTATGGCTTGCCTATAGGTTTGAGGGTCACTGCCTATAAGATCTTGGTCCACATTGAAAGCAAAGGAAGCCATGACATACTATCTAAATAGAACATGTGATAATGCGACCCTACTTTCTATATCTTGGGTAAACTGATAATCCATTTTAGTGGTAGCAGGTACAAATTTAGAATCTGAAGAAGAATAATACTTAGAATCAATCCCAATAATGGCCTATGGTACAGGTGGAATAGGCTAGACAACAACATCAAAATAATCCAAAGAATCATCTTCATCAGCCTATTCTGAGGATTGTTTAGTGCTTCTAGTTGTGGAAGACATAGTTTTATTAGAGGAAGAATCATGAAATACAACACCCCTACTTAATATTCACTTTTGGTATCCATGTTTATCCACCCAAAGTTTAAACCCCTCAAAAACCTCGAGACACCTAATAAAAATTCATTTGAGAGATATTGATTCCAGTTTATCAGTTTTGAAAAGATCATAATCTGTAGAACTGAAGACTATAAAGTATGTATAAAATGTGGGAATACTGTAATAAATATATTCATGTGTTTTGAATTGATTGTTAGAGGAAGGTCACATATTTCTCAGGTAAACAACATTGTCTACAACCTTCTCGAAAATGGATTTAGGGAGGTCTATGCATCAAATCATGCTTCAGACTATTTCTAGGATGATACTATTCATTTTTTATTATAGGCCATTTTGTTGGGGAGTTTCCCTAATACCTATATTCCATTTAATTACATTGATTTATAAAACAAAATGAATTCAGTGGAAAATTATTCAAGCCCATTATCAGTTCTCATGGATTTTTTTTTCTTCCCATTTTGGTTTTCAACAAATGTTTTCTAGGTTCTAAAAGTTTGGAAAATATAAAATTTATTGTTAAGAATATAATCTTGACTCTTATGGAGAATTCATCTATAATGGAGACAAAGTAGGATCCTCCACCATGGGAGGTAGTCCTAGTTTGTCCATAATGATCAAAGTGGATATATTCTAATGGACTGGTTTCTTTAAGTCCAAACCCACTAAAAGTATCCTTCATGGCCTTTACCATTATTTAATATTCATAAAATAGAAGATTATAAGGTTTAATGTCAATAAAAATCACCTTTTGTTTTATTTCTTCTAGGCCCTTAGAGATAACATTCCCCAACCTCCCATGTCAAAGAATTGTATTATCATTGTTTTTATTGTACACACTACCCAAAACCCTTGAATGGGTCTTTCCATTCAAGACATAAAATCCATTGATTGATGACCCTTTAATAATTATTTTATATCATTTATATATTTTAGGAAAACATGTTTTTTACCTAAAATAAAACCCCTTTTAGTGGGTTATTTAGACTCTAACTCATGTTTCAGTTTCCCCCATTGTGGCTTAATATGCCTGGGTTTTCCACAATGAAAACAATATATTTTTCTTTCCTTAGAATTTGATCTTGGTTTTGGGTGGTTATTGTTCTTGTTTTTATCTTTAGTTAATTTTTTATTCGTCACTTTTGATTGAGGTATAACCATTGTGAATAAACTCTATGCATCACCTATAATTATAGGTTTCAAATTTAGTTTTTTATATATAAGGTATTACTTGACCTCTTAAAGTGTCAATGATTCTCGACCACACATAATGGTATCACATAAAGTGTTATAAGTATTATCAAGAGAAATTTAGAGGATCATTACATAATCTTAATCATTAACATTAACACCAATTTTTTTTAAATCTAACATAAAATTGTTAAATACACCAAGATGGGATTTTATGGAACTACCAATTTTTATTTAAAAATAAAAATTGTGATGTTTTTTTATAAATCCCCCCAACAAGTGATGCATTCATATATAATTTCTCAAGATTAAAAAAAATACCAGTAGTAGTAGAATAATAAGTATATTATCATAGAAGTTTATAACATAATGGAATAAGGAAAGCGCTATGTTCTTTAACAAACACATCTGGGAAAACCTCTTTGTTTTCAGTAGTATTATTTCAAGTTTCATTTATAAAAATAATAGGATTCTTTGGACCATAGAGGGAATCAATTAGGCCATCTTGTACAAGTAGGGATCTCATATTAATTATTTATAGGTTAAATTAATTATAAAAATCAAATTTATTAATTTCATACCTTATTTTGACATGTTTATTCAAAGAGTAGATGTCGAGTTATTGCAGAAAATGTTAACTGTATGCCCACAACAGTCAACCAATATCTTAGATAAATGATTACTATCCAATGTGATATGAAATACTAAGAAATAGAAAATGAGAAAATGGATTTAAAATAATATATTTGTGAATCAATATAAATTTAAGGGTAAGATATCAGAGAAGAAAACTAAATAGATGAAAAAATGTAATGAAGAAACGGAAATCGAAAATTGTCAGTGAAAGAATTCTAGTATAAGCTCTAATTACTCTTTGTGAGGGTAGTCTAAATCCTAAATAAAAGTATAACCCCAAACCCAAATAAGGACCGAACTGGTCAATTTCATTCAGAGGTCAATATAATAGAACCAAAAAACTAGAATACATAAAAATAAAAGGAAGAATAAGAACATAAGATTTAATGTTCTTTGGTCCCATGGGGACCTATATGCATGGAAATAATACTACTTGGTATAAATTTTTTTTATTAATGATCAATAGAAAAAAATTCTACATGTGTATACCCATAAGAGAATGAAAAATAGGAACAAGAAAATACACTATTTACATATTCAAATAAAAATGAGATTGAAATTGTAACACATACAGTTTCAGAGTTTTGAATGAACTATAGTGGTCCTGATCTCTTGGAGCAGGTGTGATGCAAGCCAGAAATCTGGTCATGAAATCTCTCATTCTTCCCTTCATGATTTGGGATCTCTCACTGAGAAGGTGTCAGACTTATTCCACCAAGGATTTAATCTCCACCATGAAATAAGCTTGAAGAGGAATCTTGGAAGATCAGAAGGCTAAGACGAAGCTCCTACAAAGCAGTGAGATGGGGTTACATTGAGGGATAAATTAGAGAAAGATAAAAGAGGAGACCTGAGTGACTATGTCCATGAAGAAACACTGATCAAGTGAAATGAAACCCTTGAAATTGTTCTTCCCACCTAAAATAGAACAAAAAACTATGTTACCCTACAAAACTGCATGAAAAAGAATGTCAGCAGTGTGTTCAGATAAGTCAAACCAAATAGACGACTCAGAGAAAATGGGTGGTGGTGCTGGTAAACAACTAGAAATCAAACCGAAATTTAGATTTATAGGGTGTTACGGGAAGAAATCCATGGTCCATAGAACAAGATATTTCATATGGACTAGCCTAGGTGAAAAATTCCCATGTGAATTTGCATATAAATATATAATTACTATTTTGAGAACTTAAAATAAGTCTTAACATTTTTCCATCCATAATTGAAAATAAAAATGTACAGAACATAATGAAAAAAATTTTAATATAAAAACATAATTGAATTCTATAGTTCACAAAAATCTTGTACATAAAAATGTGTGTGTTATATGTAGATCCAAATTTGAATTGGACTTAAGAGACCATTAAATTTATTTTAAAATTCATCAGAGGAATGGAGTCATTATGAGTTCCCACAACAAATCAACCACAAGGAAATCTACCAAGAAATATTATAGTGGGATAAAGTGACAGTTACATCACCCCTTCATGTAGCCAGTCAAATGACTAGAAAAATGATAAATCCAAGGATCAACTATGCCATATCTTAAGAAATAGACTTTGGAACCACCCCCTCATGCTTTTTAAAGGTAGGATCCTCAAGTGAGAAATTACACTATGAAATTGAAAAAACATATGAGTTTCCAAAAGTTATTTCCAATCAATATGAAGTCTTCTTGAACCACATCTGATCCATTCTATAGTTGATCATCCTGAAAAACAGCAAGGACTCCACTATTGACCATATGACCTGAATTCCAAGCCTGGAGTTACATGTGATTTTGAAGTTGAATATAACCAAAGACAACATGGATGAAATTGAAGTGTTAATGGGGATATTACATCATAAATGAGATTCATAGGGTCATTGAAATTTAATAAGGCATCTGATGTTTTCCTCTATATAATATAAGTGTCATGTCATCTTGACCAGAGGAGGAGATGTCCCCTGTGGATTTTGAGACCTTTCCCTCCACCCAATTCCACATCGAACTATTATGATGAGATAATATTAACATTGAGATCCATTTATTCACTGATCCCAACCTAATCATTGATCTGATCAAGATCAATCTCGCTATATGAAACTAATACAAAAGGATATGACTGTTATCACTGAAGAAGAATTTTGGTGCCGCTATATTTTTACCATTAAAGTTATTGGAAGCTGAGCATGGATATGAAAGATGCATCATATAAATTTTAATAATGATAAATTCTAATCTCATTGAGGGTAAAGAAGTCGAGAAATATATAATTTATAAATCTTAACTTGAATAAGCTATTGATACACACTAGCAATGCATTGTACTAGGAGGAAGACAATGAAGATGCACAATTAAAGGATATTTTGAGAACCGTTTGTAATTATTGGTCGATTCCACTGAATATTAAACATGAAAATAATTGAAACTCATTAATACACATGAATTCCATTCTATTCTCATCAAAGGAGAACCATAGAAAACAATCAAAGCCATCCAAACTCTTCTTGTTGAAGAATTACACTGAACCAAAGTCGCCGATGATTTTACTCAATTGAAGGAACCAGATTAGTGCCAAGGTGATATGAAATCTACTGGTAGAGTATTTTTTCACATTCCATGTAGGTGGATAGTTCACCTCCCTCTCTAACCCTTGACATATAATATGGATATTTTACATTCTACATGTGTAGAAACTATTCCTTAAGTAGCCATGGGATTTTTCAAGGGTGTAGGTTGCCACCATTTTTGAAGGCCAATGTTGGTGGGAGGATTTTTTTAGTTGTTTAGAACTTAAAACCTCCCCCCTGTGTATTTATTAAGTCCTTGGAAAGAATCATGTATTCACCAGATTTGATCCAAGAGAGATCTTGTCTCTAAATAGAGCCTTGATATCTCCATGTGTGTGAAATAAAGGGAGGTGTGAGATGTAAATTTTTTAAGACTTGTTCTAATTGAAATAAAAGTCTTGTTTCCACTTACATTCATCTCTCTTCCTTATTAGAGAATCAAAACATGTGGTACATAGCCATTTGTAGTTAAAAGGTAGTGAGAAGTGAAGTTTTTCTAGTAACCACAAAATTCATGTTTCCCAAAATCTAATTTTGAAGGAAGATTCTAAAATTTTAGGTTGAGATGATTCTAACAGTGCAAAAATCATTGAAAATAGAGATAAAAAGATCTTCATATGCTCGGTTAAAGTTTGTTCAACCATTGGGTGATATATTTCCCCCTTTAGGAGAAGAAGGTATTGTTCATATGGTGAAGAAATTATGGACGAGATTCAAGAAACTTCTCTGGTGGGACACATCAGTTCCACTTCATCACCACATCATCAATTGATCTTAGATGTTCACACTATTTTGGTCATATCTTGATCAATCAGTGTCTGATTTCGATGATCCATTACTCAATACCACCATTTTCAAGCATTTCAAAAACAATGGTGAGCCCCATTATTCTAAATTCGGAACCAATTTTTATAAAATTTAAATTCCATGGAGGGACCATCAATGGGAGGTATGATCATGTTGACTTATTTAAACTACTCCATTTGAAATACCCGAATAAAAGTTACCCTTAATGATAATAATATTTTTTTAAATAATTTAGAATGATGGAGTAAATTATGTTTCCACCAAGGAAGATGACTAGAATGAGGTTAATAAGAAGATCATTATTCAAATCCACCATTGGATCGATCACAACATATACCACTATATTTTACAAGATAATATTTCATATAATCATTGGATGAAGCTAGAAAATACATACCAATTAAATACCACTTGAAACAAGATCCTCCTATTCAAGCAGGTGATGAATATTTGAATACAAAGTGGAAACTCTATTATTGAACACAATAGTGAATTCAATAGATGGGTGAATAAATTGGTGGATGTAGGTAAGACTCCGATTGATAAATATTAGGTGAACCACCTACTATACATACTTCTCGATAGTTGGGATACGCTTTTGGTCTTACTAAAAACTCTTCTACCAGAAGAAAAAATAACATAGAAATGGTAAAAGATTAAATATTCAATGAGGAGGCCCATAGGAAGTTTAAAAGTTACAACAAAATGAAAAATATCATCCTAGATAAGTGAGAGAGACAATACAGGGGATAGAATGGGGCCGAAAGCCGAATCCAAAGAAATAGAAGAAGAAGGTACATATATGGAAGAAGGACAACATACATGTTTTACTATTATGGCATGGAGGGACACATAAAGAAGAATTATTGAAGGTTTCTCCACAAAAAGGTCCAAAGTATAAACCAACAATGAAATAGAGATTTACATTGAATCATAACTATAGAAGTTAATTTTTTCTCCCAATACGAGGAAGAGTCTTGAATTCACACAGAAATCCAAGACACAAAACGGTTGGTCAATACTACAACATCATACCATTTCACTCCGCATTATATGTATTTCTTGACTTATCATGCTGGTGACTTTGGTGTAGTCTAGATGGGGAATACCTTTGATGGAGATTGATGGAATGGATGATATACAAGTCAATATAAAAATTGGATACACACTCACCCTAAAGGATGTTCAGAATGTTCCAAGCCATTGGCTCAACCTGTTATCCAGAATAATATTTGAACAACAAGGATTTGACAACATATTTAGTAATAAAACACAGAAGATGAAAAAAAGGTTCCATCATCATTTATTGAGGACACATATACATTAAGTTGTAAAAAACTCGTGTGATGATATGTGTAGACAACCTCTACATAGTAGAAGTAGATACATCATCCAATATGTGTCATAGGAGACTTAGTCACATTAGTGATAGAGGGTTATCCAACCTAACATAGAATAATTACATTAGTATTGAAAATAATAAATCACTTGACCCTTGTAAATACTACTTGTATGGTAATTAGCATAGAGTCTCATTCACTACTACTTCAACAAGGATATTAGAGTTGTTTGATCTAGTGCACTATGATTTATGTCGACCCATGATGGTTGATTCATTGAGAAATTTGTTGATGATTCATATTAAAGGGTATGATTGTTCTTCTTGTTGATAAAGGACCAAGTACTAGACTACTTCAAGATGTTCCATGTCATGGTGGAGCATGAAACTGGAATAAAGATAAAGTGTCTTTATTTAGAAACTGTAAAAGCATACATTTCTTTGGAATTTGATGATTATTATAGGAGTCAGGGAATCCGACCCAAGAGGAAGGTCCCACACACCCCAAAACAAAATGGATTTGTAGAAAAGGACAAACATTACCATCACAGAGAAGGTCTAAAGAATGATGAGTTTGGATAAGATGCCTAAGATATTGTGGGGAAAAGAAGTTCAGGTTTCATGTTACCTTATCAATACATCACCATCAAGCATGCTAAATTATTAAATTCCATAAAAGATATGGTCTATTAAATAACCCACGTACATTCATTTACAAGTATTTGAACTTTTATCATTTCCACATGTATCCAAAGAGTTAAAGAAGAAGCTATTCATGAGATAGAATCCATTCATCTTCATTGGCTATGTAGATGAAGAGTTCAGATACAATATTTTGGACTTGAAGGAGATGAAGTTGATCAGAATTAGAAATATTGTATTCCATGATAACCATATAATTGATGAAATTCAAATTCCAAGAATTTATCGAAGGGAATGTGTCGATGAATCAATACATGATCCAATACGTGTACTAGAACAACTGTTTAATGAAGAGGATAAGGTGAAAGAAGACTCATCAGCAATGGACCAAGAGGCAGTGGATGAGGATATTGATCATTGGAGACTTAATCATCAATAAAAAGAAGGTGTATAAGAATCAAAGGATCTAGGTGATGTTGTGCTTACAGAACCTAACATTTCTTAGGTTGAAGATCTTCATGAGGAAGGATCACGTCAAAAAAATATTCAGAGATCAATTACTTATTAAAGATGTATGAGGGGTGGGAGGCTATAAGGATACTGGGAAGTAGTAAAACTTCATAAAAAACTCAAATGGCTACATGAAATGAAGGATGATATGGAGTATTTGATGATGAATCATACCTATGATTTGGTGGAATTATCCAAATAGAAGAAGGTAGTCACAAACAAATGGGTGTTCATGAAGAAGAAGGATAAAAGTAAAAATGAGTTCAATCACAAATCTCAGTTAATTTTCAATGGATTCCTTCAAAAGAATAAAGTTTAATTTGAGGAGATATTTTCACCCATGGTGATGGTGGATTCAATCTGATAAATGATTGTATTTGTGTCTAGGTTAGACTTAAATCTTGAATAGGTGGATGTTGAAACATATTTTCTTCACGGTGACCTCTCTGACGAGATCTATATGAAGTATCCCGAAGGTTTCAAGGTTTCTGGACAACAAGAATGTCATATTAAAATTGAATAAGAGCCTATACAGATTAAAAAATGCACCCATATAGTGGTAAACGAATTTTGAATCATTCATGGTGAGTCATATCTAGATGCAGACATAGGTGGACTAGTGTTTTTACTTCAAAATATTTTAGGATGGTAACTTTGTTTCTCTTCTATATTATTTTGATAACATGTTGATCATTTGTAGGTGTGTAGATAATATCATTCAGTTGAAGGATTTATCCATGTATTTTGATACAAAGGGATAGGGTGTAGCTTAACCGATTTTGTATATTCAAATCAATCATGAAAAAAGAGGAGGTTTTATGGGTATCTTAGGATAATTATATTGAATGTGTACTAAAACATCTCAACATAGACAAATCCAAACCAATGTTTATTTCTCTTCATGTCCATTTGAATTTAAGAATGAGTCTATATCCTTAATCCAAGGAAGAAATTGAGGCAACAAAGATCATATCATAGTCCTCAGTAGATGGAATCCTGATGTATGATATGGAAAGTATGAGACCCGAAATTTCTCTTGTTGTGGAAATTGTGCCCCATTTTCCATCCAATCCTAGTAACCAACACTATAATGTAGTCAAGTGGATTATAAGTCATATTAAAGATACTTTGAGGATATTTTAATGCTAATGGGGAGATAACCATCTCTTGGAGGGATAATAAAATGCAGATATGGCTATAAATTCTAATAATGGGAAGTATACATCTAGATGCATCTATCCTTTTATAAGAGGATCTATATTATGGTTGTAAAATTTACAGAATCAAGTTGCTTTATCCATGATAAAATTAAAGTATATTGTTGCTTTGGATGCTAAAAACGAGTTTTTGCGGCTAATGAATTTCCTCTAGGATCTCAGATTCATCCAAAAATATTATAGGGTTCATTTTGATAACCAATGTGCTTTAAACATGAGAAATAACTCCATGTACCATTACCAAATGAAGCACATCAACATTCTTTATATTTGGACACATGAATTAATGGATTGACAGCTAGTGAGACTTGTAAATATTCACATGAAGTAGAAACCAGTAGATATGTTAACAATGGTGGTTTCTTGACCAAAGCTAGAACATTGTATATGATCTAGTGGATTGTAGCTAGATTGGGTGAATTGATGGAGTTTTTTTATAGATTCTTTGTAGTTGACTGGTGCACCTACCTCCACAACCCATGAAATCCAAAATTTATTATTCACATTTTACGTGTGAAGCATTTATTCCTTTGGAAGAAATGGGTGTTTTCAAATGTACATGTGGACACCATGTTTGAAGACCAAGTATAGTGAAGGGATTGGTTGGAATTATGTCAGACTTGAAACCACCCACCATGTCTATTTAAATAGGCCTTGGGTATCTTCCATAATTCATAATATTTGATCCAAGAGATCTCTTCTATCCAAAGAGATCCTTGAGAGCTGCATGTGTGAGAAATAAAGGGAGGTGTGGGAGGGGTATTATGTAACCATTGTTCCTGGTGAAATAAAAGTCTTGTTTCCTCTTACATTCATTTCACTTAATGATCAAAGAATCACAAAAAGCATGCTTCTTAGTGGTCAACAATGGAACTAGAAGAATAAATCAGTGGAAATTGAGAAGATGATGAACTATTGGGGAATCTGACGAAGGATAAAGTTCTCATTATAGGAGATATATCTGATACCACATGAGATCATCTCCCTAAGTTCATACTAAATCATTGAGACAAATATGGATGCGATTTACCTAGTAAAGATGATCATGATCACAAAGTGAAATCAGAGGAGGTATATTCATGCCGATCCACCCTAGTGAATCTAGATTTCATGTCTACCAAGGCCGATGATGAATATAAGATCCACAATTCACTGATTCAAATGCGATACTCCAAAACTGGATCATTGAGAATGAAGAAGATAAAAAAAATAGAAGATGAAATTTTATGATGGAGGAGTTAGATGATATAACCCTGATCTACCATAAACCGAGGCTTACATATAAAGAAACTCAGTCTATGAAGTGATCAACATTATGTACCAATAATATTTTGGTTAACAGGTGAATAATTTGAGTTGAAAATTCCTTTGATGTTGACATTAGGATAATTGGGAACCAAATATTAACTAAATAAAGACCTAATGGATCTCACAACACTACTTACAACTGGTATTGCAACAATGAATCCAGAAACATGGGTTCAGACATGTTTATGTACTCAAACACATTGGTGGGAGGTGAAAACCCCTCCTCAATTTTATGAACCTGACACACATTTTTGTAGAACACCAAAACAAGGATATCATCCAAGTTGAAGCAGAACCACCTGAATCCAAGACACACTGAGGATGATTTTAATGAAACATTTTTTTGTTATTTTAAGAGAAGGATGAAAATGGGTTGAAGATGATGGGCTGGATCCGATTATATTCAAACCAATGGAAAATTTGAGCTTTAGTGAAGATAAACTCGATGAGGGGAAAGAGACTATAATTTAACACCCAATAAAGTCTAGGACAATGTGTAGTCTCATATATTATATTTCAAGGTCTAATTATTATGACATTCAAGCCCATTAAAAGTGAACTTAAAAATTATAAACCCTATCCCAATACATACATTATCTTCTCCCCCCAAATAGAATTTGAAAATTAGGGAACCTGTGAAGCAGTGAATAATTTCTATAAGATATTTATTGAAGGAGTATAGATTTTTATCAAGGTGGAAGAATATTTTAACATAAAATATTTAAGTAAATTGATTTAGAGATATCCATACCATCGATCTGTGTATGTGATGACATTCTGAAAAAATAGTAGTGGTCTCATTATTTGAAGAATAATTCAAACCTTCAAGGTTTTTTTGAATAGAATATCATGAAAATAACTTGTTCAAACATAGAAGAGTGAATAATTAAAATAATTTCTCTATAAAAGTTTAATGTCTCACTTGATAATGGGAGCACTTCAGATATTTTCAAACTCAATCTTCTATTGTATTTTTCTTTTGTTGTTTCCATTCATTTCCATTGGATTGTTTCTTTTCATTTCAATTTAATGTAATTCTCCAATGATAGAACACAAATACATTAGTGTCTGAGCCAAGGATATCCCAATACCCACTTGTTCATGAATTAAATATTGTAATTTGTTTTCTCTTATATTGATCTATATAGATTTATTTGAACATGTTATGTTTTAATACATTTCATTCTGCTTATACACCTTAAAATTTGCCTTGCTTCTATCCCTAGGCTTCAAATATAAGCCACTAAAACTCACTCCACTGTATGCGATAGTGATAAATGGGTGAAGTTTATGGTAATCAGATTTATTCAATCTCATGTCCTGGTGTGATTTGGGATTACAATAATCATTTTACTACCCTACTCATGATGTGACTTATAGGGGAAGTTAATCTCTGTGAGGTTTTACTAGGTAAGAGAGAGAATGGGGGATGATTAAGATGGAATTATGATTTTACATGTGAGTTAAGGAGATTATCTAAGGTTAGGACACTATCTACAAATCTAAACATTAAAAAATAAATCAATTTTATCACTGGTTTTAAGCAGTGAAAATAAAAATTAGTTTAATTCCATATTATTTTCACAGATGAAACCTGAAAAATAAAATAGAAACATGACCATAAAATTATCTTCTTTGAGAGACAACTAGAGTCCCAATTCTACTACATTTTACATGGTTTTTAATTTTTTTTATGAACACCCCTTTAGAGGTTCACATCACTGCTCAATTGATATGCATATTCCACTAATAAGGTATGAGTCCTATATAGGGTTCAATACCCCCTTGACTAACATTCATACCTCAATGAGGCATGGGTCCCCAAAATTTTTTGTATAGATGTGGAATGGAATTTAGGGATATTGATATTTATAGTTTTATTGGTATTATGATGTATTATAATTTATAGTATTTTATAAGACATTACATTCAACTTGGCTATAAATTTGGACTTATTTATAATATTATTTTTCTTAATATTTGAAGAATATTTTGACTTAGTTTTCCTCAATCATGGGTTTGGAGATAACTTGTTTCATCCTTTGGTTTTTATGGTAGTAAAATAGGCATCTTTATACTCACCCCTACACAAGACTTTATGCCCACATATGTTATGTATATGTAGATTATGTGAAGTTTGGAAGTGACCTTGGTGAGTGTCACTTTATATTGATGATTAATACTACATATTATATTAGGATTCATTGGATAATGGATTTTTTTCCATTAGCATAGGTCCTTTTTACTTTAATAAATCTTCCCATGTATTTTATTCCCTATATAAATGACTAGGTGGCATTATGTTGTTTTTAAAGGTCTTATGCATATACATTGTTCAAGAGTTTAGTCGTTGCATTTATGTTTTTGATAAATATTGATTATGTTGTGTCTTATATATATATATATTATAGGATATAATTTGGTTAAGTACACCTGTGTGTATTATTCCTTTTTGGTTTTAGTCACTAGCCTCTAACCTATATGAGGTGGGATTGGGGTGGCCCAATATGCCAAACTACCAGTTTGATAGGGCCTCAGTAGGTTGGGTCATGTCTACCAGGGTATGAACTCATGATAGAGATATATTTTCATTGTTGAGAAACAATATATAGATATTGGAGAGTATAAATCACCAATAAGAGGCATTATTCTTGTAAAATCCACCTTAATTTCATTTTTATTATATGTGGGTGTGATAAAATCATTCATTTCTTTTCATTTGGTAGGTATTTTTGGTTTTTTATGTAGTACCTGATGGTATGATGACTGTTGATACACCCTTAAGAGTACTATATAAGGACATTATTATGTGTATGAGTTATTCTATAATTAGTTTTACTTCTAATAATCATTTGGATTTATTTTTATTAGAGATGAACAATTTTTATGTCATCCTTCGGATGAATTAAACTCATTATTGAGCACACATTAACTACTATCATTGTTTATTGTCCTTTACATCCCCTCTAGGGGATTGTTATTCCATTGTAGGGAAGTTATACATGCATGTAGTAAATTCAAGACCTAAAATTTAGTATTTGTGGATGATCATAGAGAAATTTGTGAGAATTTTTATAATGGATAAGGAGGAGATGAGACAAATAGTTTTTTCTCCAATCATGGATTGGTTTTAGGATGCTTTTCTAGAAGAATTCATTAGGTTTCTACCTCATAGTGAAATCATGTTTACCAAAAATATATTACAAGTAAAATATCCCATATTAATTGCTTTATAAATTATATATCTATCCAAGAGATAAATGTATAGTTATATGAACTAGAGGTGAAGGGATTTGTTCACCCAAGAAATTTTCCTTGGGGTTGTCTTATTTGATTCTCCAATAAGGGAAGTGGAAACATTTTATTACTTAGGGATTACTGAATATTGAATCATGTAATGATGAATAAATACTATCCCCTTTCTCACATATATAACCTATTTGATTAACTAAAAAGATCCAAGTGGTCTCCCAAGATCAATTTGAGGGTAAGGTATCACCAATTTTGGATGTGTATAGAAATCATTCCTCATAATTCATTCTGGATTAGGTGCGATCTTTATTTTTTCATGAATTCATTTAACTTGATGAATGCAATAAATGATTTCATAAAACTGATTAATATGGTTCATATGAATACATAGAATAATTTTTGTTCAAGTTCATAAATTTCATTCTGGTATAATTCAAGACATGAGAGAATAATGGGAAACTAATTCATATAGTATTGATTATATTGACTGAGTATCAACATTATGTTTAGCTCTTGAAATGTAATTTATAGATTTTTGAATTTCACTTATTAGGGAATTTGATATCAATGTCAGGTAGATGAGAGTACTCTATAATATTTGAGTTTATGGTTTCTTGGTAATTGACCATTAATATGCCTAAGATATATATCTTCTTGGGATTAACATGTTTCCAATGGAGATTCATTTTAGACTCCTCTAAAGTGACGGTGGTGATGATGGTTTTGACCATGAAGTGGTAGAATTTTGATTGGTCAAATACTTTTTCTATTTCATTCTATGAGTTGAAGGGTGTATTGATAATCATACCTATCTTACCTCAATTGGGTAAGGATTATACCTTATACTACGATGCATCATGATTTTTTCTTGGATAAATGTTGATACAAGATGAAAAGTAGTCACTCATTCCCTGACCATGAGATCCAGAAGTACATATTCACATATCATGACTTGAACCTTTGGTAGAAAATAAAATCCTAATACCTTCAATTTTTTGACTTTTATATGATGTAAAACCATAGTAGGTGGAATATTTTTGATGATTCATTGAGTGGTAAGGATCAGTCTTAGTTGGTGTGAGAGGATAGTAGTGAGTGGATGCTAATGAGTTTCTTTATCGAGATTTATGTTTATATCCAAGTGTATTCATGGAGGGATACTCTAATAGCTAAACACATCACTACATCACTTATTCATATGTTGGAGGAGATTCTAATTTTATACTTAATTTTTTGGTATGTAGGGGATATTATATATGGTGGGGATATACCACTAGACTAGAACCAGGATGATGGTGGGGTCTTGTATGTTCATAGTCATATTTTGGTCCTAGTGATAATGCATGAGGATATCATGTAAGATTCAAATACATTAATATGATATCTTTAGTCATGTTTGGCCATGATTTATCATTATATACATTGAAAGTATTGGTGGTCATAGATTAAGAAGGACATTATAGGGTTTATATCATGGTTATTCTCTTGGCAGTAGGAGAATGAATAAAACCACAGACTCATAAGTATTCTTTGTCTTCTACCCATTTCCATGTAAAAATGGGATAATGTGAATATGGATTTTATGAGAGGACTACCAAATTTTCTCTGAGGTAGTGATAAAGTATAATTATCATTGATTTGTTGACCAAAGTGTCTCATTCCTTACTAATAATGAAGACCTAGTATATTTATGATATGACCAGGATATATGTATGGTAGGTTATATGATTACATGGTTTTTTGAGGATTATAATATCATATTGATAATCTATATTCAAGTATCCTTGCTAGTATGGGTTATATATAATGTTTGACACTTGGGTGAGATTTAATAAAACATTTAATCCTCAAACTGATAGGTGGTGTAAGCATACCATTTTGATTTTGAAGGATATATTATAAGTATTTTTCTTATATTTTGATAGTTCTTGGGAGAGTAAAATATAATTAGTTTAGTTCACTTATAATTATATTCATCATGAATAAATTTATATGGATCCATTCAACACATTGTATGATATGATTTTCTAATCACCTCTATGCTTGTTAGAGGCATGGCAGTCTTGTATGGTTGGACCATGTCTCATGTAGGAGCCTTTAGAGAATATCTTGTTGATTAAAAGGTTGTTGGATACAACCCAAAGTAGGAAAGTATCCTACATATATTGGATAAATAATACTCAAGAGTTTATAGTGGGTAACCAGGAATTCTAAAGGGTGTCACCCTAGTTGGAGAACCAATGGATTCAAGGATAGGGGAATCAAATTACCAAATTCAAGGGGTTATTCAATATTTTTATGAAAGTCGGTAAAGTGGGTTACCTATTAGTTCTCCCTTAGATATAAAGTGTGATTCATAATGTATTACATATAACATATCTTTATAAATATCATCTAGACATTCTCATGTGATCAGCATTGATGATGTAAAGCTAGAGGTTGATGTGTAATTTAAGGAAAAAATTATAGGTATTTTCGATCGATGTATGAAAATATTTAAAGGGAAGAAAGTACCTATATTATATGTGCGTTAGTATCATAGATATATCTATGAGGATATGTGGGGGTTAAATTCCTATATTTATACATAGGGGTTGAAACTTTTCATTGACGAGGATCGATGACACATCTTGAGGGAGGGAAGATATGGGGTAGGGACTTTGTAATGAAAAAAACATATAGAGGTATGAATTTTATTAAATTTTATTCAAACCTCATGTACAATGGTAGTTTTATACTGTGGGAGTTTTTGGAAAAAATTAGGGTTGGAATTGGTAAAGACAATGATGGTGGAAGGAATTTATCAAGGATAAAAAATATTGAGGCACCTTAGATCAACACTCCAAGTTATTGAGCAAAAAACACTTCATTTAAAAAATAACATTTATAAAAATTGAGATAAAAATATATTTATTTTAAATCGTTTCCCTAATTTAAACATTATATCTCACAAAAAAATACAAAAAACTCACGAACGAAACGTTTAATTTATTTGAGGATCAGTTAGATAAGAAACTTATTTTACAATAATTGTGAACATTTATTTAAAATAAAACCACAATAACTACCCTATTAGATTCATTATAAGTTGTAATCATCTTCATAACATGGGTAATATAAACAGAAGAAATGGGTGATCTAAAATTATCAATAAAAGAAATTCTCAACAATATGGTTAGATGATATGAATATACAAAATCACAAGAATAGAGAAATATATTATAAAAAATAACATATAACAATAAGTGTTCACACAAGAACTAATATAATTACTAGTAGTATCTAATGATAAAACATATAACATGTTATTTTATTATAGAAAAATTATATATTAAACATGAACCATCATGTAATAACATAACAATACACAATAGAAATGTGGAATAAGAGAAATATTAGTAAATCATAACTTGATAGAGGACACATTACTACCTGATTCTCACAACATAGTGGTATTGGGATAATAAACTATTTACCGACATAAATGTAGGATGATAAAATGTGTACCCACTTGGTCTTGGGATACTACCTATGTATCCAATTGGGCATAGTATACTACCTGTGCACCCGCTTGTTCCTGGTCTACTACATGTGTATTGTCTTGGACTTGGGATACAACCCTTGTAACCTCTTAGGATTGAGATAAAAACACATGTACCAAGTTGGGAATAGAATAATACCTATCAATAAAAATCATCCATATATTTTTTTCAATGAGAACAATAAAGCATCTATATTTGAAAAATCACTGAATTAACTTATAGAAAAGATATGAGTTTCATGAAAACAACCATATAAAATTTCATAAGTCATCCAGCGAAATATGGTAGATGGTGTTATAAGAACCTGTCCCTAGTGTAACATAAGGATAATTAAGTATGTTTTCATAGATTAGAAATACCATTTTAATATAATAGGGTATATCACTTTGAAAAATAGTAGGAAATATCCATTTTTAAAATACTTGAATCATCTCTCCCCCTTAAAAGTGATTTCTTCAAAAAAAATACATTAAGCTTAATAAAACATTTTAAAAATTAATCTCTAAAACCAAAAAATGGTATTTAGGAAAAAAATTATAAAGGAAAAATTCTTTCAAAAATTTATTTGAGATGACATAAAAACAATGAAGATTCATTTCCTTAAAAAATAAACCTTTAAAATCCAATTTTTAAAGTTTGGAATTATATTTTAAAGTAAAACTTTTACTTTTGAAAAATATAACAATATTTTAGTTTATTTTTCAAAATCATTATGTATTAAAATATTTTAGAAACCGGTTTTAAAACATGGAAATGATGTTTTGTTGAGAACAGTGATTGTAAGAGTTAAAGAATGAGTTCACAATGAAAATTGATTTCAGAAAACATTTTTAACATTGTCACGAAAAGAAAATGTTACAGGTCAATTTCATTCTTTTTTTTCAAAAAGTTGAATTGAAAACCTCTAAAAAATATTAATTTTAAAAAATAAATTTTTATAACAGATCTTTGAAAAAGACATAAAAAAATTTCCTTGGAAATATGGAGTGGAAGATAAAATAAATGATCATTTAAGGTAAACCATTTTAATATTTTAAAATAATTTTTTAAAAATAAAACATCATAGAAAGTGTAACAAAAAATCATTTTGATAATATGTTAAGTGAAATATAAAATTCACATGTGATAAAACATAATTTTTTTCTTGATAAAAAGGATAATATTGGGGGGAATATAAAATCTAAACATGGATGAAAAGATCTTATCTAGAGAGGATGATAATTATTTTTAACATCCTCAACTTTTAGGAACAAATAAATCAATCAATGAAATTACCAATAAAATAAGTAGAAAATAGATTATAATATCATTATATAATACCATAAAACCTTCTTTTAAAGACATGGTCAAAGAGGAATCATTATTACTCAACTAGAGAAGTTTAGTTAATAAACCCCCTTATTGATTAAAAACATTTCAATAAAACCCCCTTGAAATAGATGGATTCCAATTGAACATAAATTAACAAAAATAAAATATAATTCATGATATTGTGAATCCAATTGGTAGTGCAAACGCCATTTAAATGATATTATGTGAGTAAATAAAATATGCTTGAATGAAATTAAATTGAGACAAAACATCCTTACCTTTAATATCGCATATCTGAATATGATCAAACCTATTGTATAAAAAAATATATATTAATAACCTATTTTAAAAACATATGAATACCTATAGACATTTATAATCATCATTTATAATCATTTATAATATATATTTTATTTTCATCTTAAAATGTTATTAGCTTCAATTGTTTGTTTAATACTAGTTTCGTAAAGTTGGTGTTGATTATTATTTTTAGATATAAATTTCATAAATATGAGATCATTATAAGAACTTGAATATATATTTTAGAATAATTTTTAATTTTATAATCTAATATAATAAGTATTTTTAGAAATGATTCATGATGAAGAAGATTGTGATGATCCTATTTCGGTAAATTTTAATGAAAAAAGGGTGGTAGAATATTAATAAATTAAATATTAATATAACCATTCTATAACCATAAACCAATAATTATTTTCTCATTAATGTCTAATAAAAACTATTTTTAAGTGTCTATATTCATCTATTATATAAATTTATAACATTGTTTGAGTATGTGGTTAAACTGAATGAAACTAGAATGAGCTATAATAAATGTGTGAGTATAGTTATAAAAGTAATTATTTTGGAATAATATCTACAACAAGATCAATTATAGTAAACTAGAGCCAGTTCAAAATTCATTACATTTTCATACATATAAGGAATATAATCCTAAAGGACTGATCAGTTTAGTATTTTTATAGAACCAAATACATACATTATAACCATTTTACATTGGGAATAGAATATAAAACATAAAAAAAGAAAATTCTCAGAATTCCTGAAACTCATTCGAAGAATTTATATTCAAATAATGGAGAAATGAACCAAAATAAGGGTGATATCAAATTATTAGTAAGGATTTCATACAATTGAATCTATCATGAGTAAATAGAAAATAATTTATATGGAAATGTAAATAACTCCAAAACACATGTCATTTAATCAATAACACGAGCGTGAAATTAAATCATCGATAATATCCATGAAATAATATCAAGGATAGTAATAAATGAATTATCAACCAATGAAATGGTTAAAATTGGATTTCATAATCTTAGACATCATGATATATATATCATCTAAAATATACACCCAAAAAATATAAAACTATGGGTAAAAACACATTAAATTTGTCCAACTAATTTGTCTCATGAGACCTGTCGATGCAGAAAGAGTATATTTAATTCTATACCCCACCCATAACTGCATGTCTAATGAATTACTTCTATATTTTATGTATTATTTAACTCATTAATAATAATCCTTACCAATAAATGTCTATATTGAATAAATAATATGAAATATCAATATTTAACCAGTCAATCAAATAACATTCAAAGTAAAACACCATACAATGAAATGAAATATGGTTTAATAAATAAGCATATCCATGAAAAAAAATGTGGATATTTATGTAAAATTTCATTTATAATGATCATAATAAAATTAATATTCCAACATAAATCTAATGACAAAAAAGTTAATAAGTGACAAGATATAACCGTGGGTTCATTTGGAATATAACATTTGTAATAAAATGAATTATTTTTAAAGATTAAGGGGATTGAAATAAAATATTAATATATGATTTCAAAAAAATATTTTTTTATAAAAACATTTAATATGTGTAGAAACAAATATGATTTTTAAGGTGGTTACATAGGTGGGATAGTCTGTTATCACCGTATAAGTTGAAAAATATTCTTTTTGACTATTTTTAATGAAATTAAAAACCTAATTTTTAGAAAAAATTAGAAATATTAATTTAAAAACCTTTTGAAAATTAAATTAGGACTTAAATTTCCATAAAAAATTATTTCTGTAAATAAAAGTACTTTTGCAAAACAATTTTGAAAAACATGAAAATAGATGAAAAATATATCCAATTAAAAGATAAATAAAATTGGTTTTTTTCAAAATATTTATTTTCATGAAAAAGATTTCACATAATAAAGGTTTATAAGAAAATATTGAAAATCTGTAAATATCTAGTGGATAATAAAATTTTTGTATCTTGTGAAGGATATATTTTAAGATTACTTCAATGAAAATAAATGTAATCCCAAAAGAAAGTGATATTTCAAAATAGATTCTTACATCTTTTGTAGCATTTAAATTATCACCCATTGAAATAATAGTTATAAATTGAATCATTAATAATTAGGAATAAATATGTATTCATGTTAAATACATCAGTGTGGTAGTATATAAAACACATAAAATTTAATAGATACATAATGATAATATATCTCAATGGAGAGTAAATAGTTATGAAATCTTTTACCTCAAACGTCCCTTTAGTTGAAGATGATTTAACCACTTATATAATAGTTTTATTCATGTTATTAATTTATAAGATAACCATATTCATATTTATAATATCATATTTGATCTTATTATAACTTCTTACCACCCATTCATTAATAATATTTCACTATTACCATTGTTTTGGGTAGTAAATACTTTGTTTTCCTATGCATGTTTCATCAATGAAGTTTTAGTTATTATGTGTATGACATATATCCATAATCTCTAGAAATATATTAATGTTATAAATATCAAATTTAATGTAACACCCTGAGCTTCCATGATACGCTTCTCATTCAATAATGCAATAGCTTGCATTGTACACAACTTCGAGTTCTAAAACACCGCGACTAATCAAAGTAGCCGTTATGAATAGTAATAACCACTTTTTAAAATTATAGAAATTTTATATTTCAAAATGGACTTCATTTTTGTATTCGTAATATTGAAATTATCCAAAGTTGAATTTTTTGTAATTTTCTGAAAACTTCCAATTTTTATGAATAGTGAAAAATACTTAAAAACAACTTTTTTAATCAAAGTATTTTATAGTTATAAATTATATTATTGAGTGGTTTTAAAGTATAATTAGAATATATTTTTACTATTTTATCCAATGGTGGTCATTAGAATGAATTTCACTTTAAAATTGGACATAAACAATTGCCAATCTTTTGATATAAATTGTTTCTTAAAAACACGCTATTTGTTGTGACAGTGGGAATTAATTATAAAATTAATTAATTCATCTTATATGTTTGGAATTTTTTAAAATAGACATCATTTTTGAATTCGGAAGATCAATTATAGCTTAGGGTGAAATTTTGGCATTGTTCTGAAAAACGTCAATTTTTGATGAATAGTGAAACCACTAAGTGGTAGTTAAATAACTGATTTTTCGTTTAAATGAAATATTACCACTTCTGTGATTTGATTTTCAAAAATCCAACATACATGGTTGTCATTAAGAAGTAAAATGTGGTTCAATGAGATTAAAATAATTTTTTGGTGAATAGTAACTTTTAAGTTCTTAATCGCGATTAGAGGTAATTAGTGTAGTTTAAGGTAAAAATATTGTTTTAATAATATGAGATGAGATTGACACTTGTACTACTCCTATTGGATGAGTCATGGCCGACCAAGACAACCCATGGGTCAACTTGGGGACCCCATGGAGCCACTTTGGTTGGAAAATGACATTAATATATATTTATTTAATGTTAAAATTAAATTGACACAAACATGAGTTGTTTTACTAAAACAGTTTTTAAGTGGGGTTAAACAAGTCCAAATTTTGACTATAAATATTCATTAGAAAGATAAAAATATTTCCTACATCATAGTATTTTTTTTATAATTTTTAGACATTAAATAAATTAAATTATTTATGACATCATGATGATGCAGCGATGACCTCATTATTTAATGATATAAATAAAATGAAAAGATAATGTAATATCCAAGGATTAAACTTGTCCAAAACCTATTGGATGAGGCGCTTTCGAACCCTTATAACCTTATCCTCGAATTATACAAGTGTGGGACCTTTATAATCCTAAAAGCATTGTATAATAGAATAACATTTCATTACTTTCCAAAAGTGCCCCTCCTCTCCACTTATAAAAGGCCCCCACCACTCCCACCTTATTCACACTTTCAAGCCATTTGGCTCGGCCAACATCTGCCCAAATACTCTCCCAACTTCCCCCTCTTACTCCTAGAAGCCTCACTTTGTGCAGAACTCTTCCCAAGGGATCCTTTGGCTCAAATCAAAAAGAGGTACCCAATTTTGAGGTAATGTCTTCTCTAATGTTGTTTTGTTTTATTTTTCTTCTCCAACCCCCTAAAATATTTTTATTCATTTATTTTGTAACAAAAAAAGTATCCTAAATATACTAGGATGTTGTTATAATAAGTATTCTAGCTACACTTACACACACCTATATCTAATGGTTAAAGAACATACGGTTTCTGTGGATGGCGAGTTTCTGCCTCACGAAACGATGATTGTTCAACACTCATATAACACCTTCAAAGGTGGCCATTAAGATGTAACTATATTTATATATGATATATAATATGTTTATGTTTTACTTATGCTTCTGTATTTCTCATTTATGGCATAATTTATGATTTCCATTATGGGTAAAACGCGATAATTTCATTTTAGGAAGTGCGGACTACCGCCCCCTCAAAGTGATTTGAATCGTTAATGCCATATATGGGATGTATAAAGGATGGAGTAAATGGTATTATACACTATATTATACTGGAATTATATTATACATTTATATCATTATGATTTCATTCCATTAAATACAAAATAGAAATGAAAGTAGCGTTTATGCGTACGTACGGCTTACCGTCTCCATGAATGGTGCATTTCATTGCTTACCTCTAAATGTAACGTAATATTATAAATGAATGTATATACTGGATATATATTATATATATGAAATCTAAATAATGAATATAATTCTGGAGATAATGGATATTCTACCACATAAACAACTTGTAATTATAAGAAGTTTATTGTTGACTCAAGTACCAAAGATCGACAAAACGACCGTTATTAACTTAAATAATTACATAATGTTTATAACATTGTAATAAGTGATATAAAAAGGATAATGAAATTAAAAATGGTTCTTAATAAGGCATATATTAAATATAGTTTATTATTCAGGAGGTTAAAGAACAGTTGAGTCAAGTCAGACACGAGGTAAGGGAACTTCTTAACCCAATTTCTATTCTTTGGGTTTATCTCCTACTTTCAAATTATGTCATGATATTATTATGTCCTATCTTGTATTTTTACATTATTTATGTGTACTTATAGTGAATACACATAATAGACCTACATTATAAAAAAATTATCTTTTTAAGGACTTCGTCTCAATCCCCTTTCATTGAGGCATACTTGGTTTTATACACAACTTTCTTTTATACGGTATATAAACCCCTTTGACTTTTACGTTTATTCAAAAGGAATCTTTTTATATGAAGCATTTTGCTAAACGACAAAATGGAATGTTTTTATTTCCGTACTTATGCGGCGACAACGACTTCTCCGCCGCCGTGACCATTATTTGAGTTTCGGCTTCCTCTACAAGCCATCTTTTTTTTAATGAAAAATAAATACACAGTTTTAACTTTCTTTTATTGTGGTATTGAAAATGGTTTTGAAAGCGTTTTTATTATATCAATGTGTTGTATTGATATCTTGTGATTGAAATGTGGAAATTTTATGTTTACTTTATACATGTTTTATGTGATACGATTATGTTATGGTTTATGATATGTTTAAACCTATTCATATGAGGAATGTATTGGACTTAATAAGTGACGGGTGGAGCCCGCTATAGCTCCTCGATGCATCGGTAGGTCTCATGAGACAACTAGATGTGGAATTGGATGAGGCCCTTTCCCAATTTGATTTATGGTTTTGGCCGAGGCCTTAATCATTTTAGACGTCTTGGCCGAGGCTTTGACAAAATGTTTCATAATGTCTGGCATTATACATTCCCTCATTATGAAAGTGGTTATTGATATTGCATGTGATTATTGGACTAGTAGAATATCCATGTGAGTAAGTAAATGGCATTATTTAATTTTATTTTTTCCATATTATGCTGAAGTTCACGTTTAAAAAGGCTTCTGTTTTAGTTATACATTGCCTTAAATGTTAATGTTTATTTATAAAAGCTTCCACAATATTGTTATCCTTTCTGAGCATCTGAGCTCACCCCTTTCAATGTTTTTATATTTTCCAGGATGTGAAGAAGTATTTTATGAATGACTTGCAGGGATAGTCAGAAGACGATATGAGTGTGGACTATGAAGACTTTGTTATTAGTTTTTTTCTTTATGATGTAATGTAAGACTTATGAATGTATCTAGTGTTTCCAAGGCTACTAAACTAATCGGTCTTTCGAGACTTGATCTTTTGTGATCATGCCAATGTTACGAAGTAATGCACCGACTCTGGGTAGCTGGGGTCGGGGCGTTACATTTAATCACCAGATAACCTTTTAGAACCATCCTAGAAAGTTGTACATGTAAAATGAATCACATATCTTCTTGAAGATGGTAGGTTGTGCGTACACACAAGTGACAATATAATTTCATTAATGGGTGAAAGTGTAATAGACCAAACTGAGTCAACTATTCAAGCCACCCAATTATAATTTTCATATGGTAACATAAAAAAATGGGAAACATGAAAATAAAAACAAGTCTTATATAAACCAAGACAAGACAAACAACTAGAGTACAATGTAGAATATAAAAAGATACATCCAAATCCATTAAAACCAAGAAAAATGGATAAAACATAAAGTATGAATAAATCAAGACCAATAAGTTTCCATGTGACCAATAGTCACATTCATACCATTCCAAACTGATGTCTATGATTATAATAGAAGCCATTTTGCTACAAAATGTTCTTTTTATTACCAGAATCCTACAATACCATATCTACAACTACACAAAGGAAAATCTAGGGTGTGAAAAAGAAGTTAGGTATTATACCACCAAATATCCCATACAAGTTCTAGTATCATTAATGAAGTAATTATATCTTTTAAATAAAAAAAATTCTACATTTTTTTCATAAATATAGTCTAGTTTTGAAATCATTTTCGTTAGTTTTTTCATAAAATATATTCATATCGATAAATAAAATAACATTACAAGTAGAAGTGAAAAAATAGAGAATCATAACCACACCCATAAGCTAATAATGTAAGAACACATCCATAACATAATCCATCATGGAAAACCATGTGATGCAAACTCATGTGAAAACATATGAGAAACTATCCCTGACAAAAATAGGCATGCCATAAATAACCATAAATAAAAAAGAACACCAAATGAATTCCTATATTATGGTAATAAATACTAGAAAAAATATATCCTAAACTAGGAATAATTTTGGTACCAACCAATATTGAGTCCCTCTATAGTCTATCGATATCCTGAAAGTAACCCATAATGGTGCCACACACTCTAGTCTAACTTATGTCCCTTTCCCAATGCACCCAAGGTTCCCAATGTTCCATTGGAAAAAACCATTTCAAAAACCATGATGATAATTTTTAAGACATCTCTAAATCCATGATAATATTAATTGGTGTTAATAACCCCCAATTTAAATACAAAACTACCATACAAGCATTTAAAAACACTTGGTGTAATAAAACCCATTTTAAAATAAAATCCACTTTAAAAACACTTATACTTCCATGAAATCCATTTAAATTAAATATCACTTAAATTTTATGAATAAAACAAAGTAATTTTATAATATTGATAATAAATTCATAGAATTAACACATTGCATTGAAACACCTACATCAAAATAGTGGAAGAACAATTCACCTTTGACAATGGTGGATGGGGGAGAGTAGATCAGGTCCTCCTGATTCCAGATCCACAAGCAAAAATGTCAATCCTATCTAAAACACATTAAATCCATCATACATAGCTCCTTTGGGTTCCATTATTTAGAAGTGGAAGGTATCTAGTGTAGATCTACAAATAAGAGGCAAAACCAGACTAAAACTACAACATACTATAGGATGATCCATCAAGAATTAAGGATTTACACCACGAATAAAAAATAAAAGACCTCCAAATTATTGTGTAAGGTAAGAATGAGACATAATGATATTAGTTGTAGATTATGATTTAAAATGACTAAGGTAAAATTGGGTAAAATTACATTTTTTTAATAGTTTGTAGGAGGGTTACACGGTTTCCAAAGGTGGCCACATTATTAAACTAATTGTGTGTGATAATCATGCACACCTAATATCCATTCTCTATGGGGGAATAGTCTAACCGCACTATTAGTTTAACTATACACCAAATCCATTTTTCCAAAGGGTTGATTATTTTCACAGGGGGCTGCACAGTGTGGGAAAACCATGCTCAAACCATGTGACACCCCTAGACAACATCAAACCCAACACGGTTCCCTAGGAATGTTTCACGATTTTTCTAACCATGTGAAAAAAATGGAAAACACCACTAGAACATAACATAATCACACCTCAAAATTACCTAATAGTAAAACTTATCATGAATCATAACCATTCTCATTGATAGTTTCTCCCAAAAACCATTGTTTTAAACCTCTGATCCCATGAAACTTCCCTGTCCCCAAAATAGAAAAACGAAGGCTAAACTACGGCGTACCTATGACTTAGAGGGACTAAAAATTCTCATCACCATAAGAACTTACTATCCACAAAAATTATTCAATATCTCGGATCCATAAAAAGAGAAGGTCAGTTCTTCCCCCATCAAAAATTCTCACTCTCACATCTCATGGCTAAACCATCTGCACGTCCATAGTACCCAGACCAAGGAATTAATTTTACCATGTAGTACCTTATCATGGAATTCCAAAATATGAAATGGTTTCTCCAAAACCGTGATATTAGTTTGATGATCAACATCCTCCAATTAATTTACATGGGAAGGATCAATTTTATACCTCCTCGGATAGGAAAAATGAAATATGTCATGGAGAAAAGTCAAATGATATAGAAATCCCAACCTTTTTTGAGTTTTACTATGATATCAAAGGGGAAAATAAACCATGGTGCCAACTTACACAGATTACCTAACTAATGACTTCCTAAGTGAGGAAAAACTCTAATAAAAACCCTATCACCATCTTCAAACTCTGGGGGCCAATGATAACTTTCATCATAATATTTTTTATGGATCTATGTTGTGACCAACCTCTTTTGGATTAATTGTTCCTACTCTCTAACAAACCATGCTTGACGTACATTGATATTACATTACTTTTGTAGAATACTTAATACATGACACAAAAATATCCCCAAATACCATATTTGTTTAGTGTCTTTGGAAACAAGGAACATAATCTTCTAATTTGGTGAAATATCTTAAACATCTCCCACAATGATCTTCCAATTTTTTCCTACCTAAAACCTTTCTTTATATCCCGAGGAAAAGAAAAACATAAAATGGGTTAGCTTAAATGCCCAGTAAGGGTAAGCATTGGGAACACAAAACAAACCATAAACATAAGAATGTAAAAATGTGAACATGAAGATTAAATATCAATATCATGATTCATTAAATATATGTTGGTAGTATGTAGGGAATATATCACAGAGGAACACTATCCATGATAAAATTGCATTAGTATAAAACATGGAATTATGGAAAATAAATAAACATGTAATATTATTTTCATAGTAGAAAAGGCATTGTAACCAATACTATCATAGTGGAAAAAATTAATTACTGAACCTGGTTTACTTGTCGTTCCAGCCATGTATTATGGAACTGGATTTACTTGTCATTCTAGCTCTATATCACTGAACTAGATTTGCCATTCCAGCCATGTATTACTGAACCGAATTTACTTCCTCTTCCATCCATGTCAATATAATGAGATATAACTTGTTACCCAATGAATTAGTGGGAGAAATAGGTTCCACCCATCTCATAATTAAATCATTCCTACACATTCCACAAAAACATAAATCATTCATCATAGCATAACCCAGGAAATAAAATAGATTTCTTAAACATCATTTTATCATAACATAATCCACATAAAATATCATTCCATCATTAACACAATAAAATAATATTAATAATATGGATATAAACATAACCATATTTAAAAATCATCAACTTAGATGGAAAATAATTTTGATAAAACACTGAAACATAATTCCTAGTGAATATATCCTTTCTTCTTCAAAAAAGTTTTTTTTCTCAAAATGCTACCCAATTTTTAATGAAAATAATTTAGTTAAAAATTAAAATTAAAATGTGTAATGTAAGACTCATGGAAATAAGGCATTATTAATAAATGAAAATCCCTTCATGTAGTATATGTAAAAAATCATTCTCCTCATACATTTTCCAGAAAAATCAAAAAGGACCTCAAATCGAGTAATGAAAAAAAATTCCTTTCATGCCATTTAATAAAAATTCCCCAAAGAGTAAATTTGACTTTAAATAATTGTATAAGAATATAAATAATATTATATACTTAGAGAAAAAATGTGGATAATAAATATACCCCAATAAATACTTATATATAAACAATCTCAGATAAAAATGAGATTGAAAAATTATCCCTTACCAATTTATAATCAATTGAATCATATGCCTCATAAAATAAAGAAATTTATATGCATAAGTAAACATAATAACTATAATAATAATAATAAAAAAAACATTCATGGGTAACATAAACAACCCAAAAAATAATTATATAGTGTATAAGTCATATGTCTTACAGAAATAAAAGTGAGATGAAATAATCTCTTACCTTATGTCTGATTTCATCTGTATGTGTCTGAAACTCCTCTTCATTTATGTTCTCCCTTTTGATCTCCTATTGATGGAACTAGAGTTGGTATATTGAGAATAATATAACCCCTTGAATGTAACTAGGGATGTTTATAAGAGAATTGGGTAGGGGATAGACGAACTTGAAGGCCTAATGAGTTGTAGAGAAATGAGGGAGGATGTGTCCTTTTATAATTGGGGTGAGGGACACTTTTGGAATTTTTGAAACTATTAATTTATAATAATTTTAAAATGAATCCAAAAACCTAAAAATGATATATATTCTAAGTTAATATATGATAAGATTAAAATATAATCAACGAATAAAATTTAGACAATCTTTGATGTCAATTTAAAAAAAATATCATTTTAATTAACAGTTAGTTATTCCATTTAATTTTAATTAAGATAACAAATGTTTCAATATTAAAAGAGTGAAATATTTAATTATTTGATTTAAATTATACCATAAATGAATAATTTAGGGAATTTGTTACCATATCGTAATTATTCTATATTTTTTAAATTGTTTTACAATTTTTAAATAATTTTATAAAACATTATTTTAACAAAATTTCAATTGTGTCAATTTTGACACTATTCATTTCATGGATTTTTAGAAATATCAAGATACGATGTTAACATTGAATCAAATATTTTATTATATCTATAATGGGTCAAGTTAATCTATAAAATTTATTGGACAAATTAATTATCCCAAATTATATTTATTTCAATATTTGTAATATCATTTATTCGATATCCCCATTATTAAAATAATCACAACATCAATATTGTCTAATTATTTAATATAATTATCTTTAGAATAAGAAATTTGAAATAAACAACTATTATGAACATAAATTTACTATATTTCATAAGAATATATGTATTCTAATTTATCCTCTAGAAAACCAACATTAAAAATGTTATACTTATTAAAGTATGAATGTGAGAACTTTAACATCACTTTAAATAAAATAAAATAAATGTCATAATCTCTTATATAAAGCTCCAAATGGTGTAAGGACCCAACACTAGTTGCCCAGAGTCGGTGCCTTATTTGATTAGATTAGTATATAAACAAGTAATAAGAATCCTGAAGGACTTATCAGTTTAATAGTCTTGAAGAAACTAGATACATACATGGAACCCATTTTACAATTTGAAACGAAACAAAATATGATACATAACAAAATCTAACAAATTTCATCCTCGAAAACACAATAAATGATCTCTTCTTCTTAACATGGGGAAGGAAAAAAATGAAAGGTGTGAGGTCAAACTCTCAATAAGGGTAATAAATATAGTAGCATATATCATAACATAAACAGTAGGCATGTTGAATACATAAAAAACATGTGCCTTTAACAAAAACTTCAACACATTATGGAAGTAATATGAGTTGAGTAAATAATGCCATAATAAAACATAATCATAGGTATTATACTAGTCTAATAACCACATGAACTTTGAATTACTAGCTTCATAAAGAGGGAAGTGCATATGCCAGAAATTCTAAAATATTTTGTCAAGGCCTCGGCCAATATGTCTGAAAATGATTAAGGCCTCGACCAAAACCATATATCACATTGGTAAAGACCATGGACAATTCCACATATATTTGTCTATTGAGACCTACCGATGCATAGAGGGGTTATAGAGGACCCCACACATCACATAAAAAGTCTAATTAATTAATCATATGAGCGAGGATAAACATAAAAAACATATACATTGATATTGAAACTATCATATGAAATGTAACTAACTTTCCCCAGTCATTAAATATAAACACTAACCACTCGAAATAATATGGTGAATGTTATCAAAATAAAACATCCATAGTCAGAATAACCAGGAAACCTTCAACAAAATATTGTATATGATATTGCAATAGATAACCCTCAATTAAGTACAACATTCAACAAATTATGTTGACATAGACAAATATATTTATAAAGGAGACTATTTTCAAATTCTTGAAGAAATAATCCTTAAATATTCCAAAGTTTCTCATACAACCTTGAAAAATTCAAATAATAATCCCTTAGAATATCATGAGAAAAAGGAGACTCTTGATATGATATACCATAGGAAAGTACATACACCAAAAGAAATAAATAAGTGGTGAACAAGGCATATATCTCATATAAGTTAATGAGAGATGACAAAAATCCTTTTTACTTTTGAAAGAAGATTATTTTTGAAAAATAATTTATATTTTCCATGAAATTATATTTTAAACATGAATTTCACATAAAATAAAATACTAGGACATTGAAATTATATTTTAGGAATAAATGATGTCCCATTGAATTGAAATCATGTAAAAAGAGTTCTTAAGATTCTTTATAAATAAAATATTTTAGAGCATTTTAAAGAATGTATTAAAGGGAATTTTAAAGTGGAAAATCACATTTGTTCTCTTAAATCCATAAATGTTCCAATAAAAGTTTTCATGATAAAATTAGTTTTTTTATAAAGATAATGTTGTTTTAAAACATATTTTTTAGTACAATTGAAAACGGGTAAGAATTTGAAAATATCCCTTGAATCGGGTTTGTATTTTAGAAACAATTTTGAATGTTCTTTTTAAAACAAGTAACTATCCATAAAATAAGGAATGATTCTGGTTGGTGAACATATATATAACTCTTCCATAGAATTTATGAGGAGTTTATAACAATACACAAGAGCTTCATTGAGTTATTTAGACAACAAAAGTAACCTGAATGAAAATTGAGTTTCAGTTGGAAAAACCCTTACCACTTTGTAATCAATTGATTAGTATGACCCAAAATTAATATTATTAAAATGATAAATTGAATACCAAAAAAATAATTATATTCATTATATTTTAAATCAATTTAAATTATACATACACTATACACAAGTATTAGAAAATAATATCGGAAAACTCACAAAAATAAAAGTGAGATAAGGAAACCCCTTACCTTTAGTCTGAATGTGTTCCTATATTGAATATAAGGTCCTAGAATATGAAATTAGGCTTTTTAATAACTTATTCAAGAACCTATTAGACATTTATTTAGTTTATCATAATTCTATTTAGTTCATTTATTCTCTTCTTTATAAGTTATTATACTGAATTTCATTGTTCTACAGTGTTCGTTTTCTTTATTTTCATAATCGGTTCACTTGTTCTTAAGTAATTTAGTTCATGTGGAATGGATGTAAATATCCAGAATTGAACTCGCATATTATTTATGATCATATATATGTTTTATTTTTCATTTATATAACTCGTTTACATGGAATGAGGATGAATTATTATATAGAAATTTAATGATAACTATTTTGGTTAATTTGTGGGTTTTGATTACAACGAACTCACTTTTCTTTAAAACCTAATACCATATTTACAAAGGGATTATAGAACCTTACATAGGTTATATTAAATATATAACAATCTGGTTCAACCATAACAACAATGGTTTCATGACCAGAATTCATAATGATAACAGAAATAAAAAACCCATCGTCATTGAATGTGGTAAATTGACACATCTCGAATGGTGTTCTTGCTACTAGTATAAAAGAAGGTAGAAGGAAGAGATGATGATAACTTATTAAAATATCATGAAAAAATTCCAGTACATTTAAGTTAATGGATTCATCAAAACATTTGGATAAGGGTAGGTAATAATAGAAGAAGAAAACAAATGAACTTGAAAGGAAAGACAAATAATTAAAAACAAGAATTTACATCTTGAACCAAAATTCCTTGAGAGCCTCCTTAAGGGACCGGTTTTGGTATTTTTATGATTCCAAGGCTCTTTGGACGTGGGAGAGAAGGTTGGGAGGATATTTGGATAGAATATGGAGAATTCACAAGTCTTGAGAGGAGTGAAGAGAGGATGGAGTGATGGGGGGTTTTATAGTGGAGGGGAGAGAATATTTCTCAATTTTATATTCATTAATTTATTATATCTCTAAAAGACATGAAATAGTGAGTCCTCCCTGACCAATAATAGTAATTTTATCATTTTAATCTGAATACATTGGACTTACATCAGCAGAACATCATACATTACACTATAATTAGTGTATTTAGCTTATTTTGTAAATTATGATATTTCACTATTCATCATAAATTCAAGTATTTCATAAAAATCCCAAAAATTCACCCCAACCATTTTTTTGTGTAGAATCAAAAAATGAATTCCATTATTCAAAAATAATTTTCTAAATATTATTTATTTTTTATTTAACTAAAATCATAATTTATTCTAAAAAACAGTTTTAAATCATTTATACACTCATTCTACAACATAGGTATATCATACTCCAACTTGAATATTATTTATATACTATCATAGTTCAGGTTACTATTCATTAGGGTATATCACGATGCATAAGGGTATGTTACAATTTATAAGGGTATGTTACTATTCATAAGGGTTTGTTACTATTCACCAAAAATTAAGTTTTTCTTATCGGACTCCAAATAACTTACTCATCACAACCATGTATGTCAGATTTTAGAAATTCACATCACAGAAGTGACAAACTTATTTTTACAAGGATAGGTTATAAAAAAGTGGTATTTTTAGAGACTTAGTGATCAATTCATTCTATAATAAATCTATTTAATAATTCATGGGCTGTTACATTATCCCCTCTTTACAAAAGTTTCATCCTTGAAATTTGAAATTAAACATCGAAAGTTAATGGTTGATACTGAAAAATTCCCTTATGACAATCCATATCAGAAATAGGGTTAATAAAATATCCTCATAAAAAAGGTTAATGGAGATGTGGTGGTCACCCCAAAAGGTATGCTTTCGAATGAGGTGACATTAGTTGGATGAAAAAAATTGGACATGGAAGAAAAATCTAATTATGAAGTTCTGATGGAACATGATAGAGGACATGTTCAGATGAATGTTGATTACAAAAAAAAAATTCATCGATACTATCAATGATAATGATAATTTGAAAACATATTATTTAAGAATACTTTCCTTGAGTTGATTAATTATTCCACTCTATAAGAGTATACATATACATTTATACTTATAAACTCATACTTTTATTATAGTTTAACTATCTATACCTCATCATATATCATGGGTTACACCATTTGGTGAAGCAATACATTAACCTCTAACATCTCATACAATAATCAAATTAAACCATTTCATTAATGGTTAAAAATTTACAAAATATAATGATTAAACACATTATAATGAAGTCCTCTAAATTTCTAAGATGAACTTATCATTAACCCTTAATCAAAAAGAAGTAGCTCTAAAATTCACATTCCAAACTTGTGAATAAATTAATCATGTATCCTCTTTAAATATTGTAATAACTTGAATTATCATAAAACCCATATTGGAAACATGAATTATTCCATATTCCTTAAGTAAGATACATGTTATTGGATATATTCCTATAATTCAAAAGTGTTGTAAACTTCATTGATGATAGCAAATACCACTTCTCAAAAAGTCAATTATCAATTTCAAGGTAGTCAATACTTATCAGAATCAATAATTTCTTCATCATTATCTCAACATTAGATATATATTAAGGGTTGTCTTTCCCTCAATAATGTTTTTTTCTAAAAATTTTAACTTTCCACTGAATTACTTTTCCTCTGTTCAATTCATCATAAGACCTCAAATCCTTAATGAAAGAGTACTGCAGTTAAATCCTTATATATCTCATAATTCATACAACTAGTTCATTAATGAAAAAATATACAAATGGAATGATTCTTGACTAGGCATATTAATCATTTTACTTCATCTGTGGTATCATCATAACTTTCTCATTATTGAAAATCCTCATTTGGGGTATATTCTTTTGACGATTGGGACATTGATTCTCATAGTGTCCCATCTCCTTGCAATTTAATCATTGTGCATTGGAAACCATTTTATTACCCCTATAATCATGAAATTGGAGTCCTTTTTATCCACACTTTTTACAAACACCCATTCCATTCAAGCATTTACCAGGGTGATTCTTTCCACAGTTATCACCTGTGGGAAAACACTTCTTTCTCTTCTTCCCTTTATCCCCATGTCTCTCTTCCATCCTCATATTATTTTTCATCCCTTCAAATAAAAAGGACTCATATAAGTCTTTTCATACCTTGTAAACACATGATATTATTTCATCATATGATGAGGATACATGTGAGACAATCCTATTTTGAAAAGATGGATTAAGACCATTATAGATACGATCCTTCTTACTCTTCGCATCTCATGAATTGGGGACGTTCTCATTCCTTATCCTAGGCACCATATCTAATCAAATTCATAGTATATATTAGCTCTTAAAATTATGAAATCTCTATAACTCTAAACATGGTATATCACAGAGCATAAATTTAAGCATAATAAATCCTAGAACCATATACTTTGGTTACTTTGAGGACATAAATCCCTCACAATGGTGGGTAAATAAAATGTGAATTATCCTAAGAATATCCCCCGGGAGTGTCAAACCAAGACTGTAGTAAGGCCCGTTTTCGTGTACCAGGATACCCCGGGTCATGCCCCAAACTCGTTTTCAGAGTTTTCACTCTTAGGTATATATGTGCCAGTGCAACCTCTACTTGTTTGTATCCAGACCGGGATCTATTTTCTAGAAATATCCACATAATATATTAATTACTTAAATTCTAGGATTTTCTTGTTTTTTTATCCTCAAATACCATCTTAGGGATTTGTTCCCTAACCTACATTTTCTAAATTTAGTTCCCAAGGTTTCTGCTAAACTTCTTTTGATACCAACTCTAAGGACCCAACCCCAATTTCCCGGATCCAGTTCCTTATTTGATTACATTGGTATATAAATAAGGAATAATCATTCTAAAGGACCAAGAATTTTAGTAGCATTGAAGAAACTAGATACATACATGGAACCCCTTTGACATTTTGAAATGAAAGAAAATATGATATAAAACAAAACCTAAAAAATTTCATCCTTGAAAAATCAATAAATAATATCTTCTTCATAACCTAGGGAAGGAAAAACAAATGAAATGGGAGAGATCAAATTCTTAGTAATGGTAATCAATATAGCAGAAGATATTGTAACATAAACATTAGAAATGTTGAATACATAAAAAACATGTGCCTTTAACAAAAACTTGAACACATTATGGAAATAATATGAGCAGAGTAAATAGTGTCATAATAAAACATAATCATGGGTATTGTACTAGTTGAATAACCACATGAACATTATATTACTATATTTATAAAGAGGGAAGTGCATATACCAGATATTTAGAAACATTTTTTTAAGGCCTTGGCCAAGATGTCTAAAAATGATTAAGGCCTCGGCCAAAACCATATATCACATTGGGAAAGGCCTCGACTAATTCCACGTCTATTTGAATCGTTAGACCTACCGATGGATCGAGGAACTATAGTGGGACCCACCTTTCACATAAAAGACTAATGCATTCCCCATGTGAGTGGGGATAAACATAAAAAACATAAACATTCATATTGAAAGTATCATATGAAATGTAACTAACTTTCCCCAGTCATTAATCATAAACACTAACCATTCAAAATAATATGGTGAATGATATCAAAATAGAACATTCATAGTTAGAATTACCATAAACTCTTCAAAAACATATTGTAGATGATATCATAATATATAAACCTCAATTAAGTACAACATTCAAAAAAGTATGTTGACATAGATGAATATATATATATATATATATATATATAAATGAAACCATTGACAAATTCTCGAGGAAATAATCCTTAAACATTCCAAAGTGTCCCATACCACCTTGAAACATTCAAATCATAATCCCTTAAATTATCAAGAGTAAAAAGAGACACATGATATTATATACCAAAGGTAAGTACATACACCACAAGAAATAAAAATGTGGTGAACAAGGCATATATCACATAAAAGTTAATGAGAGATGAGAAAAATCATTTTTTTTACTTTGAAAAAAAGATTCCTTTTGGAAAATAATTTATATTTTCCATGAAATAATATTTTAAAAATTAATATCCCATCAAATAAAATTCTAGGACATTGAAAATATATTTTAGACTTAAATGATGTACCATAGAAGTGAAATTAGGTAAAAAGAGTTCTTAAGATTCTTTATAAATAATATATTTTAGAGCATTTTAAGGACAGTATTAAAGAGAATTTTAAAATGGAAAGGAAAATTTGTTCTATTAAACAAGAAATGATCCAAGATCATTTTTCATGATCAAATTATTGATTTTATAAATCTAATTAAGGCTTAAAACATATTTTTTTGTACACTTGAAAACAGGTATGAATTTGAAAATATCCCTTGAATCGGGTTTGTATTTTGGAAACAATTTTGAAAGTGCCTTTTAAAACATGTAACTATACAAAAAATAAGTAATGATTCGGGTTTGTGAACATATATATAACACTAAAATATAATTTATTATTAGTACATAATAATACACAGGATTTTATTGTAGTAATTATATAATAAATGTAACCCGAATGAAAATGGAGGTTCGGGTGAAAAAATGCTTACCACTATGTAATCAATCGATTCGTATGCCAAAAAATTAATAATATTAAAATGATACATTGAATACCATGAAAATAAATATATTCATGATATGTTACATCAATTAGAATTATACATAAACCATACATAAGTATTAGTAATGAATACGGGAAACCTCACAAAAATGGAAGAGAGATAAAGAAACCTCTTACCTTAAGTCTGAATGTGTTCTGCTCTTGAACATTAAGGTCATGTAATATGAAATTAGACTTATTAATAACTTATTTCAGAACCTATTAGACATTTATTTAGTATATCCTAATTCTATTTAGTTCATTTATTCCATTCTTTATAAGTTATTATATTTAATTTCATTGTTCTGTAGTGTTCGTTTTCTTTATTTTCATAATCGGTTCAATAGTTTTTAAGTAATGGAGTAAATGTGGAATGGATGTAAATATTCAGAATTGAATTAGAATATTATTTATGATCATATATAGGTGTTAGTGGGCATTTATATAACTTGGTTACATGGAATGAGGATAAATTATTATATGGAACTTTAATGATAACTGTTTCGGTTAATTTGTGGGTTTTGATTACAATGAACTCACTTTTCTTTATAAAAAAATGTCATTTGTACAAAGGGATTGTAGAAAATTAAAAATGGTATATTAAATATATAATAATTTAGTTAAACTATGACAATAATGGTTTCATGACTATAATTGAGAATGATAATAGAAATTGAAATCTCATCATCCTTGAATGTGGTAAATTTATATATCACGGATGGTGTTCTTGCTACTATTATAAAAGAAGGTAGAAGGAAGAGAAGATGATAAATTATTCCACTATCATGAAAAAATTACATTACATGAATGGTACTGGAGTCATCACCAAATTTGGATAAGGATAGGTAATAATAGAAAAAAGAAAACAAATGAACTTTAAAGGAAAGACAAAAAAAATAAAATGTAGAATTTACCTCTTGAACAAAACTTCCCTTAGAGACTCCTTAAGGGAGAATTTTTGGACTTTTTTGAGACCAAGGATTTTTGTAAGTGGTAGAGGAGGTTGGGAGGATATTTGGACATAATTTGGAGAAGGAATAAGTCTTGATAGGAGTGAAGAGAAGAGGGAGTGATGGGGGGGTTTATAGTGGAGGGGAGAGGGGATTTCTCAATTTTATATTCATTAATTTATTATCTCTCCAATAGATAAGGAATAACAAGTCTTCCATGATCAAAAATAGTAATATTATCATGTGAATCTGAATGAATTAGGCTTACATTAGTATAACATCAAACATGACTCTATAATTAGTGTATTTTTCTAATTTTGTAAATTATGGTATTTCACAATTCATCAAAAATTCAAGTATTTCAAAAAAATCCCAACAATTCAACCCAACCATTTTTAAACGTGTATAATCCAAAAATGAAGTCCATTTTTCAAAAATAATTTTCTAAATATGATTAATTTAATATTTAATTAAAATCATAATTTATTCTAAAAAAATAGTTTCAAAACATTTATTTACTCATTCCAAAACATAGGTATATCATACTACAACTTGAATATTATTTATATACTATCATAGGTAAGGTTACTATTCATTAGGGTATATCACTATTCATAAGGGTATGTTTCTATTCATAAGGGTACGTTACTATTCACCAAAAATTATGTTTTCATATCGGACTCCATATAACAAACTAATCTTAATCGTGTTTGTCAGATTTTAGAAATTCACATCATAGAAGTGACATACTTATGTTTACTTGGCTTGGTTATAATAATGTGGTGTTTTTAGAGACTCAGTGATCCATGCATTCTATAATAGATCTATTTGTAAATTCTTGGGGTGTTACAAATGGTCACTTTCATGGTACTTGGATTCTTATGGTCAAAATATACTCGAACTATACGATTTGGTCATGTGTTTAGGCCTTTTTATGGTTATTAGTATTTTAAATTAAATTGTTTTATGGATTTCTCAACGATTAACTAATTTTTACATCATCAAGGTATATGAATTTAAGATAATTATTAATTTCCTAAAAATTAAAAATAAATTACCATGATTTAGGTAATTCTTTTTTATTTATATTGACTATTTATTTTTGAAGATATCACCTGGTTATACCTATATTAAAATTATTATACTTATATGAAATGTGAGTTTGACATTTTGCCACTTTCATTGGTTTTATGAATATCTGTGTCATTTTCACTGTCAAGTTGAGATTAAATGATTAAGTTTAGAACCTAAGATGTTAAGGGTAGAATTTTATTCATCTAACAGGATTTTGGTAGGTTTTAGGATAATTTTATTCTTTTTATCATAGTATTTTTTATACTAGTTTACTGATTCACATTTAACTATTGTAAATAAAAATTACCATAGTTACTATACCTTATATAAAAAAAAACTAAATTAACATATTAAAATAATTTTCAACCACTGATTCAAATTATGGGATTCAATGTGTATAACTAAAGACACATAATTGGCAGAAATTAATTCTCATTTTCAAAAACCAAAAAGCGAGTTTTTAAGAAGTAATAAACTTATCAAAATATTTTCATGTGTTTATGTCCAATTTAAATGATAAATTACTTCCAATGAACAAAAATGGATTAAATTATAATAATATAATCCAATTAAAGTTTAAAAAAAATTAAAAATATAATCTAAATATATAAATAAATTAGATGAAATGGAAATTTTAAATTAAAATACTGTACTTTTCACTATTCATTAAAATATGGATTTTATCAAAGAATTACCAAAAATTAATCCAAAGTAAATTTTGATCTCCATATTCCAAATAAGTTGTTTATTTTTTCAAATATAATATATAAATTTGTTAAAAATATATTTAAAATAGTTTTTCCAACAAAAGAAAGAAAAACTGCATTTTTTGGAAAATAACTATTTTTTCTGAAAAAATGACTTTCTTCTTATATCACGTCTATAAAATACATAATATAAATATTGATGTTAAATATAATTCAAAATGTGGCCAATAATATTCATAATTACTAGTTTATATCCCATTAAATCAGAATATTTTATTAATATATTGTTGTTTAGTGAATCTCGGTATTGCATACAACACAAGCTATCAAGGAAGGTCACTCTTGCATGTAACACAAGACAAGAATAGTGTTGATTATACTATAAGAAAATACAGTGTTTTATATAGCACAATATAATATTGGTGTAGTGTACAATATAAGAAATCAAATAAATTTAAAATAATATAACTCATAAAATATCAGGGTGTTACATTATACCCCCTTTAATATAAATTTCTCCCTCGAATTTCGTCAGGGTTATAAAAGGTTTACTACTTGAAAGTTTCTTTCATAAAAACCAACATCATAAAAAGGAATAATAAAACATCATTTTAAAATGGAATGTTAGAAACATAACGGTTACCCAAAGTAACTCATCACTAGTTTACCACATAGAAGAACATAAGTGGGAAGTGAAAACATGGATATGGAAGAAAAATTTAACCATCATGTTTTGATGGATAGTGATAGAGAATAATGTTTGGAGAAAGTTAACTACCTGAAATCCATAAATATTTTATTATTTAAGGGACCATCTGATTCATTGGATAATAAGTTACTAGGATAACATTTTTGGTTTTCAAGATCGTTTTCCTAATATTAAATAATTTTTCGTGAAAATAAATACTTAATTGATTTTGGTATAATATCACTATTTCTCATTCCTTGAACAATTTCCACTAAATCTCTTATTCAAATAAATAAAGTTTAATTTTTCATTCTTGAAGTGTTAGAAGAACATGTGATAGAATGATAGGTCATTCCATCAGTCTCAACAAAAAGGGTTGCATAGGTCATCAAATATGCATAAGTCTTCATATAGTGAGATAATGCATTAACTTTACAAACATAATTTGGAATATAACATATACTATTCATAATTGGATAACATTACAATACTTATAAAAATAAAAAATGTAAAACTTTATAAAGTGTTTAACTAAATCGACTTAGCTTTGTCTTCCATATCCCATTAGGCAGTTCTTGGTTGTCACGTTATAAACATGTGAATACCTTAATAAACTATTCTCTTGAAACATGATAATGACATGAATCACTATATATCCTTAGTGAAACCTTTCATTTTGTAAAAATTAACTCTTTCCACACACCGAAAATAAAAAAAATTATATATACTCATACCATGATATCTGTTAGTCCATGTATCAGTCATCATGTCATTAATACTATCAAACATATCATTATCTCTTTATCCCTTCATTATACCCATATCATGTGCTTTCAAAAAATATTTCGATCAATTTTCATGGTTACTAGTATCATTCAACATATAATTTCTAATACTTAATGAAAAACAATTGTGTAACAATCCTTAGATGTTACTTTATTCCATAGTACTATAAAATTACTTATACATCATTATTCTTGATAATAATGTAATCATTCCACTATATTATTATACCATTGACTGAGCTTCATCATTTTATTCCTTAACACTTCTTTCATCTCATATATCATTTTTAGTCTCTTCATCATCAATAACATAAATACTACCCATGCGACCATTCTAATTATCTTTATGAGATTTTCCCTTAGGTAATCAGTTTTCATAATGCCCGTACATCCCAAATTTAAAACATTTATCCATTTTTCATGTCTTAGAAATACCATTATGCTTTTCCATTATTTTAAAAAAACCTTTTCCTTTACAATTACTAGATTTGTTTCCTTTTCCACACCCAAATAATCTTTCAGTTCCTTTGAAACATTCCCATTGATGCCTCTTCCCACATGACTTACCTGAGGGAAATTGAGATTTATTTCCCCTATGATCACCATTAAAATCCATATTTCTCTTATTAGTTGGGCCCGAAAACTCACTAAATATGATATTATTAATCATATTACGAAATTTCTGATTAGGAATAAGAATGATTTTTTGAATTCTAACTCCCATTTAACATGGTTTCTCATGAAGAATACAATTCCATTGTCTATCATATTCTTCATTAACATGAATCATCTTGTTTCCATCCATTTTCAAAAACCAAAAAATAATAGTGTGAGATGCAAAAATCATATAAGGAAAACAATAAAATCAATTTGGATTAATTTTAATCGCTTAAATATTAGGTTTAATCATAGGTTACTCATGATCATTACCATAATTCTAGGACTGTAACCTATTGTTAGAATTAACCTTAGGGACATACCTATACATTCCTTAGAAATATCTCTAGGGATCTCACTAATGTTTTTGCATCCTAGTTTCCAAAGGTTGACTAAACCTTTACTTTGACACCAACTCTAATTGTAGAGACTCGTACTTGACGTACATGGACATTACATTACTTTTTTGGAATACTTAATATATTACAAAAATAGATGCTGAAAGACCATATTAGTTTAGTGTATTTGGAAACTCGGATCATAATATTCTAATCATGGTGAATGATCTTCAACATATCCAATAAAGATATTCCCCTCTAGTTTTCTTACCTAAAATGTATCTTTACATCCTGGGGAAAAAACATAAAAAGGGTGAGATCAAATTCTCAGTAAGGGTAATCATGGAGAAAATAAAACAAACCATATACATTTGAATATCAAAACATGAACCAAAAGTTTAAACGTCAAAATCTTGAGTTGTGAAATAAATCTTGGCAGTATGCAAGGAATAGATCATAAAGGAACATAAATCATGAGAAAATAGCATGGGAATAAAACATTTAATTGTGGAAAACCATTAATAACATGATATGATTTCCATAGTATCCAAGGCATTTCTTCCAAGACCATCTTAGTGGACAAAGTACCTTTCTGAATCGAGTTCAAACCTCATTCCAGTCCTGTATCACTGAACATGATTAACTTACCGTTCAAGACATAACTATCTCATGAGATATAAATCTTTACCCAATGAATTTTAGGGATATATAGGTCCCACCCATATCATAATGAAATCATTCTTACGTGTGCCCCAACATAAACATAAATCATTCATCATAACCCAAAGAATAAAATGGGTTTAATAAACATCATTCCATAATAAAATAATATATATAAAAGAAATGGATATCATTTCATCATAAAAAAATTGAAACCATGTAAATCATAGGGACATTATACTAGAAACATACACATATAAAATAATGTCATCTTAGTTGGAAAATGGTTTTGATAAAACACTTGAAATGAATTCTTGATGAAAATATCATTTCTTCTTCAAAATCATTTTCTTTTCACAAAATGCCATGAAATTGTAAAAGAAAATGTTTTTGTTGAAAATATTCATGAAATATTTTATAGTAATATTTATAGAAATTATGCGTTATGAAACCATAAAAATCAATTCACGCCATATAAGTTAAAAAAAATATTCTCCTCGTACATTTCTCAGAAAAGTCAAAAAGTTCCTCATATGGTAAAAAAATAAAGATTCCTTCAATAACACAAAGTAAAAGTCAAAGTGGGGTAAAAATTCCATTAAAAATACATGGAATAATATTAAACATTATATGAATTTTTTTTATCTACATGGATGAAAAATATAACCCCAGTAAATACTTACGTATAAACAATCTCGGATAAAAATGAGATTGCAAAATTATCCCTTACCTTAGGTCTGATATACTTTGTATGTATCCAAACCTCCTGTATAATGATTTAAATAATGTTATTTTATTATTAAAGAATCATATTCATTGTTATGATATCATATATGGTTCACTTATGACTTTATATTACCCGTTCATTTGTAAATTCCATGTTAAAGCAGCGTTTTGGGTAAAATCGTTTTATTTATCGTACGTGTTTGGACTTGTTGTTATTGACATTATTATTACTTATATCATAATTTAATTACATAAAAAATGTAAATCATGATTTATATATCATATATATTTAGTATATATATATATAATAGATAGATGAATGAAATAAAATACACTGTTCATGGAGATGGTATGCCGTATGTACGCATGAACGTTGTTTTATTTTCCTTATTGACTTGAATGGGAGTAAGTAGATGAAATATATATATATAAAAATAATGTATAATTATTATGTCATATATATCATTATTATTCATTATATATACATTATAATCATTCTTGAATGGTTAATATGGAGAATGAATCTCATCGCGTCGTGGAGACGGTAGTCCGTACGTATGCACGAGCGATGATATCGTTACCATTATTATATGAATGGAAATGGAGTTGATGATATAATATCTCAGAATAAGTATCATGTTATAATAATCAAATATAGTTATTCTTTACACCATTATACCCATCCATGTAAGGTGGTGTTGGAAAACAGATTACACCACGGCGTGAAGACGGTATTTCATACGTACGCACGCGCAATGATTTCGTTTTCCATAGAATGGATATCATGTGAAATAGGGTTGTTTCATTTTTGTAATAACATATCAGTATATTATTTATACTAATGTTATTACTTTATATTGAAACAAATAAATAAGAGGAATTAGAAGAAGAATGAAACTTGAATGAATCAGTAGAAGAGATAACATTTTATTCGACGCACCTCTTTTAAGCATCATCATAAGGCACTAGAGTTGGACTTTTGAGGAGGAAAGAAACTATATAATTTTTCTAAGTTTAGAAGGAAAATGGCCAGGTTTTGGCCGAGCATGAAGGCTCCAAATTGTGTAAAGAGAAGAGGGAGGAGGTGCCCTTTTATAAGGGAGGAGAGGGGCACTTTACGAAAAAACATTAAATATTATTTTATAATAAAGTCATATTCGGTTTATAATGGATCCAAAGTGACTTATTTAGAAGATAAAGTGGGTATGGGTCTCAGTCCTCTCTACCAATAGGTTTTATACTAGTTTAGGTTACTATTTTAACCTTATCATTTATATTTAACTCTAAGTTAAATAATTTAACATTTAACGTGTCTTCTTGTTTTCATACAATATATGGTTAATAAACTTACTATAACAAGACTAACGTACCCCAAGTGGTTCATTATTAATATATATAACTTTATCTAAGTCATTTGGCCGATCCTCATATTTTTAGGAATAGAATATCAATTAAGAATATAATATTTGTTTCAAAAACTATTTAATGTAAATTTTGACACTATTTGGTATTTGATTTTTGTGAAAATCATAACAGCATGATTAGTTAGAAAAACGTTAATCTAATCCATAATAATATGTCATATTAACCTATAAAATTATTTTAATTCATAAAAAGTCTAAAATTACATTTATTTGGGTATTTATAACATCAATAATTTTAAAATTTTATTAATAAGGTAATTATTGTGTCATCATTGTGTCATAAATAAATTAAATTATTTAATGTCTAGAAATTATAAATAAAATACCATTATGTGCAAAATAATTTTATATTTCTAATGAATATTTATAGTCTAATTTATCTTCTGTATAACCCTATATTAAATTTTTTTTTGTTATTAAACTTTGATTTTAACTCTTTTAACACATCTTTAAATTAAATAATAGTAAATGTCCTAATCTAATCCAAGTGGACCTAAAGGGTAATATTTTATTCCTAAGATTGGTTTTGGTCTAATTACACTTATCCAATAGAATTAGGACATGTGTTAGGGTAATAATATTATCATTTTACCTTTAATTACCGTATTTACTTTTAACCATGGTAAATAAAAGTACAAGTTACTATTCACCAAAAATTATTTTTATCTTATCGAACCGCATTTTACTCCTTTAATTTAATTGTGTCTCTTGGATTTTCGAAATTCCACTCACAGAAGTGGTAAAATTATGTTTTATGTAAATTTGCAAATTCTCCTAGGAGGTGGGTAAAAGACGGTGAAAAGTTTAATAAATTTTTATATATCTAAACATGTTATAAAATGACTCCAATGAATTAAATTGAACTTATATAGGTATTATATATCTATTTTTACCTAAATTAAATTATTATTTAAATAAAAAGTTGGTTTTAACCAAGAAATCAGTATTTTCACTATTCATCAAAAATTGAAAGTTTTCAGAAAAATACCAAAAAATTTACCCTAGGATAATTTCGATATTCTGAATCCAAAAATGAAGTCCATTTGGAATGATAAAATTTATAATGTTTCAAAAAAAATGGCTATTACTGTTCATAATGGTTAGTTTATATAATATTTTAATAACATATCATTGTTTAGTGAAACTCGGTATTTGCATACTACACACGCTATCGAGGATGGTCACGATTGCATTTAATGCAAGGCAAGTTAGGGTTGCACGTAGTGCAAGATCCCTTTAGTGTTGTGTTTATCATAATCAAAACTTATTTCATTAAACAAAATATATACATAATGTTGCGTAGAATAATTTCCACAAAACGAATTTGAAATTGTGTGTAACACAAGACAAGAATAGTGTTGCATATACTGCAGGCTAATACGGTGTTGCGTATAGCACAAGATAATTTTGGTGTATCGTACAACACAAGACATCAATGAAATTAAAATAATACTTTTCATAAAATATTGGTGTGTTACATTCTACCCCCATTAAAATGAATTTCTCCCTCGAAATTCTTCGGGGTTATAAATCGTTTACTACTTGAAAGTTTATTTCATAGAAACCCACATCGTAAAAAGGAATACGAAAAATTAATTTTAAAAACTAATGTATGAAACGTAAAGGTTACCCAAATTAACTTATCCTTGGGTTTCCACATAGGAGAACATAGGTGAAAATATGGATATGGAAGAGAAATCTAATTGTCATGTTCTGATGGGGAGTGGTAGAGAACATGGCTATGAAAAATCCAATAATCACAAAGCCATAAATTTGTGATGATCTAAGGTACCATCGGATTAATCAGATTTGAGGGTACTAGGAAATCATTTTTGGTTTTCAATATCATTTCCCTAATATTGAATAATTGTTTAATTAAAATAAATACTTACTTGATTTTGGTACAATATTACTATTGTTTGTGCCTTGAACAGTTTCCACTTCATCTCGTAAAGAAATGAAGTTGAATTTGTCTTCCGTGAAGTATTAGTAGACCATGAGATAGAATGATAGGTCATTCCATCTGTCGCAAACATAAGAAACATTTATATACATAATTCTATCTTACAGTGAGATTAATCGTATATGGTTCAAAAATGGACTTATACTTCATCTATCATACCTCATAATAAAATAAAACTAGTTTCTACAAACTAGGGACTTCCTGTAGGCCATTGGTAGGCAATAAAGGCCTATCTCACTTCAATTGTGGGTTCGATTCCCGCAACCTTGTCCGACGCGATGGTTTGTCGTCCGTCCTACGGGTTGTCCTTTTTCTAAAACTATACAATTATAACATAACAAAAAGTACTAGCCTTAAACAATACTATATGATGTCTAACTTAATCTATTCCAATATTTAGGATTATCCAAAATACTTCTGTTTAATCTCATAGCATAAATAAAATGATTACTAGAAAGGTCATCTACCAAGCATTGAATAAAATCATTTATCGCCCATATATCATAAGATTTATATATCATGTTGGTCATATTCCAAACATGTGAATTACTTAATCTTGTATTCTCTTGAAACATAAATTACCATATATCCTTAGTGGAAACATGAATACTGTCAAAAGGTAACTCTTTCCGCATACCAAAATCCCAAAATTCTGTATACTAAAACCATGATATCAGATTGTCCTTATACCAGTCATGAGCTCATTAATACTATCAAACATTTCATTATCTCTTTATCCCTTCATTATGCGCATATCATTTACTTTCCAAAAATATCTGAATAACCATTCATGGTTATCTGTACCATTCAACATATACTTTCAAATAATTTAGGAAAAACCATAGTGTAACAATCCTTAGATGTGTCTTTATTCCATAGTATCATACATTATTCTTGATAAACATACAATCATTCCACTACCTTCTTAAACCACTGATTGAGCTTCATCATTTCTTTCATATCATATATCATTTTTAGTCTCCTCATCATCATCAATATAAATACTACCCATATGAAAATGATAATTCTCTTCATGATACATTCCCTTATGGCATTGGTTTTCATAATGCCCATACATTCCACATTTAAAACATTTAATCATTTTTTATGTCGTAGCAATACCATTATCCTTGTCCATGGTGTTAACTGAACCTTTTCCTTTGCACTTACTGGAATTGTGTCCTTCTTTTCTACACCCAAAGCATCTTCCAGTTCCTTTGAATCATTCTCATTGATGCCTCTTCCCACATGATTTACCTGAGGGAAATTGAACTTTCTTTCCTCTATTATCATAATGAAACTCCATCTTTATCTTATGAGTTGAGTTAAGAAAGTTACCAAAGTTTATACTATTGATCATATTATGATATTGATTATTAGGCATAATAACGATGTTTGGACTTCCAAATCCCGTTTCATTTGGTTTCTCATGAATAATATCATTCCATTGTCCATCATATCCTCCATTATCGTGAATCTTCCCGTTTCCAGCCATTTTCTAAAAACCAAAAAGAATAGTATGAGAGGAAAAAATCATAATCAAGGGGGAGTACCTTAAATATATAACATCTTAGGTTTAATTATAATATCATTATCGTAATTATAGGACTATAACCTATACTTATACTTAACCTTAGGGACATCCCTCGACATACCTTAGAAATATCTCTAGGGATATCACTAAAGTTTTTTGCATCCTAGTTTCCAAAGGATAACTAATCCTTTTCTCTGATACCAACTATAGAGACCCATACTTGATGTACATGGAAATTACATTAATTTTTTAGAATACTTAAAACATTACAAAAACAGACGCCCAAAGACCTTATTAGTTTAGTATCTTTGGAAACATGGAACATAATCTTCTAATCATGGTGAAATATCTTCAACATCTTTCATAAAGATCTTCCCCACTGGTTTTCTTACCTAAAACCATTATTTATATCCTAGGGAAAAGAGAACATAAAAAGGGTGAGATCAAATTCTCAGTAAGGGTAAGCATGGAGAAAATAAAACAAAACATATACATTTGAACATCAAAACATGAACGTAATGTTTAAACATCAAAATATTGAGTTGTGGAATAAATCTTGGTAGTACGAAACGAATAGATCATAAAGCTACATAAATCATGATAAAATATCATGGGAATAAAACATTTAATTTTGGAAAAACATTAAGCACATGATATGATTTCCATAGTATCCAAGACATTGCTGCCAAGACCATCTTAGTGGACAAAGTCCCTTTCTGAATCGAATTCACTTTTCATTCCATTCCTGTATCACTGAACCCGATTAACTTACCATTCTAGCCATGTCTATCTCATGAGATATAAATCTTTATCCAATTCATTGGAGGGAGATATAGGTCCCTCCCATCTCATAATGAAATCATTCTTACGTGTGCGACAATATAAACATAAATCACTCATCATAACCCAAAGAATAAAATGGGTTTCATAAACATCATTCCATCATAACATAATCCTTTTAAAACAAATGGATATCATTTCATCATAAGAAAAGTGAAACCATGTAAATCATAGAGACATTATACTTGAAACATACACATATGAAATAATGTCATCTTAGTTGGAAAATGGTTTTGATAAAACACTTGAAATAAATTCTTGATGAAAATATCCTTTCTTCTTCAAAATAATTTTCTTTTAAAAAAATTCCATGAAATTTTAAAAGAAAAGGTTTTTGTTGAAAATATTCATGAAATATTTTAGAGGAATATTTATGAAAATTAGTCATTATGAAACCTAAAAAAACCCATTCACGTTATATAAGTTAAAAAAACATTCTCCTCGTACTTTTTTCGGAAAAGTCAAAAAGTTCCTCGTATGGTAAACAAAAGAAAAATTCCATACATAACACAATGTAAATGTCAAAGAGGGGTAAAAATGACTTTAAAAATATATGTAATAATATTAAACACTTTATGAAAAACATTTTTATGGTCATGGATGAAAAATATAACCCCAGTAAATAATTACGTATAAAAAATCTCGGATAAAAATGAGATTGAAAAATTATCCCTTACCTTAGGTATGATATGCTTTGTACGTATCAGAACCTCCTATATAATGATTAAATAATGTCATTTACTTATTAAAGAATCATATTCATTGTTATGATATCATATATGGTTCACTTATGACTTTATATTACCCGTTCTTTTGTAAATTCCATGTTAAAGCAGCGTTTTGGGTAAAATCTTTTTATTTATTGTATGTCTTTGGACTTGTTGTTATTGATATTATTATTAATTATATAATTATTTACTTACGTCCAGAATGTAAATCTTGATTTATATATCATATATATTTAGTATATATATATATAATATATAGATGAATGAAATGAAATACACCATTTATGGAGACGGTAGGCCGTACGTACGCATGAACGCTGTTTTCCTTTACATATTGACATGAATGGAAGTAAGTAGATGACATATATATATATATATATAAATAAATCCATTAGCATTATTATGACATATATATCATTATTATTCATTATATATACTTTATAATCATTATTTAATGGTTAATATGGAGAATGAATCTCATCGCGTCGTGGAGACGATAGTCTGTACGTACGCACGAGCGATGATATCGTTCCCATAATTATATGAATGGAAATGGAGTTGATGATATAATATATCATAATCAGTATAATTTTATAATAATCATATATAGTTATTATTTACACCATTATTCCCATCCAAGTAAGGTGGTGTTGGAAAACAGATTACACCACAGCGTGGAGACGGTATTCTGTACGTACGCACGCGCGATGATTTCTTTTTTCGTAGGATGGATAGAAGATGAAATAGGGTTGTTTAATATTCATAATAAAATATAAGTATATTATTTATACTGATTTTTTCACTTTATAATGAAACAAATAAATAAGAGGAAGTAGAAGAAGAAAGAAACGTGAAAGAATCGGTAGAAGAGATTACCTCTTATTCGACACACCTCTTTTAAGCATCCACTTAAGGCATTAGAGATAGTCTTTTGAGGAGACCATAACCACTATAATGTTTCTATGGATGTTGAGAATGAAAATGTTCAGGGGATGGCCAAGATTGAAGGATCAAAATTGTGTAAAGAGAAGAGGGAGGAGGTGCCCTTTTATAAGGGAGGAGAGGGGCACTTTAGGAAAAAACATAAAATATTATTTTATAATAAAGTCATATTCGGTTTATAATGGCTAAAAAGTGACTTATTTAGAAGATAATGTGGGTATGGGTCGAAATACTCTCATCCAATGGGTTTTAGGCAAGTTTAGGTTAATATTTCAACCTTATCATTTAGATTTAACTATAAGTTAAATAATTTAACTTTTACTGTGTCTTCTTGTTTTCATACACTATATGGTTAATAAACATACTATAACAAGAAAAAAGAACCCCAAGTGGTTCATTATTAATATATATAACTTTATCTAAGTAATTTGGCTGAACCTTACATTTTTAAGAATAGAATATCAATTAATAATATAATATTTGTTTTAAAACCTATTTTATGTCAATTTTAACACTCTTTTGTAATTTATTTTTGTGAAACTCTTAACAGTATGATTAGTTCAAAAAATGTTAATTTAATAAATACTAACATTTCATATTAACCTATAAAATTATTTAAATTCATAAATAGTTTCAAATTACATTTATTTGGGTATTTATAACATCAATTATTTTAAAATATTATTAATAAGGTAATTTCTCCATCATCATTGTGTCATAAATAAGTTAAACTATATAATGTATAAAAATTATAAATAAAATACCATTATGTAGGAAATTTTTTTATATTTCTAATGAATATTTATAGTCTAGTTTATCTTATGTATAACCCTATATTAAAAATGTTTTCGTTATTAAACTTTGATTTTAACTCTTTTGACTCCTCTTTAAATTAAATAATAATAAATGTCCTAATATAATCCAAGGGGACCTAAAGGGTAATATTTTATTCATAAGGTTGTTTTTGGTCAAATTAAAATTATCCAATATAATTAGGACATGTGTTAGGGTAATAATAATATCATTTTTACCCTTAATTACCCTATTTACTTTTAACCGTGGTAAATAAAGTAAAAAGTTACTATTCAAAAAAAATTATTTTTATCTTATCGAACCAAATTTTAATCCTTATTATTAACTGCGTCTCTTATATTTTCAAAATTACACTCACAGAAGTGGTAAAATTAAGTTTTATGTAAATTTGTAAATTCTCCTAGGAGGTGGGTAAAAGAATGTGAAAAGTTTAAGAACATTTTTATATATCTAAAATTATTATAAAATGACTCCAATGAATTAAATTGATCTTATAGAGGTATTATGTATCTATTTTTACCTAAATTAAATTTAAATAAAATAAATTATTATTTAAATAAAATGTTGGTTGTAACCAATAACTCAGTGTTTTCACTATTCATCAAAAATTGAAAGTTTTCAGAAAAATATCAAAAATTTAACCTATGCTAATTTTGATATGGTGAATCCAAAAATGAATTCCATTTTGAAAGTTAAAATTTATAAAATTTCAAAAAATGGGTATTACTATTCATAACGGCTAGTTTATATAATATTTTAATAACGTATCGTTGTTTAATGAAACCTGATATTGCGTACTACACACGCTATCGAGGAAGGTTGTGAATGCATGTAATGCAGGCCAAGTCAGGGATGGGTGTAGTCCAAGCTCCCTTTGGTGTTTCTTATATCATAATCAAAAATTATTTCATTAAAAAAAATCTATACATAATGTTGTGTAGAATAATTCCCACAATACAAACTTGGAACTGTGTGTTTCACAAGCTAAGAATAGTGTTGCATATACTGCAAGCTAATACGGTGTTGCATATAACAAAAGCTAATTTTGGTGTAGCGTACAACACAAGACACCAATGAAATTAAAATAATATTTTTCATAAAATTTTGGGGTGTTACACTAATGATCCAAGATTGATGTACATGGACATTACATTACTTTTTTGTAATAATTAATACATGAAACAAACAGACAACCAAAGAGCATATTAGTTTAGTGTCTTTGGAAACTTGTAACATAATCTTCTAACTTGGTGAAAGATATTCAACATCTACCATAAAGATCTTCCCCTTTTGTTTTCCTACCTAAAACCTTTCATTATATCCTGGGGAAAAGAAAACATAAAAAGAGTTATCTCAAATGACCAGTAAGGGTAAACATTGAGAACATAAACCAAAACATAAACATAAAAATGTAAAAACATCAACATAAAGTTTAAATATAAAAATAATGAGTCATGATATAAATTTTGGTATCACATAAGGCACAGATCACAAAGCAAAATTAAACATGATAAAATAACATTACTATAAAACATGGAATTTTAGAAAACAAATAAGAACAAAATATTATTTCATTGAATCCAATGTATTGTTACCAAGACAATAATAGTGGAAAAAGTCGATTACTAAACTGGGTTTACTTGTCATTCTTGACATGTATTACTGAACTAGATTTTCCGACCTTTCCAGCCTTGTACTACTGAACTAGATTTTCCATTCTATCCTTGTATTACTGAACCAGATTTACTTTATATTCTATTCATTCTTATATTATGAGATATAAAACTTTACCCATTTCATTAGAGGGAGATATAGGTCCCACCCATCTCATAATGAAATCATTCTTACATTTTCCACAAAAAATATAAATCATTCCTCATAGCATAACCCAAGAAATAAAATTGGTTTCATAAACATCTTTATATCATAACATAATCCATATAAAATATCATTACATCATTAACAAAAAAAAATCATAATAATAATAGGGATATAAACATAATCCTATATAAATAGTGTCATCTTAGACATAAAATAATTTTGATAACAAACATGAACTTATTTCCTAAGGAAAATATTCTTTCTTCTTTAAAAATGTTTTCTTTTCTCAAAATGCCACGTAATATTAAAAGAAAAGAATTTAGTTGAAAATAAACATGAAAATTTATAAAGGAAGATTCATAGAAATAAGGAATTATGAAGACACAAAAATAAATTCATGCCATATATGTGAAAAAATATTCTTCACTTACTTTTTCCGGAAAAGTCAAAAAGTACCTCAAATCGAATAACGAAAAATGATTCCTTTCATACCATTTAATAAAAATTCACTAAAGGGTAAAATTGAATTTAAAAATAGTATAATAATAGAAATAAAATTATATACTTAGGAAAAATTTATGTGGATGGAAAATATACCCTAATAAATACTTACGTAAAAACAATCTCGGATAAAAATGATATTACAAAATTATCTCTTTCCAATTTATAATTAGTCGAATCACATGCCTCATAAAATGAATAAAATTACATGCATATGTAAATATTATAACCTTCATAATAAGTCTAATAAAAACATTAATGGGTAACATAAAAACCACAGAAAATAATTAGATGGTGTATAAGGCATATTTCCCACTGAAATAAAAGTGAGATAAAATAATCCCGTACCTTAGGTCTGATTTCTTCTCTATGTATTTGAAACTACACTTCTTTGACATGCCCTCATTAGATATCCTCTTAATTGCACTAGAGTTGGTCTTCTAAGAATATCAACACCTCTATAATGTTACTAGGGAAGTTTATAATATAATTGGTTAAGGGATAAAATAATTTGAATGCTTAATGAGTTGTGGAGAAATGAGGGAGGATGTGTCCTTTTATAATGGGGGTGAGATAATTTTTTGTAATTTATGAAACAATTAATTTATAATAATTTTATAATCAATCTAGATACCTCAAAAATGAAATATATTCGAAGTTATGATATTATAAGTTTGAAATATCATCAAATAATAAGATTTAGATAAGTTTTGATGTCAATTTAAACAATACCATTTTAATTATCAATTAGTTATTCTATTTAATTTTGATTAAGATAAAAAGTGATTCAATATTAAAAGGGTAAAATATTTACTTATTGGATTTCAATTATACCTTAAATGAATAATTTTTTACATTTTAGACCAAATCATAAATATTATATATTTTTAAAATTGTGTTATGATTTTTTAATAATTTTATAAAACATTACTTTACAAAAATATCAATTGTGTCCATTTTGACACTATTAATTTCATGGATTTACATAAACATAATGATAAGGTGTTATCCTTGAAAAAAATATTTTATTATATCCAAAATGTGTTAAGGTAATCTATTAAATTAATTGGAAAAATTAATTAGCCAAAATTATATTTATTTTAATATTTTTAATAACATTTTTCTTTTACCTCCATTATTAAAATATTTACTACATCAAAATTGGGTAATTATTTAATATACATATTTGTAGAATAAAAGTTTGAAATAAAATACTATGATGAATATAAATTTACTAGATTTCATAAGAGAATATGTAGTATAATTTACCTTTTTTAAAAGCTAACATTAAAAATGTTATACTTATTAAAGTATGAATGTGATAACTTTAACGTCACTTTAAATAAAATAAAATATATGTCATAATCTCTTCTATAAAGCTCCAAATAGTCATTTTCTCGAAAATTTGATGCCTATGGTCAAGATATAATTCACATATATAATTTTTCCATGTTTTGAGGCATTTTAATGGTTATTAGTAATTTAATAAAAAATATTTTATGGATTTCTCATCAGTTAATTAATTTTTACATCATCAAAGTATAAGACTTTAAGGTAATTATTAATTTTCTAAAAATTAAAAATAAATTACCATGATGTAGGTAATTATTTTATATTTTCATTTACTATTTATGTTCAAATATATCACCGGGTTATCAATATATTAAAATTCTTGTACATATAAGAAATGTGAGTTTGACATTTTGTAACTTTCATTAGTTTTATTAATATATATGTCATTTTCATTGTTATGTGGCCCTTAAATGACTACGTTTAGAACCAAAGATGTTCGAGGTATAATTTTATTCATCCAATAGGGTTTTTTACGTTTTAGGATTATTTTATTCTCCTTATCATTTTATATGTTATACTAGTGTACCCAATTTAACTTCAACTATTTTTAGTAAAAATTAGCGTAGTTATTCTTCATAATATCCAAAAAAAGTAACCTATTGAAATAATTTGGACCCAATGATTAAAAATATGGAATAAATTTTTCATCATTCAAAAAAAATAATTGTAAGAAATTATTTTAAAATTAATTCCCGTTGTCAAAAACCCAAAATTGGGTTTTTAAGAATAAAAAACTTATCAAAAGAATGTCATATGTTTATATCCAATTTAATTCTGAAATTACATTCATTGAAAAAAATATATATTAAATTATAAAAATAATAATTCAATTACACTTTATAACCAATTAAAAATATAATATAACTATTCAAATAAATTAGATGAAAAGGCAGTTTTGAATTAAAATGCAGTATTTTCACTATTCATTAAAATTAAAATTTTGTCAGGAAAATACAAAAAATTAACCCAAATTAAATTTTTATGTATTTCATCCAAATAAGAAGTTTATTTTCTCAAATATAATATATAAAAGTTTCAAAAGCTATATTTAAAATAGTTGTGCCATCAAAAAAGCAGAAAACTACATTTTATTAAAAATACTTTTTTTATTCGAGAAATTTAATTTTTCCTTATATCATGTATATAAAATACATAATATGAATTTTAATGTTATATAAAAATCAAAATTTTATTAATTCAATTCATAAAAACTAGTTTATATCCCATTATATAATATTATTTTAATAATATATCATTGTTTAGTGAAACTCTGTATTGTATACGACGAAAGCTATTGAGGAAGGTCACTCTTTTGTGTAATGCAAGGCAAGAATAGTGTTGTGAATAATAAAAACTAATACATTGTTTCATATAGCACAAGATAATATTGGTGTAGCATACAAAACAAGATATCAAAGAAATTAAAAATAATCTATCTCATAAAATCTCACGGTGTTACATATTATGTCATCTTCTAAATGAGACTCACCCAAACATAGACCGCCTTCGTAACTCTACCCAGTATAAGGGAGTTCTACATGTCCACCCATAAAAAACTTTAAAGGGAACCAACTTCATCAAATCATGATAGATATTATTATAGGAAAATTTGACCATATGCAAAAACATTTCCCAATATCCTTCTAAATCAAGTACACAAACCTAAAACATAACATCAAGAACCTGGATATCTCTTTTTATCTATCCATCCATATATAGATGATAACTATTTCTCAATTGTATCATGGAACCTATCACCACTTGAAAACCTTTCATGAACCTAGATGTGAACCTTGGGTCCCTATCAGATTCAACCCCATAGAGAAACCCATGAAGTCTCATAATATCTTGGGCACAATAGTCCCCAAGATATTCTGCCTTTTTTGTGTCATTGGTTGGTATGAAGTGCACCAATTTCATGATTATATCAATGATCACCCAAATCTCATCCTTACCACTCAAAGTATATGTAAAATCATTAAAAAATTCAATTAAAATATCATCCCACTTCTACACTGGAATGGATAAAGGTTGTAACAAACCATTAGGTATATGGTGAACCACCGTTATTTTATGACAAGTGAGACATTGTGATAAAAAATATCCAATTGATTTCCTCATCCCTAGCCACCAATATTAATACCTCAAGTTGTGATGTATATATGTATCCCTAGGGTGTATATAACCAGAAGACTGGTGTCCACTATTCAAAAAATTCTACCTTATAGAAACCAAAATAAACAACCTTCTATAGAAGAAAAAAGTTCCACTAGGACTGATAATTATCATATAAGGTCTCCCCACTGTAAAGGATTTTAACCAAGCGTTGGAACTTAGTGTCTGTCATCTAATTGATCCTAACTCACTCATGAAAAGATGGTTCAACATTTATCGAAGAAAATAAAACCTATCCACTAACATCTTCCAATCCCAAACTCATCTTATGAAATAAACTCATCAAAGGACACTCCTCAACTGATTCATTCACAACATGTGTTTTTAATTTTCTACTCAATGCATCAGAAACCACAATACCTTTCTCATTAGTGTATGAAATATCATAATCAAAAGTCAAAAGATAATCCACCCAATGAACCTATCAAAAATTAATATATTTATAAGTAAAAATATATTTCATGGCTTTATGATTTGAATACACTATAAACCAATCCCTAAAGACATAGTGATGCCACATTTTGAGTGTATGCTTAATATTTTCCAACTCAATATCATGGGTAGGGTAATTCTTCTCATGAAAGTGTAACTATAAATATTTATAGGCCACTACCTATTTACCTTGAATTAATTCATGTCCCAACCCATTACTAAAATAATCATAAAAAACATCATAACTCGAACCCAGTTCCAGAAGAATCAAACTAGTGTTGAAGTTAACCTCAACTTCAACTTCTAAAAATATCTCTATCATTTATCATTTTATTAAATATTTGAACACTTATGGGAAAAATATGTCATCGAATATTTGATCTTGTGGAAATATTGAACCAATCGTCTATTGTAACCATCCAAACCCAAGAAGCTCCAAATCTTAGACACATTTTTGGGATTATCCTAGGACATAATAGCATGTATTTTTTTAGGATCCACTAATATTCCCCTCTTATATATCACATGCTCCAAAAATTTCACTTCCTATATCCAAAACTAAATTTTTTAAATCATACCTTATTAATGATGTTCATTCAAGGTTTGAAGAATGATATCCAAATATTCTGCATGCTTCTCCTATGTCTTAAGGAACAATAAAATATTATTCATGAACACAATACCAAATTAATCCAATAACCAAGGAAATATTCAGTTCATCAAATATATAAATATGGAAGGAGATTTATTGATATTTAATGTCATAAGTCGAAACTGAAAATTCCCATACAGGATCCTAAACACTATATTAGTTATATCCTCTTCCCAAACTCTCAATTTTTGGTACACTAACTGAAGGTCCATCTTTGAAAACCAACATGCCCCTCTAAACCTGTCAAAATGAAAATCAATCCTAGGAATATGATATTTTTTATTAATGGTCAACTGATTTAAATTTTTATATTCCACACAATATATAATACGCCCATCATCATTCTTAGAAAACAGGACAAGGTAAGCACATGGTGGAATGCAATTATGAATAAATCTCGTAGCCTCTATGTCCACAAGATGGACTTTACGTTTCATCAAATCAGTAGGTTCCATTAATGTGGAATAGTAGGTTTCTCAACCTATAAATACTCCCTATGTAGAGTAACAATAACCTTTTACACATACTGGTAATACCAATCCTAATGAACAATAGGTTTCTCAGCCTGTTGATGATCCCAATGTAGAGGTAGAGTGATCTTCTGAAAAAGCTGATGATACCGATCCAAAGGATAAACTGGTTGATGATGTTGAATCTGATAATATTATAGGCAATGAAGAACTGATGATGCACAAAAAATAAGAGTGTCTCACATTTCTAGTGTTAAAAAAATCATTAAGGGGAAAAAGAAAGGAATCCAATTCATTGTTGGTGGAATGCATGACACTAGCATGTTAACACCAGCAAGTCCATATTCAGTAGTTACAATGGACTCATCACTCAAAAACTTGTTCTGATTAATGTAGAATCCTGGAACCATGTTGGCCCCATTATTAATTCATGGATGTGTGAAGATATTATGGTAAAATTATGTTATCATTTCCATAATTTACAAAAAATAAAATAATGAAACATTGACATACTCTTCATCATCCCTTGAAAAGTGAACTTGTAGTATGCGGCTACCACACGAAATATGTATTAATTCTCAGTGGAGGGATTCACATAGTCTTTCACACAATTATATTATGTATTATCTTAAAGATGATGAAGGGAAAATAAATATGCACCCAGCACTTATACACACACACACACACACACCTGTGAATAGATGGAGCCTGGGATGAATTTACTGGTCATCGTGCAATGCTGTATTTTCAGGTAAATTTTGGCTTGTAATAAATTGTATGAAAATACATATATTCATCAATTGGATTGTGATTTTGTTTTAAATAGAAACTGAGTGATGAAAATAACAAAAGAGAATCCTAACCAATGTATACATTCTATAAGGAATGGATTGGGTCTGCTTTCATTGATAAAAATGGCATGTATTTTAATGCTAATATAATAATTTTTTGTGACATAAAATAAAAAAATAATTATGTTCCTCTATTTATATGTAGTTTGATGATTCCAATTCAAAAACCACTTATATCTCAAACCATGTTCTATGTAAGGAGGCATGTACAAATTAATATCGTACATGAATAGAAGGAAAAACAAAAAATGTGTGTGAAACATGTGTAAGTATGAAATAATAATTTTATTAAATAACTATTACATAAAAACGATTAATTATTTTTCTCTATTTTCTATCTAGATTATTCATTGAAATAAACTAAAATTGTACCAGTTGAATAAATACTATCTGTGGAATTTATTGTCCAGAACTGTATTGTCGCATCAGAGGTAAATTTTTTTGGGGTGATAGGATGAACATTTTTCAAGAAACGAACAAGAGGATAACGATAAAGAAATGACATAGATGAATGAAAGATTATATTCCCATTAAAGAATAATTTCATTAGTGACCAGAGTTACACAAAAATGTTATGGCGGGAGTAGAGGGAAGAAACAACCAAAGAACAACCATTTTGTAATGATCCCGCCTCTACCCCACCAGTTATGTGGTGATCCATTCCCTTCAAAAGAGTTTTCATAATTGGGGTAATCAATATTATAATAATGTATTCTATGAAATTTGAATTAGATAGACACTGATACATTTCATGTACTGATATTATACAGGGTGAAAATGATGATGATTTATATATGTGAACAGCCACCCATCACATTATAGTGACTGTTATAGTGATCAATTTCCAAGACATTCATCTACAAAACACACCACCTACAACTGGTTTTTTTAGAGTGGTGATTAGTGAATCTCAAGATTTTATAACCAAGATACCTATTCCTCTTGTTGAATATGACACTCATACTGTCATCCAAGATATAAGAACATTCATCACATGGCCTTAAAACCTTTAAAAACACATGTCGACAAGAAGGTATTAATTTATCACTTAGTTTTCAGGCTAATGAATTTAGAATTAATGAAAAAATTTCTAAACTAATGAATGATATTATAGATGGATAAAGGGTGTGGGTTAAAAGAAAGGTCAACTAAAAACAAATTAAAGGATCTACCAACCAATCAAAATGATATTTTGAAATCACCTTTACCCCACTCGTTTAATATTCTCATTTACTAACATTGAAGGTTCATGTGGATAAAAAGTTATAAAATGGTAGTAATCCCATAGTGGTTTTTGAAGAAAAAATATAAAAGGATAATGTTACAAAACTACATTCATCATGAAAATGTAAGTGAAATCCTCAACTGTGAATGGTCAAGAGCCTATGTTGTATATGTATATATGAGGTATGATTTCAATTTTTTTTACAAAAGCGAATATAGTATGTTAATTATGAATAAATACATTTCATATTTTTTAGGAATATATATCAATATAAATTGAATGGAATGTCCCATGAACATAAATTTGGTCTCATTAAACATTTTTGATGTGTAAGAGTCATATCAACCTCAATCTGATGAATGGTGTGATGGTATGACTCCATGTGTGTCTTTTAATTTTAAATTGACATCATGTTTAGAAAAAAAATGCTAATAGTAAAACTCAAAACTGATAAAAAATTCTTATAGTTTTTGATACATTAGAGAGATGATTAACATGTCATTAGAAAAATATAATAATTAGTGTCACCTAAATCTGATATACGGTTTGACTGGTATGACTCCAAGTGCTTATATTTATTTAAAATTTACATTAATTTTAGTAAAAAGGAAATCTAGCATAGTTAAAAAAATGAAAATTCATTCAATCTTCATTGATACATTATTAAAATGATCCATAGGTAAAATTCTAAGTGTAGGATTGAACATCACAGCAATCTGATGCACAGTGTGACCAATATGGCTCCAAGTGCATCTTTTTATTTTAAATTGACATTAATTTTAGAAAAAATAGCAATTGTCATAATGAATACTAAGAAAATTCATTCATATTATTTTGATACATTAGTACAATGATCTACAGATCATTTATGACATGTAGAAATAACTTACCCCTTAATCTTACCAGCAGTAAGACTGATATGATCTCAAGTGAATATTTTCATTTTATATTGACATTAATTATAGTAAAAATGACAACTAACCTACAAATAAAGAGAAAAAACATTCATATTGATTTGATAAGTTAACTAAACTATCTATAAGTCATTAGAGATTTATAATGATCAGTCTCACCACAATTTAATGTATAGTGTGACCGATATGACTCAAAGTGAATATTTTTTTTAAAATTGACAACAATTTCAGTAAAAAACACAACTAACCTACTCAAAATTGAGAAAATGAATTTACATTGTTTTGATACTTTAGGAAAGAGATCCATAAAAAATTCTAACATGTTGGAATCAAAACTACCTCAATTTGAATCACAGTGTGACCGATATGACTCCAAATGCATAATTTTATATAAAATTAACATAAAATTCTGTAAAAATGGAAATTGGCCTACTCAGAGCTAAGAAAATGCATTCATATTATTTTTATACTTTTAGAAAATTATCTATATGTCATTTTTGATACTTAGTAATTAGTCGTACCTCAATCTAACACAAGGCATGACCAATATGTCTCCATGCATGTATTTTTGTTTTAAAATGATATTAATTTCAGAAAAATGAACATGTGACATACTATAATATGAGAAAACACATTTTTTTTCTTGATACAATTGGAAAATAGTCCATGAGTCACTTGTGTTATGTAGGAATCAGAATCACATCAATCTAATCCATGATGTTAATTTTATGAAAAAATGTGCCTGTTATTAATTTAAAATTGACATTTTAGATCAAATGTGCATCCCTCACTAAATCCCAAGAAAATTTATGTTAGTTGAGTTCATAATTTACGAATGTAATTAATAAGTTATTTCAGATGTGTAAGAAGTAGTATTTTATCATGAAGACACACTATGTTACTTGTATGTATTAGAGGATTCATTTCCAATTTGAAATGATATTTTCGTAAAAACACACAAGTGACATACATAAAATTGAGAAAACACATATTTTTCTATTAATACATTTGAACAATGGTCTATAAGAAATTTTTGATGTATAGGAATCAACCAAACCTCAAAAACACATATTGTGTGACCAATATAACTCCATGTGTGTCTTTATTTTAAAATGACATTAATTTCATTAAAAAGAACAATTGATATGATCCAAACTAAGAAAATGAATTCATTATTTTTTTATACTTTTGGACAAAGATCCATAACCAATTTGTGATGTTTTAGAATCTAGCACACCTCAATTCAACACACAGTGTGATTGGAATTACTATAGGTGTGTATATTTATTTAAAGTTGATATTTTTTAATATATTCATTCATATTCATGTTTAATTTATTTATTTAAAATATAAATAACTCAATAATTATTTTCTTATAAAGGTGGATTTTTTTCTTGGGTAGAGTTGATATATTCAACAATGGATTCCATGGGTAGAAATATTTAAGAGGTGATAATGCGTGCCAAAGATGATGAATAAATTTTTTTAAATTGTTTGGGGATAGAATTGTAAATAAAATTATATAAAAAAATTATGAATTGAATATAGTAGTGTTTTTTTTATATTCATGGTGTAAAATTTATTTCAATTAAATTATATATTTTTTGTATAGGTTATAGGTTTCTAATGTGTGTGGTTATACAATGAAAACATAGCAACAAGTGGGGAATTTTTCAGTGCTCAAAATAGCACGGATAAAGGGATTCCATTACCCATTATTTTTTAGCATTGATAAGGGGACTCCCCACCCCCCTCAACTGTGGATAACAACACTTTCTTATTGCAGTGAAAACCAATTTTTCATGATGATAAAAGGAATATCTATAATAGTGTATATTGTTCAACTAGAGTGTATGTGTATATTTAGGGAAGAAGGAATATATATAAATAGTAGAAGAAATATACATGTTCAGAGTTAGATCTATATGAAAAAACCCTCTCAATACCCATGTGGTTGGTGAAAGAGAATAATAACTGGTGCAACATTATCTACATTAGTCATAAAGAGTGTAACTAACAATTTAAGTGTCACTAATAATTTTGTGATAGTAGGATATCAAGATTCAACCCTATCAACATTTTAATTTCTAACTTACCCCAGAGTAGTGGGGGGAATGTGTGAAATGCTGGATATCATCAACTGTATCCTCCTTAATCTGATGATTGAGTGATGAATGGTTACCAATTATTTCCAGCATTAACATCCGTTTATCAAATGTACTGACCATAATGTTTTAGCTGAGAAAGAAACCATTCCAAATTATAATTATAGCGATAATGATTCCATCATGTTTCCTATAAATCAATTATTTATGGACAATTCATCACCATTAACAATTTATTTTCTATGTAAATAATTTCTATATAATTGGTTACATTAATGAATCACATTATTTATATTAAATAAAATATTTATATCATAAGTAATTTTTTGATATCCAAATAAATATATAATTTTTTATTTCATTTTTTATGTCAATCTACATCCATGATTTAGTTGTTGGTTTTATTAGAGGAATGTTTATCAAATTTTAGGTATAAAAATAAATAAATCTAGAATACAAAAAATTATTATTTCTTTCTAATTCCTCAAAATTAACTTCATTAGATTCCCATGAAACATTCAAAGTACAAAAACATGGGCCTACTTCATCAATATGAGTCCAGTAGATATTTTTGGCCTAAAATATATCCATGTAAGGTTCCCCCACATGCCAGGGGTCATCATAGTTAATAGGTGGTGCTACGAGGCACCCAAAATGCTAGATCACTAGTCGATGTTGTATTTATTTGGTCACAACACCATATGATTCCCTTGTGATCATTTATTTAATGGATATATATTTGATTATAATGATTAATATCTCAAGTTTCATAATTAAAAAATATGAGTTTTTATTTGAAATAAACGATTTGAATACTCTGATTTTTTAGGAGAACATGTATACCATAGACAACCACATGTTATACCATGTGATCAATTCAATAGGATGGATTCTAGTGTCGCATTGCATTTCTTCATCTCCCTTTGGGTAGGGCTAATTTGATAGGTAGTATGTAGTCTAAGATATTTTCGATGATGTGGCTTGATTTGGGTCATTTGATTATTGATGTGGAGATTGAAATTTAATTATTATCATTTATTGTTCTCATTTCCATATGTCACCACTCAAAAAATATATCTATAAAGAGTGTCATAATTAATCTTAAAATTTACATAGTATCTTCTTAATATCCCAAAGAATATGTAAATATAAGTGTCATAAAATAATTCAATTATTAATTTATTCATGTTCTATAAATAATAATAATAAATATTATACCTCTCTCTAAGATTGTTTCTAAATAATTCAAAACTTTAATTGAAAACAAGTCCCATTAGATAAATATTTTCAACAACTATGTAGTGTTATAAGGTTATCATTCTAATTAATCCATGATTTTAGTAAGTCATGAAATTATAAAAAAGTAATAATATATTCTATCTAAGATATTTAAAAAAAATCAATCCAAAATTGAACTGTTTTTGAAAAATTGTGAGACGGATAAAAACACATGTGGTTCTCATATGTTGAATTTTTGGTTTGTACATTAAAATCATAAAAATAAATTTTTATTGATAAAAAATATATACTGAAGTATTGAAAATATAATCATCATTTATTGACCAACCAAATATAAATGTTCTTATATAGATTTTTATAATAACAAATACATATTTACTAAAACAATTTATTTATTAAGACCAGGAATATGAGGAGAGATGTTTTAAGGCATAAATTGAATAAATGACAATGAAAAGTCCATTGAACCAGAATTTTTTATGTGATATTCTCTATATTCTCCATCAAAATTCTTATATTTTGTATCCTACCCCCTATAGAATAAGGATTTCGGTTTTAAGTCAATAAATATCCCCAATATGGGTATATATATATATAAACTTATTAAGAAATAATAATTTTTAATAAATAATAATAATAATATTATTCCACCTCATGAACTTCTTTAAAAATTTAATGATTCCCAAAAAGTGATAAACCTTTTACAATAATCAAAACCCCATATTCTAAATCCTATTTGGAAATATGTTAAATTTTGTGAAATTTTGTTGAATGAGAAAAATTACCATTTTATCCCTTCTAATCAATTATTAAATCTAAACAAATAATTGATAAATTAACTCAATAACTTGATGAAAAATACTCATTTAATGCGAAGCCTAGGATATGTAATTAGTAATCACATTCACTTTTCCAGGAGTATATGTGATGAAATAATAAAAAATTTATTGGTATTACACCTAATTTATTAGTTTAAGGTTAAAATAATTTTGAGAGGGTATATAGTAGATAATGTTTTTTGTTTTTGTTAATCACTAACTTCTTACTAAAAATACATCATTTTCAAAATATTAAGGAATTCATGAAAACTTCCATCTCAATTTCAGGGGTCATGTAGTTTATCAAATGTGGGAATTCATAAATTGAACCATACAAAACAACATGTTAATTTTCCTAGAGAACATGAACTAATATCATGAATGAAGAAAACTGATAAACCACAACGAATTTTCCAAACTCAGTTTTCAATGAAATAAGTGATGGTTCAAATATTCATTTTAGATCATTGAAAAATTTCTAGCATTCAATACACTATAAAAACACCACCCAATTATGAGTGAGAACTATAAATGGTGATTTACTATTTAATATATCATTTACTAACATGTTTTTGTATACTATTAAACATAAGAATATCCATATATCAAATTAATTTTTCATGATTTACTAAGACATATAAAATTAATCATTCTCACATGTTCAAATACTGCATATCCCATGTGGGTTACATATCAAATCCATATACCACACATAGATACATTTTCATTTAGTTGGTAATTTCAACGAATTCCCAAAACAATCCTCATGAGATGCTTTTCCTCTTATACAATCATTGAATATACAATGTGTCCATATAAAAAATGAAAAGGGATTTGATGAATTAGTGGAAGATTCAATTCATGGGTTCTATATGCACCACACGATCATTTTTAAAATAAAAATGCATGACCCGGAACATAATGTGATAATATATTCCTTTAAAATAAGGCTAGGTTATATCATATTCCATCACCTATATATAATGATACTAGGATGAGAGATTTATCAGGGAGACCATGTTTTCCACATTCAATTGATTGAAGAAACTACCAATATGTTGAAAATGATATTTTTTCTTTACAATCACTTGAATTCACTTTTAATAATCTATATATAGGTGATGTATTATAATTAGAATATAAATATAATTTTTTTATAATAATTTAGAAAATCCACACACATTATTCCCATGGATTTAGAAATATTTTTATCAGCCACCAGAATACTCCCCAAGACATAATGCATTTACATGAATATTATGAAACATTCATGTAATTCCTTCATTTAAAAACAATTTGTAACCCTCATCCTGTTATGTTTGTATTTAGTTTTATAATTCATCAATAAATTCTCCCATATATTTTACGATATAAAATTTCAGTATTCAATATTGGATTACAAGGAAGAGAAACTAAATGTTAATAGTTAACATTCCACTACCACGCTTAATGTAACATCCCGGGTAAATAAAGGATATGATATTTTAATATTTATTAATATTTTGGAATTTAATATTATGTTTACTCTAAATGGGATGCTATATTAGATGGTGTACCCGACATTCTATAATGGGTTTCTATGAAATCTCATGTTGCCCAAAAGGGTGAGTTATAATGAATAATAATCATATAATATTATTTTAAATGGTATCTAATTCATAGAATTTATATTGGAGGGAAAGAATATAACTTACTATATTATGATGAAATATTTTTAGAAATTTATCCAATAATATTAAGATTCTTAAAATGAGAATAAATTTGGTTTTGAACATGAAAAACTCTAATATTTTTAAAAGGCCGTTTTACTGCCTTCTGGTGGAAAATCCCTTTTAAATCTAGTTCTTGTCACATTTAAATGTGAAATTGTAAAAACAAAACATTTTATTTTTATGTTGTACATCAAAATTTACTTTGGGTAAATTTTTGGTATTTTACTGATAGTGTTCATTTTTTAATGAATAGTGAAGAATACTGCATTTTAAGTAAAAACTGTCTATTCATTAGAATTATATATATAGTTAAATTGTCCTTTTATTTGATTTTAATGTGTAATTGGATTATAGTTTTTACATTTAATACAATTTTTTTTCATTGGATGTAATTTTAATTAGAAATTGGAAATAAAGAAATGTCAATCTCTTGATAGTTATTATTTCATAAAAACACGCTTTTTGGTTTTGACAAAAAAATTAATTTTAACATAATTTCATCTAATTATGTGTTTTGAATCTGAAAAATGGATTCCATATTTCAAATAATTAGGACCATATAGTGTAAATAGGTAAATTTTAATTTTAGACATTATGAATAGTAACTTTAGTAAATATTATATTTACAATGGATAAAAGGTAAATCTGGTAAATAAGGGTATAAATATTATAATAATATTAAATTACCCTAACACATGTCGTAACCCTATGTTATGATACATGTCCGACCATGGTCATCCTTGGGTCGATTTTGGGACCCCATGGAGCCACTTGTAAGTGAAAATTACACATTATAAAAAATAATTTAATGTTAAGGAAAATGTAACATAAACATGTAACTTTTAGTAAAAAACATTATCTGGGGTTATATATGTTATATGTTATTACTATATACATTAATTATAAATATATAAATATTTCCTATATCATGGTATTTTATTTATATTTTTTGGAAATCAAATAAAAAAATTTATTTATGACATAATGATGATCTAATAATTACCACATTAAGGAATGTTTCAAATAAATGAGATTATAAATCTTAAAATAAATATATTTTGAAACTTTTTATTCCATAAAATAATTTTAGAGATGATTTTCAGTTGTGATATTTTAATTAATGATGGTTTTTATAAATAATCAAGTTGGTTTGGATTTTTTAAAATGACATGATATAAATAGTATAAAAATTGATATAAATGAGCTTTTAAATTTATAAATATTTTATTAAATGATAAAATATTTCTAAAAATATAATATTCGGCCACCTTACATATATAAGGTTTTTAAGGTCATTAATGAACCACTTGTGGTTCTATTTTCATTTATTTTGGTACTATATTAACCATAAAGTATTAATATTCGGGAAGACATGGCATGAGTTAAATTAGTTAACTAAGGGTTAAAGCTAAATGATAAGGTTAAATATGAAACGAAAACACATCTAAAACATATTGGTTGATAGGATTTATAACAATAGTCATCATATCTTCTAATGTAATGAGTTTTGGACCTTTGGAAACCGAAAATAATTTCACAATAAAATATTATTTTAATGCTTTCTTAAAGTGTACATCCTCCCTCTTTTTAAAGGACACCACCTCTAACCCATTACTCACACCTCTAAATCCACTAGACTCGTCCAAAAATGTCTCCATTAAGCTCAAAACATCCTTATTTTTCACCTATAATCATTAATTTTGGAATAAATCAATTCAATAAAACGTTTTCTTCAAACTAGAGGGAGTTACCTGATTTAATGGTAGCACCATCTATCAAGTTCTTTTCCTTTATTTTTCCTTCTCCAACCCCCTAAACTCTCATTATTCTATTATTTTATTACAAAAAATTATTTTCAATATACTACAATGTTTTTATGAGAAGGATTCTAACTATACTTCTACACACCTCTATCTAATAAAAAAACATACTGTTTCTTTGGATGATAAACTAATGCCTCATGAAACAATGATTGTAAAATTATCTCATACCACCTCTAAAGGTGTAAATTATGATAGAAATATATTTATATAAGATATATATTATATTTATATTGTCTTTGTACTTCTATATTTTTTATTTCTATCATACCTTGATGGTTTCCATAATGGGTAAATGCGATAATTTTATTTGAGGAAGTACAGACTCCCACCCCCTCCAAGTGATATGACTCGTTCATGTCATACGTGGTATGTATAAAGGATAGAGTTAATGAAATTATATATTATATTATATTATAATTATAATATAACTATGTGTTATTATGTTTTCATTCCTTTAAATATGAAATAGAATTGAAAGTAGTGTTTATGCGTACGTACGACTTATCGTCCCCAAGAACGGTGCATTTCATTTCTTTTCCCCAAATATTATGTATTATTATAAATATATATTTTTAAATACTAGATATATATTATATATATGATATCTAAATCATGAATATCATTATATAGATAATGGACTTTTGACAACATGGGTAACTTGTAATTATAAGAAATTCATTTTTGACTCAAGTACCAAATCTCAACAAAACAATTGTCATTAACTTAAATGATTATGTAATGTTTATAATGGCGTAATAAGTGATATAAAAGAATAATAAACTTGAAAATGGTTCTGAAGCATGTATAATTTATCTTTAATTTATTATTCAGGAGATTAAATAATGAACTAGTCAAGTCGAATATGAGGTAAGTGACATCATCTCAATCTCCTTTCATTGAGGCATATTTTGAAATATACATGACTTTTTTATTCTGTGTATAAACTCCATTGAATTTTAATTTCATTAAAAGGCGTTATTTTTTCTATTTATTGTTTTACTAAATGAAAAAGGGAAAGTTTTTTTAATGTACGCAGTGACAATGACCTCTTCCGCCGCCGTTAGAATTATTTGATTTTTGGCTTCCTTTACAAGCTGTAATGTTTTTAAAAGGAAAATAAATACCATATACTCTTTTTACGTATTTTGGTATTAAAAATGGGTTTGATAATGTTTTGATTATGTCAATATATTGAAATGATATATTATGATTATAATGTGGAAATTTTATCTTTCCATTATGCCTATGTTATGTGTTATGATTATGTTATGGTTAATGGGTATTGTTTATATATATGGGTGGTTCTGTGATAAAACTAGGGTGGGTGAGCCCGAGATAGCTCTCCAATGCATTGGGTAATGTGATATAGGTAATGGTTAATATCTCTCCTAATATATTTAGGGAGTATACAATGATGGGTATTCCAAATGTAACCCCACACATAGTTGTGAAAGCTAAAACGTAAGTATGTTATGGATGCCAAAAGATAGGTTTATGATTTATGATTTCAATGTGTTGTTCATAAATCTCATGATTTCATGAGGTATGAGATTATTTTTTGAATATATTCATAGAATAATGTTTTCTTCCATAATTTCATACCCCTTACTGATCTTTTTATGATAATACCATGTTTTTGAAATGCTTTTCACAGGGTATAAGGTAGGGTAAGAGAAAGGAAGAATTCAAGAATATTTATATTAAGAAAAGAATTATTATTTTCTTTTAAGAGTTTATATTTTATGAAAAAATAGATATTGAGTAGAAGTGTCAAATTTGTAATATTTGAGATGTAATGTAATAGTTATGGTCTAATTCTCTAAAACTCTAAACCTGAAAATATCCTCAATATTAATTATTCACTTAATTCACTATTACATAATTTATAAGTCTAGGGGATTATAGTTCATATCGAAGGTCAGTTTAGACAACTTTAGGAGTTAGGATATTTTTAAATTAATATCCATAAATTAATTTATGGTAAAATTGAAATGATATAGAATTTTAAGATAATCATGTTTCATTAGATAAGATATTTATATGTTCAAAATGGTTTACCATAGAAGAAATAGGGAAGCTATGATGGGATGACATCAAGAGGAAAACAACCTTCTAAATCAAAAATCCGAGATTGTCAGAATCAGATCTGATTAATTTTTTATAGTGATGGCATAATTGACTCAGGCTATAAATGGTGGTGATATCCATGAATGAGATCAGCCGGATCAACCAAAGAGGAGCATGTCAGTAGTGGAAAATTTCATAAGTCAACATCCTCCATCAGTTAGAGGATCATCTAACATTGTTCTAGCTGAAGTGTGGATTAAAGAATTGGAGAATATTTTCGATGTCATGGAGGTGTTCATAACATTATACGGTTAGTCTTGATGTTAACCATTTTGACAGTGAAGCCTATCTGTGGTGGTTTATGATGAAAAATATTAGGGATACTGAGGAGTGTGATTCTGTTGATTAGGTTGAATTCAAAGGTATGTTTCTTGAGAAATATTTTCTTATGGTGGTTCTTCATAGGATGGAAAAATAGTTCATAGAATTGTGGTATGAGGATGACTTAGTGGCTGCTTATGAATCAAAATTCACTAGACTGGTAGGGTATGCTACAAATTTCATATGAGATTTTGATAATAAAATCAATCGTTTTTAAGATGGATTAAAGCCAAATTATGGAAGGTATTTATCTTCTCACGAGTTCAAAATTTATGAAAAACTTTTTCAATGTGCGAAGAAGGTGGAAATAGAGTTTTCTAATGATTAGGTGTTATTTTACAAAAAACTTAATAATAGGTCAAGGTGGATGATGAATGAGAAGAACACTTAAAAAAAGTCTGATGATAAAAAAATAAGCTTAAAATTTGTGAAAATTATGGTAAAAAGCACACTAGGGAATGACTTTTTAATTCTAGTAAGTGCTACTGATGTTGTAAAATTGGGCATAAGTCTAATAATTTCACTGAACAATATCAGGGTAATGGTATGACAAAATATGATTTCCATTCAATAAAATGTTTTAAGTTCAATGAAATGGGTCATTATGAAAATGAATGTCCAAAAAATTACCCAACTGTGGGAATGAAGTCGGACAACAACCAGAAAGGGGTGGTAAAATCTTTTGCAACTACTTCAGCAGATGTTGGTCCATCGAATGAAGTAGTATCATGTACATTGTTTGTTTATTCAGATTATTCCAAAGTGTTTTTTGATTTAGGCCCTTCACATTCATTCATTTCTGATAATTTTTCTAGTATATTGGTAATTCCATCTCAATATATGAATCATGAACTTATGTAAAAAACACCGGGAGGAAATGTTGAGACAAACATAATTTATAATAACCTTCATTTCCTTGTGCGTAGAAAGAACCTACCTTCAAACCATATCGAATTTCCTATAAATGAGTTTGATGATATTTTGGGTATGGATTGGCTTTTCATTTATCATTATATGTTTGACTGCAGAGCTAAAGCCGTTTCTTTTCAGAAATAATTTCAGTTTTTTTATAAGAATGAACCCTTATTTTGATAACATATCATGAAGCTGAGAAACTATTAACAGATGTAAATGAATGCTACCTTTCACATATTTATGAACAAAAATGAACTGTATAGATTAATGATGTGGTAGTAGTAAATGAGTACCTGGATGTTTTTCCTGATGAGTTTCCTGGTATTATACCTAACCGATATGTTGAATTTACTATTGACTTAATTTTGGTTGCGAATCCAATTTCAGAACCCCATAATCAAATAAATCATATTGAACTTTTAAAGTTAAAGAAGCAATTGCAAGAGTTGTTAGATAAAGGTTTAATTCGACCTAGTACATCACCATGTGGTGCTCATGTCATGTTTGTTAAAAATAAATATGGTTCAATGATACTTTTCATTGTTTAGAGAGCATTTTATAACATCACTATTAGGATAAAATATCATTTTCCTCATAACAATGATTTGTTTAATCAATTCTAGGGAGGTCAATATTTTTTGATGATTGACATGAAGTCGGGGTACCATCAGTTGAAGGTAAAGAAGCATACATTCTGAAGACCATGTTTTGTACTAGATATGGACATTATGAATTATAGTTATTCCTTTTGGGTTAACCAAGGCACCTGCTGTATTCATGGATATTATGAATAGAATTTTCCCCCAGTTCTTGGATAAGTTTTTGCTTGTGTTTATTGATGATATTTTTGTTTATTCCAGAAGTAAAGAGAAACAAGAAATTCATTTAAGCCTTTCCTTGAAAACCATAAAAGAAAATAAACTATATGAGAAATTCAGAAAGTATGAGTTTTGGTTACAAAAAATTTCATTCATTATATACATTGTTTTTAAAAATGGAATAATTGTAGATCATGGTAAAAACAATTTGTTGATGAATGTCCAAGACCCAAAAATATAACCAGGATCCATAGTTTTCTTTGTTTATAAGGTTATTACAATAGGTTTTTTGAAAATGTTTCACGGTTATCTAGCCCACCGACTAAGTTAACTTGTAAAGATTTTATGTTCATTTGTACAAAAAATGTGATGATTTTATTCCGAAATTGAAAAGAATATTGGAGAATGCTCTATTTTTGGAATTACCTTCCAGATATAGTGAATTTTTTATCTATAGTGATGCTTTGTTGAAAGGAATTGGTTATGTCCAAATACAGAATGATTAGGTAATGGATTATGTTTCATGTCAGTTGAAACCTCATGAGTTTAATTACCCTACACTTTATTTGTAAGTATCTGTTGTTTTTTTTATTTAAAAATTTTGAGGAGTCATCTGTATGGAGTAAAATTTGAAATATATAATAACCACAAAAGTGTAATAGTAGATTTAATTGAACCAACTAGTTTTACTTTGATTACATGGATATTTAATTTATTGTTACATATTGTTCATTGTTTTTCATGACTATGATATAATAATGTCCTAGATTATTTTTTGCATTGATAAGGTCATGGAAGTTCCCCACTATGATAAGAACCTTGAAATTCTATAACAATATTCTTAAATGTAGTTATACAATTGGATGACATACTATTATGGGACACATAACATGTAGATTTTCAGGTGTGAGTACTCGTAAGCAGATGATACTTCCTCTGAGAATGTTCATACTTGGTAATCTCCAATATATGAGATTATGAGAACGAAATCGGCAGTAGGAATTCCACATGTTTTAGTGTCATCAGATATTTTTATATGTGAGTGTGTGTAATGACCCTTAGAATTCAATATTATCATTAATACATGTCACAACTCGCACACTTTGATTTATTGATGAAAACCATCATGCATGCAGTTGGCGGGATATAGGGTACAATGGGTGCATCATGAGTGGCATGTTATTAATGGATAAGTCGAGGAACAATTTTTCCCTTCCATTTATGGATGTTGATATCGCATCCCTTTGATTTAAATAGAACCGTCACACAAAATTCTAGGCACATAGTGCAATGATGAGTTTATTTTAGGTAGTCAAAGAAAGTCGTGTAGAGCATAAAATTTGATTATACAATCATGAAACCTTCTTGATGAGATATTGTGAAAAATGGATTATATTACAAAGTGAGTGTTCTTATGTGATTTTTTTGTTTTGAATTTATGTTCTTTTTCTTGGGTTCCATGACACATTACTTGATAGTACTCTTGGACTTTAGGCATGCCCATCTAATGCCAAGGAGAAAGAATAATATAGGGTCACACACTATGTGTATTGGGTGGTCTCAGTTAAATTCTATTTGTATTTAATTAATGAAATAAATATTATTCTCAAGATATGGAATTATTTTATTCAAGTTAAAATGATCCCATAAATTAAATTAAATATATTTATTTATTTTATTGAACATTTAATAAATATTTATTTATAGTTTCTAAAAAAAATATTTATTTAAGACAATAAATTGTCTATTTATTTATTCTAGTGTTCAACAAATTAAAGTTAAGTTCAAGAAGAAAAAGGTCAGACTAGTAGTAAAATAATTATTTACAAGATGTTAAATAATTATTTAAGTAGTTTTCACAAATTAAAATAACACTACTTTTATTTTATGGTGTGGAGTTTTATTTATAATTCCATTTTCACAAGTTGTTACACTATAAATATTCACATGGTATTATTATTAAATGCATGGGTTTTCTCTAAGTTTATGAGTGTATTTAATTTTTTCTATGCAATTAAATATGTTAACTGAAATTCCATTCACATAAATAGATAAGCGTGCTTATTGTGCCACACACTACACCAAACGCCTGGTGAAATGAGTATTGTTGAGAAAAAAATTTCTCTCCCAAATCATCTTCTCTTTCCTCTCATGAAAGAGAGACATTCTTTGTGACTGAAGAACAAGCAATCAAGAACGACCGACACAAGACACTCTCTTCAGTACACTAGCACCCGAAGACCGAGTGGTGTCAATAGGAGGACATCAAAGCACGTTTGGATCCCCTCTAGAGGGATTATTGTTTGAATCAGAGTGGTTACATCATAGTTTATAATTATTTAAATATTTATTTGATGAATTACGCATTTAATAATTTATTTGTTTCCATTCAAGTTAATCATTCTGCAAAACTGAATCACTAGATCTATTCCTCCACTTTCATTTCTCTTTCACCTTGCAGAAACAATTGTTTCATATAATTTTGATTAAAATAAAATAGAGGATCTCATCTAGAGGTTCCAAAGTTTTCTGGCCATATAACACCAGAACACATGGTGTATATTCGGCAGTACACACCGTGTAATAAAGATTCAATGCATCAGATTTGTTTTCCAAAGCAAGACATGTGTCAAAGTCTTTCTAAGTCTTAAATGACTCCATGTATTTACAAGGTATAGGTGGAACTTGTTTTCTGAATTACACGCTGTGTGGCTTAATGGACACAATGTGTATTCCCTTCGGGTTAGGGATAGACCGTGTACCCCCTACACGGCTTGCCTGGCTGGAGAACTTATAACGAGGAACAATACGCCGTGTGGCTAACTCAACACCCCAAGTACTCTGATAATTTCTAAAGTACACTCATACATCATTTCCCTGGGATTTTACTTCGAATAGTTAGTGAAAAAATGTACAGGCCATATAGTTGGAACTACACTTTGTGTACTCATCCAAATTACACACATTTATTAAAATTTATTATTATATTATAAAAACCATTGAGCTATGTACCATCATGTGGGCATAAAGCTAAGGCACAACACATGATATGTTATTTATATATATGTGTTTAATTTAACATATGCATACGGTTTATCTCTACTCTTTGGGAAGTTATGAATAAGAATTCACCAGGTTTCCTCCAAGGCACAAGTTACATACAAATATATATTTAAATGAATATATTTGTATAAAATTATGATGGATGATAATGTCAAGGAAATTCATAAAAGGATTTAAGATAAAAGTATTGATTAATTAAAGGTGATAATTAATGGATTTGAGCATGATTTATCTTAAACAAGACTGATTAAAGAATTGAATGCTAGTTTTATTTATGCGTAAATATTATTGCATCTATGGATGATCATGAGCTATACCAAGACCATTTTATGTGGATGGTTTATTTTAATTTAGTTATTTGGATTAAATTTTTTGGCCTGAGAGCCTTCTCCCCATTAATATGTAGGGCCTAGGTGCCCAAGGATTCTTTTATGTAAAACCCCCTTTTACCCCTCACCAACATGTGAGTTAAAAAAAGGGCATATGTAATGGATGCTACTGCCAAAGATTGTGTAGGTGGTACAAGATATAGCCGAGAAGAAACTAATCCCCGGAGATACAGAGGTGGACAACTGTAATGGTGTAAACATGAACCAAAAAGGTTCAAGTTGTTTCTCACCTAGGTTATGATCAGTTTATCAACTGCTAGATAATTAACCACTATGAAAGCTCATGATCATTTTATTTATCTTATTTCTATCAGTTTCATGGTTTATCATTATGGATGTGTGTTCATGATCATATAATTAATGAATTAAACAATCATGCAAGATAGAACTAAAATAAACTAGACATATGCGTAAATATTATCTAAATATGGTTAATAAATTAAGTAATTTCCACTTAATATTAACAATAATGTGATAATGATAATAAGAAATTCATGCATAAGAGATAAAAATCCCTCAAACAAAATATTAAGGTAGACCAAGCCTTCCATTACTTGATTTAGGGCAATAATCAATAAAACTATGTGTTTGACCAACCCTTGTTGGGACACTTTCTTTTATATAGGAATCCCTTATGAAAGGTTTCAGGTTGAATTAACAATATTGCATAATCCCTTTCTATACTTGGTGTAATATTGGAGGTAAGAGTTGAGGAAATCCAAATTCATGATTTTAGGATTGGGGATTCCACTCAACAGATCAAGGAGCAGCAATACCGCAGTTGGGAAATACCTCCATACCTAAATACCTTCTAATAGCATGACCAACTCTTGTTGGGGTTATGTGAAGTGGAATATGGATCATTTCCAATAGAAATTCATGCCAGAATGGCCATAATTCCTTCTTATTTATTTATTTTTTGATAACCCCCATTTCAATCGATGAGGGGAACCCTTAAAAGGCCTATAGGATCAGATATTACAAGGACCGTAGGCTTAAGAGATTAAATGACTCAAAGGTCATAGGCAATTAAACAACACTATCTACAAGGAACTGCCCCTCCCCAGCATCTGCATTGTTGTAATAGCTCTCCACCTTCAATTGACCATTTAGCTAGGCTTCCCGTGCAAGCACATGATGGTCCTGATGGCATAGCCATACCCTCTAATTATGAAAATTCATTTGGCTCTACTCTGGTGAGTGCACCTGCTCTGTATCCTCTTCTAGGGCTGCTCTTTTTTTATAGTCTGTCTGGGGTAACTGCATGTGTCCCGAAGGCCTTGAGGTGGCCCGAAATACTTAATAGTGGCCCGAATTCCCTACTAACCTGAAGGAATGGGTGGCCCAAAATCCTTAATGACTCTAAGCCCAAACTGATGGCCCAAGGTGAATAGTTCCAACTGCTATAGTAGTGAACAATATCTACTATAGTGCATTCTATAGTACCCGTACATTGTACAATTCTACTATAGTACCAGTATAATATACAGTTCTGCTATAGTGCCCCCACGATGTACAGTCTGCTACAGTGCAACTAGAGTATAGCTACAGTACCAGAAATATGCCTCTACCTGGTTTTGAACTTGGGCCTCATGGAAGCACTTAAGGATACCTCACCAACAGGGCTGAGTCTCATGTGCCTCTAGAATGTCATGGAAACTATACATTCCACGTTCAATGGTTTGGGGCATTGGGACATGATAAAATAGCGGGAGACATAATAAAATTTATTATTTCTCAAAAAATGTAATCAAGAATGTACTAATGATCTTCCCTTTTAATTGTAGAATTGAAATAACAAGCTCATAAACAACACTATCCTTGCGATAAATTCTGGATAAAGACAACATCCTCACAGGCAATAACTTCCAGGAATGGTTTAGATGCCTTTGGGTTATCCTAAATGATGAACATCTTACTTGCTGAAGTAATCTTTACTTGGTCCGTCTATCAATGAGGCAAGGGATGAGGATTTCCTGGTCTATGAGAACCATTTGAATGACATAGTCGATGTTCCATGTCTGATTTTATCATTAATGACTAGTGAGCTCATGAAGTCTCCTAAAAACATGGATTCATATAGTATGCTCTAGCATCTCCGTGGTCTTTACCAGGAGAGTGAAAGACAGGAATGTTTTGAGATATCTAAGGCACTCTTTTTGTGTATTCTTCGAGAAGGTTCCCTAGCTGGGCCTCATGTAGTCAAGATCATTGGCTACATTGAGATCCTGAAGGTTCTAGGGATTAATCTCCCTAAATAACTGGGCACCAATCTCATTCTCGCATCACTCCCTCAATGATTCTAAAACTGTGTTGTCCATTTCAATATAAACAACATTGGGAAGTCTCTATATGATCATTTTAACCTCATTCTCCAAGTGGAAAAATATATAAAGCATGGAAAGCCATATTTCCTTATGGTGAATAAGATTAAAGGGAAGGAGGAGGGATTTAAGCCCAAAGCATCTTCACAGCCTTTCAATAAAAGGAAGATCAAAGGGGAGGCAATGGAATAGGAGGCTGTTTGTTTTGCATGCGGAAAGAAGGGCTGATGGAAGAAGAAATACACCTAGCCTATTAAGCAAGGGGAAGCTTCAAGGGTGTTTTTTATTGAATGCAATCTATCAGTTTCAACAAATTGGGTATTAGATATATCTTGTGGATCACACATGTATATCCAAATACAGGAATCAATTAGATTCAAGAAGATTGATCGAGGGGAGGTAGATCTACGAGCAACCAACAAAGCTAGACTTAGTGTTGTAGCTGTCGGGAACTACCACCTCATGTTTCCAACTAGGATGATCTTGGTGTTAAATGATAGTTTTTATGTGTCTTTTGTAACCAAGTTTTTTATCTATACTTGATATAGATGGATTTGTTTTCATGTTTGGAAATGAATGTTGCTTATTTTATAAATATTGAATTTGTTTTGTTATGGAACATTTATACAATGGTCTTAATATATTGGATTTCTCAAACCAAGTAATGAAAATCGATGACAATGATACATCACATGACTCATACCACACCCAACTTTGGCATCACATGCTAGGTCATGTAAATGAGAAACGCTTGAAAATGTTACATCAAGATGGATATTTCGTTTCATTTGAACTAAACCCACATGGCGTATGTCTTGCAGATTTACAAGGCAAAATGACCAAAGCCCCATTTTTTGGGAAAGGTGGAAGGACTAAAGAGCTTCTTTAATTGGTTCATACTGATGTGTGTGGACCATTTATAGTTGAAGAAAGGGGTGGTTATTCATACTTCATAACTCTTACTAATGATTTTAGTAGATATGGATATATCTAATTAATGAGGTATAAGTCAGATTCCTTTTATAAGTTCAAGAAATAGAAGAATAATTTTAAGAACCAGATTGTCAAGATGATTAAGAAACTCCACTCAGATCCTGGTGGGGAATATTTTAATCAGGGCTTCATTGATTACTTAAGAGAGTTTGGGATCCTATCCCAACTCACTACCCATTACACACCTCAATTGAATTGTTTAATTAAACAGAGTAACCGCACCATGTTGGAAATGGTGAGATCTGTAAAGTCTCAGAAATTCCTTGTAAATTTGTTTTAATTAAATTGGAATTTTATGAGTCGGCAAAAATTGATCGTGCGTGATTCCATTGCCTGGTGTGCCCGCAATGAATTTCTAAATTTGTTTTGAGTACGTTTAGTAAATGTGAAAACAGGTTTTTGTAACTTTTGAACCAGTACTCGAAATTGAAATCTGATAGCACTGTTGAACTCGCAGTGTCGGTATTCGCTTAAGGAGACATTCCCCTAGACCGTAGTAGGTAGTGGGTAAAAGAAATTTTTTCAATTTTTCATAGAAAAAAAAAGTTTAGCATTTTTATTTTTATTTGAAACCCCATGTGATGGTTATGGGGGTGGGTACCACCGAGAATAAAAACTCAAAAATTGAATTCTCATGGTGGAGACCACCCGAACCCATTTAATGGGAAAAAAGTTTCAACTTCCATAAATCAATGATGCCAAATCCCCATTTTATTGTTGGATCCAAATAACAATTAATGAGATGTGTCATCATTTTTAATTGTGCCAACATAATTGATCTACTTAATTAAAATTATGTTGGATTTTCATTTTTGGTGGAATTGCGAAAATGGTTGGCAATGGAAAATTTGGAGAGAACCTTGGAGGGACTCTTCACCCTCCAACGAAGAACGCACACCGGAATTGAAGAAAGAGGATGATGTTCGAGCCGACTTCAGAAGCGTCTTGTGGAAGCGACGAACATCGATGCCATTATCCCGAATGACTTCATCTCCTTCCACACGACCTCCATCAACAATCCTCTAAGCTAGGGGTTTAATTATGTGTGACTTTTGATTCCCACGTTCTTCCCTTCTAAACAAATAACGCGGATCAACTCTCTAACTAGTTGATTCATAGATGATTTTTTTTTGCAAGTTTGGGAATAATAATTACCAAAGGTTGTAGGTTATGGAATTCATTATACAAGTTTTTTTGAGCCACTTGCTACCACCGTAACGTGGAGGGTGTGGGCTAAACGAACATGGACAGACCTCTCCACAATTTTCTTGTGTTTTTGTTTTGTTCCTCGCATTGGATGAAGGCGGCGACCGAGGCCGGAGAATGGAAATGGTGGGACTTAGATACAAAGTTCGGCACACCACTGGCCACGACGATGGCGATGGTGCTCCTGAGGTAGCCCCTCAACCCCTACGCCAAAACGCGGCCCCTACGCGGCCCCCGCACCGCACATCGGGTTGCGACCTAGGCTTGGGTGCCCTGCATGGTCAAGGATTGACCCAGTGGGATAGACCGGACCTAGCAGGCTAGGTCGACACGAACTGGGTCAGACCAGACCCGGGCCATCTTCAACCCATTTTCACTCTTTCGGCATAACATTGGGATCAGGTGACCATTTGATGAACCGTCTATGGTGACAGAAACATTGGATCAAGACGGTCTTGTTGGTATACCCCCATGGAGTTTCAGATATAGTTGGGGTACAGTTGGGTTCGATCGAGCACGATTCCAATCGATCCCTCATGACTAAAAGGCTAATAACATACAGACAGGGCGTCTGATTGACACACCCTTTATTGCATTGAGACCCCTTTCACATGGAGTTCCTTTCGGATACTTCTTCATGGAACTTTGTGGTAGTTGGTGTATCGACTAGTGGATTGGGGAGAGGACCCTCCTAGAGATGAACCAGCTTAGTGTGGGAACCCTCTAGCTGGTTGTGGCGGTGTACTAGAATCCGGTGTGGCTTTAAAGATGTACTGGCGATGTACTAGGATCATGTGTGGGTCTGATGATGTAATGGAGATGTAATAGGATCATGTGTGGGTTTGACGACGTACAGGTGATGTACTAGGATCCTGTGTGGTTCTGACGACATATAGGCGATGTACTAGGATCCGTTGTGGGTCTGACAATGTACTGGAGATGTACTAGGATCTAATGTGGGTCTGACAACGTACTGAGGATGTACTAGGATCATGTGTGGGTCTGAAGACGTACTGGAATTATACTAGGATCATGTGTCTGTCTGACAACCTACTAGAGATGTACTAGGATCCTGTGTGGGTCTGACAACGTACTGGCGATGGACTAGGATCTTGTGTGGGTCTGACGATGTACTAGCGATGCACTAGGATCATGTGTGGGTCTGATGACATAATGGCGATGTACAAGGATCCTGTGGGGTTATGACGACGTACATGAGATGTACAATGATCTTGTTTGGTTCTGAAGACGTAACAGCAATGTACTAGGATATTGTGTCGGTCTGACAACATACTGACGATGTACTAAGATCCTTTGTGGGTATGAGGACGATTTAGGATCCTTTGTGGGTGTTCCTCTTAACAGAGTAAGATGATTCAATAGTTACATCTAATCATCTCTACTACTGTGACTAAGATATACCTCGTATGAGCTAATTATATACTTGTGTGGTACTTTCGTTCATGGAAACACGATGATGGTATTCTCATGTGTGGCGTACCTGTGTGGTACTTACCTTCGTGATTTTCCTTCCTTTTTTGGAATAGTTGAGCATTGAGATTTTGAGTTGGACCTTGTGTTTCCTCATGATTGAGATAGGTTTATGTGATAACATTGGTATATGTATGGGCATATACCTATGTAGGTTTGTTAGTTGTTTTCGTATATTGTGTGTTATCCTTGGTGGATTTTGTGAGACCTTGACGGTATCGAGGTCCCTACTGAGTAATGTTATACTCACCCCTACACAGGCTATGCCCGCATCTTATTGTGTTTGTTGCAGATGACATACATTGCTGACTGAGGAAGAGAGTACCAGGATTGGAGGTATCTTGGAGGTGGACCTAGACGAGGAGTACCGCAGAGATGACCTTCGGAGAACTCTACGTACCCTTCATGTAGGATCCTTGGCGGGTGTTCACATGAGCTTTTTAGTTTACTTGTACTTTATGTTTCTTGTACTTTCCAGTTGGGCTTGTATTCTAGCCCCTTTTACTTACTATACTCACTCTTTTTACTATAATGATTGCTTATGTTCATATCATACTTTGTGCTTGGTTGCATGAGTTTACTGGTTATAAAAGAAATTCCTTCCCCATTCTAGGGAATACACCTTCGGTGCTAGTCGCCAGCCCCTAGCCTATGGAAGGCGGGCTTGGGGTAGTCACGGCATGGGACCCGGGGGATGAGTCATGAAAAATTTGTATCTGAGGAGTTAGTTCTACCATATAACATTAGACTATGGTGTTTTTAATGGAAATATTGATAAGTGTAGTGATGGTGGTTATCAGTTTAGGGAATCCAGTGTAGGTGTAGTGGCCGACATATCCAAACACCGGGACCCTGACTTCTGATTTCCAACTCAGTGCATGAAAACACTAATTGTGTTTGTGTTTTCAAGATTATTCTTTGTGAACTCTGTGAGTCATCTCACCAGGAATAACATATTGACCGTGGTGTATGAAAGATCACTATCGTTGGCGGACTCAAATTATTAGTGTGATTTTGGGGTATGTAGGTGCAATAGAGTGGCTGACCAAGGTCGTCTCTCAATGTTGGAAGTGAATTAAAAAAACTTTTTAGTGGTATTCTAAAAATAAAATAAAAGAGAATAAAAACACTACATGAAAGGATGGGGGTTGGTTATATTTTATAAATTTAGAAGAAGTCTACTGGAATAAGATTGTATTTTTTTGTTTTTAGTTTGAAATGAATTTCGATTAAAATGACACAACAAGATGTTGTTTTTAGACTATATTTAAAAGACATAATATATCTAACTCTACCTCTTCAATCAATTGTTTACCATTATCATTTAAATTAACAACCACTTAATTATGATCCCTTAACTTGTTAACCCCCGAACCCTATGAGAATTAACCTTACCATAAAGATGAAGTGAATTAAACCCTAGGTTATCTTCAGAACATGTAATCGTAGCACCCTACATTGATTGATGTTCTAAGTGGTTAAGTCCTATTTAGGTTGTTCCTAAGAGAATTGGTGTTACTGTAGTTAAAAATCATAAAGATGAGTTAGTTCCAATGAGGGTTTAAAATAGTTGGCGCGTGTGTAATTATTATAGGAAACTAAATCAATCTACTAGAAAGGACCATTTCCCCCTCCCATTTATTGATCAGATGCTGGAGAGACTTGCTGGGAAAACACATTAATATTTCTTGGATGGATTTTCTGGATATGTTTTTTCCTATTTCTCCAGAGGATCAAGAGAAGACAACATTAACTTGTCCTTTCATTAGGTTTGCCTACCGAAGGATGCCATTTGGACTTTGCAATGCTCGAGGTTCCTTCCAGAGATGCATGGTGAGTATTTTTTTCTAATTTTATTGAGACCTGCATGGAGGTATTTATGGAAGATTTTACAGTGTATGGGTCTTCATTTGATGAATGTCTAAGTTGTTTGATAAAGGTGTTGAATTTTTGTATTGATAAGAATCTGGTCCTGAAGTTGTAAAAGTGTCATTTCATGGTAGAGCATGGAATTTTCTTAGGGAATGTAGTGTAAAAACATGGGATAGAGGTTGATAGATCTAAGGTATATATTATTTCATCCTCACCATATCCTTCATGTGTGCGTGATGTTAGATATTTCCTAGGGAATGCAAGATTTTATCAGCACTTCATCAAAGATTTTAGTAATATTGCTCTTCCTATGTCACGATTACTCCAAAAGGATTCTGATTTTTGTTTTATGATTCTTGTAGGAATTCCTTTTATGAGATAAAGAAGTGTGTAACCACTCCACCGATCATACATCCCCCATGGTGGGATATTCCTTTTGAGCTTATGTGTGACGACTCCAACTCCGTGGCTGGAGCTGTCTTATCTGAGAGGGTTAAGGGACATTCACATGTGATCGCCTATGCATTGAGGACATTGGATTCAGCCCAATCAAATTACATAACCATGGGAAAGGAGTTTCTTGCTGTTATATTCGCGTTAGATAAATTCCATTCATATTTATTGGGCACTGAAGTAGTTTTTTTCTGACCGTGCATCTCTGGGGTACCTCTTGAAGAAGCCAGATGCAAGGCCCAGGCTGATCTGATGGATACTCTTCTTTAAGAATTTGATATTGAGATGAAGGATAAAAAGGGGTCAGAAAACATGGTGGCAGACCACATGAGTAGGCTTACTCACACACTAGAGGATGACACCTTGGACTAGGTACCAATTCGGGACACTTTCCCCAATGAGCATCTTCATTCCATATCAGGTAAGCATCCTTGGTATGCAGATTTAGTTAACTACCTTGTTGCCTCTTTAATCCATGAAAATTTAAAGAAACATCAAGTCAAAAAATTAAAAAGTGAGTCTCAGTATTATTTTTGGGATGATCCATACCTATGGCGCATGTGTAGTGATCATGTTATTACGAGGTGTGTTTCTGATCATGAGTTAGAATCTGTTTTACCTTTTTGTCATACACTTTCTTATGGTGGACACTTTGGACCCCAACAGACAGATAGTAAAGTTTTGGACTCTGGATTATATTGTCCTAGTCTATTCCATGATGCCCATGTGTTTTTAAGTCATGCTCTCGTTTCCAACACACTGGGAACATTTCTAGGAGACATGAGATGCCCCCACAACCCATACTATTCTGTGAGATTTTTGATATATGGGGCATCGATTTTATTTTTCCTTTTATTAGTTACTTTGTTTTTTTGTACATTTTGGTTTTTGTTGATTATGTGAGTAAATGGGTGGAGGTTAAAGCCATTAGGACTGATCATTCTCATGTTGTTGTGGAATTTTTTAATGCATAGATTTTTGCAGGTTTGGAGTACTGAAGGGCATCATCATCGACCAAGAGACACACTTCTGCAATGGTAATTTTTCTTCCCTTCTTCGAAAGTATGGGGTGACAAATAAAACATCAACACCATACCACCCGCAAATAAACAGTCAGGCAGAGGTTTCAAATAGAGAATTTAAACAAATTTTATAGAAAACTGTGCAGCCAAATCAGAAATATTAGAGAAAGCGCTTGGATGATGCATTGTGGGATTATAGGACATCATACAAGACACCCATCGATATGTCCCCATTTAAATTTGTTTTTGGGAAAGTGTGTCATCTCCCAGTGGAAGTTGAGCATCGGGCTTATTGGGCTGTAAAGAAATGCAACATGGATTTGGCCCAAGAAGGAATCCAAAGGCACCTGCAAATTCCAGAGCATGAGGAGATTCTATTGTCTTCATATGAGAACTCAAGGCTCTATAAGGAAAAATCAAAGGTAGCTCATGATAGAATGATCCAACAAATGGAGTTTCATGTTGGAGAGAAATTCCTTCTCTACAGTTCACGACTAAAGCTAATGCCTGGTATGTTGCGTTGCAGACGGATATGTCCTTATGTTGTGACTAATGTTATTCCTTATGGTTCTGTGGAGATCACACAAGAGGACACCGGAAGGAGCATTAAAGTCAATGGGAAATGTTTGAAGAGATACATTGAGGGACTTCCTACTGATGGAGAGGATTTTATCACACTACATGACCCTATCATCACTTGAGCACATTAGTTTGTTCCTAACCCTTTAAATTTTTTATTCTTTGTCCTATTTACAATTATACATTTCATGTGCATATATAATCTCATGGGTTCACATTGAAGACAATGCAATATATTATGTGTGGGGGAGGGGACATTTTAGTTTAGTAATTTCAATTGTTTTCCTGTTTAAAAAAACAAAACAAAAAACAATTGTGTGTTTCTCAAATTTTGGGTGTTTATTTTTCAATTTTCTGTGTGTTTTTTGAAACTTTTGAGCTGAAATGATTCTCATCACCATTTTTAAATCCATATAAATAAGTGAAACAAATTTTCCCTTGAAACTATGCTTAAATTAATGCATAAATGACTTTGTTTCAAGCTCAAATATTTTGTAATTTCAGAAAAAGTACACTAAATTTTGAATCCCATGCCACATCTCACTGTCTTTATATTTGAAACCACTTTATTATGAGGCTTATGAACCATTACATTCATATTCTTTTCATTTACCTCAATTCCTGAGAGAACCAAACCATGCTTTATTTAAAAAGAATTTGATTTATTCTTGTAAAAACTTGAGGGATTGAGGTACTTATGTTTAAATGATTGAGGCATTTGTTTGGTATTAAATCCCCAATTTCAAATAATCCTTTTTTATAATGGAATACCTTGAACTTTTAATCCATTTAGAATATAGAAACCATGAAAAAAATATTATGTTATCCACATTAAAAGACAATTTTCCCTATCCAACCAACTCTTGAAATGAAATTTCATAATCTAGTTGAGATTAATTGTGGGGGAAGCTGTCTTGTGTTGTGATACCACATTTTTGTGATACTTCTGGTGAAAAATGAAATTCTAAAGAGATGTGTTTTCTGTTGAAGAAAAACATTATATTGAATGTTTTTCCTTTTTGGAGAATTCATGATAAAAGAAGTTGTGCCTTTATAGAGATTCTAATAGAGGGGGGAAGTTGTGCCTATCTGGAGCTTTCAAGAAAATCATGTTTGAGAAGATTGACATTTTAGTTGCTGAATGACAAATATTGTAAATCTTCCATGACTTTCCATGATGATGGAGATAAATTGATACTATGAGGATTAATGGGGAGACCATATTAAAGTGAAAATTCGATTAATGCAATTTTTCTTCAAAAAGAGTCAAGCCATCCTCATTCAGCCTCAGAGTTTTTCACATATAAATCCTACCAACTGAAATCCATAAAACAACCCTGGAAAGTATTCATGATAAACATATTCCCTTGAATCCAATAGGGTGGCGATTTAGGAATTTATCAATCTTATTATGACCCTTGTATGAGTTTGGATGAGAAAGACATTGCAAAAAAAATGTCATTTGTGTGATAGGAGAAAATTCAAGTGAGGTAAGTCTTTTGTGCATGGGAGGATAAATAAATTGAAAAAATATAGAATTATATAAATTAAGAACTTGAAATAATGGTTCTTTATGAGGCATGATATCTTTTGTTTCATGCTGTGTAATTGTTTGATCTCAAGGATATGTGTTTTAAAAATGGTTTTCATTTGATATTGATGTTTACTTGATATGTGGTTTTACCCAGAAGTGAAAAAGGGTAAGTGTGGGGAAGTTGATAAAATAATACTTTATTGAATATTTTATTGATAATAAATTACATAATTTCTTCACATTGTGCAAAATATGATCATTTATGAAATATTTTGGATCAGATCATTCATTTGAAAATTTAATTAAAATTACAGTTTTACACTTTTAAAATGCACTGTAGTATTTCACACTTATATATTTTAATATGAATTATTTTAACTTAATAGTGTGTAACAGTGTTCTAACTTAAGTTTCTACAACTTTTATTCAGGACACTAGAGCTAAAGAGCGCATTTGGATGGAGTAAATGGGAAATTAAGTCAATGGTGGGCTCGACTTGGAAGAATGGGAATGGGTTCTGTATTTGGGTCATAACTTCTTCATCCTTTCTTGGATTAGGCCCAACCATTAAGAGGAGATACATGACTCATTTTTGCGCAAATAATCTTTCTGGAAGGACAGTTCATTCATGCGTTTTTATGGTCAAATGGGCGGTGCAAGTTGGAAAAAAAAATATTTGGCCAAGATTCCCCATTCACACTTGAAGCCACACTGAACCTAGCTTCCCCAACACTCTATAAATTGATGTTTTTATCATTTCGTGGGGTTGGGGACATTCATTTGGAATTTGAGGGAAGTGGATAAGTGGATCCATTCCAATTCTCCAACCATTTCAATAAGGGTTGCTCTTGAAGCAAGGTTCCCTTCAACGAAGCCTTCTTCTTCTCCTTCATGTGGTAATTCTTTTGTTTTTGTAAAAAATTTCTGTGTACTTATTTTATTTATTTTATTTTCTTCTATTTTATTCAAATTTCTTCTTCTCTTAATCTTCTTATTTGGGCTGGAATTTTTCAGTAGAAACGTGATTGGGTTCTACCCTTTCTAAACCTGTGCACATGCAAAACGTTTCTACGATGACTACACCGCCCATGGAAGAGTAGTTATTTTTAGTAATTGATCAACATATATCCTTATAAATTCATTTATTTTGAATCCATGTGCTATTGTAATTCACATATTATGATCTATTAATTGAGTTTTTAATTTAAATGAAAATAAGCAAGCAATTGAATAGTTAACACAAAACACCTGAGGTCGGGAATTGTGTGAACTGTGAGAGCGAAACCTTAACCGGTAATTCAAAACCACATGGTATTAATTTTTAGAGATCAAAAATAATCCCTAATCTCAATTAGACATAATTTTTAGAATGGATATGTGCCTTAATTTACCACTGACCATAAGCTATCCTTAGAACATCAATCAAAGAAGGGTGCTGCGATTAACTGTTCTAAGGATAGATTATGGTCAATGGTAAATTAAGGCATATATACATTTTGTAAATGAGAACTAATTGAGTTTAGGGATTATTTTTGAACTCTAAAAATTAATTCCATGTGGTTTTAAATTACCGATTAAGGTTGCGCTCTAACAGTTCACACAATTCCCGACCTCGCGTGTTTTGTGTCAACTAATCAATTGCTTGCTTAGTTTCATTAAAATTAAAAACTCAATTAATAGATCATAATATGTGAATTACAGTAGGTCATTGATTCAAAATAAATGAATGTAGAAGGATTGAGGTCGATCGATTACAAAAAAGAACTACTCTTCCATGGGCGGTGTAGTCATCGTAGAAACGTTTTGCATGTGAAAAGGTTTATAAATTGTAGAACCCAATCATGTTTCTACTCAAGAATTCCAGACCAAAGAGGAAGATTAAGAGAAGAAGAAATTTGAATAAAACTGAAGAAAATAGAATATATAAAAGAAATAAAAATAAATTTATTACAGAAACAAAAGCATTACAACACGAAGGAGAAGAAGAAGGCTTCGTCGAAAGGATCCTTACTTAAAGAGCTACCCTTATTTAAATGGTTGGAGAATTGGAGTGGATCCACTTCTTCTCTTCCCTCAACTTCCCAAGGCACGCACCCAACACCATAAAATTATTAAAACACCAATTTATAGAGTTGTGGGAAGGCTAGGTTCAATGTGGTTTCAAATGTGAATGGGGAATCTTGGCCAAATATTTTATTCCAGATTGCACCGCCCATTTGACCACGAAAATGCATGAATCAGCTGTCCTTCCTGAAGAATGATTCGTGCGAAAACGAGTCATGTAGATTCTCTCAATGGTTGCGCATTCTCCAAGCACGGATGAAGATGTTATGTCCCAAATACAGAACCCATTTCCATTCTGTCGAGTCCTTCTCACCATTGACTTAATAGTCCATTTAATCCATCCAAATCCACTCTTTAGCTCTAGTGTCCTCAATAAAATATTTAGAAAATTATGTTATGAACATTGCTACAAAATATTATGTTCAAATAATTCATATTAAAATATTTAAGTCTGAAATACTACAGTGCATTTCAAAAGGGTAAAACTGGAATTTTAATCAAATTTTCAAATAAATGATCTAATCCCAAATATTTCATAAATGAACATATTTAGAACAATGTGAGGAAATTATGTCATTTATTATCAATAAAATATTCAACAAAGTAGTGTTTTATCAGCGCACCTATTTTTTTCTGGATGCTTCCATATAGACAGCCAGCTAGGGTTCCGAATATAGTCTTCTCTGATAGCCCACAGAGTGACAAGGCCTCAGTGAAGGGTCCTCTTCCAGTAGAGGCACCAACAGTACCATTACCCATTAGGACACTAATGCCACTGGCCCCAGTAGTATAGGGTGCATGCCTCTTGAGCTTGTTGCATGAGTTACAGCGCTTGAGGCCACCCAGGTTCATGGGAGAGATGTACCCACATGCGGCTGAGGATTGGTTGGAGGCCGTAGTGAGAGTCCTCCGATAGGTTGGGACAATAGCTAATCTCATGGAGATCTTTGCCACCAGTCCTCTACAAGAAGCACCAGGAAGATAGTGGATCTTGATGCTATAAGTTCACGACGGGTTGACACTTCTCTGGACAGACTTTAAGAGCCTGTTTCTAGAAAAGTTTGTCCCAACAAATCTTCACGCAATGTGCATACAAGAGCTTCTTCATATGCAGCAAGGAAGCATGATTGTGGCTCAGTATTCAGTGAGGTTCACTGAATTCTCATGCTCATCCACTGATATGGAATGAAACCCATTATTTAGGGCCCGAAACTTTGAGTAGGGACTCGGGAGGGAGATCATGGCTTTGACGATTTCTCTCAGAATCCCGACGCAGGAGGGGTGTTAGAGCGAGCCCTCTTAGTGGAATGTTTTCTTGCTGAGGAGTCTCCAGCAGCAAGACCCACCAAATGATGTCACATAGCAGAGTATTTTTCAGCTGGCAGAAGACAGATTTCACAGAGGTCCAAGAGGACTAGACCTACTGGTGGATGACAGAATGACTCAGGATCGGTTGTGTGGGGTACCCGAGACAGATCCAGTTATGCAAGGAGCAGGCAGTGTTACGCATGTGACAGGCAGGGTCACATGGCTTGTGACTATTTGACCCATCTTATGGATGATTAGAGGAGGGTAAAGGGACTAACCAGGTAGAGACAGAGGTTCGACCGAGAAGGTCAGCAGGGAAAAGGTGGACATTGTAGAGGAGCTGCCCGTGTAATTGGCGTTAGGTGACGATTCAAGGTGTTACCGCCACCACCACATGGTGGTCCACCCTGACCACATGGAGAAAGTGAACAGGGGCGAACTCAACTCCAGGCAGTTGAGGCCTATGACCATGGCTCTTCGTAGATGATACGAGTTACAATCTGTGTCTATTCCACCTTAGTTAAAGTACTTACAGATATAGGTTCCGGACATTCTTTTTTTTCACTTCCCTTGTTCAGAGCTCTATGTTTCTGATGGAACCGTTTAATCAATCCATACGGCTAGATACTTCTATGGGATATGATTCAATGATTATGCACTAGTGTCGGCAGTGTGAGCTTACTCTAAGAGGCGAGATCTTTGGTTGGGATCTCCTAGTAATGGTGTCGAGGCCTTACGACGTCATCTTAGGTATGGACTAGTTATCAATAGTCCATGCTCAGATTGATGATATAAGGTGAAAATTACAATGTGTCTGCATGGATGGGACCATGTTTAACTTCACCAGAGAGAAGGGAGCCTTTTCAACATAGGATGGACATACTCAGAGGAGAGTGCAACCGATCATTCATTAGTTGGCTAGACTTACCCTCAGAGCGGTTGATGTGGAGAGTCCGAGTTATCCTATAGTGGTGGACCAGTATACGAATGTCTTCCTTGAGGTTGTTCCAGGTCTAACACCTCACAGATAGGTGTACTTTTACATTGAATTGTACCTTGATATAACATCGATATCTACACCAGCATATCAGATGGCTCCCGCGGAGCTTCATGAGCTTTCTAGTATAAGAGGAGGACATATAAGGTAAGAGATTCATTTGGCCCAGTGTATCTCCTTGGGAAGCCATGATTTTCTTCAACAAGAAAGAATATGGGAGCTGGAGACTTTTTTTCAACTATCAGCGCCTGGACCAGGTGACCGTGAAGAGAGAGTACCCACTTTCGAGGATTGACGACCTCTTTGATCAGCTGAAGGGAGCATGGTGGTCCTCGAAGATAGACCTCATATAAGGCTATCACCAGCTCAAAGTATGAGACGAGGATGTACAGAATATGGATTTCAGATGTTGGTACTACCACTATGAGTTCTTGGTTATGCCTTTTGGCGTAACCAATTCTCCAGTAGTGTTCATGGGACTCTTGAACAGGATCTTTCAACCATATCTTGATCACTTTGTGGTGGTCTTCATCGATGACATTCTGATCTAATCGGCTACTGAGGATGAGCCTGCTTATCATCTGCAGACAGTTCTGGACAGACTCCAAGGGAACCTACTTTATGGTAAGCTCTTGAAGTTCTAGTTCTGGATCCGAGTGTTTCACTTTATGAGAAATGTCATCTCGGAGGCTGGAGTTGCGCTGGATCCAGTGAAGATTGAGGTGGTATTTTCATGGTAGAAACCCAGGAGTGTGATGGAAGTAGAGAGATTCTTGGGTATGGCTGGATACTACCGGAGGTTTTTGCTAGATTTCTCCAGAGTTTCAGCACATTTATCAGCATTGATGAAGAAGGGGAAACCCTTGGTGTGGTTGGATATATGCCAACAGAGTTTCTAGGAGATGAGGAAGAGGCTGACTAGAGACCCATCTTTAGGATTCCTGAGGAGGGCGTAGGGTACGTAGTCTACTACGATGCATTAGGGACCGAGCTCGTATGTGTCCTGATGAAGGAGAGAACAGTGATCGCATATGGTTCTCAATAGATGAGATAACATGAGAAGAACTACAATACCCATGACTTGGATTTTGCAGCATTGGTCTTCACTGTGAAGATGTGGCGACATTACTTGATGGGTAAAAATTTTACAGTCTACTTGGATCACAAGAGTCTTAGGTATATCTTCTATCAGAAGGACCTGAACCTGAGACAATGACTATGGATTGATTCCCTCCAGGACTATGACTTAGAGATAGTCTATACTCCTGGGAAGGGAATCGTAGTAGGAGATTCACTCAACATGAGAACTAGTATACAACTGCTAGGTGAAGGGATAGGGAAACTGGCCGCTTTGCAGATATCCTTTGTGGATTGAGATGGAGCAATGTTTTTTCAGTCACTTACAGTCACTCCCTCACTTATTCAGTGAATCTGGGTGGCACAACATGGGGATACTGACTGCGATTCTTGACGTGCTCAGATATCCACAGGGCATGCACCAGATGAATGTTTTGAAGGTGGGGAGCAAATCATTCTCTTTAGAGGACGTACCATGGTACCAATGTCAAATCAACAGGAAGTGTCGAGGGAGTTCCACACATCCCCTCTAGCGGTATATCCAGGAGTTTCAATGATGTACCCGGATCTCTGAGGACAACACTGGTGGTTGGGAATGAAGAAAGTAGTAGTAGAGTTTGTCTCTCGGTGCCTCACTTGTCAGCAAGTGAAGGCTGAGCATTAGGTACCAGCTGGCTTGGTTCAGCCTTTAGAGGTCCTAGAGTGGAAGTGGGATGGGATATTCATGGACTTCGTGATAAGACTGCCACGTATATCTAGGGGTCATGATTCTATTTGGGTGATTGTCGACTGACTCACAAAGTCGGACCACTTCCTACCGACCAGAGAGTAGGGTTCAATAGAGATCTTGGGACGCCTCTATGTGAAAGAGATTGTGAGGATACATAGATTACCCTTGATTATTGTCTCTAATCGTGATAAACGACTCACTTCCTGGCTATGGAAGGGGTTGCAGGAGGATTTCAAGATGCAGATTCATTTGAGCACCACCTTCCATCCTCAGACAGATGGCCAGACTAAGCAGACTGTTCTGACCCTCAAGGACATGCTACATTCTTTCATCCTCGACTTTGGTCACATCTGGGAAGATCACCTGCCCTTGGTGGAGTTTTCATACAACAATAGATATCACTCCACCATTGGGATGTCACCTTTTTAGGTGTTGTATGGGTGAACTTGAAGATCACCTTTGTGCTGGATTGACCCAAGGGAGTTAGCACTCATGGGGCCAAAGATGGCACATGCTACCACAGAGAAGGTTTAAATCATCCAAGAGTGGATGAAGACTACCCAGAGTAGGCAGAAGTCTTATGCCGACAGGACAAAATGTCCTTTGGAGTTCGAGGATGGCGACCACGTCTTTCTACGGGTCTCACCTCGATGCGGTTTGAGGGTATTTGGTCAGGGCGTCAAGTTATCATCAAGGATCATCGGACCCTTTCAGGTCCTCATCATAGTTGGCAAGATGGCTTACTACCTAGTACATCCCCCTCAGTTACACCGGGTTCATGATGTCTTCTACGTCCCAGCTGAGGAGATACGTGCATGACCCATCTCAAGTCATCGACCACGGCAGACTGGACATCGATGATGGGGTGACATTTTTGGAGGTTCTAGTGGAGATTTAGGATAGACAGGAGTAGGTCCTTCGTGGGATGTCGATACCTCTGGTGCACATTCTCTGGCATCATAGGAACCTCCAAGAGAGAAAATGGGTACAAGAGGCTCAGATTCATGCCCAGTACCCCCACTTGTTTTCCTAGTTTTTTGATGTGGTGTTCGGGGATGCAAAGCCCTGAGGTGGGGTGAATGTAAAGGCCCGGAAATTCCGTGTAATTTTTTTTAATTAAATTGAAAATTTACGAGCCCGTGAAAATTGACGATGTGTGATTCCAATTCCTGGTGTGCTAGGAATGAATTTATGAACTTTTTTGGGGTACGTTCACTAAACTTGCGAGCGGGTTTTGTAAATTTTGAACTGGTGCTCATAATTGAAATCTGAGAGCACCGTTGAACTTGCAGGGAGATCTTTACCTCGGCCGCAGTAGGTCATGGGTGAATGGTCGTTTTTTACCTTTTCTTGGAAAGAGAAAAATAAAAATTTATTAACATTTTTATTTCTATTTTAAACTCCCATGTGAAGGTTATGGGGGTGGGGACCACCGAGCATAAAACCTCCCAAATTGAATTCTAGTGGTGGGGACAACCCAAACCCCTTTAATGGGAGAAAACCTATCAACTTCCACAAATAAATTATGCCACCTCCCCATTTAATTGATGGTTCCAAATAAAAATTAATGAGATGTGTCTAGATTTTTAATTGTGCCAACATAATTGATCCACTTAATTAAAATTATGTTGGCATGTCGTTTTTGGTGGAATTGGGGAAAGGGTTAGACAAGGAAAATTCTAAGTGAACCTTGGAGGGAATCTTCATCCACCAGGAATAACACACACCAAAATTGAAGAATGATGATGATGTTCGAGCCGATATCATAAGTGTCTTGCGGAAGCGAAGAATTCCGATGCCATTATCCCCAACGACTTCGTCTCCTTCATCGTGACCTACATCAACAAACCTCCGAGGTAGGGGTTTAATTATGTGTGATTATAGATTACCATGTTCTTCCCTTATAAATATAGAATATGGATCAAATATCTAACTATTTGATCCATGGATGATTTATTTTTGCAGGTTTGGGAATTTCCCTTATCAGAGGTTGTCGGGTTTGGTGTTCTTCATACATGTTTTATTGAGCCACTTGCTACCGCCCTAACGCAGAGGGTGTGGGACAAAATAACATGGCTCAAACTCTCTGCATTTTTCTTCATTTTTCATTGTGTTCCTCGCATTGGAAGAAGGTGATGAACGGTGCCAGTGAATGCCACGAGCGGGACTCAGATACGGTGGTCGGCACACTGCCTGGCCCAATGAAGGCGAAGGTGCAACCATCATTTCCCTGACGCCCCATAGCCCACGCATCACACTATGGCCCTCACACCGCCCCACAGCCCCCGCACCGCCCCTGGGCCCTTGCGCCCAACCATGACCCGCGCACCGCCCCCCGGCCCTCGTGCCGTACACCTACCCCCGCGCCGCCCCGCAGCCCTCGTGCCGCCTCGCGGCCCCCCTGCCGCACCGTAGCCACCCTGCCGCACCGCGGACCACTGTCCAGGATGGGCCTCTCAGGGAGGGCCACCCAGTATAGGCCGAGCGGGACCCAGCAGGACGGGTTGACCTGAACCGGGTCGGGTCGGCCCCGACAGGGTCGAGCCGGGTCGGTCTGACCTTGTTGTACCAGACCCAGGCCAACTTCAACACATTTTTTCTCTATCGGCCATAACTTTGGCATTGGGAGTCCGTTTGACGAAACGTATGCGGTGCCAGAAACCTTGTAGAGAGACAGTCTTTTTGGTATTCCCTACTGGAGTTTCAAATATAGTTGGGGTATGGTCGGGTTGGATTGAGCACGAATCCAACCGGGCCCTTGGGACTAAAAGTTTGATAACATACAGACCGGGCATCCGATTGATGCACTATCTATTGTGTTGAGACCCCTTTGATGTGGTGGTCCATTTGGATACATCTTCAAGGTACATCCTGGTAGTTGGTGTATCGACCTGTGGATTTAGGATCAGACCCTCCAGAAGATGAGCAAGCATAGTGTGGGAACCTTGTAGCTGATTTTCACGATGTACTAGGATCGAGTGTGTATCTGATGACGTAAAAACGATGTACTAGGATACTATGTGGGTTTGATGACATATTGGAAATTTTCTAGGATCATGTGTAGGTCTGACGATGTACTGGAATTGTACTAGGAAACTGTGTGGGTCTGACGACATACTAGCGATGTAGTAGGATCATTCATGGGTTTGACGATGTACTGGTGATGTACTAAGATCATGTGTGGGTCTGAAGACATACTGGCGATGTACTAGGATCTTGTGTGGGTCTAATGATGTAATATCGATGTACTAGGATCTTGTTTGGCTCTGACGACGTACTGGAGATGTACTAGGATCATGTGTGGGTCTGAGGACATTCTGGCGATGTACTAGGATCCTGTGTGAGTCTGAAGATGTACGGGCGATGTACTAGGATCATGTGTGGGTATGACGACACACTAGCGAGGTACTTGGATCTTGAGTGGGTATGATGATGTACTGGTAATGTACTAGGATCTTGTGTGGGTCTGACGATGTACTGAGGATATACTATGATCCTCTGTGGGTCTGATGATGATTTAGGTTCATTCATGGGTATGCCTTTTAATAGAGTAAGATGATTCAATCATCACTACTACTGTGTATAAGATATACATGGTGTGAGCTGAGTATGTACCCATGATGTGCTTTCCATAATGGTAATACATTAGAGGTAGTCTCTTATGTGGTGTACATGTGTGGTACTTAACTTCGTGATTTTCCTTCCTTTGAGGAACAGTAGAGCTTTGGGCTCTTGAGTTGGATCTTCTGTTTCCTCATGATTGAGATGGTTTTACTTGATAACATAGGTATATATATGGGAATATACCTATGTAGGGTTTTCAATTATTTTTATGCTATGTGGTATATCCTTGGTGGAATTTGTTGGACCTTTAGGGTCTCGGGGTCCCTACGGTGTAACATTATACTCACCCCTGCACAGTCTATGCCCGCACCTTGTTGTGTTTGGTGCAGATGACAGACAATTCTGACTAAGGACGAGAGTACCAGAATTAGAGGTAGCTTGGAGGTAGACCTGGACGAGGAATACCACATAGATTCCAGTTCAATATCATTACCTACCATTTAGGTAGTATCCTTGGTGGGTGTTCACATGATCTGTTCAGTTTACTTGTACTTTCAGTTTCTTGTACTTTCTAGTTGGGCATGTATTCTGGCCCCTTTTACTTACTATACTCACTATTTTTACAATACAGTCTGCTTGTGTTCGTATCTTGTTGTGTTCTTAGTTTCATGAGTATGTAGGTTATAAAGGCCATTCCTTCTGATTTTTAAGGAATACACCTTTGGTGATAGTCTTCATCCCCTTGCCTATGGAAGGCGTGTTTGGGGTAGTAACGGCACGAGCCCTGGGGGACGGGTCATGACAAGATCAATGACGAGTCATGCAAGTCTTCTATTATCCTTTTAGGGGTATGCATTATAAACAGTAGCACATATACTAAAAAAGTACCATCCAAATCGATAAATGGTATTCCATACAAGTTCTAGAGGAGGAGAAAATCCATGTTATTGAATTTACATGATTTGGGTGGCGATGCATTTTTTATTACCTATTTAGGTAACAAACTCGCACCCTGAGGCACAAAGTGTACCCATATAGTATATCCCTAGGAAACAAAGCCATATTATTTACATAACCCCTCAACGAAAAAGTTATAGTGGCATGAAAATGCATATTTTGTGAGAGGGATCTCATCTCGAAAAGATATAGTGGTAGAAAGATAGACTTCAATGATGTCGAGGGTCAAGGTACACAAGAGTTGGTACAGGAACAGATTCCAAAGAGCCCCATGGAAGCAAAATCTATTCTAGAGACACAAGTACTACATAGGAGTACAAGAGAGGATAGAGAACTAGAATGGTATGGATTTATAGTTACCGAGGATGGTGACTCATTATTAGTTGATAATAATGATCCTCTAACCTACAAGGAAGCAGTAAGTGGCATAGACATTTCCAAGTGGCAAGAAGCCATGAATTCTGAAATGGATTCCATGTACCAAAACCAAGTCTGGTTCTTGGTAGATCCTCCTATTCATGTAATGCCATTTGGTTGCAAATGGGTATTTAAGAAGAAAATTGACATGGATGGACTAGTCAATACCTATAAAGAATGACTAGTTGAAAACATGGTTCAAAAACGACATGGAACTGACAATGATGAAACCTTCTCACCAGTTGCAATGCTGATGTCCATCATAATTATACTTGACATTGCAGCTTACCATGACTATGAGATTTGGAAAATCGATGTACAAATAGAATTCCTTAATGGGAACCATTAGGATTATGTCTACATGACACAACCTAAAGGGTTTGTAAGACCAAAGGATTCCAATAAGGTATGAATTTTATAGAAATCCATTTACATATTAAATAAATAATCCAGGTAATGGAATATTCGTTTTAATGAAGCCGTAAAAGAATTTGGTTTTATAAAAAATTAATGTGAGTCTTCTGTCAAAAAATGGTCTAGTGGGAGTGATGTCCTTTTCCTAATAGTATATATTGATGACATATTACTTATTGGAAACGAGATACCAGTCCTATAGTCTGTTAAGTCATGGTTGAATCAATACTTCTCCATGAAGGAATTGGGAGAGGCAGCATATATTCTTGGGATCAATAACCATCATGATAGATCCAAGAGATTGTTGGGATAAATTCAACGTACATACATTGATATGATACTGGAGAGATTCAGTATGGAACAATCCAAGAGGGGATTGGTGCCAGTGTCACATTGCATTCATCTTTCCAAGAAAATGTGTCCTCAAACACATGAGGAAATAATGATAATGGCCAAGACTTCTTACACATCAGCAGTTGGATCTGTCATGTATGCCATGCTATGTAATAGGCTGGATGTCACCTACACATTGAGTGTGTTGGAAAATATCAAGATGTCCTAGGTAACCACCATTGTATGATATTCAAAACAATCAAAAATTATTTGAGGAAAATTAAGGATATGATCCTGGTTTATAGAGGAGATGAAGAACTAGTCGTCATATGATATGCAGATTCTATTTTCAATACTGATCTAGATGTCATGAAGTCACAAACGGGATACATCTTCACTTTGAATGGAGGTGCAGCGAGCTAGGCGAGCACAAAGTAGAGTGTGGTCAAAGATTCAACAGTAGAGTCTAAGTATATCTATACTTTTGAGGAATATAAAGAAGCAGTTTGGATGCAAAGCGTCATCCAGGATCTATATGTGAAAACTAAAAGTATATATCCTATCACATTGTTCTATGATTATACTATAGTGGTGGCTCTTTCAAAAGAGCCAACGTTACATCAGCGGACAAAGAACATTCTTCGGAAGTATCATCTCTTGAGGGATTTTTCTTAGAGAGGTGACGTTGTAGTGAGAAGTATTTTTATAGGAGACAACGTGGGAGACCCCTTGACTAAAGCCTTGAATCAGCAAAAACATGATCATCATGTGAGTTTTAGCAGACTAAAGGTCATAGGCAGTTGGCTCTAGTCCAAGGGAGAGTTTGTAAGAGTTAGTTCTTAGATCCAACTGGTTTTACTTTGATTACATGGATATTTAATGTATTATTACATATTGTTAATTGTTCAACATGACTATGATGTAATATTATCCTTGAGTATTTTTTTCATTGATAAGGTCATGGTAGTTCCCTGCAATGATGAGAACCATGAAATTCTATAACAATATTCATATATATAGGTCTACGTTTGGATGACATACTATGATGGGAAACATAGCAAGCATACCGTCAGGTGCAAGTACTCATAAGCAGATGAGACTTCCTCTCGTGAAGTTTGTACTTGGTAATATACAATATAGGATATTATGATAATAGACCCGCTAGTAGGAATTCGTCATTTTTTAGTTTCCTTGGATATTTCTATCTTCAAGCGTGTGTAATGATCCTTAGTCATTAAGATTATCATTAATATGTGACACGACTCAGACACTTTGATTTACTGATGAAAACTATCATGAAGGTAGTTGGCAGTACGTAGGGTACATTGTGTGAATCATGAGTGGAATGTTATTAATGGATAAGTCTAGGAAGGATATTACCCTTCCATTCCTAGAATTTGATATCTCGGTGCTTTGATTGAAATAAAATTGTTGCATAAAATTCCATGGCTAGGGTTTAGTAATATGTTTATTTGAGGTAGTCAAAGAATTATGTTTCAAGAATAAAACTTGATGAAACTATCATGAAACCTGCTTGATGAGATATTTCAATAAAGGGATTAAATTAAATTTTGAGCGTTCATATGTGGATTTCATTTGTGAGACTTTAAATTCTTTCTCTTGGGTGCCTTGACACGTTTCTAGACAATCCTCTTGGACTTTAGGCAAGCCCGCCTAATTCCAATGAGAAAGAATCCTAGAGGGTCACACAATAAGTATTTTTGGTTGTCTCGGTTAAATTATATTGAAATTGAATAAATGAAATAAATATAATTCTCAATACTGTGGAATAATTTTATTCCAGATAAAATGATCACATAAATTAAAAAAATATTTTTTTTCTGAACATTTTATAAATATTTATTTACTAGTATGTAAATAAAATATTTATTTAAGAGAATAAATTATTTATTTATTTATTTGAGTGTTCAATAAATGGAAGTGGAGTTTGAGTGGAACACAGTCGATCCAGTAGAAAAATAATTATTTTCAAGACTCTAAATAAGTATTTAACTAGTTGGCACAAATAAAAATATTGCTGTTATTATTTTGTGACGTGGAATTTTATTTATAATTCCAATTTTTACAAGTTTTCACACCATGAATAATGACAAGGTATTTTTATTAAATGAATGTGTTTTCAATAAGTTCATGAATGTGTTTAATTCTTACTATGTAATTAAATATTGAAACTAAAATTCCATGTATATAAATAGACAAGTACGCTTACTGTGCCACACACTACACCACATGCCAGGTGAATAGAGAATTGTTGATCCAAAAAATTTCTCTCTTGAATCCTCTTATGTCCCCACTCATAAATTATAGACTTTCTTCCAGACCTTTGATCAAGCAATCAATAATGACCAATACAAGACACTCACTTCACCGTAGTAGCACCCGAAGAACGAATGATGTCGATCAGAGGCCATCAGAGCACATGTGGATCAACGCTAAATGGATTCTTGTATGATTACTTAAAAGTAAAATGAGATAATAAGAAGGGGTCATTCATGAAGATCAACATCTTTAACAAAGAAAAATACCCATGATTCCGGTATTGTTTTTCATTATGAAATTAATTAAATTAATTATAAACATGATGTGCAAGATCCTCTTTAAAGGATTCATGCCATATTCTTCTTTATATAAATCATTAATTATATTCCATAGGGACTAGATTTCGTCTTTGTATTGATCCAAGAATAATCATTCATCATGGTAAAAATAAAAGATGGGTCCTTTCCCAACCATGCTTTTGTTACACCTGGAACCTTCGAAAAGATTGAAGTATATTTTTACTAAGATATAATCTAACATGAGACATGGGAGATGGATGAAATTAATCAAGGATTATGATTTCATGATTCATCACCATCCAAAAAATAAAATAAATTGGTTAAGGCTTTGAGTCATAAAAGTAATTATACATTAACCATGTTATATTTGGAATGAGATCCTTTGATTAACGATTTGGTGAACTTTGTAATAGAAGTAGTTGGGGTAGGAAATTCATCTTTTTTTTAACTGGAAGTAAAATAATCTCTATCAGATAGAATTATGAAAGCACAGAAAGAAGACAATGAGTTGTAGAAAAAGGTAGAGTTGGTTTTGAAGAGTATGTTGCCTGAATTTAACATTGATAATGATTGTATTTTGAGATTTGGAAAGAGGTTATATGTGACTTGTGATTCAAATTTGAATAAAGAGTAATTTTGTGAAGCTCATAGTTCTCCATTTTCATTTCACCCTGGTAGTACTAAGACGTATATTGATCTTCGGGAGTATTACTAGTGTGATGGAATGAAAATAGATATTGTTGACTTTACTATAAAGTGTTTTATTTGTAAAATAGTTAAAGAAGAGTAGCAGTTACCGAATGGGATGCTCCCCCCATTACCAGTTCCTGATTGGAAATTAGAAAATATATTCATGGACTTTGTTGTGGTATTTATGAAGACATATCAATGTAATAATGCAATCTAGGTTATTGCTGATCGATTGACTAAATCTGCTCATTTCCTACCAATTCGAGATACTTTGTATCTAGATGAACTTTCTCAGTTTTATGTTAAAGAGATAATCATGTTGCATGGAGTTCCCCTCTCTATTGTATCTGATCATGATCCCTGGTTCACTTATTACTTTTGGAATGGCCATCAAAAGTATTTGGGTACTGAATTAAATTTTAGTATAGCTTTTCATCATCAATCATATGGGTAGTCAGAACGAACAATTTAAACATAATAAGATATGTTACGTGCTACTTCAATGGATTACCATGGAAGTTGGGACCAACATCTTTCTTTGGATGAGTTTTCATATAATAACGTTTTTCAATCTAGTAAACTGATGGCTCCATTTGAGGAATTATTTGGGAAGTGATGTCAAACTCCAGCTTTTTGGGATGAAGTAGGGGAAAAGAAACTGAGGGGACCTAAATTTGTAGAAGAGATGGCAGGAAAATATCAGTTGATTCAAATTACATGATAATAGATAAGAATAGGAAGAAAAGTCATGTGGATAACCATATGAAGGATCTTTATGTTGAAGTAGGTGATCTTGTATTTCTCAGAGTTTCCCCATGGAAAAGTGTGATGTGTCTTTTTAAGAAGGGAAAACTGATTTTGGGGTTCATTGGACCCTATGAAGTCCTGGATAAAGTTGGACAAGTTTTCTACAAAGTGGATTTACCTCTAATTTAATCCCAGGTACCCAATGTTTTCCATGTTTCTATGTTTAGAATGTATATTCCTAATCAATATCATGATTTGATTGTAGAGGTAGTTCAATTTGAAGAGAATATTTTTTTATATGGAACAATCTATCCAGATTCTTGACCAATGAGTGAATGTGTTGTGGAATAAGGTAATTAATCAGGTAAAGGTTTAGGGGAAGACCATATGGTTGAAGTAGAAACACGAGAATATAAGAATCAATGAGGGATAAATGCCCCCACTTATTTTATAAGTGAATAAAAATTGTGACGATGAAATTTTTAAAAGTGGGGAAGGATGTAACATCCCATGTAAATAAAGGATATAATATTTTCTTATTTATTAGTATTTGTGAATTAAATAATAATTTTACTTTAAATGGGATTCTATGTTCGATGGTGTACCCGACACACAATAATTGGTTTCTCTGAAATCTCATGTTGCGCACAAGGCTGAGTCATACTAAAAAATAATAATATAATATTACTTTAAATGGTAGTTAACGCATAGCTGTTATATTGGTGGGAATGAACTAAACTAACTATATTATGATGAAACATGTTTGAAAAATGTTTTTACATTTATTAAATAAAATTTAGAGGCTTAAAATGGGAATGAATCCGATTTTAATCAATAAAAACTCTAAAATTTCTAAAAGGTCGTTTAACAGCCTTTTGGTGGAGAACCCCTTTTAAATCTAGTTTTTGTCACTTCTATATGTTCAATTTGACAAAATAAAGATCTTCATTAAAATTAGGACATCAAAATTTACTTTGGATAAATATTTGGTACTTTTTGAATAATGTAAATTTTTTAATGAATAGTGAAAAATTATGCATTTTAAATCAAAACTGAATTTTCATCTAATTTATTTATATAGTTATATTGTAAATTTAATTCGTTTTAAAGTTTAATTGTGTTATATTTTTACCATTTAATCCAATTTTAATCATTTGATGTAATTTCACATTGAAATTGGACATAAACAAATGTCAATCTTTTGATAGATATTATTTCTTAAAAACACGCTTTTTGGTTTTGACAACTGAAATTAATTTTCAATAAATATCTACAACATATGTTTTTGAATTTGGAAAAATTTATTCCATATTTGGAATTAATAGGTCCAAATTTTTTAAATAGGTAAAATTTATTTTTAGACATTATGAATAGTAACATTCGTAAATATTTTTATTGCCATGGTTAAAGGGTAAATATAGAAAATAAGGGTAAAAAATAATAATATAATAATATTAAATTACACTACGACATTCCCTAACCATATATTCTGATACATTTCTGACCATGGTCATCCTTGGGTGGATTTTGGGGCCACAGGGAGCTACTTGTAAGGGAAAATGACACTTTATAATAATTTATTTAAAGTTAAGAAAAATGTTACGTAAACATATATGTTTTAATAAAGAAATTTTTAAATGGGATTATATAAGTGATATTTTATACTATAAAAATTCATTATAAATATAAAAATATTTCCTATATCATGGTATTTTATTTATTATTTTTAGACATCATATAAATAAATAAATTTATGACACAATGATGATGTAATAATTACCTGATTAATGAATGTTTTAAATAAATGAGATTATAAATAATAAAATAATTATATTTTAAAACTTTTCATGCCATCCAAGAATTTTATAAATGAATATGAATTTTTATATTTTAATTAATGAAGGGTTTTGGAAAAAATGATGTTGGTTTAAATTTTTTTTAAAGTCATGATATGAATAGTATAAGAATTGACATAAATGCGTTTTAAAATCATTTAATATTTTATTAAATGATAAAATAGTACTAAATACCTATGATTTAGAAACATGACTTATATAATGTTTATACTATCATTAATGCATCACTTTTTGGTTCTATTTTAATTTTTTTGTAAATATATTAACCATATAGTATTATTATACAAGAATAGATTGTAAGAGTTTAATTAGTTAACTAAGGGTTAAAGCTAAATGATAATGTTAAATATGAAAACTAAAACTTTTCTAAAACCTATAGGTTGAGAGGATTTAAATCATAGTCATTTTATCATTTAATATAATGAGTTTTGGACCTTTTGAAACCAAAATTTATTTTATAATAAAATAATATTTCAATGATTTTTTAAAGTGCCCCTCCTCCTAAGAAAAAGACACCACCTCTAACCAATTTGACACAACTCTCAAGACCCTTGGGTTATCCAAAAACTACTCCAATAAGCACCCCAAATCCCTATATTCCACCTATAAGCCTTAAATTGGGAATAAGAAAATTCAATAAATACCTTGTTTTCAATCCAAATGGAGTTACCCGATTTCAAGGCAACGTATTCTCTGTTGTACTTTTCTTTTATTATTCCTTCTCAACCCCCTAAACACTCTTTATTACATTATTTTATAAAATAACCAGTATCCTAGATATACTATGATGTTTTTTGGAGAAATATTCGAATTACACTTCCTCACACCTCTATCTAATGGATACAAACATACTGTTTCTGTGGACGGTGAACTACAGCCTAATGAAACGATGATTGTTCAATTATCTCCTACTGCCTCTCATGGTGGCCATTATAATGGAATGTAATTTTTATGCGATATATATTATATTTATATTTTCTCTATACTTCTATAATTTTTATTTATATCATACCATTATGGTTTCGATAATGGTTAAACAGGATAATTTTATTTGAGGAGGTACGGACTACCGCCCCCTCAAAGTGATATGACTCATTCATGCCATATATGGAATGTATAAAGGATGGAGTTAATGAAATTATGTATTATATTATACTAGAATTATAATATACCTATTCATCATTATGTTTTCATTCCATTAAATATGAGATAGAAATCAAAGTAGCGCTCATGCATACGCACGACATACCATCTCCATGAATGGTGCATTTCATTTCTTATCTCCAAATGTTATGTTCTATTATAAATATAAATATATATATATATATTTTATATATATAACATATATGATATTTAAATCATTGATATCATTCTGTAGATAATTTAATTTTCACCACACGGACAACTTTTAATTATAAGAAGTTCATTTTTGAATCCAGTACCAAATATCGACAAAACAACCATTATTATCTTAAATGATTATATAATGTTTATAACATGGTAATAAGTGATATAAAAGTAATAATAAACTTGATAAAGGTTTTGAAACAATTATAAATTATCTTTATTTTATTATTCAAAAGATTAATGATAGATCGAGTCAAGTCAGACACAAGGTAAGAGACTTCGTCTCAATCTCCTTTTATTGAGGAATGTTTTGATTTATACATGAAGATATTTTATACGGTGTATAAAACTATTTAAAATTTAATTTCATTCAAAGGGAATCTTGTTTATATGAAGTATTTTACTAAACAAACAATGGTATGTTTATTTTTAACGTACGTGGTGAAAATGACCATTTCATACACCGTGTGCATTATTTGATAATTGGCTTCCCTAATAAGACGTAATATTTTCAAAAGGAAAATTAATACCATATACTCTTTTTATGTATTTTCATATTGAAAATGGTTTTCAGAAGGAATTTATTATGTAAATATATTGATATTATATATGGTGATTTCAATGTGTATATGTAATATTTTTTTATACTTGTGTTATGTGTTATTATTAGGTTATATTTCTTGGGAATTGTTTACATATATAGGTGGTTCCATGATAAACCAAGGGCGGGTGACCCGAGATACCTCTCCAACAAATTGGGTAAAGTGATAGAGGTAAAGGTTAATGTTTTTTCTAAGATATTTATGGAATACACTGTGATGGGCATTCAAAATGTAATTTCCTACGTAACTATGAAAGAAAAAATGTACGTATGTTATGGATGCCACAAGTTACCTTTAGGGTTTATGATTTCTATGAGTTATTAATAAATATTATGTTTTCATGAGGTATGATCTTATGTTTTTTATATATTCATGGACTAATGTTTTCACCACTTATTTTATATCTGTCACTAATATTTTTATGCTCAAGACATGTTTTTGAAATGTATTTCATACGGTATAAGGCCGGGTAAGAGAATGGAAGAATTCAAGAATATTTATACCATGAAAATATTTTTTTTTCTTTTAAAAAGTTTTTATTTTATGAAAAAAATGGACACTGAGTAGAAGTGTCTAATTTGTAATATTTGAGATGTAATGTAACATTTATGGCCTAAATCTCTTAAACTCTAAACGTGAAAAGATCTTCAATGTAAATTATTAACATAATTCAAGATTACGTAATTTTTATGAATGGGGTATTATATTTAATAATCTAATATGATTTCTGTATATATAATAAAACTTCTGTATAAATATATTATATAATAAAATATATATTTTCATAGAGGATCAATATCACTATATCATGTATTATGATATTCTAGTCCAAGTCTTAATATATGAATTGGATTCATACATGTTATACCCTATGACATAATCATATTTTATAATATGAATTTAAGAAAAATAAAATAGGATTCATGTTGGCAATAGGGAATATCTCCATCAATCTACAAATTTTACAAATTATTCATAGTCTTTCATTCAATTTTACTTTATATTTTATCATATAAAATAAATTTTGATACTGTATCCAAATCTTTTTTGGATATATCCAAAAAATTTGGAAATCTGTCATTGTCTTTCACATGTATCATATAATTTCAATAACGTTATGATTTTCTATCTAAAACTCATTTTGGATATACTATATAACATTTTTAGAGTATCTCTATTTATTTTTTGAAACACTATACTCATTCAGTAAACCATATAGTATGAAACCATGTCACTTTGTATCATTGAAAATAAATATGAATTCATAAATTCATAAATGTTTGAAATCAGGGGATTCTACAAAATCATCAATGTTACTCACGCTATAAAGGGATATTTCTTGATCATGATCAAACAAATGTATCTCTATACCAATGTATAGTAGTTGTATCATATATATGAAATCATAATTAGATGAACCATTTATCTAGGAAATTAAGAAACAACATGATAGAATGTATGTTAATTTTTTTTAATTACTCATATGATATCGATTATCTGAGTATTTAATGACTAAATAGATAAAAACACAACAGTCCATTAATCAGGATGGATGAGAAAATAATATTCCACTTGTCCATTTGATAATAAAATTATATTTACAACCACAAACTACTTTATTCTATTAGGATCGAGGGACTAAATTTCATAATCATTATATGAGAAGAAAAATCCATCTTAATTAAACCCAATTGATGAAATGGTTGAAAAGTAATATGACAAACACTTGATTACCTCATCAATAAAAGATGATATGTTAAAGGTATAAAATTATTAAAGTAATCATTCTTGGTATTCCATGTAACCTTAGATGACGAGGAACACATAATATGGAACATGAACCTACATTATAAGAAATTACTAATGTATGTCACTATATGTGGAATATTTCATGGTTAATATAACCCATAATACTAATATTATATATATTAAAAAAATTACTATATTCATATGAAATTATACTCATCTGGACAATAAAATTTTGATAGAAACTACTGTACTCCATGATTATCTTCAGTTAGGGTGAAATCAATGTCATAATGAAGACACTAATTTTCAAGTCAATTTATGTATATATATTCCCTCAGTCTCCACAGAGGGATATATTCCACTTATCTAATTTCTAATACGATTTTTCTCTGAAACCCCATGGGGGTGGTAAGGGATCATGAATAGTATCCCAGTTTAGTTTCTAATTATGATCTATATTATCTTTGTTTGAGTTAGGTCATCATTTTAATTACCTCTTCCTCCAGATATCATAGATTATAATGGTTTTTGGTGTTCTATTTTCCTATGATTTTTTGGTTTTTCATCCGATGGTGGTTTATATTGAGTATCTTATATCATTATTTTCATTCGAGTCCATCCTATTATTCCCTTTATTCATAGAGTGACATGCTTTACCATATTATTGGTTAGGAGATGTAGTGAGTATGTTTGGTTGGGATGTGTTGCATAGGTTCCTTGTGATTAATCCTCAACATTAAGGGTTTTATATTTTTTGGTTTTTGAAATATTTAATAATTTCATTATCTATTGGAAAAAAACCATTAATTTTTCCACTTGGTGTTTTTTGGGTTTGATTGTGTTTGCTGACAACGCCAGATAACAACGAATCAGAATAGTTTGTGTTACTTAAGCCGGTTTTTAAGGAGGTGTATTTACAAAGATATTGAAAAAAATGCACTAAAATTTCAGTGTTTGGTTTTTTGAAAATGAGTGTTTTTTCGTAAAATGATTTTGAGGACCACGAAGCATAGTCCATGGAATGCAAAACAGGTATGCAAAACAGATTAGGAAAATCACAATGGAAGGATTTCCACATTATAGTGCCAAGCGAAACACAAATGAAAATTTGTTTTTATGCAACATGAACTTCATGGGAGGCATTATGTTCATGATAAGGCCATATCATGTGGTAGAGAGGTTTTTATTTGTCTACCGAAGATATCAGTTGCTTTGGTGAATGAAATGTTCCATGAAGACCTCATAACATAGTGTAGTGTGAAGGCTATACCACATCAATGTTTTGGGTAAATCATATGAGTGTGTTTTGTAGATATTTTTTCATATATAAGTAATACTAATAATATAATTACATAACTTTATATACATTAGAAAACATCATTTCTCTAGGAATATTTTGTGAATTCCAAATGAATTCATGAGGAAGGATTCTTCGAAAGATAGAGTTCTTAGAGAAGCAATTCCATGAAGGGTTTTTTGTGAAGTTGGTTCACAGAAAGGGATTTTCTGGGTTATGTATCCCATAAAGAATATGGTCTATGAAGGAGTATCATTTCATGGAAGAAAATGTCATATGTGAAGTAGGTACGGTCTATCAACGAAGAGGTGATCTACGAAGTACTCACTCCACACAGTGTGACACAGTTCGTGATGGAATCATTTTTTGTAGGATTCATGGAAGCTTGTAGACACACTAAAATAGTTTTATAAATAAATTTTCACAATATAATAGTTCTTGGAAAATTGGATTTTATATGTGGGTAAAATGGGGCTTCATTAATGTATCTACCTATTATTGAGGATTCTAGTATTCATTGAAATGATGGGACCAATGTTTCATATAGTATGAGTGGATCCCTTGAAGAGTAGTGAGAAAAGGATGTGGAAGATAGTGATACATTCCATTAGTAGGGATCTAGAAAATGATAAATTTGGAGTGACCCTTGGTAAAGAAGTGAGCTGGATCTAAACCTTGTAAAGGCAGTGATCATGGGAATAGAAGTGATCTAGTACTATCCTTGTATATTAGATGTGAGCCAGAGTGGATTTAGTACAAAAACACATGGTCATTTTATGCTCCTTGGATGAATCCTGATCAGGATGAACCAAGAATAATTGTTGTTTCTCATTCATGATTTAAATATTTTTATAGAGTGAAATGCGAAATAGAGAGTCGAGTGTTTTGATTAACAACCAAACATGATCTAAAGGGGATATTGTTTTAATATTTCATACCATAATTCACTCCCTCCATGTATTTAAACTAATTGGGCTAACATAATTTTTTCTATTGTATCTAAATTACAACTTTTCATCTTGACTTAATATGAAAGAAACCATCTTTTGAATTCAATGTTGGTATTCAGGGTTGTTTCAGATTGCGATGTTGGGTGTTTTGTTTTTGTATATTCAATCCTAGTTAATGTCTTGTCATCTTGTGGATATGTTATAGTATTAATGTATCTAATGTATATGTAATTAATTTAAATTCATATAAATATACTATTTTTTCATTTATTGTAGACTGATCCCCTTGTCTCCTTTTGTTGTTTCCCACTTCTTCCATTTTATCTACTCTGGGGGAAGATTATTTCTAGGTTCATCCAAGGATTCCAGATAAAAAAAGTGGAAACTCTAATATTAATAAGAACATTTGAGGATTGGAAATAATACATTATTTTACATATAGTAGGTTTTGAAGGATTTATATTATGATTGGATTTTAGGGACCTGTGGTTGGTGAAGGCGTTTTTTCGTCTACTTGGGGAATGTTGTCTCCATTGTAGAATCATGAACGTGTCCTTGTGTTTTTTAGTGGTGCTTATTTTTAGAGAGGATTTTCATCTTGATCAGTTAATTTGATGTTTTTATTATATTGGTTTTTAGTTTTGAATTGTTCTTTATGGAAATGTACCAATGACATCAATAATGGTTAGATTCTAATGCGGTTGAGTAAGAGGTCTGATGGTTTTTTAGTGGCCATCATAATACAATTAGTTGATGTTTTAGGTGGTATTAAAGATTTTGTTGTTGTTTAATGGTCTAAATATGATGGATATGAGATGAAAAATAAGAGATATGACAAGAATGTTACATGAAATGGTGTTGGTTCACCTCGATCCATGTGAAACATGCTTACACGAGTGTTGATGAAACATGAATGTGATTTGTGTCATCAACAACAATTTGAATCATCCTACAAGTAAATTTCTCAGAATGGGTAAACATATGTGATAAAAATAGATGATAACAAGTGGGTATATGATTAGAATATGGTTATGAGAAGATGATCCAAACATATAAAAATATACACATCATTCATAGTCCATAAATCACAATTCATTGAATAAATCATTATTATAATAAATGATAGGAGTAGTATGAGTGTGGAATCATCAATAATCAATCATCGTCCTTGAGAGAATATCATAAGTATATGAAATAATATTTTGGTATATAATTAAGAATACAATCACATTTTAATAGTCATAGATCACCTTCAAGACTATCATAGTGAAAAAATTTCCATAATGGATTGGTTTCTCTCCCCATTTTATTATTTCCATAACCTAGTCTCACTGTCAAGAATATCATAGTACACAGAGTCCCATATTTGATTAGTATAACCCCTAATTACCATATTATTATTTAATTACACACTAAACATTAACTAATGAATTTTAGGACTATATAATTCTTGGATCTCCTATCATATAATGGAAACCATACAAATGTTTACCACAAGATCATAAAATCATTAATAATTTCATTATATAATAAATAACCTATGATAATGAAATGGGTTTCATAACAATATTCTTAATAATTATCATCATAAAAAATATAGTGTAAGGAATTTAATGGTATCATAAGAACATATCTGTAGTAAATCATTAAATTCCTTAAATTATGTTGACTTAGATGAAAAATCCCATTAATAAAATCATTATATTTATGCTTTAAAAAGTAAGATAAAATAATATAATTTATTATTCCTAACTTTTAAAAAATAAATTTTTTAGAAAAATGGGATTATGATTATTTTTTTAAAATTATTTAATCTTTTAAATTAATTCTTAGGAAAACTAAATGAATTATTCAATGGATTTAATTTTTATACCATATATGATTAAAATAAAACATTTTTGTTACACTACTATAAAAGGTATAAAGATTGTCAAAATGATTTTTTAAAAATATTTATTTAAAATATTTTATAACATAACTAAAATATAATTAGTAATTTCATTTGGGAATTATTTAATAATGGTAGGAAATAAAATACAATAACAATTCAGAACATGTATATATTGGAGAATTATTGTCATATAATAATCATAATTAAGGCTATGTTTTCTAAAAATACATTGATTTAGTATTTTTACGTTCCAAAGAAAATAAAATAAGAGGTAAACATGAACACCCATTAAATTTAAAAATTAAAATAAAATATACGTGTTTAAATAGTTAAAGATTATATGATTCCCCCAATGGAAACTTGAACATAAACAATGTGGATGAAAAATGGAATAGGAACATAACCCTTACCTTAAGTCTCATGATGCTTTAAACATTGTCCAACATCCTATATAAAATATATATATTCATTATAGATATATTATAGAAATAAATACATTATTATCTTACCAAATACCACTCTATTATAAATTTAATTAATTTATTTAATATCAATTCTTTCATAAAATTATGATTTAGGGTGTTAACTATTCCATTTCCCTTGCATGATTCTATACAATGGATCCGAGCCTTGAACAATGGCCATTGTTTCATAGTATATATATTATTAATCATGTTTTTAATATGATATTTTTCAATTATATAAACTTTTACAAAAATTAATATAACACTTTGATGAAAAATTTATTATATCACTTCGTAAAGATGATGGTATGTATGTAAAAACAAGTGAAGTTTTTATTTTCAAATAAATGGATGGAAGGGAATGTAAATAATTATATATATTTACAATATTATAATAATATCCTATATATAATATATAATCATGAAATTCATATTTATAAGTAGCTATGATAGGTGGTGATGAAAAAGAAGATGCATCACTCCATGGAGACTGAAGTCCATATATATGCATGAGTGATGTGTTTATATTTCATTAGATGGAAAGGAGATAATTTTTTTTTAAAAAATTAACAAAAAATTAATTCATTAACATATAGATACTAATTTAACTATGTTAATATATTTAGGGAAAGTTTCGATGTTTTTTAAGAAGAAATATATGTGAAAAGGTTCAGTAACATTAAATATGATTTCCTTGGAAAATATACATTAAAAAATTCCTTGAGGAGTCATGTATTGTACTTTTGGAAAGAATAGAATCACTATGTGGTAGAAAAGTATTTTTTAGGGTATTTGGGAAGATATTGTTTAATATAAAGAGGTCATGTTATTTGAATAACTGAAAAGATTGGGTGCCCTTTTATTAGTGAATAGAATAGAACCGATTTAAATATTAGGAATATTTAATTATAATAAAAAACTTTTAAATAAAAGTGGAAATAAATTGATATTTTTCAATGATACAGTTTGGGGATGAATAAATCCTCTAAAACAATTAGATAAAGATAAGGTATAGTCATATTTTAAAGCCATATCCCTTTAGTTTAACCTTTTAAAATAATTTTAACTTTAAACAATGTGAAAAACTTTTTTACAATGGTAACATATTTTTATTATAAAAAATAAAGATAAAATTATTAACTAATATTTATTAAATTTATTCCATATTGGAAAAAAATTCATGATACAATTATGAGACCTAATTACCCAAAACAAATTGAAAACAGTTTTTATAAAACATTTATTTTATGATTAATAAGAGTTTAAAGAAAAATATTGTTTAAAACAGATTCCCATTAAATTTATAGAATTAGGTAAAAAATAAGTGTTTTATTAATTTAAAATAAATATAAAATGTAATGGATCATTGTATGTTCTTTATTACTATAAAGAGGCCAACATATTATTTTATTTTAATAAAATATAATTTAGGTTCAAAAATACCAAGCACGAGTTTCCAAATTCAGAATAATATTTTGAAATTTTTTATTTTTCTCCATAAAGATAACTTGGGTTAATATAAAGGTTTCATATATTTTTATGTTATTTATATATCAAAATTATGTCTTAAATGTTGTGGAATTTATAAAATTGATAATTTCACTATTCACCTATAATTCAACATCATTAGAAAATAACAAAAATTAACTGCAAGATAATTTTGATAATATGGGTTAAATAAGAATTTTAATTTTTTAAAATTAAAATTGAAAATACTATTAATTTTATTTCGTCAATAAACATATATAGTATAAAATAAAAACATTATTTTAAAACAAAAGAATTTTGTTTTTTCAGGGTCAATTAACATTGTACTAATTATAATTACTCAATTAATTTTCATAATTATCTTAGACTAAATGAACTTTTAATATAAAACATTTCATATCATAATGAAGAACTATTCACATAATTTTAGTATTGTGTGCATTATAAGCTACTGATTACATTAAATTTATTAAAGAGGAATACAATCTAAAATTTTAGGGTGCTAAATTCAACCTCCTTTTAAAAACTTCTCCCATGAAATTCTATTAATCTAATGAAAAATATATAGACACATATTACTCATCACATCATTGGTTTCCAATATAGATTCATAAAAATTATCGTTTCACCATGGAAATTTTACCAGATTAGTGGTGTTGTTCAGTAATACATTAACATTTCAATCAATAATCATATAGAAAAAATCCATTATTGGTATTTTTCAAAAGGGTACATTTTGGTTAAGTGGTAGAAATATATAGAGAGCCACTTGTTTACGCATATTTCACATCCACTTAAACCATTACACAGTATATTCAAAATTAAAAAATTCAGCACTCATATATCAAAAATTTAAAATTCAAAAATACCGCCACTATCCACCTCAAACCACGAGCTTACCCACCTCAATTCATAAACCACCATCCATCATGAAGATACATAAAACAAGGAGAGTTAGTCAGATTGATACCTCTTTCTGTCTTCAGTTTCAACATTATCATCTCCCTCACTGCGAGAGAAGATAACCAATATCTTTCAATTATATCCACTTCATTGAAATCATCTACCACAACCATTAAACCTATAAACTTTATCTTCATCACCACCATTGTCCATTAAGAAATCACGTTACCATTCTGGAAGACATGATCAGTAGATATCATGACCAAAAATTAACAAAACCCAAAACCAAAGACAAACAATGCATTATTGAAAACATTGATAAATACAAACTAAAAATAATACAAAAAATAAGAAACAATATTCATTTTTGTCTCCATATCCACAATTGAAAGTCACCATCTGAAAAAATAGAGACAAATATATTCATCATCATTAGACAAAACAGTATGGACATAGAAACTGTAGAAATTAACAACCATTTTCTCCACCCCTAAAATCATACCTCTCCACAAAACATCCCAAAACCTCAATGGAATCTTCCTCACCTGACCGATTAGGAAGGAAGAAATGGATTAGGAGGCCAAGGTAAAAAAGAGTGGTAGAGAAAGGACATGGTCAAAACTAAGCTATTTTGGGACAAGAAGGAGGAATAGTGGGACTAAAAACAAAAGGAAAATCATAACAATGTGATTTATTAATGATAGATCTTTTACAAGATGATTGACTAATTAGTGGTTTTGGAAAATTAGAGTAGTATTTTCGAGTTTACGACCTCCTCACAAGCTTGGTGAATTACTTTGAGCCCATAATGGTCTTCTATCCCTTCGTGGAAGAGTAATAATTGTGATATTCATCTTGATAAAAAATATTTCACTCGGTAGACCATGTATCGGTGTCAGAATCATTTCAACTTCACATAAATCCTTATTCCCTCCATAAAAAATACTCATTTATATCATATATACCAATAATTTCCTCCTTTAATTGGAATTATCTCTCTTTCACACAACACTATACACCAATTTAGGTTTCCCCCTATGTAGGTTCCCTCAAATAGCTTGCTAGAATGGACCATATCCATATTTTAATCATGAAAACCAGATAGTCCCTCCTTTCCCCTTTCTTTACAATAAAAAAACTCTACCCCATAATTGGTATAGTTTTTTGACCATTCAAGATTAGTCACAGTCGAATTGGATCCTTGTCTCATAACTAAGGGGAGCTATTGAATCACTACTTCTGTATAATAAGGAAGATTGAAATCAGTTAAATCATTAAGCTCATGTTCCAGGATCTCTAAAACAACTATCCCCTTCCCCTTGGAATAAAAATTTATATGGGTAAAATCCCAAAATAATAGATTCTAATAATGTATAGATTCTCCCCTATAATGATAAATTAACATTAAATTCACTTTGGGGAAGTTGGAGAAGCTATAGTGATTCCACAACTCATAAATAATCAGAACTTTTTATCTATACTCTCCCTAAATCTCAATCCATATGAAATACAAGGGTGTTTTTGAAATACCAATCTCAACACATATTCAGGCATCAATTGGTTTTAAACTTCTTGGGTTATATGAATCTTAATCATGAAACATCCAAAATGATTACCTACCATTAGAAAAATTGAGGTATTTTGGAATGTGTAGGGAACACCTTGAAGAAGAATCCAAATCACTATGGTCTAAAGAACATGATTAATGGTCAAATAAAAGGACAATATATGGAGGATAAAATGAAAATGGATTATGGGGTGTGATCCACTAGACCAAAAAAAGGACATGACATCTTTAGAATAAAATCAATTCATAATTTTTATGGAATTCTTCAATCAAACCACCACTCATTGATAGGAACCCAACTTAGTGTTGAAAAGTTTATCAATGATATCAATAAAAGACCTTATACAATCAAAGAAAGAATCTATTGTGATCTTGGTCAGGGATGAGTCCTCTGAAAATTCAGCAGGGGAATCATATGTGACAAACCAACATCAGAATAACTAGGGACCTTTAGAGAAAATAAAATACCATGGAAGGTGGAGACAGTCCTTGGGTTGGTAAAAATAAAAATTATGGAAAGGACCATCATATGGCGACTAATCAAAAGATGATTCTTCTTATTCTATAATAGGGGAAGGAATCATGGGGCTTACCAATATTGGCATAACCCTAGAGACACCCAATGCAAGAGAGCTCACCCTCATTATCCTTTTATATCTTGGTTGCATATCTAGAACATTGATGAAAAAATCATATATCGATCCATTATGATTGAGAGTGTTACTCTAGTAAATATTTCAAAATACCTAATGTATAACCTAAAATGTTAGTCAAGTGTAAAATCATATCTGATAGTAGTGAAACACATGTATTTCTTAAGACGATCAACTATGAAAAAAATGGAATTATGGTCTTTAGATGTATTGGGAAGTATAATGATGGAATCCATGGTGATGCTTTTCTATTTTTTATTGGTATGAGTAGTGGTTTCTAAATACACTTAGACATAGGGAATTATTAATTAACTTAATGATATACAATGCATTGAGATACATCCCTTGTGATATCCCTTTTCATGTTATCCCACTTGAAATGCTCCTGGAGAACCCAATACATCGTTGTGGTTCCATATAGAATGATGAGATACTTTCTTAATATAATAAATCCTTAGTTTGCGGTATTTAAGGGTCATATATTTGAGTCTTAAACTGTATAATAACATCATGGCAATTTTTTAAATCTATAACAATCCTTTATTTTATGATCCTAATCATTATTTTCCACATATTTCATTTTCACATGACTGGATTGTTGAACATTCATATAAGAATGATAATAATATTTACCCTTTACATATGAAATCAATGATTAACCTTTTAAAATGAATATGTATTTGATCATTTCCCATACTCATCATGGATAATCTTCCATGATCCTTTTTACTTAGAGCATTAGCCACATTGTTTACATTTCCAGGGAGGTAATGTATTGAGTAATAAAAATATTTAATAAATTCCATCCGAATCCTATGGAACATATTAAAATCGATTAATTTGAATATAATTTTTAGTATTTTATGATTATTATATAATTCACACCTTTCACCATAAAAATTATGATGCTATTTCCTTAATTTTAAAATTACCTCATGCATCACCTAATCAAGAGTGGGGAAATAGTTCTCTTGAACCTTATAATAGAATGAGACACGTGCTACTACCATATCACTCATCATGAGTATATATACCAGTCTAATCACTAATTCTTTATTTTATATTAAAAACACTTCTCTAATATAAGATATATTGATTACAAGTCCACCAAACAACATTTCTATAGAAACATGAAAATTTAATCAAATTTGACTCTTTAAAGGAACTTGGATCACTTTAGAATAAACAAGGTGAGTGGATTTAATAATCATGATAGATTTATAACAAAACAATTGATAGTATCTCTCTAATATGAAAAAACTATAGATATATACTACTATTTTTAAAGACCCCAACACTAGTAGCAAAGATGAAATAGTTACATTATTACATTGGTATTAGATACTAGTGATCACATATAAAAGTATGGAATAGTTTAGTAGTCTTAGTACAATAGAAAAATACATGAAAACTCACATACATTTGAAAGGATAAAATAGAGAAAACTATTTTTATAGAGTAAATAATTATTAAATTTAGCACATTTCATCGTTTCAGTCATTATAATCTTATGGGAATCCTGGGGAAAAAAATTAAGCAAGGGGCGAAATTTGATGCTTAGTAAGGGAATGCATATAGTAAAAGCTAATAAGGCCGGAATATTGTTGCTGTAAAATTTTAGTCAAATAATAACATATAAAATCTTCACATGGTCTTGAAAGATATCCAAATTTATCACAATAATTCATCTAATCATACAGATATCAAAAAATGAATTCATAATGATGAAATTCATATTGTTAGACATCTAAATCAAACCGTCTATGACTTGTGCTAATAAATCTAAATACCATCAAGGAATCATGCATGGAATCTATATAAATGTGTATAGACTCATCCAAATATGTAATATAGTCTGTGTCATGAAAAATTATGATGCATTGAGGGAATTGTTTTCTAGGCCCACCCGTCACTCAATAAGACAACTGTATTCATTATATAAAAAAATTGAAACTTAATTAATAATCCTTAAACACCATTAACTGTTAGTATTAGAAGAACATGCATTTAAATATCAATAATTCCCTTAGTCAAGATAATCATAAACCATCCAATGAAACATGGTGGATTTTAACATTAGAATATATCCTTAGTAAGTCATAATATTAAAAAAAACAATATTGAAATGGATGAGAATACTACTGTTAGATCAATGAAAAAATTTCTTGAAACAATACCATTTTACTATTATATCACCTATATGAAAATATCCCAAAAACTATGGGAAAAAATTTCTTTGGGAATAACCATTTAAAATATTAAAGGAATCATTAATTCATTAACTAATATAAATGTAATGAATTGTTTTCATTTTATATTAGTTAAAAAACATTCCTTTCATAATTTTGTAATTTATTTAAAAATTACCTCATTCAAAAAAACAAGAAGATGCCTTTAAAAAATTATATAAAAATTAAAAAAGCATTAAAAATTATTTTAGTAAATAATTGGTGAATATTATTTACATTCTATAAAATATTTTATACATAATATGTACATATAAGTAAAAGATTCTCGACTAAGGAGAAAAATAATGACCGTTTTACTTAAAACATTATTTCTCTACATTGAGTAAATAAGGAGAGGAAGATGACATGAAACATGTAATTCAAAAAAATTAATAGAATATAATAAATTATTTTTGATTTAAGAATTCAATTTCAAAAAATCCCCCCATTGAAGTCTTAAACATAAAAAATCCAGAATAATGGTATGGTTTTGTAACAAACACTTACCTCAGGTGAGACTTTCATCATATGAAATGAATTATCCTTTTTAATAAATATAAATTTGTTTTAAATATAATGAAATTCCATAACCATATATATCATACAATATATGATTTATATAAAACCATTTATCTCCATTTTATTAGAAATTATTTATTAATATCACTATTTTGTGTGATAACTGCTTCATTTTTCATTAATATTTTGGTGCATTAGTGTTGGTCCTTAGACTTATATCATGTTTCCATAATCTCCATAATTTAAGTCATGATATAAATATAATAAATAATTATATATATATTGAGTCTTCTATAAAATATAGTGATAGAAAAATGAATTACCCCATTCATAGAGATGGTAATTCGTACTTTTAAAAGAACACGATTTTCACTATTTGATGAATAGAATGAAAGAAATATAGTGATTAAAAAATTATAACGTCATTAATATATCATATAAATAATACGTAATCATTAAATATATCCTTGTTTCTATCAGCATAAAATTGAAATAAAAAACATATCACATATCTTCATAGAGGTTGTACTCCCAACATACGCATGAGGGACATTATCTCTTCAGATGGATTGGAAGGTAAGATGGTAGATATGATATTATAATTTAAAAAGAATATTTTTTTTACAAATATAATATATTTAAATTTTAATCATCTTAAGAACTGTTCATAAAATATTGTGATGAAAAAACGATTAGTAGTAGTACTTGGAGACTGTAAGACGTACATACAAATGGATAATAATTTCACATTTAATTTGATGAAAAAGAGGGGGGATAATTTTGGTTTCATAATAATAATAACATTTAAGTATATTGAAAATACTGAATTTATTATTTTATAAAAATATCATAGATTTGGAGGATGTAAAATAATAAGTAAAAGCAATGTGATCGATAAAAGTGATTTCATATTCTTTGAAAGAACTCATTTAGTCATTATCATAAAATGTTAGGGTTGATATTTTATGAAGAAAAATACCTCTATAATATTTATAAGTTTTTTGAGAAGTTAAATTGGTTGGTTTGGTTCATGAATTATTTCTCAATGTGGTGTGAATAATCTTCTAAAATTGGTGTACTTTTTTAAGGGAGGGAAATTCCAGTCATGGAAATTACTAAAGGGTCAAAATATAAATATGTCATTTTCAAGGTAAATTCATCCAAATGGAAATATATTCATACATAATGAATATAAATTATAAATATCCTTAAAAAATATATTTATAAAGATTTTGGTGTCATTTTAAACATTATCATTGGTCTAAGAAGTTGTTTAACTAATTTAAATTTTAACTATAGTAATGAATTGTTTAATATTAATGGTTATAATTTGACATATATGGTGAAAATTGGATCATAATTGGAAACTTTATTAAATTATGAAACATATATTACCCCTAGTAATATTTCATGATTTTTAAGATTTATTATCGATTTAATAAAATATTATTTTCATAAAATATCGTTAATGTTGTTTTTGACACTATTGTTTCAATTAGAATTCAAACTCATGAAGACAAATATGGAATTAATATATAATCCTATAATAGGTCACTAATATGTTATATTTTTCTAGAAAACTCATGAAACATAATAATTCATCCAATTTTAATTATATTTAATATTTTTAAAATCACTTATTTTTTTAATTAATTGAATAAATATTATATCAATATTATGTAAGTATTTAAATCAATTATATAATTTAAAAGTTAAAAATAATTTAATGTAATGAAAATAAATTAATAATTATTAAAATAAACATTAATAAAACTTTATAACATTATTTTATCCATATGTGAATAAATAATAGATAGTTAAAAGTGAGAGGGTGATATTTTGTATTTTTCTTAGTTTTAAATCTTATATTTTGTTTCCATGAAATAGTGTCCCTTAAATAAAAAAAATTCTATACTAAGGTGATAAGTGTGAAAATAAATATCCTTAATAACAATTAGGACTAAAAATGTTGATGTTACACCTTTTCTTTTTTCTAGTTTAACCTGATTTATCCTTTACTAAGGTGAAATATTTTACCATTATTACTATTAATATTGGAAAAAAAATGAAAGGGGAATAATTAAGAAATATGAAACTTCTAATTATAATTATTGTATATTTTTTGAACATAAAATATTTATATGTGAATTAAAATAATTTTAATGTATGTGTTGAAAATCTTATAAAGACTACATTTTATAAAAATATAGTTTATAACCATAAAACTAGGCATATTATTATCCCATGCCCTAGAAAAGGTATACATTATGGTTTAAAAAATAGACTGAATATATAATAAATAATTTTTCATAAAATAATTAACCAATAGTGATAAATTTAACCTTTTCACATAAAAACATATTGTACGCATAAAAACTATTTTTAGAAAAACATCTTTTTTCATTAAATGATTTTTATTTTTATTTTTAATGAACTGATAATTAATACATTTATTTTATTGATTTATAAAAAATAAAATTTTCATTATTTAGTTGATCTTACTCAAACCCACCAATTTTAACAACTAGTATATACTGGTCATAATAAAATGATATATTTATAGTAGATAATTTTTGGTTTAAACCTAATTTTTCATGTAACGCAAGATAACTAAGAAATAAAATTTACTAAAAAATATATGTCATAAAATCTTAGGTTTTTACATTCTACACCCTTATATTAATGTCAACATCAAAATTATATCACTTCAATAAAAATTATCAAGGACACTTCTGCCTTATCACATCCTCTAGTTCCCATTTCATTAACAATTTTTTTATTTTTCCACAAAACTTTGACCATGTGAGTGGTATTATTTCACAATAGTTATCTCTATGATCTAAAAAACACTACTAATTTTTCTACATAGGAGAGAGATTTCACTATTAGTATGAACTTTATGTTCATTGTATCTGAAGGATCGGGTATATAATTCCCCTTGAGATATGAATGGAACACACTATGAACTTGAGATAGATTTATTAGAATAACAATGAGATAAGATACTATCTCGAAACATTAATGAATATAAAATTGGATAAAATACCTATGTATCACTTTTCCCTTTATATGAATCTCATTACCTTCTTACAAATAGTTACTGATAGGAATTATTAATCAATAGCTTCAAACGTTAGATCCCAACAATGATTGAAAACATATATTTTTTTGTATACTATGATATTCACATTTGTGTTGTTGAATGGATGTAACCTTATTTAGAATTATCTAAGCTAGATCATGTTTCAATGATTTCTTTTTTCCATCCTCATCCTAAAAAACTATAGTTTTTCATTTCTATATAGAGAGGGATTTATTTTGAGCCACATGAATTCTTACATGAAAGCTATTATTATAAGAAAATTCAACTAAACGAATGTGTTGATCCAAAACAATATTGAAATCCATTGATCTAGATCTCAATATGTATTCTAGTGTAACACCTCAACCCTAGTTTCCCAATTTCAGTGTATTATTTTAATAAATTATCATGATCATATGAAATAAAACCCCGTAGGACCGATCAGTTTTGTAGCCTTAGAAAAAAAGATACAAATATAAGTTTTACTTTACATCTTGAATTGATATAAAAAATAGTGTCTCATTCTTAAACAAACATTTTCCTGAGAATATAACTATAGGTAAGTCATTATATACTTATTCTAGTCCTGGGAAAAATTAAACAAAAAAATCGGTGAGCTTTGATGCTTAGTAAGGATAAATAATTCAGTGGAAGATATCATAAATAATAAAAATCTTTGAGTCCAAGTATACCATTGAAAACACAGTCCCTTTAAAACATTATATTCAGCATAATATAGAAATAAAAAGTAATATAGTTCCATTTAATCATTCACATAGATATTCTACATCTTGAATAATCACATGTAACATAAATAACTAATCTCACAACAAGGAAATACGTAATGTTAGACATCATAACCATAACGTCGAGGCCTCATTCCCTGTACATTACCATATAATCATGGCCTTATGACAAGACAATAGTTTGTCTCATGAGTCCTACTAATGCATCTAGGGGCTATAGTGAGGAATCCCCATTACATACTGAGTCCAATGTATTTTTCATATGAAAAAGGTGAAACATAAAATAAACATTCATATTAAAACTATCTTAAGAAATTTTAATTCTTCAACCATAAACCATGACTCGTATAAAAATTTCACATCCATAGTCAAACATATCATAAAAACATAAATACATCATGGTAGAGTATATCATAGTAAATCTACCTCAATAAATCCTAAATTCAAACAAAGGATTTTGATATAGATGAAAATAAAATAATAAAATCATTAATATTATTTGAGAGAAAAAAACTTTTGATCATTAAAATGCATTTCAATTATAAAATAAAACAATTATTTTTAAAATAAACATTTAATATTGTATTAGAAGAATTAATATTTTAAGGAAACATAATGGTGTAAAATAACCACATGTATCATACAAGTTAAAAAAATATTCCTTCCTTAATTTTTTGAAAAGGTAATAATATACATTATTTGGAAAACGACTGAAAGATTCCTTTCAAATAATTTTATAAAATATTAAACATGGTTATAATTGAAATTAAAAAAATTCCTTGGAATATTAATAATATTTTGAAATGCATTTTTTTGAAACATGGATATGGATGATAAAAATTTCCAAGTAGATACTTACATATAAACATGCATAAATAATAATGAGATTGTGAAATTAACCCATACCTTGTACTTTCATTTAGTCAAGATTCTGTTAACCACCTTTATAATGTTTAATGTATGTTATTAAAGTATAAAAAAACTATATACATATTTATGATATCTTATATGATCTTTTTATATCATTTTGTTAATAATATTTCATTATTACCAATGTTTCAGGTGTAAAATCCTTCATTTTCCCATTCTAGTTTTGTCGGGTAAGTCCTTTTTGTTAGGAATATGATATATTTTTCCATATAAAAAAGTATATTAAATTCCAAATTATAATTTTTACTCAACATACAAATTTTATAATCATTCATTTATGTTTAATGTGGATAATGAATCTCAACGTGTCGTAGAGGTGGTAGGTCATACGAACACACGAGCGATGATATCATTCTTTTGATGAATAAATGTTATGGAATTGGACAGTATATTAATTATAAAAAATAAAGATTATATTATATTCATTATTTATACCCATTATACTCATCATTATACCCATTAAAATTAAATAGTGTTGAATAAAAAATTACACCATGATGTGGTAAACGATAAGTCATTCGTACATATGCATCGGGATATTGTTATAGATAGGATGGATAAAAGGAGGTATAAGGTTGTAACATTATCAAACTAACATATCATTATATAGATGATTCTGGAGTTATTAATTTTGTATGGAAACAACATAGAATGTTGATGTAGAAGAAGAAAAAACGTTGAATGATTTGATAAAAAGAATAACTCTTCTTTAGGTATCTCCTTTTGATTTTCACAAAAGGACTCCATAGGAAAGATTTATGTCCAAAGTATGACATCTAAAATGTAGTGATGAAATATGGGATAGGAAATGGGCTAGGGTTAGTGGATACAAATGGCTTAATATGTGTTAATAAAAGATAAGAAATGGTTCCCTTTAATAATATATGTAAGGGGTGCTATTAGAAACACTCAAGGTATCAAATAAATAAATAATAATTATAATTTCAAAATGGCCCCATCAAGAATTATTCAAATGGTAATATGAGGATGGGTTGAAATCCTGTCAAGCAATAAAATCTATATACGTTTGGATTTTATTTAAAACCTTATCATTTTGATTCATCTTTATTTATTCTATTTATTTTAAATTGAGTTAATAATATTATAAATATTATGTGGTTAAAAGTATTTAATTATATATTTTCATTAAACAAAAACTAAAAACTTAATGATATTTTTCAACTTTTAATTATAATATTCTAATTTTTAAATATTTTTAGTATTTTCATTTAATTCAATAAAATGTTACTTTTATAAAATACAAATTCAGTCAATTTTACAACTATTCATAAGTTTGACATTAAATAAAATTACAACAGAATGATAACGTCTAATAATTTTTTTAATATAATCCTAACATGTCATATGAAATTATAATGTTTTTGGATCAAAATAATGAATTAAATTATTTTTTTTAAAATATTTATAAAACCATTTATTTGATATTTCTATTAATAAAATAATTTCAACATCATTGTTGTGTCGTCATTAATGATAATTATTTAGTCTCTAGAAATTAAAAATAAATTTCTCTAAATTATATAAATATTTTAGGTTTATATATAATACTTATAATATATGTTATATTTTTTTATCAATATATTAAAATTAATATACTTATATAAATGAAAGTGTTACATTTTTTCATATTCATTGATTTTTATTATATTGATGTTATATTAATTGGAAAGTGGCCATTAAGTGATTCAACTTTTAACCCTGGATGAATAGGGTAGAATTTAGTCATCCAATATGATTTTGGAAGGTGTAAATGTAATTTTATTCTATTATTTTTACCATAAATTACCCAATTTACCTTTAACCAGCGTAATAAAAATAACTACTAAAGTTACTATTCATAATGCCCAAAAATAAAAGGAACCTATTTACATAATTTGGACCCGTTGATTCAAAATATGGAATCAATTTTATAAATTTAAAAACAAAAATGATTTATTAATTAATTTAAAAAATAATCTCCTTGTCCAAATGAAAAAACAGGTTTTAAAAATGTCAAAAATTGAAAAATATAGAAATGTTTTTACATCAAAATTAATTGTCAAATTAATCATAATGAAAAAAAAATTATATTAAATTATAAAAAAATATTTTATTTATACTTTAAAATCACTAAATAATATAAATTATCCACATAAATTATTTTGATGAAAAAATCTGTTTTTAATTAAAATTTAGTTTTTTTACAACTCTTCAAAATTAAAAACTAATAAAAAAATATCAAAAATTACTCCAAATAAGTTATTATATCCTAATTCAAAAGAAGAAGTTTATTTTTTTTAAATATAATATATTAATGTGTTAAAAAAATATTTAAATTGGGTGTTCCATTAAAAGGGGACAAAATTGCATTTTTTTAAAATACTTATTTTATACAAAAAATTGAAATTGTTCCTATATCATGTGTAGAAATTACATTAGATGAATGTAAAAATTATATGGAATATATATAATTTAAATTGTGGTTAATAATATTCATAATCACTAATTTAATGGCTTGGTTATATATTATAATAATACTTTATTAATATATTGTTGTTCCTGAAAATTGGGTTGTGCATGTAACGCAAGCCAATTCATTGTATTGTGTAGAGTAAAATTATCATGGTGTTGTGTAAATATAAAGAAACTAAAAAATTTAAATTTATTTATAATTGAAAATATTTTAATGTCTCGAGGTGTTACATTCTCTCATCCTTCAATAAATTGCTTCTTCCTAATTTAAACTCAGGATTGAAAACTAAGGGTTTGAAATTTCAAAATATCATTATTGAAATCCCGTATCAGAAAAGGATTAACAAAAACTACAATTTAAAATAAGGAAGGAGATGTATGAAGGTCACTAGATATAATTCATACTAGGGTACCATATAGGAACACCTGGAGATGAAAGAAAAATTGGACCATCATGTTCGGGTTGAGAGTGATAGAGACCATGATTAGGATAATGTTAACAATAAAAAATATCTAAATATGAGATAATATAGGGGGACATTTGATTTATTAGAGAACCTACTAGGATATAATAGTTTTCTTTCAAGATTCCTTCCTTTTAAATTAAGAATCAATTTAATTCATTGACTAAGGACAGAAGAAAGAATACTTCCATCATTTGTAGAGTTCATCCTTTAACTAATTCCTACCACAAACTGATCTTTATATTAAAAAGATAATAAAACTCAAAATTATTATATTTATCATAATAATATAATGTTAAAAAAATTAACATATTTGAATAAATTAAAATAAAACTATGTTATACAAACCATGGACATTTCGTAGGCTGGTGGTAGGCGACAAATCCTTGTCACACTTTGGTGGTGGGTTCAATTCCTATAGCCTTGTCCAACATGAAAAGTTATTGCCTAACCATTGAGTTATCCTTCTTCTGAAAATATATTATTATAACATTCTAGAAACTACCTTAAGAAATTTTTTATCCTAAAATAACACTATCCAATGTTCTACCTAATCAATTGCAACCATTAGAATTATCCAACATTATTCTGTTCAAAACTCAAAGTCCAGAAACATTATAAAGCATGTCACTTGACATAATATAGTTCTTTTTTATTCACAATTCCTTCATCAGTTATTCTCATAAAACATGATAAAACCAAAAAATAACAAAAAACCATGCTAAACATATAATATTGGATATACAACATAAATGTCAAAATATTGTGAACTCCAATAATGATGGAATAAAAAAACCCTTAATTGGTTCCCAGGTAATCAATAATATCCAATATACTTTATCAATATCAATAATCTCCTTATTCAAAAATCATAATCTTAGTATCTGAAAAATTTTAAGGTTTATCTTTCCCTTATCCAGATATTTTCAAAAAAACATGAACTTGCAACTATGTCACTTTACATGGTACGATAAAATCTCAAATCTTTAATGAATTATTACTTCATTACAATACTTATATAAGACATAAATCATATAATAATTATATTTAAAATTAATTAAAATTTTTCCTAAATAGGAATATTAATCATTACTCTTCATTTATGGTATTATCATAACTTGATCATAATACAATAGCATCATCTGGTGTATATTCCTTTGAAAATTGCGGCATTGATTCGTATAATGTCTTTTCTCATTTTAGTTGAACTATTGAACATTTGAAACCTTATTCATAAACATGAAATCATGATCATGGAGTCTTTTTTCTCAACACTTATAAAAATCCAATTCTCTTCTAGAATTTACCAGGGTGATTCTTTCCATAGCTATCACATGTGAAAAATACATCTTTCCCTTTTTCCATTTATATATCTTTTTCTCTACCAACCCATTATTCTCTTGCATCCCTTTAAATCCAAAGGACTCGTAGAATTCCTTACTTATCTTATTAATATCATCTTAATAACATGAAATATATGATCGTTCTTAATCTTGGGATCATGTTCATTGGTTAGGTTAACATTCCTTCTATTGGGTGCCATTTTTAAAAGACGAAATACCCTATGTTAGATCATATAGTAGTTTATAATCATAAAACAAGAAAATTCCTAACATAAATTTAATATTTACACGTATCTAGTCTCATGATCTTAAAAATGGTTAGTTTGGGGACATACATTATCATAAATCTTTCATAAAAGTTTATAAATAAAATGTGAATTATCCAAATCATATCTCCTAGAAGTGTAAAACTAGGTTCATAGTAAGGCTCATTGTCCTGTACATGTTTACCCCAAGTCAAGCCTGGAACACCTTATTAGAGTTTTTACTCCTAGGTACATCTTTTCTAGAATGACATCTAATTTTAGTATCCATATAGTGATGTATTACATAGAAGACACCCAAAATATCCACATTACAAAAAATTTATGACATTATTCTATACTTATCCTCATAGTCTATATTAAGGTAAAGTTCCATAATCTATGTTTTTCAAAAATATAGTTTCCATGTTTTGTACTAAACTTATTATGATGAAACTATAAAGTCTTCATACCAGCTGTAGATATTTTGTGTATTATTTTGATACATTGGCATGATCACAAGAATTTAAACCCGTTGGACCGATCAGTTTAGTAGTCTTGGTAAAACAAGATACAAACATAAGTTACAAATTAAATATTGAACTGAAAAACAAAATCGTTCATCCTTAATAGACACACATATTCCATAGATTATCCATGAAGGTCAGTCATAATATACTTCTTCACATCCTAGGAAAATATAGAACTTAATAAAGAGGTGAGCTCAGATGCTCAGTAAGGATAAATAATATAGTAGAAGGTATCATTGATAAGCATAAACATTTTAGGAAAGGTAGAACAATTAATTTTTTTAAAACATTATATTCAGCATAATATGCTAATAATAAATAAAATATTTCAATTTAAACATTCACATGGATATTCTAAAAATTTAATAATCGCATGTAATATCAATAAATAATCTCATAATAAGGAAATTCATAATTTTGGACACAATAACCAAACCATCAAGGCCTCAAGCCAAGACAATTACCACACCATAATGAACTTGTGCCAAGAAAAAAGTATGGATCAGGAGACCTTCTAAGGAATCGTAGGGATAAGAGTTCCCCACCCATCACTTAGCCCAATTCATTTCATAAATGAATAGGGTGAAACATAACATATATATTTTTATTAAAACTGGAAAAAAATGTTAATAATAAAAACCTAAACCAGGAATATTATGAAAACATCATATCCAAATTCAAACATACCATAAAAACTTAAATAAAATATGGACTATTTTATTATAATAAATTAACCTCAATCAATAATGAATTTCAACAATGGATGTTAACATTTTTGAAAATAATCTAATAAAAATAGTAATACTCTTTGAAAGAAAAATATTTTTTATCATTTAAAATTCGTTCAATTATGAAATAAAACATTTCTTTTGAAAATATCCTAATACTATTGAAAGATAATATTAAAATTTCTATAGTGACATAACAGCAGAAAATAGCTGCATTCACTGTATAATTTAAAAATACAGTCTTTCCATAATTTTTTACAAAGCATATAAAGTACCTCGTTTGGAAAACGACTGAAAGATTCCATTAATTTTATTTATAAAATATAAATCATGTATATAAATGAAATTAAACAAATTTTCTTTTAATATTAAAAATATTTGGAAATAAACATTTATTAAGTAAGGAAATGGATGATAAAAATGTCCTAGTAGGTACTTACCTATAAACAACCTCAGATAATGATAAGATCGTGCAATTAACCGTTACATTGTACATTACATTAGTAGAGAGTCTATTATAATCTTTTATAATGGTTAATTAATGTTATTAAATTATACTAGAAATATATAAATATTTATGATATCGTATATGATCCTGTTATATAATTTTTTTTATAATATTTAAGTATTACAATTGTATCAGCTGTTAACTACTTTGTTTTCCCCTTCCTATTTTGTCTTTTAATTCATGATTTCTAAGAATAGGATTTATTTTAGTCATATAAATAATGACCATAAGTGAATAATTATTATTTTTACTCATCATATAAATTTCATAATCATTCTTGAATGCTTAACGTGGAGAATGAATCTCACTGTGTCGTGGAGACGATATGTCGTATGTACGCATGAGCGACAAATATCATTCTCTTGATGGTTAATTGGTATGGAATTGGAAGGTATATTAATTATAAGAAAAAAATTATTATGTTATATTTTTTATTTTAGTCCATTATAGTCATCATTATACCCATCCAAAAAAATATTGTTGAATAAAAAACTACACCATGACGTGGAGATGATACCTCGTACGTACTCACGCATGGTGATATTGTTATTAGTTGGATAAATGAAAGGAGTTATTTTTTTTAATATAATCATGAAAAAATCTCCTAGTATATATGTTACATGATATATTACTTTATTTTGTAAAAAAATAGAAAGTATAAGTAGAAGAAGAAAAGAACATTGAAAGAGATGATAAAATGATTACCTCTTATTTGGGTATCTGCTTGTGATTTTCAGAAAAGTAATCCTTGATATGCATTTATGCACAAATTATGGCATCTAGGATGTGGTGAGGGAATTTTGGAGTGGAAATGGGATTATTTTGTCCTAGAAAAATCGCATTAGAGTTTTAAATACAAGATAGGTAGAGGTTCCCTTTTATAAGAGAGGTGATGTGTATTTCAAGAAACAGTCATTATATTAAATTAATATATTTTAATTTTCAATTATAAATAGTAAAAAAGTTAATTTTTTAGAATATAAGATTACTATGTCCTTAAATCCTCTCAAAAAATAAAATTTAAACATGTTTTGATTTAATTTTAAACCTTTTTATTTTTATTTATCCTTATATAATCTATTTAATTTTAATTGAGGTAATAATATTTAAAATATTAAATGGTTATAAATAATAACTTATATGGTCTCATTAAACAATAAATAGAAAAATTATGAAATTTTACACCATATAATTATCACATTTTAAATTTTAAATATCTTTATGATTTTAAAATTATTTAATAAATTGTTACTTTTATGAAATATAATAGTGTCAATTTTGAAACTATTCATTACTTTGAATTTAAATAAAATACATACAAATAGATAACATAAAAAAAACATTTTAATATACTACTAACATGTCATAGTCACTTTTAAAATTCGTTTATCACAATAATTAATTCAAATTATATTTTTTTAATACTTTTAAATCCATTTATTTGATATGTTTTTAATAAAATAATTTCCACATCACTTTTGTGTCATCATTAATGGTAATTATTTAAACTCTGACAATTATAAATAAATTTAAATGATGTAGATAATTATTTTATACTTAAAAATAAAACTTATAATGGATTTTATCTTCTGGTTATCTAAATATGAATATTAAAATTTTCATATAAAATGAGATTGTGATTTTTTGTCACATTCATTTAGATTGATTATATTCATGTCACATTCATGAGAAAGTGGCCATGAAGTGATTCCATTTCAAACTATATATTATAACTATCAAATTTAGTAATCTAATATTTTTTATAGATTTTAAGGTAATTTTCTAATATTATTTTTACCTTTCATTACCCAATTTACCTTTATCTATGGTAATAAAGATAATTAATAATGTTACTATTCATAATACCCAAAATTTAAAAAACAATTGACATAATTTGGAACCACAAATTCATAATATGGAATCCATTTTTCAACATTTATGACACAAAATTTTCAGAAAATATTTGAAATATTAATTGCGTTCTCAGAATGAAAAATGGATTTTCTATTGATTAAACATTGCAAAATATTGAAATGTTTTTAAATAAAAATTCTTTGAAAAATTAAGGATAATGAAAAAAATTACAATAAATTATAAAAATATATTATATATATACTTTAAAAATATTAAATAATATAATTTATCCGCATAAATTATTTTGATGAAAATTTTATTTTCAATTAATATTTAGTATATTTTACAATTCATCGAAATTTAAAACTTATCTGAAAATTATCAAAAATTCATCAAAACTAAATTTTTATATCCTACTATGAAGGAAAAAGATTATTTTGTTTAAAATAATATATTAATTTTTTAAAAACACGATTTAAATTGGGTGCACCATTAAAAGGAAAAAAATATTATTTTTTGAAAAATATTTGTTTTATCAGGAAAAATGAATTTTTTCTTATATCATGTCTAAAAAATACATAAGATGATTGCTAAAATTATATGTAATATATAAAATAAAAATTCTGGTTAATAATATTCACAAATATTACATTTATGGCTAGGTTATATGTTATAATAATATTTTATTAATATATTGTTGTTCATTAAAACTGAACCTTCCGTGTAATGCATGACAATTCATTGTAGTTTGTAGCACATGTTAAAAATGGTGTTAAATAAAAAGATAGAATGTAACTAAATTAAATTTATTCAAAAAATAAAATATTATAATGTCTCTGGGTGTTACGTCTAGAGTTTGATTTTTCCTCTCAGATTGACCATATTTTTTAGGATGATATGAAATGTTGAAATATAACATTATTTGTAGAGCTCGCTGAAGACTTTTCTAGAACATCAAGGTAATCCTTGGATAAAGATCTAATACAATAAAATATAAAACTCCATGAAACCTTACCACATCTTTAATATATATCTAGGAAATCTAATCAAAAACGAAATATTCTCTAATATAAATACTATGGGTTGATTTAATAAGGTGATTAACTAAAACCCATATAACATTAGGGACCTTTGATATTTTGGGATGTCCAATGAAAATATCTAGGGTGATGTTTTATCATTTCCATTCTGCCATGGGTAAGGGTTATAATATCCCCATAAAATTCAGTATATTTATTTGCACTTTTTGATATAACAGAAATTAGGATAAATAATCAATAATGTCACTTTTAATATTATCCCACCAAAAAATACTCTTTTATATCAGTATAGTTTTTCATTCTTCTTGGATGAATATAGAATGATAAAGTATGAAAATTATCTTGAAACACATTCTTCAAGTCTTGTATAAATGTGATATATATTTGATTCCATATTATTGTCATTAAAATATGATCATGGTATAATTTTGGATGATTCCACATTTTCTAATAAAATTCCACATCTTCCTTATGTTCCTTGTCAGTCCTGTCATGGATGGATGGTTGAAAATTTATTTGAAAAAGTTATGATAATTACCCTTTACTCGTGATTTAAACATCTATCTTCTTAACATCCATAAATATTACATCACTTTTAATCGTCATCATGGATAAAATTGCATTTCCTTTACAACTCAGAGCATCATCAACTCTGTTATCCTTTCTAAGGTTGTAATTTATCTAGAAATCATAATATTTTATATACTCCATCCATTTTTTAAAAATCATATTTTATTATATATATGTGAATATTTGAATGAAAATTTATAATAATTATATATATAACAACTTTAACCAAACATATAATTACTTTATAACATCATTGTATACATTACTGTTGCCAACTCCAAATCCTGATTCATGTAGTTTTTCTAAAGAACAGTCTATTTTCATGAGAAATATCTATCACAATATCGTCTTGAATGAGGATTCATTGATTCATCACTATAGTTCAATATCCCTTGACTTTTTTAAAGTTGTTTAAGAACATTCAAGGTGACCGACCTTCTCATCCGCTCTTCAAAACTCTCTTAACAGTCAACTATCCATAAGAATGTAACCCCCTTACAAGTCACTGTGGTGATTGGATTAGATAGTAATGATAAATCTATCATAAAGTATAGTTATTATACACCAAAGTCAAGAAAAATTGTTTTTTATTATCATGTTTATTCTAGCATATTTCTCAATATCTTCCCACTTTGAATGATCCAAAAATATACCCTCACCTGATATTAAAATACTTATTAATGAGAATTTATGAATATAAAATTCAAACATGATAAATTTAGGGAACAAATATTCTTCCTTAGGTTATTTGTCACAATTATTAAATATTATTCACTATATTCCTATCTATTTATATATATAAGAATATCATTAATAATGTCTTCATGAAAATAATCATGAAAATCTCTAATCACTCTATTCATTAAATACATGAAGATATTATGTGAATTGGTATGTACAAATGGAATTATATCTAATAACTATATTCAATAAATACATGATGATATTATGTGAATTGGTATGTCCAAATGGAATTACTATGAATTTATAATGTCCATACATTTTATGGAAAGTTGTCTTGGGAATATCCTTCTTCCTGATCCATAGATGATGATATTTATATTGAATATTAGTCTTGAAAAAATATAGACATCTTTGTAATTGATAAAACATATCATTGGTATAGGGTAAAGGAGATTTGATATTAATTGGTTTCCTATTATGTTCATAATCATCAAGGTAATGATGAATTGATCCATATTTATCCTTCCAAAATATAATAGGTTCACCCCATGTAGAAGAAAAAGGATGAATGAATACCTTATCGAGGTTCTGATGGAGATAGTTCTTTAATCTAGATTCCTAAATTATGTCTATTCTATATAGAATCATCAAAATAGTCATATTACCATGTATAAGTTCTATCAAAAACTCATCTTCAAGATTTGGGGGAAGACTAGTAATGTCCTCAGGAAATACAATTGTATATTCCTAAAAAAATATAAAAAAATCAATATTGAGTTTCTACCCCACCATACGAGACAAATATTCCTCATGATCAGGTAGGAAAATCTATATGACAAAAATAATTTCCATTGATCATTTAGGCTCATCCACACATTGAAAGATAACTGATGGTTTATTAAAAATACCAAATACATATTTTCTCCCTAGAAAATTGATATAGTCATTATACTGAATAATAAAATTCATCCGCAAAATCATATAAAATTCAACACGAGTAATAATAAAAAATTTCAAAAGATGTAAATTAGCATAGACTTCTATTGAGGAGGACCTATAGACTTGACATGATTTCATCATACCATTAAATATTTTCACCACTAACTAAACGTCAAATATCTAAGTTGGTGATCTCCAGATATAAAAGAGTTGGTTGTACAGGAATAAAATAACAATGTTTCAATCTGATAGTGGATGATAAGTATATTGTTCACCACATCTCAGAATCATCCACTTTGGTTGTAGTAGTAACATGAGTTTTTATCTACCCTTGACTTTTTTTTGGTATGTTCCTGTAGTGTTAAGGGATTTTGATGGAATAATTCCAAATCTTCTTATAGTTAATGAAATTTACTTTGATAGCTTCTCCTTTACCCTTTCATTCATGAGAAAAAGTTCGTTGTTCACCACACTTTATGAAAATAATTTTACTTTTAAGAATTTATCGAGATGTTTTATTATATAACTATAAAACATTGAAAAATTCTACAATCTTCCTTACCTTATCAAATTTTCTCTCTATCAACCTCTTCTTCCAATTTTTTCTTCGAATCAATAACAAATGGAATAATCTATATATATCTTGATAAAACATGATATTATGTCCTCAAATGATGAAAATGTTTTAGAAACTAGTTCCCCTTAAAGGATTGACATAATATCACCAAGGAAATGGTAATTATAAATATTTTTATAACATATATAGTATATAGAATTCTCTTATAACCATGTAAATTTAGATCAATACTTACAATCATTTTTTTATTCATTTTGTATTATACTCATGATTTTCTATCTATATCAACTATTTTTTCAAAAGGAAAATATTTTCCCAAAAAATTTCTTTAAAATAATTTAATTCCATGTTTTCAATTTCCTCTTCATCCTATGTGTTTGTTATTAGTGACCACAATTTATTTGAATCTGATGAGATATTATAAACTACCATAAAAAACCCTATCCCTTTCATTAAAAGCCGAATGAGAAATATTTTCTCCATGGAATTTATCCTTTTCTCAAGTAAAAATAGATTATAGTCCCATTGAATGATAGAGGTTGTTAAATCATGAAGTGGACTAAATTTTTGTACCAAATTTTGGATCAATGTATCTCTTCGTATGAGAAATTATATATTTTTTATAACTTGAGTTTTCTTCTGTAATAGAGTTATAACTTTTTCATCCAAAACTATAGATTTGGACCGAGCTTCATTACCTTTCCTAGGAGGGGAATCCCTAAATTGATGACATGCTTTGATTGGGTTACCATTCCTTCCACTAGGAACCATTTCTAAACATTTTAATACATTATATTAGATAATAACATTATGATACATATATTAAAATTTTTAAATTAGGGAAACACTTAACATAAATTGAGATTCATGCCTTACTAATCTCAAAATCATATACATGGTTTCTTTGAGAATATTATAAAATATAAATATATATTAAAATTGTTCATAATTCATTTAATGAAAATGTGAATTAACACAATAATATCCACTGCGAGTGTCAATCTAGGGGTATGATAAGTGAGTACTCACTGTGCAACCTATTGGTGGACAAGATATAATTGATTTTTATTGTTTTTACCCTTATATGAATTTGTGAGAAATAATTTCCCCATATATATTCATACAATGATGTCTTTCAATAAAAAAAGATAATTACCCCTTTCAAAAACAATAATATGTTTTTTATACAAATACATATCCTCAAATTCAATCATAGGGTTCTGTTTCACAATCAATGTTTTCCTATATCAAGTTACTTAGTCTTATACTAAACTAATTTTGGTATTAACTATAATCACCCAAGACCTAGGAACCCATATTTAGTGGTTACTTCATTACATTGATAATTGATACAATCCATAAAATCCAAAAGGACTAAATAGAATAATAATCATTGTAAACTATATATATACTTAATTTCTCACATGAATTTGAAAATAAAAAATAAAAAATATATTTTCATTGAGAACATCATCACATTCATTAGAATATCTTATCATTTCAATCATAATAAACATACTATAATCCTATAAAAAGGACGCATCCAAAAGAGGTGATTGTATAAGATTTCTATGTGTATATGAACATTGAAAGAAAATAAGTCATTAATAACATGACAAGAATAAATGATACTAAAATAATGTTATATTAAATAATAAAAAGATCTTGAAAACTATCCTTATATATAATAACCATAAAAAAATCACATGTATTACAAAAAATGATTTCATAATTGTGGAATGCATAATGACATACATCTCAAAATTACAACAGATTACTTTTGTAAGGATATCTAAATATCATGAATGCCTCATGCCAATACAACTACATAAATGGGAATATAATTATCCAAATACCCAATCTATTTTTCCTCATGAGACCTACTAATGAATTGAGAATAATTTTAATTATGATCCCCACCCATCACTTAATAATTATAATGAATTCATTGTATGAATAATTAGTTCTACATAATAACATTACTTAAAAGTAAATAAATGTCCATATAAGAAGAACTATCATTGATAATATAAAAGTTGTACCTTGTAAAACTGATCATAAACAATCCAATGAAATATTCTAGATAGAATAATTATAGAACACACTCATTAAGTCATAATACTTAACAATGGATTTTTTAACAGATGAAAATAATTTCATAAGATCATTTAAAAAATGTTTTTATGAAAACAACCTTTTCAGATAGAAACAACATATTTAATAATTTCCTAAATAATAATGGAATTTTTTTCTATGAACATAACCCTATAAAATGTTAATGTAATTATTAAATAATTGATCACAGATAAAAATAGTAAATTATGATCTTTTCATATATGTTAAAAATTTTAAATTCATAATTTTATATAAATTTAGAAAGTACGTAGTCTACGAAATAAAAAGTATATTACTTTTAACAAATTTTTTTAAAAAATTATACATGGTTAAAAATTTATTTAATAAAACATTGGTTGATATTATAAACATTATTTAATTAATTTTAACATAAATATTCACTTTGAAAAAAGTGTTCTTGATGAATTAGAAAAACAATGTTGGTTTCCTAAAAAATTTTATTAGAATGTCTAGAGTGGTCGATAATGGGAAGATAAAAGGAAAATGTGAATTATATATATATAAATCAATGAGAATAAAATTTAATAGGTTTAAGATATAAAGGTCAAAAAATTCCACAATTGAGGAATTAAACACAAACTATCCTGAATAATGATGAGACTGTGAAACTAACTCCTACCTCGAGTATGACTCCTATTGTATGTGTTCAACCCTCTAGATTAATAAATATATAATTATTTTTCATATAATAAATAACTATACTCATACATACATACATATATATATATATGTTATACCATATATTATTTACTTAAAACAGTTTATCACCCATTTATTAGAAATTCTTTTTCTACATCATTTTTTTAGGGGATAATTATTTTTTCATATATGTTTTGGTTATTTAGTTTTGGTCCTTATACTTTGATAATGGTTGAATCATATCATGAATTTAAATCATGATATAAATTTCTTATATATTCATTATATATATATATATATATTTAGTTTCATCTATAAATTATTGATATAGATAAATGAATCACGTAGTTCATGGATGTTGTAAGCCAAATATATGCATGAACACTATTTTCACTATTTGAAGGACAATATGAAATAATGGTAAGTAAATAATAACCTTTAGATTATTATTATTATTATTATTTCATATAAATCATATTTATTCATTAAATAAATCCTTATTACTATATATATAAAACAAAAATAAAAAAATGGATCACATGGCTTCAGTGGATGAAGTCCACATGTACGAATAAGAAACATTATCATTTTCCAACAGTTTTGAAGAAATGTAGGTAGATATGATACTATAATTATATAATATTATTTATTTACTATATATAATATATAAATATTAAACTAATCTTAATACCCATCCATAAAATATATTGATGAAAAATTAATTGTAACACTATGTGGAGATGGTAAGTCAAATTTACACACTAGAGATACATTCACATTACATTTCATGGAAAACAGTGTGGATAATATTTGATTCATAATAATAATAATAATAATAAATGTTTAGTATATTGAGGATAATTAAGTTATTATTTTATGGTAGAAGGCATATATTTAGAAGAGGAAAAAGAAGAATAAAAAATGGGAAGTGATCAGTTAAGGCCATTTCCTCTTCTTAGAAAAACATCATTTAGATCTCCTCTTATGGATCCTAGGGTAAGTGTTTTGAGTAGAAAAAAAAACATCTAAAACATTTTTGAGGGTGTTTTGAAAATTTATAGAAATGGGTTGATTATGACAGATAGCCCAAATTTTAAGGTATAATTGAGATAAAGGAGTGTGATTTTATTAGAGTAGAAAAGGACATAGATAGATTTTTTAAAAAGATCAAAACACAAGAAAACCCTTATTTAGAAAAATAATTCAAAATGGATAGATATTAAATTAAGAGATTATTAGGTTGATATATCATAATTAAATGAAATTTATAGAGGGTTTGGTGTCATTTTAAACCCTATATTTTCGTTTAACCCCTTATTTAAGCACTTTTAACCATAACTAAGGAAATGAATTTTTAATATTATAGGGTTATTGTTTGGATTATATGTTTAAAATTGAATTATAAATGGGAAATAGATGAAATTATAAACATATATTATCCATCATGTTAACTATTATGATTTTTTATGATTTTTAAATTATAGGAAAATATATTATTTCCATAAAATATCAATAATTTCATTTTTCCAATAATTATTCAATTTGACTTAAAACAGGTCAAGAAAAATTTGGAATAAGATTATATTTTTATAAAATGTCACTAATATGATCTACTTATATATAAAAATAAATAAATTAATAATTCATCAAAATTATATAAATTTTAATATTTTATATATCAATTGTCATATTTTTATATTAATTAAATAAATAAAATATTTTCTTTATATAAGAAATTCAGTTAATTATACAATACATAAAAATTTAAAACAAATTAAAATCCAAAAAATAAATTCATTATTCATTAGAAAATTTATGATTCACTCAAATCATTCATTTATACAGATACGAACACATAAGAGATCTTCAAAAGTAAGAGAGTGGCATTTTTTATTTTTCATTGCACTAAATATTATATAGGTAATGTTTAGACATGTGTTCCTGAAATAAGAATATTTCAAAAATATGGTGATAAGGGTTAAATTAGATTAATGGAATCAGAATAAGGATTTAAAATGGTGTCCTTAATAGTTAGTTTAAACCTCGGTAAACCCAACCTGTCCTTTACCGAGGCGAAAATTTTTACCATATATACTTTTCATAATAACCAAAATTTGAAGGATCCAATTATCAAAATTAATACCATCTGATTATAATTATGATATATATATTTTTATGTTCAATCTCTATATGTGTTAGAAATTAATTTTCAATGTATGTTCGCAAAATTCAATTTAATTTTTTTTTGTAAAAATACATATTTTATGGATAAAATAATATTTATTATTATTCAATTCCTATAGAAAACTCTAGATAAATGATAAAAGAATAAATTTAATATATATTATATACATTTAATTAAGATTATTCACCAATAGGGATATATTCTGTAATTTCCATTTTTTCAGAGAGGTATGAACACTTAATTCATTATAATAAAATTCTCGATTTATGCTAGTAATGTTATTAAGAGGAAAAATGAGATTTTAGGTAGAATCCTTGTCTCATTCAAATCCTAGAAGTACAAATTGTTTAGAAGGAGACCGATCCACATGGTTAGTTCACAATTTGTACAAACTATGTAGATCAATCATGTGGGTGATGTAGTAAACTATTGAGGGGTGATAAGTGATTTTCAACCATGACTATAATGCCTCATGACTATTTGGGGTACTCTAGTGGGTTGAAAAGAGATAAATGGTTTTTACAAACTAAGTTCCCTAGTATGTATTATTAAAACCACATAATCAGTGGTATCTCCTGGTTTAGTCTCAATGTATGGAAACCTGTGTATCCAAACCATGTTCCCCTTAAAAATGTGTGAAAGGTAATGTTACCATGACATTATATGGGTCATCTCATTTATTTTTCCTCCCCATTATCAGAAAGTGCCTCTCCCAGTTATGGGATATCTTCCAGTTCAACCAACCTATGAATTGAGATGGGTTCTCCATCTAGTGTACAATTCCTTCATAATAACTTTTGTTGGATAGCCAATTGTAACCATCTTATTCCTCTTCCTTCTTTTATCTATTTATCTCGCAATCATTATGTTATTTTGGTGCAATCTAATATTCCCCATTTTCACATAAATTGTTCATTGTTGTTATTTATCCTTTGATACTTCTAATATGAATCCTATAATGTATAGGAGTTCATCTACTAACATATGGTAGTTATTATAGTTCATTTTCACTAAAGTCTTTGTCTTTTAAATGGTGCACAGTTGTCTGCATATCATAGCCTTTTGGATATGCCTCATTAATTTCTAATTAACTAAATAAAAATAATATTACATGATTATTATAGTAATAGAAACTGAAGAATCAATTTTTTTAGGATGAGCACATCAACCCAAGTTACCGGCCAAGGTGTTACTTATATAATGTCCTAAGATTCTCATGCATTAGAATTATTTTAAACAAATAATTATGGTTTATTTAATTTACACTTACGAATGTACTTTATTTTGAATTGAACTAAAGTAAAATGGTAGACCATGTTCATTTAAGATTCCTCTTATTATTAAGGATTAAAATAACTGTATTAAATGAATTTTCAAACATGAATAAAAATCTATTATTTAAATGGTTTCATATTAATTTTAGTTATGAGTATTCCTTTACAACAAGATATGAGAGATACAATGGTGTTGATTAAGGACACCTTGGATGGGTTCATCAAGACCCCCAATTGAAAATTGTAATTGAATTATGTCCTGTTGGGGGGTGCTACCAAGGTTCTTTAGATAATTAAATAGATAGGCTCACTATGTGGATGTTTTTTTTACTTCCCATGTGGGATACTTAGTTTTCTAGGGGATTACATTGGATGAGCTCAGTGGGAACTATTATCATACCATTTCATGAGAATTACTTTGTTCACAATGTGTTATACCATTGATTGAATCATAGGTTTATTATTTTTATCATGCCATGAGAGATACATGGGTTATTATACAAACGCCTTGGACAAAATACTATGGTGATGGGTTTTCAGAAAACATATATTGAGAGACACCTTGGTTCTTTATATGGAATTCCATTGATGAGCTCAGGATTATAGTCAATTAAATGAACTGACACATAAACCCCACCAATGAAAATACCTAAAAATAATATTATACCATATATAAATGATGACCTCATTATACATTCTTTGTAAGTTTAAATGACAAGAGAATTATTGAACCACTTATAACTACACATTGATTCCTTGAGAAAATTCCTCAGGTCTAACATACTATTATATATATATAAATATATATTATTCAAACTTTAATGCTTAATATATATATATATATATACCATTTAATACCAATATATATATATATCATCATATAGGGTGACATATATTCAGATATATTTTTTCTTAGGCCTAAACAATTATTGTCGATCGGGTATCCCATGAGGAACCCATCCTAATGTGATTTATTTATTTACTATATTAAATATATTATTACCCACACACTCTTAATCATGTATGGAAATACTTTATAGTAATGGATGAGGTTGTTGGTGGCTACTGATTATATCTCACACACTACTCGGTTTTCTAATTGATACCTGAGTAGACCTTATGGATGTTCATAAGGACAAAAGGAAGCTTCTGACATTAGATTCCAAAATTACCATCATAGGATTGAGTGTGAGGGAAGAAGATCGAGCCTATTCGTGAGAATCCAGTTGAGATAGATTTTGGACCTTTTGTTATTTTTTATATCATACCGCATATTCTTTTATAATGTATCTCATGTACTTCATATTTTTTGTAGCTTCATGAAATTTTTATACTTTTTGGATGTGATAATGATTTTTCCTTCACATGTTTACTATATATGGAAATTTTATATTTCCACTTATGGTTATTTATTACTAGTCATAGTAATTATCATTACCATATGAAACTTTTATACACTCTAATCGTGATGGTATAGTCACCCCATTGTACCACTAGTGATCCTACCATCTTATCGTCATCCTCTGATGTATGAGGTTGAATGAATGGGGCAATGTGGAAAACTAGGTTTGGTTATTGATGAGTGAAGTAGTTTCAGAATAATTCAAAGTGGAATAAAAAGAATCTTTTTCCTTTTTCTTTATTATTTGGGAAATATAAAGAGACTAGGAATGTGATGGAATTTTCTAATGAGTCTCTTCTTATGAGTTTATTATGTAGGAATAAGGAAAATCCAAATTACCTGGGTTGGGATTTTTTTGGTTTTTCACTATTACAATTTTACTAATTTCATTATTGGGTGGCATATATAAGTTGTGAGGTTTAATATTAGTGTGAATTTTCTTTTACCCTTGGCCAGATGCGGCCAGGAGCTATCACCTCATACATCATTATAAGAACTTGTAGATCCACATTTCAGGATAATTCCATGTCATATTTGTATTATTATATGTATATCCTACTATATATTTTGGGTTCCTTAAATACTGTAAATATGTTAATGTTTCTTACATTAAAAAATATTTTTACTAATTAATGTTTTGCATCAAATTATATGAATTTCTCTCTTATAGATTGATGTTGGAAACATAACTAATTAATTATTCCATGTCTAAGGCATAGGCCACATTTTACATGGGATGAAATGTTAGAGGATTTTGAATACATGAATTAAAATTATAATTTTTGATGTACATACTTCTATAAATTGGTTATAGTAACCCAATTGATTAACTCATTTTTATGAGTTGTTACATCATGATATAATATGTAAGGGTCATTTTGTAGTTAAATGATGTACCAATTTCAACTTATAATGATTATTTCATTATAACTTGAGAATAGTGACATATCTAACTAGATCCTGACATCTATATGTATATAAATGATTACAATATAGACTGAATTTAGATTCACAAATAAAATTGGTTACGATTAAATTAGGATCCCAATTAAAATGTATTGTGTACTTTCCTATATACCTTCCAATTTAAACTCTATATACTGGGACCTTGGTTATGTAATGTGAGAACTTGAAACTAACCAAACCATAGTATTAGGTAGTAGGGAGTTTCTCTTGTGACCACTATGATCTATCTTATCACCTAGACCTAGCTATAGAATTGGGAGGCGGGGTTTCACTATTTTATAAGTTGGAATTCACCTATCCTATTTTTTGATATGTGATCAAATATATTATTGGACCATTTCTGACCAATATTTTTGGAATTTATTGAGTTATTCCACCACAACATCCTTGAGTTGTGTGCTAGTAATGTGGATACGACCATGCTCTGAAGGTAGTGGGACCTGATACACTTGTATTACCTTATGCAATGCCACTTGTGGAACCTCTAGTTCCAATCATAGAGGATGATTTTTAGTTTTGGGAGGTTTCTATATGACCGGTGATGTTTTTATAAGAATCATGATATCCTTAACCTACAATGGTATAATAGACATGAGAATTACAACAACATTATCCTCTACTATCTTTTTGGATGGAAGTCCTCGGGATATTGAGTCATGGATAGATGATATGTAATCCATTCTGAAGCATTTAAATATGAATCTATAGTAGAGGGTCAAGCTTATGATTTATATCCATTATGAATATATAATTTATTCGTGAAATGTGAAAACTCATGTGGGTTGACATCATAATATAGACTAGGTGGAAATTAAAACCGTCTTTTATGACTACACATTACCTCATATTCTATGATAAGATCAGAGTATGTATTTAATGAGTTTACGATAGGGTGTTATGAATGTGATGGGGTATTCAACTAGTGTGACCGAATTTCACCATTTCGCACCAACAATAGAAGGTGATGAGTTGATGACAATGAAATAGTTTGAGGATGGGAATATGTACCCCATAAAAATGTAGGTAAAGATATTTTGGTTGAAAAATTATTTTAGGATAGTAAACTAGACCCCTATAACTTTGAAAATTCTGAGGGAGGCTAGCAGTGTGAGCCATGTTGGTTCAGTATCAAGATTGGGAGGTAGTTCATCTAATAGAAGGAAAAAATCATTGAGTATACTCAATGGTGAATATATAGTCAGATAGCACCCATTGATAGTTATTTGTTACATCACTAGTGTTGTAGGGGAGGACATGATAATCCCCATTATACAAACGATCCAATTGAGTGTCTAGATTATGAAATGATTATGCATGTTTAGTGTTTTTCCAAACATTCTCTTCATTACCTAGTCATATGGGATATGCATTGACTTTGCATTTAGGTACAAGATTAGAACATCCATGTTACATAGGGATCTATACTTCGACTGGTCAAAAAAGATGAGGAGGTGGAAATTGTCATGTTATCCATAATATAGATATATAGAACCTTCACATCAGACTTATCTATGTTAGTTAGGTTGCATCTCACATTTGTGGATATCAACATATCTCTGAAGTGAAACCTACTTTTAACGAGCAGAGTCTAGGGACATCTACAGATCATGTTACTATTATTATATACTTGAATTTAGTTCCTACCCTGTTATAAATAGGATCTTCACATTTCTTCATGTCTTTGGAAATTATGGAAGGTATGAGATTAGAAATATAGTACTTTGGTTTCTTTATAAATCTTAGTACACCATTGGTAATCCAAACCAAGATCGTATGCCTATGTATGGGATTCTCTCTTGAGATAGGTAGTTATCTTTTTTAATGGGAGTTATTTGTAATTGAGATGATGGGATTCAATGAAATATGTGAGATGGGATGGTTGGTATCTTACTATGATCATGTTGTCTGATATTACTAGAAGGTTTCTTTAAAATAACCAGAGGGGAGTAGCTATATTCATATGGGTGAATGAGATATCTAAGTAAGTCAAGATGGACCCAAACATCATGAACTACGTAGAGTGACAACCTATATTTATATTATTTTTATAATATATTATGTAATGCAAGGTATATACATCCCTCTACTAGTAGATAATTTTAGGGATGCATTTCCAAATGCATTTATTGGGTTACCTCCAATGAGAGAAGTGTATTTCACTATTGAGTTAGTTATAACAATGACTCTATTGTCCATTACTCCTTATAGTATAGATCCTAATATGTTTTTGAACACACTAAGAAGATATATTTTTTTATAAATAAGGGTTTCACATAATCCAGTACATATCCTTGGGTTTCACATGTCCTTTTCTATAAGAAGAAAGATGATTCCCTGAGTATTTGTGAAGATTATCGTCATTTTAACCTGTTTAAGGTTAAGATCCAGTATCTAATTCCTTGAATAGTCTACCTCATTGATCATATCTAAGCAGAAAAGTTTTTCTCTAAGATGTATTTTAGTATTGACTATCATTATGTGATTTTCATAGCATAATTCAAACCATGTACAAAATTCCTGAGTAGATATTCCTTGTATGAATATTTGGTTATTAAATTCAGTTTGAGAAACTTTACTACTATCATTATGGATATAATGAATTGGTTTTTACAATAATATCTATATTTTTTTGTGGCGGTCTTCAGGGATAATATCATCTTTTTCTCACACTCAGCTTAACCATTACAAACATATTGAGAACTTCATAAATACACTGAGAGAGAACTAGCTACATGATATGATCACTAAATTAAACTTTTGGATCAATAAGGTTTACTTCCTAGGTCACATCATTTTAGATGTAGGTTTTCCTATTTATCCAGGTGAGGTGAGATGTATGGTTTAATAGGAGAAGCTAGTGAACATTTTTTGACATACGATGTATATGGGGGAAATATGGTTATTGAATTCTTTTAATTCATGTATTTTAACACATTTCAGTGCCTCTCAGTGGCTTGATAGGAAATTTTGAAAAGTTTTTATGGTCTATAACATGTGATAAGGTATTTGAAGAGTTGAAAGGAAGACTAAATTCAATGATAATCCTAATTCCTCATGATTTGGGAAGAAGATATATAATTGTTATGATGCCTCATGTATCAGGATATCAGTAGTCCTTATGTAGGTAGATTGAGTGGTAGCATATGGGTCCCACTAGCTGAGACCTCATGAGATGAATTACGATACACACGATATCAAGCTGGATGATTAAGTTCATTACATACACTGTTGTAGGAGTTGTTAAATGGGGGAGTGTTTCTTCCTTTACTTAGATCTTAAAAGTATCAAATAAATTCCCTCACAGAATGATTTGAATCTCAAATATCACATATGTGTAGAGATTTATTAGTCATTCAATTTTTACCATTCATATAAATTTAGTACGGGACATGTTGTAGATGAACTTTGGTACGTTAGACTCATACATGGGCCATCCAAGATGATAGTATTGAGTGGAATTTGATGGCCGCGTTTTTTGAGATTGAATTAATGTTTTAGTAATACAATGGGCGGATTATTTTACAAATATTTGTCGCCACATCCACTAATCTAGCATGGGTATGGATGATATATCATTTATATCATGGGGTTATAGTCCCGAGGGAGAGTGTATTAGGTGAGAATAGACCACATTGTTGGGTTATTGAAAAGGATGATATCATGTACTTTCATGGACATATTTGGGTGTTAGCAGACATATGGGAACAATTGATTTAGAAATCTCATTCCTAAATTAGGGCACTACACCCTGGGCTTACCAATATTACTCATATGTACATTGTTAGTATTGGTGTCCATGTATGAAGAGGTAGATTACATTTTTTATCACATGGTGTTACAACCATCTCTAAGCTAAGGTAAATCGCATGTATCCTACTAGACATCAATTGCCTATGACTATTATATTGTGTAAATTGGATGTCATCATCATGGATTTAGTAATGATTTTTTTGAGATCCCCATGTGGCAGGGATGCGGTATGGATGATTATTGATAGGTTCACCAAGGTCACAAACATCAATACTATTTGAGAGACATTTTCTATAGATGATATTGTATGTATTAAAATTTATGATATTGTAATCATTCATCGTATTTTCCCCTCAACCATGTCAGATAGAGATTCTTAGTTTACATCACCATTAAAGTTGGGGTCACATAAGACACTAGTCTGAAATGTGAATTTGAGTATAGTATACAATTCTCAGAATTATAGTATACCCTAGAATACTATTTAAGTGTTATAGTACACGTTTTAAGAGAATGCCCATGATTTTGTAAGTTCATCAGAAGAAAACCTACCACTCATTAAATTTTCCCACAATAACACATTTCACAAAATATTCAAATGGCTCTCAATGAGTTCACATGTGGAATGTAGTTCTGTTCACCCCTATGTGGCTTAGAAGTTGGTGAGGTAGTGCATCTATGGGTTTCTACAAGATTGTGTCATAGTATAATTTTGAGAGGGGGAAAGCTATTCCTTTATTATGTCTGTACTTTTTATATTTGTGAGATAGTCAGGCCAGTATCCAATCAATTGGATTTATCTTAGAGGTACTGGGATATGAGCGACATCATCTACATATTGTATATTCTCGCATAATATCATGACCCATCTCATTTGATTAATCTTGAGGACATTTATCTATAGGTACATATGTGATTTGATTATAATCCAATATGTATTATATTATGGATAATGAAGGATCTATGAGGTAGATCAGTTCCACTTGTATAAGTGATATGGCAGAATGACCATGTATATGTCGAACTATAGTAGTAAGAGGCTGAGGACCCTTGTCATGGGATGGAACATTTCTTAGATGATATTTTACTACCATCATAAGTGGTCCTTGAGGATGAATTGATTTAATAAGGGGAGGCTTTAACATCCCAATGTATTAAAATGTATTTGTATACTTAATTTATAATAAATATCCTCTTTATTTGTGCTAGTAATGTTCTTGAGATGTAAAAGACAGGTTTAGGAGGGTCCATGGCTCATCAAAGTCTAGGAGTTCCAAATCATTAAATGGTAGAATTGTATTCATGATTAGTGAGTGGTTATTGAAAAAATTATGAATCAACCATGTTTTTTCTTCCTTAAACTAATTAGGGGTAGAAACTGAGTTTTAACCATGCCCCATAAACCCAACGACCATGTAGGGTAATCTAGTTTGTTGGAATGGGCTTCATGGTGCTTCTGAACCATAATCCCATACCTTCATGCATAGTTCCACATAACCTAATTTTCCACAAGGTTTAACTTCATGGTTTATAAAATCATGTGGCCCAACCGCACGCCTCTTAAAAATTTGTGAAAAAATTATTTCACTCTTCTTTAATTTAATCCATCTTCCTTCCTTTTCCTCCCCATTCACATGGAACATCTTTCCTATCCATGGGAGATCTTCTTCATCCCAACATGGATCTGAGCATGGTTAATCATATTTTTCAAATTCCTTCACTTATAGTGGCATAGGGAAGACAATGATAATATACTCATTCCTCTTCCTTCCTTTCTCAATTTTCCTTTCCATCTAGGACATTATTTTTGTTTGAGCTAATATACACTATGTTCAATGAATAGTTTGACTTTTTTATTTCTCCCATTTAATTTGAACATGAAGCTAATAATGTATTAGGGTTCATATAACAATATTAGATAGGTATTATAGATATTTTCCACTAATGTCATGATGTTTTATATGGTGCGTCGTTGTGTCGTGTGTCGGACCCCTCCGGTGGTGACCCATAAATGTCTAATTAACTAAATAATAAATATATTACCATGATTAGTATATTAATATAATCCAAAGAATCAATTTCATAGGATGTCCACCTTGAAATTGGGCACCTGTAAGGGTGTTCTTTCCTTAATGTCCCCAGAGACTCATGTATTAGAATTAACATGAACCATTAATTTAAGTGTATTTAATTTCACCTTGTAAATGAAATTTATTTTTAATTGAACCAAATAAAAACTGTTGTACATGTGTATATACCCTTTCTCTTATTATTTGGTATTAAATTAACTATATTAGATAAATTTTCTAACATGAAAATAATCAACTATTTGAATGGTGTGAGTTAAATTATAGATATGACAATTGCTTTACAGCAAGGTTAGGGTGTAAAAAGGGTCCCAATTTAGGAAGCCTTGGAAGGGTTCATTGAGATTAAAAATTAGAAGTATAAATTGAAATATAGAATATCGGGAGTGATACATGTTTTCTTTATAAAACACAATGTATGGGATCGTTGAGAATATATGTATACTTCCCATGAGTGATACATGGTTCCCTAGTGAATTACGATTAATGAGCGTGGTAGGCACTATTACCTTATCATGTCTTGATTGGTATCTATCTCTTGATGTGGTATACAATGGATAAACTCATATGATTATTTGTTATAACTTTTTTTGAGAGATACTTTGGACCTTTTATGTACTTCTTGGATGGACTGTTATGGTGATGAGATTTTATAGAATATACATTACAATAACTATGTTCCTTATGTAAAATTACTTGGGAAAACACATGATTCCAATTTATTAAACAAATTCACATTACTTTCATGCTAGAGTACATACATAGATTTTCTTAGTTCATTACTTAAATGATTGATTTTTTATACTTTTTTCTAATATTAAATGACATGAGAAAGATGGAACTACATGTGACTATTCACAAATGCATTGGTAATTAACATTAGGTCTAAGGTACTATTATATATATATATATATATATGAATGTATGATTTTCATATATATATGAGGAATATATGTACATACATTTGTATACCAATATATATTTGTATATATATCCATACATGGTGACATCAGTTTAGAGTCATTCTAGATTTTTCGAAAGCAAGTAGTATCTTTTAGGTATCCCTTGAGGAACCTAGTCAGAGATTATTCATTTATTTACTATGTTATATATATTATTACCACCAAACTACTCATTATATATGAATGGTTTGGATATATCTATTCCTTGTAGGTGGTGTCTTACTGAGTATGTGTTACACCATACTCAGGCCACTGGTTGGAACTCGAATAGACCATATGAAGTATAACATGGATAAAGGGAAGTGTTTATCTTTAGGTGTCTGACACACTATCCTAAGATAGAGTACATCATAATATTACTAACACTATGATCATGTTGTTAGTGGATATAGATTTTAATAATTTTGTAATTTTCTATATCATGTTGCATATATTTATACCTTTTATCCCATGCACTTCCCCTTTTTTATATCATCCTCACATGATTTCCATTTTTTAAATGATATTAATTTAGCCTCCTCCAATTTAATATGTCTAAATAGTTTATATTTATGACAATGGTTATTTATTATTATTTTTACTACTTATCATTATTGTATAATAGTACACTACACCTCGTTCCCAAGGGTATAGTCTCCCCACCACACCACCATTGACCCTCACTTCTAGTTGGAAGACTTTGATATACGAGGATCTTCGATTGATGCCATATGGAAAAACAATTTTTGTTATTAAAATTTAAACTGGTTCTATGGAATTATAAAATTAATTTATTAAGATAAAAATACATTTCATGCCTAAAAAATGAAGTATATCATATATTTAAGGATATTAAATTATTTATAAAATAGATAGTATTTTTTATACCTTCTAATAATAAATATTAGGTTATAATGGTCACATTTGAATAATATTTTTATTGTAGGTCGCAATTCATTTAAACATGGTATTCAATATAATGCATGTTGTAGAAGTGATTAATTTTTTTTAAAAATTAAATCTATCATAAAATATTCGTACTTGAAAACATGGTAAGTTTGGAAACTTTTTCAATAAGATCCATCTTTTATGGATAATTTGATATACCCCCATTTTTAATTACATGAAACTAGATTTATACTTTATATTTCAAGAATTCACATTTGATAAATTTTTCATAAAACTTACCCTTTTTAAATTCCTCTGACACAGACTTCATATGATCATCATAGTCTTAATTTACCTTAGAATAGATAAAAATATATTTTTAAAGACTACCCCAAACTAACCAAGTTAATCTCAAGAGACACTATTCATTAGATCCATTAAGATAGTGTGTGAGGGAGGGGGGAATTGGTAATTCCAAGTGGAATAAATATAAATTCATATTGTCCATATCACATATGGATGGTGATAATTGGTATAAACTACCTTTAATTTATTATATATGAAATAAAATTCAATCTTATAGGATGAAGGAGCTACACCTAGTAGATCAAACATGTCATAAATATAGTGTAGAGGATATTTTTTTGGACAAAAATCATGTTATTTTCTTGATAATGGTTGGAATGATTAATTGTTCAATATTTATTCATAGAAAATGAATTGTTTCACCCCATGGTGATGCACTAGAGTGTATAAATTAATTTTTTGGATTATCCTTTAGTTTATTCATTAGTTTCAATAATTAAACTAGGGCCATCCAATATAAATCTTCAAAATATATGGAGCAAAAGGTATGAAAAATATTTAAAGGAATACAAAATTATTTGTGTGAATACTATAAAATTATACACAAAATATAGTGGTATATTCTCAAATAATATAAATACGTTCAGTTTTGAGTTTCTCCCTAACCATTTGAGATAAATAACCCTCATGGATATAGAGTAACAACCCTAAAATTGAAACAGTTTACAATGAAATTCATTTTCATCCACCCAACAAGAGATGATTATATGTTTATTTATTATATCAAACACGACTTCCCTTCATTGGAAATTGAGATGGTATCTATAAAAAGATCTGAAATCTATACCAAAAATCATGTCAAATTCAAGTAGAGGGAGAATAAAAAGTATAATAATAAATAAATTCCTACATACATTTATCATAGAGGATATATAAACCTATGGTGTTACTATCATATCACTAATAGTTTTCAAAAAATCGGCTCACATATTCATTTTGGTGGTGATCTGATTCCCATATAAAAAATTTCAGATATAAAATATTGGATTGTACCAAAATGAAATAATATATTTTAGCTTCTAGAGTATATGATAAGTGTAACTATAACCAATTCATTATTATGAAACACTTCAATAATTTTTATTTCATGAGATTTCAAATTATCAAGTATCTTAAGAGGTAATTGTTTTTAGTTATCATAATTAACCTTTGGATTAATGAAATAATTACTATAATTTCTGTTCTCTTTGTAATTATATAATTTCAGTGTGGGTGTTGTGTTCAGTTAATCTTTCTTCTCTTCATTAATTGACCACTTCAAGTAACTTCTACATTCATTTACTAGATAATTTTTTTTACATTGTTAAAGATTTTACCAGTGCGCTTAATTAAATTTCTATGATGATTGTTTCTACATTTTTGGCTTAAAAAATGCTAATTGTTTTTCTTCATGATAGTTTTATTAGTGATTATTTTAAATTACATAATTCTATTTATATCCAAAAATCCATGAGAACATTGAGAGTATAAATTATCTTTTTTTTACTTTGAGATCACATAATGTGATTAATTTATATCCATTAAAGTCCCTTATGGATAACTAATTTTGGATAATTGTTTTTAAGAAAAAATAATAATCAATTCTTCATTCATGGTCGATCAAAAAACATGAAGTGTTCATGGGATGTGTGGTGAAAATTTTCTCATACGTAATAATATATTCATTATCCTTATAATTATTACCACGTAATTACTTTTTATATATTTCATCCAAAGAGTTTAGGGAATGTACTTAATAAAAAACCCTTCTTAAACTTCTCCAATATCATTATGGTGATATCTTCTTCTTTCCATGGATTCTTTCTATGAGTCCTCCATTTATCATATTCACTTTCCAAATTATTCTTGATGGTATCTTATTGTATCATGTGGAAAATGTAAATTTATAATTGTTTCATAGAGAAATATACTGGCTTACCAGGATCGTCTCACTTGAGGAGTTTCACAACTATTTACCTACTAATTCTAATTAACCTAAGAAATACTTTTTTACTTTTAATATTTTCATAATATTATGATATTTATTTGATTATTTTATAAAATAATAAAATGATGTGAAATTATAAATTACCACAAAATAATAATCCTTGTGAAGAATGAACTTGGATTTTTGTTTTGGAGTTTTGTTTCCACCATCATGATTATTTTTAAAAAAAATAGTTTTATAATCCAATTCTAAAATGTATTTCATTAATTAATTTTATTAAATTTATTGTCTGTGAAATCATTAATTCATAAAGAAAACTATATTACACCACCACTTATAATAATGGTTTGTTATACTCCTTAATTGAGAACATGAAACATTCAGGGACCTAACTCCATCCAACTTCTTCACATCAACTTAACATCAAAAAACTATAATTTGAAGACATTGTGATAATGATAATGGGGGGGGGAATATATAAATAAAATAAAATATGTTAGTTTTAGTTTAGTGTCATGGTGGAAAATTAACACACTCGTGCATATCACCCTTTCTCAACATAAACGTAAATAAAACATTAAATAAATAAGTGAATAATTCAGGAACACCTGACTTCCCCTATGGCCAAGATTTGGATGACCCTCCCATTATTTGGATTAAGATATCACTATGGTCAATGAAAATATAGAATAAGAGAAAAATATAAATGGAATAAGATTGATAGAGAGAGAGGTAAAGATAGAATATAAGAGTAAAATAGAAAAGAGAAATATAGAAAATAAAAGAAAACACCAAATGATAGAATGAGAAGAGAATGAGAATATCTCTAACACAGTAATATTTTAAAATATGTAACTTCTTAAATAAATTAAAACTATTTGATATTTTATATTTCATAAATGAACCATGTTATATTACTAAATATTGACTTGATAGTTTTAATAGTGATGTTATAGTTAGAAATAATATTATAGAAATTTGAAAAATAAGCTTATATATAAGACTATATATAAAATTTAGGTATCTCATAAATGAAAATATGATGAATTTATATCATAAAATATGTAAATATATGTTCCAAAAATGATAAATTATGTGTTGGTTTTTTTTGTGAAACAAAACCATTTTTTTATTTTATAATTAATATAATAATTTCAAAAAAATTATTTTCATAAATTAGATTCATAAATTAAATTTTTGTTGCATTATAATTATAAGATAACTTTATCAAACCATAATTAATTATTAAAACTATTGTAAAAAGTTTTATAATGTTAAAATAGGTATTTTTCAAATAAATTAGGTTTTTATTTAAAAATTAGACTCATCATATATAAAAAATCATTAAAAAAAATTATTTTATATTTATAATATAAATATAAAATAATGGTTAGGGTAAATGTTTGGGAATTCTCTAAAAAAGATGAATTTTTGTGAAAAATTAAATTTGGTAATTTAAGGTAGTTAACATTACAAGTAAATAAATGAATTATTGACTCAAAGATGGCATAAAGATGAGGTAAGAACTAATTATTACAAATTTACATGCTATAGATACTGTATATAATCCTAAGAATCAATATTATTTATTGTCTTATTCCAAAATAGTAAACTAGTGAATTAAATAATCAAAAAACACCGCTCTTCCCCACTATAAATACCACCCCTCACCACCCATTATCCTCAGTCATTATAAGAATTTTAGATTTCTTATATTCATCCCAATCCCTCCCCCAAACCTCTTACACACGTTTTGGTCCATATAGTCTCACCAAAATATCATTTCCATGCCCCTTAAAGAGGTTCTCATGGAGACAACACTCAAGACGTAAAACCCTCCCTCTTTCTCTTTTAATTTAATTTATTTTCTTATCCTTCTTTATCCTCCACTATATGAAATAACATGATAAATATAGTATAATATATATTATGTAATGTTATTGTGTTAATGAAATATCCATTATTAAATCTCTTCTCCTCAAATTTTGTTCAAAAATTGAAAACATCACATGTGATGTGTCAATTCACAGCCTTTGTGGACAATGAGTTTTTGTTTTTCAATACAACCTTCATGGGTGGTTTGAAAACCAATTTCATGAATAAAATATATTATATTATGTTTATTAAAACTTATTTAATGTTTTATATCCATTATATAAATATAATATTAAATAAAATAATAAATGTTCTTCATGGTCGTAAAAACTGCCAAAATAAACTAATCATTATTAATTATCATTTTATATAATGAAACATTATAATACCATGTAAACATATTATATGTCATGAAAATTTAAAAATATAAAATTATACTAATATCATTAAATTCTACTTCTATAGAATTTATTATAATTCAACAAAAAATCTCATATTTATACTCAAGGGAACCGACCATAAAACAACAAAACAAACTATCTTAGAACAATGAAATTAATAATTACAAAACATAAAAATGTACATTAAATAAATTAATAAAATTTCTATAAATATAATATATACCTAACAATTTATATAAAAAGTAATTAATGAATCTAATTTCAAATTCCAAGACATTAAGTTCATGTGTATAATGATTTTATACACAAGGTACGAGTTTCTCATGTCACTTTTATTTCTCAGAGGTATGAATTATTTATCACTTATTTATTGTGTGTGGTGTATGTAAAATTTAAATTGACATAAAATATCATGAATATATTTAAACTCATTGTAATTACCTTTTCATTTGATGATCATTAATTTTTTGGGGAATATATTTTGACTATTTAAATACTGGTAAAAGAATTCTTCACCCAATTTTCATTCATTATGTTAATCATATACTCTAAAGATTTTATCATGATATGATTATGTTTAAAATGAATATTAAATATCTTATGTTGTATATACATTATTTTTATGTTTATTTATATCTAATACACATAATTGGTTTATTTGGTTAACTCTCATACTTTCCATTAAAAATACTCTTTTAAATTATTTTATGTTTTCAAAATTAAAAATGAATGTTTTTAAAACATATAGGTAATTTGTGGATTTTCTTGATTTCATGATGCTTTAATTTTTGTAGAATATATTAAAATTTTACAAGTTTCCTTCCAAATAAACTTTATTCTTGTATAATTTTGCAACTTTTTAAATAAATGCTTCCAAAGTAAAAATGATTTTTCTATCATGATATTTTTAAAGATTTTGTTAGCTTATTTTCATATACATCAACACCCCATATTGAATTATATGATTAATTGAGGTTTATCTCTTATAATACCAGAAAAAAAAATTATTGAATGGTTTATGAGAATTTTGACTTGGGATATTCTATATTGATACCATTCTCTGTATAACTCGGGTTAGTTTATGATTATGTTCACTGATTGGGGAAATTAATTACAATTCATATGCTAGTTCCCATATAAACGAATAAGATGATTATGTTTTACCCCATTCATATGAGGAATACATTTTTCATAGTGAGTGTTGGGTGGGGCCTTCCATAGATCCTTGATGGATCAGTAGTTCTCAAGAGACAAACAAGACTAGGTTTTGGCCAAGGCCTAACCCATTTATAGGGAATTATTTGTTGTGGCCTTGATGGTATGTTTATGATTTCCCGTATTATGCATTAAATTATTATGGGATATGTTATTTATCATCCTTGTGATTATTCTTCTAGTAGAATCTCCATGGGTATGTTTAATTCTAATGTGATTATTTATATAGATTTATTTGATCAGCTTTTATTCCTTCTATATAGTGCTCCATATTTTGTTTTAACATCATATTTTTTAGTTATTATATAGTATTTATGGTTTATAGTTATAAATTATCAATTTGGATATATACATACCCTTACCAGGCATCTGATCTAACCCTTTACTTATGTTTTATTTTTTCCCATTATCCTATGATGTATATTGTGAGTGACATACATGAATAATCATGGAGAACATGGGTGTCTCAAGTGGAGTTATAGTCTTAAATACTTCATTATCCACTGTAATAACCACCAAAATTATGATTTAAAACTTATACAAAGTGATGAGGCTTGAGTGGGACATTTTGAAGAGGCTTTGTATCCAAGGATCCAGTGCCATTCCACTCTATTTATGTTGATTTCATGAAATGAAGTACTGGTGAAGGTAGAGTTCATAAATAGGACATTATTTGTGCCAAATAATTGTGATATGGTACTCTACTATACACTTTTTGATGTAGAGATTTAATTTTGAGTTCTTAGTTTCTTGTATAGAATGGGTTTTAGTCAGTAGGGAGGATTTTCAATTGGCTTCGCTGAGATAATAATTCTTAATCCATTTCCATTAGGTTGAGTGTGAATTTCATTTCATGTGGTGGTATTTTTAGTTAAAAGATAAATTTATTTACTATAATTACTAGTCAAAATTTATCTAGTGGTCCATTTCATTTGTTGCATTTTTAAATGTTATTGTAGAGGAAATAGTAGAAATAATGCATTCTAGATTTTGAGATGTGTATTGGGGATGGGTAGGTAGGGAAAACCTAAACATATAACTCCTATTTTGGGATAGTGGTTACATTATTACATTTTATATAGTCACTGTTATCTCTATAGAGTCCACGAACTATAATGATCTAAGAGGTGTGATTTATTATTTCTAAGACCATGTGATCCTGACATCATAGGATATACTATCTGACCATTCTATACCTGGGCATTGTAATTGTTTTATTCTAGAGTTAAAAACATCATCATTTCACCAAATCTAGTCCATTCATTAGGAATTTAGGTAGAGAGGATTCTAGTTCCTTAGAATTGACTACACCATTTGGTGGTTGATCTATCCTATTTTATTTGTGAAGATACTATAAGTTAGGTTTAGGGAACCACAACTATAGGGGACACTTGATGGGCATAAAATATAGGCATATAATGTAATCCTTGACATTTATTGAATGTATTTAATGTAAGAAATAATGGATCTATTTATTATAAACTTAATAATAATTCATGTTGATAGAAACCATGTCTGGTAATTACTAAGAGAGATCAAATTATGGGTTAGAGGTGTGTAGTGCCTCTATATTATGTTTTGTATGTTCTAGTGATGATTAGTGTGGCGGTCTTTCCATTGCAGTGTGATAGGGTTGCACAAGAGTATAGTAATGATTTTTCTGAAGAGGTTATAATCATACCCCCTCAACAAAATATCAATTTTCGGATAGAACTAGAACCAGTTTTCTCCAACATATTGATTTACCCATATCATATGGACCATAAGGAGTTTTGAGAGATGTGTTTAAGGTAAGTGATCTATTGAATAGAGGGTCTATTTATCCTAGTCAATTAACATGGTTATATCTTGTGTTGTTTCCAAATAATTAATATTATAGTTTTCATTTTGATTTTTATAATCACTTTTTGAATCAAGTGATGGTGAAGTACCACTACCCTCTTCAGCAGATGTTTGAATTACTACACCTGTTAAAGGGGGAAAGCTAGTTCATGAAAATTGAACTCTGATCTAGATATCATAATATGTGATTAAATGATGAGTATATTCTAAATACTATATTTATATTTAATTATTGGAATTATTGTTTCATTGTGATAATATTTTTTGTTTCAAATTCTCCCTCTATATTCACGAGGTTGAACAATGAAATATTCTGTGAGTTTTTGGATGGGTATGTGGTAGTTTTTTGTAATGAATTTGACCCATGTATCCCATATATAGTGGTTAATTTCATTCATTTGAACCTAATTTAATAAAACACATCCAAATGGAATGAATACTTTATTAGTCTTAGTAAACTGGATATATACGTGAATCTCACATTACAATTGAGAACAAAAAATACAATATAGTATTTTTATTGGGATCATATTTATTCCCTACTGTATATCCATTAATATCAATCAAAAATTATTTCTTAGAAACATAGGGAAAGGAAACATAAGAAATTGGTGACCTCAAATGCTTTGTAAGGGAGTTTATTATGTGGAATCTAATTGGGGCATGAATAATATGTCATGAAAAAATAATTATCTATTAAATCTACATAACTAATCATATGAGTTTGAAATGTATCCATGTAGTTTAGAACTATTCAAATAAAATCTTTTTAATCAATAACTTATTTCATATTTATGGATTTCATAATTTTAGACATCTAAAACTTGCCCTCGAGGCCTTGTGCCCAGATATCAAAATATAATGTTATGGCCTCAGTCCAAGACAACTATATAAATGGGCATGACATTGAAAAAATACCCAATCTATATTTTCGCATGAGACCTACAAATAAATCAAGTTTCTATGTAATTATTTTCCCCAACCATCACATAATTATTCTAATTCAATCATTATATAAATAAAAAATATAGCTCTATCAATAATCCTTAAAAATCCACAAATGTCCATATTAGATGAACATGTAAAAAATATCAATAATTTCCCTAGTCAAGATGACCATAAACAATATATATAAATATGGTGGATGGTAGCACAAGACAATAACCTTAGTGATTCATAATATTCCTCAAAGGATTTTGAAATAGATTAAAATTCTCTCAAAATATCACTGAAAATATTCTTAATGAAAATAAATTTATCAAATAGAAAAATAACTTATTATTTCCCTAAAACATCCCCAAATATAAAGGAATTATTTTTGGAAATGACCTTGTAAACATGTAACGTTATCTTGAATTTAATGATCAGTCAGGATGGTTGTAAATTTTATCTATGTCATATAAGATAAAAAAATGTTTCAGTCACAATTTTTTAAAAATGTAAAAAAGTACATCATTCCAGAAATTTCATAAATATTCCTTTTAAACTATTTATTTTAATTTCAAAAAATGGTTGAAAATTTCATTAAAAATTCATTATTTAATTTCCAATATATTATTTAATGTATTTTATGTAAAATATAGATATGGAAGAAAACGAATACTATCTGAGTAGAAGAAAAGTATCGATTTTACTTAATAAAAGTATTTTTTTTCTAGAGTAGTTAAGGTGATGAAAATTAAAGTAAAACATGTATTTTAATGAAATAACCATAGGATAATAAAATATTTCTTTTACCATATAAATATCATATAATTATTCCAATTAAGACATAAACATAAAAAATCCCAAATAATGATGATATTGTGAAATTGACCCTCATCTCAGATGTGACTTCATTTATATGATTTGAACATCATGTATAATAAATACTGATTTATTAAACATATATTTAAAAAATATAATCACATATATCATACCATATATTATTTAATTATATTATTTTTTCACCCATTATTTTTTAAAATAACATTTCTCGGCAATAACTGATTAACTTTCTCTCATATGTTTTGGTTTGATAGGTTTGGTCCTTTAACATTTACCATTTTTACATAATATCCATAATAAAAATAAGATAAATATTTCTTATATATTAATAATATATATATATATAGTGATCAATTAAAGATATATATATAAAAATTAATTATATTATTCATGGAGATAGTATATCGTATATACACATGAATGTTGTTTTCACACTTCAATGAATGGAATGAAAGAAAGGAAAGTAATAAATGGTTATTTCAAAACAATTATTATAAAATATTCATCATATATAATAATTAAATAAATCCTCGTTACCATCTATTTAAAATGGAAATTAAAAATGGATCACATCACTTTATGGTGGTGGTTTTCCACACGTACATGAGAGTGACATTTTTGTTTTGCAATGGATCAGAATGTAAGGAAATAGATATTTTATTTTAAAACCAAAAGAATAAAGATATAATATATATCATATAAAAACATTAAAATCATCAGGATAACCATCCATGAAATATGGTGATGATGATAAATTATATCGTTATGATAAGATGGTATGTTGTATGTGTGTATGACCTATTATTTCACTTCCCATTTTATGGAAAAGATGGTGTATAATAATGGTTTGATAATCATAAAAAATTTAATATTTTTAATTATAAATATTTTATTATTTAATGATTAATACTATATATTTATATGTGTTAGAATAAAAAAAATCGAAAGAGGTTGTGTAAGACAATAACCTCTTTTTCAGGAGACCTCATTTTGATCCTTTTTTATGGAACCAAGGATTTGACTTTTGAGGAGAAAGAACCTCTAGAATAAGGATAATGATGTTTCTAAGAGAAATTGTTTAGGTTTTTGTTAATCCTTGTTTCTCAATGTGGTTAAAGAGGATAGGGAAATCCTTTCCGTTAATAATTGAGGGGATGTTTATTCATGGAATTTAACAAATTATTAAATTAAAATAAATTATTTTTCATGTCCAAATAACTCAACATATAAAAATATAAATATATAATATGAGTATTATTATAAATCATTCCATATAATATAATTTCAATAGTAATTGGTAATTACTTTTTCATTATATTTTAGTTATAACACTTTCTTACCACTTTTGACAATTACCGTAATATTAGAATTATCTACATGTTAATGGCCATGAATGTTATCGTAAAAGGAAAAATGACCCACAAATTGATATTGATTTAATTATTAAAACATAACCCATTAAATTGGGAGAATTTAATATATTAATTTATTTTAAACCAATTAATAAAATATTACTTATTATAAAATATAATTTATCATTTTGAGCCTATTCATTTAATATGACTTCAACTACATCAAGAAAAATTTGTAATTAAAATATAATTTATAAAACTTCCTAAAATATCAAATAAATATATAGAATAATATTGAAGCATTAATTAATTCAAATAATATAATTCGTAATATTTTTTTAAAAAATTATTTTAATTTTCTATTAATTGAATAAGTACTATGTCATTACATTTGTATTATTTACTATAATTATTTCATAAATAAAAATTACTAATAAATTATCATGGTTAAAAATGTTAATTCTAAATAGATATTTATAATAAAATACAACCCATTACTATACTTATGTAAAATTTTTAATGATGAAAAAACAAATGGAATGACATTTTTGACTATTCCTAAAATAAAATAGATTTCAAAATTATAGAAAAAGGTCAAAAAAAGCTCCTATATTAAAATATTTAATGTGTATGGAATAAATAGGTTAATCCAATGAAATTTAGATGACTAATAGGGTCATTTTCTAGTCCTCATCGTGTAAATTTTAACATTAATTACCAGATTTACACATACTAGGTTTGAGATTATTTAATATGGTTACTATTCATATTGAAGAAACATTAATGTGGCCAATCTAACAAATAAAGATGTTTTGATGAAAAATATATAAACCATTTTTAAAGATTACATTTATACAATTGGTTGTAATTAATTCACAATACGAACACAAAACCCAATAAAGACCAATTATTTCCAGAGAATGATATTTATGTATAAAAATGTTTTTATAAAAAATTAAATAATGAAATTTATTATAATAAAATTAATTGTATTATTAATAAAATAGGAGAAAAAAATTTAATTATAAATTATTTAGGAAAAATATTTAACATTGTAAATTCTTAAATAAAAAATATAGTTTTGAATAAAAATTATTATTTTTCACTATTCACTAGAATATAGATCTTTTTATAAAAATAAAAAAATATCACCCTAGGATAATTCTGATATTTTTATTTAAAAAGTGTCTTTATCGTTATAAAATAAAATTTTTATGTGTTCTGAAAATTATTAAAAAAAATTAATTTTGACGAAAATATATTGCTCAAGCATAAAATAACATTACTGAAAATTATGGGCTTATTTACTAAGAATTAATAAATAAATTTTTTTAATAGGATATTTATATATATTCCATAATTAATTTAACACAATTAATGCCAAAAAATTCAACAGCTATATGATAATTGTTAAAATAATTAATATTATTTTAATATTATATTTCAGTTCCCTTTCACATGTTGTGGAATATACTATGAGTTTTCAAACATAATATTCATTTAAAATCTCTTGAAACATCAATATACCACTATTAAATAAAATTTTCACTCAAAATGTTTCATCGATCATCAAAGTTTTAACATTTTCTAAAAACCCACACATAATTGAGGGATAATAAAAGTTCTTTTAAAAAGGAAAAGTGTAAAGAATAAAGGTTACCCAAAATATCCAATGTTTGGGTTCCCATATATGGAGAAAATTGGGTAGAAGATAAAATAAAGACATATAAGATCTGAATAATGTTTAAGTGATAATAGATAATAAGAGAAGATATGGTCCAAAGAATGGTAATGATCAAAAACCCCTAAATAATTTTAGAGTGAAGAGACCAACAATTCATCCAAAAAAAATGTAAAATTATAACATGAAGCACTAAAAATAAATTATATAAAATCATACGATCTATTAAATAATTAAAATTCATTCATCATATCTTAATATGTTTTCCAAAACCAAAATGGGTAGCATAAGATATCTATTACTTTAGTATTCTATAAAACCACAATAATTGTACCCAAAGTTCAACTTAATCTATTCCATAAATGTTTAACATTAAGACCCTTCACAAATGTATCTTTCAAAATTATAAAAGTAAAAATTTAGAGATAGTGTCATTAAATTCAATTATAATTTATCCTAAAAATAATACAAAGTATCTCTTAATCATATAATATTTGAATACCTTGGTAAAAAATTATCTAAAAACATGGTAAAAAAATTTCTATAAAACATCAAAGAAAACATACATGCTTCAGAAAAATTAATAATTCCTCATTCATAAAATAAAATCCTATATTATCAAATATATTCCATAAATCTAAAAAAATTGTAACTCCATAAATGAGAAGGTAATAATATTTTTAATGAAATAACTAATTATTTTCAAGGTCGGAAATATTATCATATTTACCTATTCAAATGAAAAATTCAATTTAACCCAACTCCAAATATAACTAATCATGTATAAAATATTAGAGGTTATCTTTCACTAAATAATTTATTATCCGAAACTTTTACCTTATAACAAAACCACATATCATGGTTATTAGTACAAAATAAAATATTCATTCAAATAATTAAATAAATATTACTACAATGAAATGCTTATTTGTTTCGATATTCTTATAACCATAATATTATTGGTAATATATTTCTAAAACATAATTATCAAATCCAAATATATAATATCTTTAATCACATCACATTATATATAGTAGTAACATACTCTTGACCTTGATCTCTTATATTCTTATGAGGTATATCTTTTTAGGAATTAATTTATGTAGTGGACCATCCTCTTATAGTTAAAAAATTGTATATTATTGGATTATTTATTATCCTTTAATTCAAATGTCTCATTGTCTTCTTATCGATAGTAGAAAAAAATTCTTATTCCCTTAAAGAAGGTACCAAGTAGTTTCTTTCCATTATTATCAGATGGTGAAATATATATCTTCATTTTCTTAACCATATATATTTCTCTTCTTCTTTACTTTTATTCTCTTTTTTCCTCAAATATGTAATACTTGGGTAACTTTTTTTTTTATAGCACCTGATAATTTATCCCCTGGTGAGGAGAAATTTTGGTATACCAGATCCCTATAAAAGGGTTATCCATCACTGAAATGGTGAATATTTCTCCTTGAATAATGTAATTAGCCTAAAAAATTTCTATATATCATTATAAATTTAGATTTATATTTAGAAAAAAATTGATCATAATTTTTTTCTTTGACTCAATAATTTCATTTCTAAACATTTACATTGTTAAAAAGGAAAATAATTTTCCAAGAAAATTACCTTAAAATAATTTCATTACATGCCCTTTATTTTTCCCCATCCTTATTTTTTTGAATCAATTAACACCATTTATTTATTTCACTATAGAGATGATAAAATTCCATGAAAACCTTCTCAATTTCATTACTTTTGAACAAGGAAAAAAATTATAAAGAACATATCCATTTCTCACATACAAGTGGATTTGTGGTCCCATTTAATTATGGAGGTTTCTAAATCATTAAGCGATCTAAAATTATAACACAATATTATAGAACTAAATGTTGATCCCTATAGAAAAGGTTGTTGGTCATAACTAGATTAAGTTTCTCTAATATAGTAATAAATTTTTCATTAACTTCTACAACTCCAGTCAAATTTTCTTTCCTTATAGGGACAACCCTATATTGATTACATTTATTGCTATGGTTTATATTACTTAAAATAGGAACCGTTTCTAATTAATATAACACATGATATTATATTATAAAATTACGAATCATAATGAATAATTTAAGAAATACTAAAACAAATAACATAAAATATAATTCTATTATGACTAATCTTAAAATCATATGCTTGGTTACATTGGGGATATTGTTGAGGTATGCCATTTTTTATTTTCCCTAGTCTATTTTTTCGTAAATCTAGTCCCCAAGGGTTATAATAAAAATTCTATAATACTAACTTCAATGAACCTGATTCTAGGATCCAAGAGTACATGGTTATATTATTTAATTAGAACTATATATAAGAAATCACATACCAAAAGACCGAATAGTTTAGTATGATTATTAAATGAGATACATACCTAAATCCTACAAGACAATTGAAACATAAAATACAATATATTATTTTATATGGGATCGGATTTATTACCCCTATCGTATCCATTCATGTAAATTATAAAACATTTACTAGAATCATGGGGAAATGATACAAAATAAAGAGATGAGCCTATATACTCATTAAGGTAATTCAAAAACCACAATTAATATGTTATGGATAATATGGAAGGAATAAATTATGATCAAATAATTCCAATGAAATAATCGCAAGAGCTTCAAATATATCCATAAATATAAAAAAATCTTCAAATTAACACATGATAATCAATATATAATTTCATAAGGATGAAATGTATAATGTTGGGAATCTAAATCATAACGTCAAGGCCCGGTGTCATGGATTATAAAAATAACATAATATCCTTATTCAATGACATACATATAAATGGGTAAGGACATAGATAAATACATAATACTTTTTCCATCATTAGACCTACTAATTCATGAAGGGGATATGTATTTCCAATCCCCTCGAGTCACCTATTAATTCCAATGAATTTATCATATGATGAAACAAAAGAACATAATCAAAAAGCCTTAAAATTCAATATCTATCTATATTTAGATAACCATAATAAAGAAGATCAATAATTTCCCTAGTCAATTTGATCATCAACCATCTCGAAAAAATATGTTGGATATTATCAAAAGAGTATAAACTTTGTAAAGAATTAGATTCTACAAAGGATACTGAAATAGTTTAAAATATATTAAAAATATTGATGGAAAATTTCTTTAGGAAAATACATTTTTTAACTTTGGAAAAACATATATTAATATATAAGAAATTATTAAATATCAAGGAAAAAATTTACTTTAAAAACCTTGCAATCATGTAAAGGAAACTTCAATGAAATGAGCACTCATGATAAAGTGAAATTATGTTCATCCCATATAAGTTAAAAAAACTTCTTTCATAATTTCATAAATAGGTCAAAAGGTAAATCATTCAGAAATCAACACGTACATTTCATTGAAATGATTTCTTAAAAAATAAATCATCAGAAGTTTTAATCAACAAATCAATGGTTATAAGTAAAAAATTCGTCAAATCATTTTATTGAAAATATGGATATTGCAAAAAAATATTCTATGTCGTGTATAATAACAATGTTGATTTTCCTTAAAAGGCTATTTTAATATATTTTATACATAAAGAGATGAAAATGAGATGAAAAATTGAATTTCAAGTAATAGATAGATAAAAATAAAAAATTTATTGGGTTTATGATAGAAATATTATATAATCTACTCAATGAATACTTGATCGTAAAAAATTAAGAATAATAATGAGACTGATAAATAACACTTTATTTATGATTTCACATTATTTCTATGTGTATGAACATGATTTTTAATAAATATTGTTTTATTATAAATATATTCAAGAAATATACTCATATATATCATACCATATATGATTTACTTATAATATTGTTTCAAAAAATTTTTAAAAATTAATTTTTTTAAATCACTTATCTGGGTAATAACTCCATCAATTTTCATCTCTATTTTGGTTTGGTAGTATATGTACTTTAACATTTATCAGGGTCCCATAAAATATATAATGATATAGATAATATATATATATATATATACAAACTATATATTTATATATATTAATACATAAAAGATAAATATAGAAAAATTAATTACATTGTTCGTTAAGATAGTAAGTCACGCATACTCATAAACGATATTTTTGATTTTCAATGGATGGAATGAAATTAAGTTAAATAATAATTCACCATTAAATAATCATTATTTTGAAATAAAAATCATATATAATAATTAAATCTATCCAAATTTCCATCCATATGAAATGTAAATAAAAAACATATCAAGACACTTTGTAGAGAGGGTAGTGCACTTGTGCGTGCAAGTAATATTATCATTTTAGAAGATATTAAAATACAGGAATGTGGTTATTATGTTAAAATTCTATAAGAATAATTATGTCATAAATATCATATATAATCATTATACCCATCATTATAACCAACCATAAAAATGGAGTTGAAAAATAAATTGTATCACTATGTGGATACGATAAGCCATATGTAAAAATGAGTAATACATTTGCTTTCGATTTAATAGAAAAGAGGGTGTATTATGGTGGATTAATTATCATGAAAAAAATATTATTTTATAATAAATAAAATTCATTTATGTGAGGTTGAAGAAGAAATTAATTGAAAGTGGTTGGGTAGGATGATTATATTTTATTCTGAATACCACCTTTATATCCTTTATCATAGATCATGGGTTTGGTATTTTGAGGATACCATCACACTAATAAACTGTATAGTTATTTTTATAATATAAATTGGTATGTTTTTTTATGAGATTTATTTCTTAAAATTTTGTGAAATGGAGAGGGAGTTTGTGTCCTTAAATTATTCATTTTAGGAGCATTCATTGAATTTCTTAATGGATTCTATTGACAAAAATTCTGTTTCCTATAAAAATGGCTCCACATTGATTTAAAAAAATTATTATATATGTATTATTTGAAATAACCTAATAAAAAAAGTATATTTAAGTTTTTCTTATGATTTTAAACTTATATTTTAGTTCGACCATTCATTATCACTTTTATCAATAACCACAATATTAATATTTACTTCCCTTTAAAGGTCAAGAATGTTACCATAAATGAAATAACAGCCCATAAATAGACCTTGGATTATTTTTTAACCATATTTAACTATATCAGATAAATTTATGTTTTTTTATTAGTTCTAAAATTTTTAATAATTTTTTTTTTACTATTTAAAATTATTAATATCCTTATTGACACTATTCATCAACTAAGACACTAAATACATCATGAAAATGTATAATTCGAATATAATCTGTTAAAACATAAAAAAATTTCATATATATCAATAAATGTTTTGAGACACATTGATTAATTCATGTTACATAATTTTTAATATTTATAAAATCATTTAATTTTTTTAAGAGAATAAATATTATATCAGTGTCTCTTAAGAATTTATGGTATTTATTTCAGAATCAAAATTTATAAATATATTTACATGGTAAGAATATTATTTATATTTAAAAGAAATATTTATAATTGAACTTAGACTATGGGTATCCTTATTTTAAATGTTTAATGATTACAAAATAAAGTGAATGACCTTTTTGAAATATTATTAAATAAAATAATATAATTATAAAACTAACAGAAAATGGAAAAAATATCCTAAATTAGAATATTAGTTGATTATGGATGAAATAAATTCATAAATTGAAATTAATTCAAGTTATAGGGTCATTTTATAGTTCTTGTAATATAATGTTTCACATTAATCACCTGATTTACACTAACAATGGTGATAATTATTTATCATGGTTACTATTCAATATGAACAAACATAAAAGGGAATTATAAAGAAATTTACCTCCTAATTCCAAATATTGAATCTCTTTTTCATGATTAATTTTTTATAAGTGAAAATAATTTATTTAAAATCAGAATGAAAATCCAAAGAAGAAACATTTTTTTAGGAAAATTCTAATTATGTATAAGAATGTTTCTACTTCAAATTTAATAATAAAATATATTCCAATGTACATAATTGGATTATTCATTATATAATATTATTGATTACTATTTAAAATCATTTTCAAAAGATAAATAATATTGTAGATTCATAAAATAACAATTCAATTTTCAAAAAAATAATTATTTTTCAATATCGACAAGAAAGTCCATATTTCAAGAAAAAATTAAAAAATTCATAATAATATAAGATTCTCATTTTTATTGAATGAAATATATTATTATTAAAAATTAATATTTATGTAGATTCCATAAATTAGTAATAAAAATAATTTTGGAAGAAAATGTATTTCTATATAATAAATTAACATTTTGATAATTGAGTAATTAGTTCATAAGAAATAATTCTATTTTTTTATTTAGTAGGTACCTTATATATATATATATTTCATAATTCAATTGATAATATTTATACCTAAAAAATTAAAAATCTAGGTACTGTGGGGTGGTGCCTTAGTGGTAAACCCTAAAATCCAACATCCAAAATACCAGAGTTCAAATCCTAGTAGGCCCCATGGGGGATGTAAGATGCATGTAGTGAAAAATGCAAAATGTTGTTTAAGTGATGTAACATTGATGATTAAGACGTGAATCTATGCTGGGCCTTCGACCCATATTTTTCGGCTAATTTTTGATTACCCACTAAATGAGGATAATATTCATTTTTAATATATATAAAATTCATGTTCTTTATTATTCATAAACACCATTTTAGTGCATTTTACACTTTAAACATCATTTCAGATTATGATTGTAATACATTCTTAAAATGCACTATTATGTAGTACATTTTTGAACATCATTTGAAGTACCCAATGATTTATATGATTTTAAGGAATCTAATTATACATATTTTAATTTGATATTTTTGTAAATTGATCTACACATAAATATGAACATGTTTTATTTCGGGATCAATGGAGAATTCATGGAAGAAAATGGGGATATTCTGTGATGAAAGGAAATAATTCTGGAGAAGTCATATTGGACACCATCCCACTGATTTGAATGTAGGGCCCACCATACAGGCCCAATGAATCCCATATTTCTTGGGATTCTAGAAGATATGTATAGTAACAAATCCCTCTGCAATATCCAATGCTAATTCGGCATCCATGGTTTTAATTTAGGCGACCCAAGTTAGAGATAAAAATTTGGGCTAGATTCTGCGGCCCATAAAAACAGCCCACTAATCTAATCATATCTCTGAATCTAAAAATCCAAATGGTCCCAAGCTAAAATAAACCCATGTTGTCCACCTCATATCCAAAAATAGTCCATAGAATGTACGTGTCTATAGGTTAATTCTTAGGTCTCTGAGGATTCGAAAACCCAAGATAGACTATAAAGACCATCCTACCTTCTTATCTTGGGTAAATTTGAGCTAGAATCACTTTTCCTTAGGCCTATGAGCTATGTAATGGGTCTCCCTCAAACTATATATAAATATCTCATTTATTTCATAATAAACATGAGAATTGAGCCCGTACATTTATGAGAACATCTTTTTGATATGTATTAAAATAAATAATGATACTTTAGTATAATATCATGTTTTTATTAAACTCGTTGTTTTGTTTTATATTTTCTATTGAACATTATTTTATTTTAAAACCACTAGATATTACATATATAGAGAACATCCTTTTTGTTTTCAACATTATAAGAGGATCACATAGGGAATCTATGGGGAAATGATTTTAGTTCATCAATTTCATTAGATGTTCACAAAGTTGGTGAATTGTGTAATCTATGACCATTATGTATATTTCATGTGTCATGTTGTATCTCATCATAAATTTTCAATTGATCAATCATCTAATGTGGAAATGTTTTCCTGGATAGACATTAATAATGTTGGAAATTTTTAGAGATTAGATGGTCTAGATGGATATTATAGGATATTTATACTCAACTAATCTCATAATACAACTCTTATGATAACATTTACTAGATAATATTAGGGTAAAATGTCTACTGACGAGATCTAGGATAGTTTAATTATTTAAAAAATAAGTTTGTGAGTGATTCAGTTCTTTTATTTCTAGTGTAAGGCATTGCATTATATGTATACTGTGATTCTTTTCATCTATTTTTGGTAATTTTTAAAGTATAATTGGGTGATTATATCTTATGGGTCTTGGGAGGTATAGACTAATGAATTTAACTCTATAAAATATGATCTGAATATGTCTTCTATAATGGTTTTCTGATGTTTTAGAGACATTATATAATCTGTGAACAATTTATTGTTTTCATAGATCTAGAAATCTAAATGTAGGTATTCACCCATTGCAAATTAAATTTGTGGTTGTGAAGGAGGATGAAGAAATTATAGGATTGTGACATTGATATTTCCAATACATATGGTAAAGGGAATTTTGTTACATAGTATTTGGATGGGAATTCATGAGGTGGTGTTTCGTGTTACTCATAACAATCAAGTAGAGTGGAGGAAGAGTTAGAAACATTTCCCCATGATATTCTAGTATTCAATGATAGAGGATTTCCATAAAAAATGATAGTGTAGTCAACCTTGGTGTAGTATGTAGATTATTCCTCACATATTGATATTGAGTAAATGGTTTTGTAAAAAAAATTTGTTTATGGTGATTCTCTATTGGGATGACATGTTGATGAAAAGAATTTGGATTTGAATCTAAGTATGTTTTCCCTTCAATAGGAGATGAATGAACTTTATTTCCATGTGTTATATAGTTTTCCCTTTGTAGTACATCCTGGTGTGGCAAAGATGTATCAATATCTATGTTGACAGTACATTGGTATAGTCTGAAGTGTTCAGTTATAGGTTTTGTTTCTTGATGTTTGGTTTGACATAATGTAAAACCTAAACATCTTGTTCTTAGTGGGTTTATATATCCACTTGATGTTCCATTGTTGAAGTGGTAGGACATTTTGAAGGATTCCATCCCCAATTTTAATTGTTCTTAGGGAGGTTCACCTGAAATATGTGTAATCACATACCTATTTTGGAAATAAACTAACTTCATAGAGATTGACTAATATAAATCAATAGAGTTTTTGCTGACGAATGTCCTAGAGGAGATAATGGGAATTAATGGGGTTCTTAATACATTCACCATTGACTATAAAAATTATTTCACCACCATGCTTTGTAGAGGTCTCCAATGTCCTTTTTAACTCTCATTTATTCATAAATAATTCCTTCCATCCGTAGAAGAATGATCATAGCAAGTAGACTATGCCAACCCTAGAGGACATGTTTCTTACATGTATTTCTGATTTTTTAGGTACATGGGTGTGGAAACTACCCTTTTAGGTGTTATCATATAGAAACATTTATCACTCCATAACATTTATAACACCTTTTTAATTTTAGTAAGAACAACCATTCTGATCTCTATTGTGCAAGAAAAAGGTCCGAAAACCAGATGTTCATTAATCAGAATTGGTGTAGAGTATGATATATAAGGTATAAGTATTCATTGAGTGAATTAATAAGGAACAAGATAACTATAATTTCTCTCCAGGTCATAAGTATATGCCTTTAGAATTTGAATTTTAGAATGAAATTTTCTTAAATGTTCCATCTCATTGCATGAAGTGAAGGTTTGGTCATTGTAGCGATATTTATCCCTAATTTGTTATAAATTTCTAGGTGTTTGATTAGGATACTGTTTTGGAAAATTAGTTTTCATGGCCCCTTAAATTGAAATGGATTCAAGAAATCATCCATATATCTTAGTTTCTTCCGTACTATCCTCGTGATTCTCACATCATCTATTGGGGAGATATGGATTTTTTTGATTATATAACCATCGAGGTCTGACAAATCAATAATTCAGACCATTTAGAGAGGTGTTTAACTAGTTTATTATTGCTTCAGTTTCTATCACATTTTTTCATGGTTTCTTGGAGGGGAAACATAGGATTATTATTCTTAGATTCATGGTCAACAAACTAGGTTTTTATACATGAACATATTCGCTTCAATTACTCATCTTATCCTTTTTTTGATGCTTCTAAAACCATTTTTTATTATATGACATCATTTCTATTCCATGTTTTGTTCTTATTATAGTATTTCCCTTGTGTGTTATCTACCCCGAGAGTGTGTTTTGATGTTATTTTTACATATTTCAGGTTTTATAATTTTACATCTAGTGGGGTTTTTATGTTCACGGTGTAGTAAGTCCCTTGAGTGGTATCTCATGTGGTAGTTTTTTACACCATTTTCTATATCTGGGTCTATTTTAAATTCTTGTTGAAAAAATTGTTTGAGAAGTATCAGATAAAAGTTAAAAAGATTTTTTCAATCTATACATTTTGATATTAATGTAGGAATAGGTAGTATGAAACTTGAAGCTTTATTTTAGAAGTAATTCACATAATGAACTCAGTATTCAGTATGTGAATTGTGGTTCATAAATAGAATTTTGGTTCATAACTGAAGGGTATCGAGGTGCAATTTAGTGGTTCATTATAAAATAATTCACGACATGAATTATTTCTTCATAGTGTGAATGGGTTTCCAAGTATTAGAAATGGGGTGATTAAATTTTTAGAGGATGTGGGATATGAGTATTTCAAGGACTAATGTATCCATTCATTCTATAAATGTTTCTTTTGTTTCCATTTTATATGTTGTGGACCCCCCTTAGTTTTCTTTTAATTCTTATCTTCTCTCCCAAAACCTAGGTGAACCTATAGTGTTTTTTATAATTCATTTGAATAACCGTCAATTATATTCAAAAAATATCATCTTAAGATCAATATGTGGTGATTCAAAGTTAGGTTTGCCTTCTTTGATAGTTATGTTTTCTAGTATTCTTCTATTACTATGAAATAATGGGTTTGTATCATAATTTTTATTATGGTTTCTATTGATGAATGTTGGAGGTATATTATAATGCTGATGTTTTAGGGACCACTGATTCCTTGTAGAAGGGTTTATAAGATTTTGGTTCGGGGTGTTCAATCTTTATCAAAGAACATTAGGATCAATCGGTTGAGGTTGGGGGTCTATCATCTCGATATTTTTTAAGTGAATGTGATATTTGTTTAATTTTTAATCCTTTGGTTAATGATAGAATATACCTATTAAGATTGGAATATGGATATTATAGGAATAATGATGTTGTGGTTTGACTTTCTCATCATAATTTTATTTTATTATTGTTGATTCCTTTTTTTATAAGATGGTGTATTATCTATTAATTGTGGTTTTTTTCAAATGGTAATTAATTTATATAGAAATATGATAAAATATTCAATGATAGAATAATAAATACTATGTGATTAAGGAATGACGTATGGATATTTAATACTCATTATAACTTGTTTCAGGTAGAATATGAAACCAATGTTAAATGTATGTTTATTTTACTCATATTTATTAATATATTATAAGTTATAGTTTTCTTTATTACTAAAAAATATTCATAATAATCAAATTAATTCAATAAGGGTATTAAATTTTTTGTTTTTAAATAACAAATTATTTTGGTTTATAAGAGCATATTCCTGTTGAGGAAGGATTGTATACCTTGGTTATATGGCATTAGTTCATTTTAATATTTCTGGAAAAGAAATTTTATATGTACAAGTCCCAAGGTAGTTTATTTCCTTGTGTTGATTGTTTAATAACTTTTTTTATTTTCTAGATGAGAAATGTCCTAGAGGCTCAGGGCCATTTGAGTGAGAAAGTGTTGATAAATGATAATATATTTTGGATCCTAGGGTGCAGTGATGTGTGATGCTAGTTATGGTAGTAAAATTATATTTTATGGTCAATGTAGTGGAACAATTTATTTTTTAGGATGAGTTCAAAGTATTTCTTTCTCATAAATTATTTATTCTTTCATAATTCTCTATGTGGGGTTTGGTGACCAAATTTTTCTTATTGTTTGGTTCCCATTTCACAATGTAGTCCAAATATATGCAATATAGTTTTGTATTTTTTGTCGTATCTTAATAAATTTTTTATAGAACAAGGATAATTTTTAAATTAAAATGGAAAATTAATTTATCCAATGGATGGAATGTTGTTGATGGAGGTAATGTCAAATTACTCGGATTAAATTAGTAGAAACCATGGGATGGTTGGACAATATTCTCAACAGAGCATGGGTATGAAAAATAGAATTTTTAACATAGATTAATAAATCACATTAGATGTAATGAAATGGATAAAAAATATTTAATTATGAATGATTATATATAGTGCAACATCTAGACTCTGGAGGACATTTTTCATGGGTATGTTGTGAATTTTGGAGGTTTGTGGGTGTGACATCTATGATTAGAGAGTTTTCCTACCATAACAGATTTCACTCCACTATTGGTTTTGTAAATTTTGATGCTAGGTGTGATATAAAATGTCAATATCCATTTTTCAAGACCAAGGTTAGTGAGTTAGCTATTCATGGACAAGATTTGGTTCAGAGTATCATAGAGATAGATCTTTAAGTGAATGAAGGTGACACATGAATTCTTTAAGTCCAATGATCATTATAATATGAGACCTCTATAGTTATATATTGGGGATCATGTGTTATTATAATATTCTCCTCTTCATGGAAAATGATGGTTTAGTTGGGGTATTAAAATTTTTCTTAGTTTTCATGGACCTATCAAGGTGTTCTCTCAGATTAGAAAGGTGGCTTGTCAGTTAGAGCTACCACTATAATTGAACTAGGTTCATATTTTATTTCATGTATCAAAAATTATTTGGTATACACAATAAAATATTTATATAATCAATTGGGTAAAAATATACGTTGAAGATGGTGTGACATTTGAGGAGTAGCCTATCAATATTGAGGACCTTCAACAGATGGTGTAGTGTACGAGTTTTATTCCTTTAATTCATGCCCTTTGGTGGGTCAATGTCATGGATGATATAACATTATATCATGATTCACAGATAAATTCACAATATATATAGTTTTTGTATGTGTAACCTTATTCTCTTAACTTCATTCTTGGATCAATTGATTGATTCATTCTAAACCCTTGGCTTTTATAAGAGTTCATTTATTTTCCTTGGTTTTGTGATCGTTTTATATTTTAACATGAGATGTATCTTACCAAGGATAGTTTTTTAGTTTGGTTGGTGATGTTTTGTGTTTTCACACATTGTGCCTATGGATTTAATGATGTTTTCTTGGTGATGTGAGACCTTTGAGATAAATCTCAAGGGGTTGTTCCCCAGACCACGTTTTTTCTTTACTGTTTTGTTTCAAATTCATGAGATTCAAAATTGTTTGAGTAGTATTTGATGTAAGAGAAAAATTTTTCATTGGTCTTTCCATTTTGATCATGAGGTAGGAATGTGTGGTCGGATGTAGGAAACTTAGTTAAAAGAGGAATTATCCTCATAAACTATGTTTTGACAACATGAATTGTGATTCATGGATTGAATTATAATTTAGAACCTGATGGTTTGGGAGGTGGAATTTAGTTGTTCATCCTAGAATAAATTCTTGATGTGAATTTATAACTATTGGAATTAATTTGTTTTTGGTAATTGGGAATTATGTGAATTATTTATTGATAGATTTTTTTCTCAAGGAATTCGCAGAATTAATTTTCTATTCATACTGTGAAAGTTTCACTACCATCCTGTTTATATGCTGGAGATCCCCCCTTGGGGTTCACATAATTTTACTCTCCTATCTCAATCAAAATGAACTTATGGGAGTTTTTATCCAATTCATTTATATCCCATTATATCATTTTCAACCCTTATATTCTATAGATTGATATGTAGTGATCCAAGGTTAGTGTTCCCCTCGGTTATTTTTCTCACTTATGTTCATATTTTAAAAAATTATAGCATGTTGTTCTATTTTATTTTAATGATTTTTAAATTGATTTATGTTAGGTGTCACATTCTATTATTGTATTAAATATATTATTGGTTTCCCATGAAATATGTAATTGAATATTATCTCTTGGTGTTCCATTCATGATAGGTGAACATTGAGATAATCATTTTGAGGTAGGGGATCTATCATATTTATCTTGATTTAATATTAATTTGTGAGATTTTCATTAACTAATATATTAGGTTATAGTGGAATAAACACTAATATTGTTTTTAGCATTAAATATTCTAAAATTTATTAGTGCTATCTAAATGTTCTGATAAATGTGGGTTATTATCAGCGCTAAAAAAGTGCTGGTAAGGTATCCCATTATCAGTCCTACTAAAAATGAGCTTATAAAGGGGTTCCCTTTATGAAATCAATAAAAAATTAATAATAAAGGGTGACCCTTAACAGTGTTATAAAAAATCCCTAATAAATTGGGGACTTTATCATCACTAGAAAAAAAAGAACTAATAATGGGGGACATTATCAGTGCTTTTTTACTAGCACTACTAAAGGGTCATCTTTTTTAGTTATTTTTCTGTAAAACATAAATGAAATATTTAATGAAAAAACTATACTTCCATTAAAATTTTATATTTATATATAATCTTATATATAATGAAATAAAAATAATATATTTTGGGAAATATGATTTAGAAAATACTAAATAGATGTGTACACTTAATATATAATACATTTTGTCAAATTGGATTATAGAGTTTCTTAAAAACATTATTAAATAAAAATTTTCTAATTATTATGGAGTAATATTAATTTTTATAATATTTAGATGACATAAAAATTAAATGAAATAATGCCCAATCTATGATAGTTTGAAAACATTAATTGCATTGTAAGCGACCATAACATTTGACATAGGTGTCCATTTAGGCTATACCACATATCCAATTGAAGCCTATGAGGATTTCTATTCCTCTGTATCCTGGAGGAAACATCAGTCTTGATTTATAATTGAAAAAGGAAAAAAATTCCTACAAAATTGAGTTTTTAGTTGGGGATTCCGAATTTTTTAATAATCGATTGAATTTGAACATTGTTTATGGGGGGAATGGTTGCAGGAACTATAGCGGTGGTGGGATCTATAGTAGCAACCATAACAGCGTCAACTCTACAGAATGTAATATAGCAACCTAGGTTCTCTATCCTCACTATTCAATGGAGGTCCATCATGTAAAAAATATGGGCCTTCTGAGCCATATAATGGGCATTCATTCCCATTGTGCCAATGAGTCATGTACTGAAAATAGGGATTGAATGGTGGGTTTTCCCCTTGGAGGTGGGCTCTTTCCTGCTATTCCCCCTTTATGTGAGGTGTGTGTGTGTGTTTTTATATTTAATTGTACCCAAAATTACTTAATATATATATATATATTCAACTATAAATAAATAAATATTAATATAAAATATATTTAAATAAATATAATCATATATATAACATATTTATAAATTTAAACAAATAAATATAAATGTTATAAAATAAAACACAAAAATACATGGTAGAGTGATAAAAGGTATCAATCAGATAAGAGAGGTAATAGGATCAAATCTAAGTGTTCATATGTATTTTTGGTAGTTTTTTAGAACTATATAATAGGGATGGGAGCACATGATGGTGGTTGCTGATTAAAAAGAAATATGAATGGGAGAATGTATGGGCTGACAAAGGGGTGTCGGCACATCAAAAATAAACTTTTTAATTTTTTTTATAATATCTAAAAAACACTTAAAAATCTACCCTTTATCAGGGAAAAAGGATACATTAATGGGTTCTTTTAAAAATTCTTTTTTAGAACTAATAAAGGTTCTATTTTAACTTTTCATGAATTATCAATGATTTTTACATATTGATAAAACCATTTACTAGTTCTATTAAATGCCTATTACGCAATAATGGAATATAATAAGATAATAATACATAATTTAAAGGCAAAATGATGTCGTAGATTGAGTTTTTGGTCGATTATTTATTTTATAATTATGATTCATGATTTTTATATTGAATATTTTTACATCTATTGGGTGTTCATATTATTGTTATTCATATGATAAATGTTAATAAAAGTCCTATAAACAATGTAAATCTTGAATAATAATAGTGAATTGATTATAGAAAGGGTCATGTTAATTTGATAGTCATTAATTATTTTTTATGGTGGATGATAAAAGTAATTCAAAGTACTGATTTATGTTGTTTATAGTTGTTAATTTATGATATGTTATCAGTTTAATATTGCTAAAAACCTATCCATAAAAAATTGATTAATTCAAGATGGTAGTTTTAAAAAAATCTAATAAAAAATCTATTCGGGATGACAAATCCTACTATTGATATGGAATGATTCCATTCCCTATTCTGATGGATTTATTTCATGTTCTTGTGTGTGGAAAATATATTTGAAATATGTCTATGGTAAAATAATTTTAAAGCCTTTTTGTGTTTGTTTGATAACATTGTGTGGATAGATTTATTGTTGAGTAATGGGAAAGATATCTAGGATAGCTTGACTGATAGTGTTTTCAAGGATGAAAAATGTCTTCCATAAAATGTTTATTAATTCCATTAGTGAATAGAAGATGTAGAATCTCTATTACCTCATTGAGATGAATAATATACTGGAAATGTGTGTGTTTCAAACATCATCGTCATGAGACTACTTGACTAAGGGTTAATGAAGGGTGTTGTTGTCACCTGACAATGATTGTAGATTGGAGAGATAGTGTGGTGTAAGGAAATTACTGCAATGTTCAACATTCACCTATAAAGATTTAGAAAGTTGGGCCATTCAATTGAAGAAAATATAAAGCATACTAGGATCAATCTAGCATCCAGGAGTCCATGTTGTATGGATCGTAAGGAGGATAGATTAAGGAATTTTTTCTTTTATGGAGTTTTTTCTATATAGTGTAGAGAAAATTTAGATATTTCACTTGTATTTTATATAAGGGTGTGAAGGGATCTAATTTTATAGATTTCTAGTTCTATGGAATGTTAGAAGAGGGGGTTGGAATAGAAAGCCAGATCATGGGTTCTCTTTACAGGTTGTTGGAACATCTATAGGGTGTAAATCAGTGATAGTATTGATGAAATCCCAAGCACGAGAAGAGAAACAACGATCAAAACCAATAATCTCCTCATTTATCTGACCATCATTGTCAATAATTATAAAGATAAACATAATCATTTTCTGATTCTTCTAGGCATTCCCACCACTCCTCCTTCACTGAACACTATCTAGGGCCACTGGGTAGGTTGGCACCCTCCCCACACCAGTTCAAAATATAGCTCTAACAGATCATACTATATGGGTGTGATGAAGAGGGGAGGCATGGTCTAGGACCAATGGGGGTCTATTATCATAGCATTAATAATACTTTTTAACTATAGAAATTCTCAAAAAGTAGATACTATAAAAAATATCATAGTTTTCCTTCTATGTAGACAGAAGAATACCATCTTTTCGGAGATTGAAATATACTGAATTACTATATACAACAATCTACATAATTTAGGTACTAGAACTTGGTCTATTAGATTGATAGTTTTAATGTTCAAGGATATTATTAATAACTGGATGACTGTTCTTCATATAGGGCATGAGGGTAAAAAACAGACATACATCTTGGCATCAATGGTGGGACCCAGAAATTGGACCTATTATCATCATAGCATTATTTATCTAATAGCTAATGGGGCGAACCTCATTGATAAATATTCCCTTGGGATGCCCTATTTTGTCCCACATAATGATTGGATGTCTAGTTTTAGTTTTATGTTTCAGGTTTTCATTTTAACAATATGCTCTTATTTTTTGTGTGGACCTAGTTATTATTGATAATAAAATATAATGATTAGTATTACAATGGAATATAAATGTGTAATTATGATTTATACTGATGATAGAGTGAAGGTCTGATCTAATTGCTAATGGGAAGGGAACCTAGGGTGGTTAAAAGTCATTTAGAGTGGGCATTTTCCATTGATTTTTTCATCATGATTGATTATTTCTATATGGTAAGCTAGCCATATATTTTTTTCTCATTCACATAAATTGAAATTTTTTGAAATTATGCACTGTGTGTGAATCCTTTTGTGGTAGTTAAGAATATTCCTAGAGTCATTGATAATTTGTGAAAAATAAGTGAATAAATTATAAACCCATAGCATTGGGTACTAGTGTTGGACATAATGTAAAATGACGTATATGGTATTAATGGAATCTGATAGATAGATGAACGAGATTCTCTAATGTGTAGGTGTATGAATTATGTAATTTTTTATGTGGTTCAATTAATTTTTTTAATGTAATAAAATGTTTTTACCAGATTTAATGATGATGAAATACATGAGTATATAAGCATGATAACTAATAATGATATCAAAAATTGGGTTATAATGTCTAAAATATTGACATTTGAACATTTTAATGTTAATTAATTTATAATAACTTGTACGCATGCATGATTTTTTGGTATCTAGTCCTTAGTTTTGGAAATCAATGGTCTTATGTACTGATTGTAGTAGATGAGGCTAAGTTCATGTTGTTTCCCCTAATGTCATTTATGCATGAGACAATTCTTATTTTTCTATTTTTATAAACTACCCCACTAATTCCAATGTGGAAACCAATATTTAAATTTCATTGGGTGTATTTTTTAAAACACCTAGAATAGTAATTGAACAGATCAATTAATTCTTCCTCTCCCCTACTCTCCCATTATATATCGATAAGCATACGTGTATCACTATTTATAATTTCCTACAGAAATGGGTGAATTCAAACAAAGAATATAATAGATCTAATTATTACTATAAATTTCTATGTGGGATATAATGGATTGAGGCATAGATAATACCTTTATCCGATCATGGTTTCCCATATTCCCATGGGTGTATATGTATGGTCTGTGATGACTTGAGGTATTATGTATTTACACTGGTTGTAGTGGCTTTTGGAAATATACATGTTTATATATGTGATGAAGATAATTTGAAGGATATGAGAACTGATTCCGACATGAGATGTTAGGCCTTACACAAGACTATGGTTGGTATGGTTGGGGATTTTCACACATTAGGTGTGACTTCTTTATTGAAGGGATGAACAAAATATGTGTTGAACTAGGGCTTGATAGGGAATAACATATTGAGATGTTTAAGTAAGGTGACATAATTTATAAATATATATATATATATATATATATATATATATTATTCTGATAAATAATATATTACTTATTTAGGTAAAATGGCTAGTGATCCATATTAAGGATTGGGAAATTAATATTTCTAATTTTGGAAACAAGTGGGTTTCAATATTTTATTAGCTGTGATTCACTATAAATCCTTCACATTTTGAATGAGAGGTTTTATGTAGGATTCAACAATGTCTATAGGGTATTATCAATATATGTATACATAAAATATTTAAGGTTATGAGGAATATTTTAGTGATCTAAATAGACATTAAAATATAGAAGGAATTCATAAGCATCACTTTCGAGTGGAGAGAGTTCATTTTAACTATATAATACTACTTTTTATACTTTTCTTTTTCCATTAAATATATATATATATATATGACATTAAATATATTTGGATTTCTTATATATTATGTATGCTGTTGTTTTGAATTTTATATTTCTTATATTTTACTCATTAAACTATATGTGTGTGATTGATATACACTTTGAGCTAGTTTCCAACACATGACCAATTGGTGGTCAACTACGACCATCATTATCTCTCTTCATTCAATATTTTCCTATGTGGGGATCCTTTAAAAGGATGTGGTCATGAAAGGTGCTATCATAGTTGATTATTGAGAGATTGGTTTGAGTTTAGACTTAGAAAATAGTAATGATATATGGGTTGGTTTGGAAATTGTATCAGATGAGTTTATTTCATCCTATAATCATGGGAGACAGGCTATGCAAAAAAATTATTCCTACTTTTGATCCAATGCAAGGACCATGATGTTTATTAGAAGTGATAAGTTATGTGATGTGGCCTATGTCATGGTGACTTTGGAAAGGATTATTAATGATATTTGTTTAGTTCATGTGTTTTAATTTTTGTAGATGGTAGGAAATATGTTTAAATGTATGAATTAAGATTAAAGTATTCTTTTCCCTAGTTTTAGCTGTACTAAAATTATTCATTTTTTTTGATATTGGGAAAGGTTAATAACCCCATTAGGTTGAAATATAAGATATTTAGTAGTATATTCTATAGGATTTATTAAATAAGACTTCTATAACAATTAAAATTAGAGGGAAACTCTTTTTGGGTTCCAATTCCTGGGTCTATAGTTGTTTAAAGGCTCTATTTTAGACAGAGAAATCAAGGATTGGTAGGAGGATTTTGGGATTTCATTTAGTTCAGTATCTTCCTGAAATTAAAACTTAGATTACATAGGTTCGGAGATGATGTTTGGGTTATCTCTATAGTGGTGAATTTTGTTCCATGGGGAACTCGAGAAGTTAGTTATTTCATGGGGATATTTCATGGGTTATTTTTAGGATGAATTTAAATCTTTCACAACTGAGTAAGATTACCAGTATGAGAACATTGCCATCTGGTAGGGTTGTTCAAGTGTTAAAGATTTTAATATACCCTACAAGAACCTGATATTTTATTAATGTGAAATTATATTATAGGATGAGGATTGGGTGGGGAATTTGGTGTAGGATTTGCGTTTAGATGTTAATCACCATGTCACTCTATTAATGTAGATGTAATACACTGAAGTATTGGAGAATTAATTTATTAGTTAGAGGATATTTTCATAGTGTTGGAACCACTTTGTGTATATGGTTGTATTTGTTGTCAATAGTTGTCAATGCAGATCAAAAAGAAGAAGATCATGAAGTACTCCGATGAAGTAGAGGAGTGGTGATTCAGATGATTGTTGTGCTGATCTTAAGTTCAAAGAACATGTGTCAAAAGTGATACATTTTTTACAACAATTAAGAATGTGAGGAGTAATCCATTCGAGGATGATTAAAGAAGAATGAGGTTTTTGGATGAAGACCATGAAATTACTCATGATTGCATGAGAACCATGCTAGAGACTTCTTGACGGATTGAATCACATGCTTTTCATGAAGTTGATCATGACAGTTGATGAAGAAGACAATGTGCCAATGAGTTGACTTCTGAGATGGCCATGCGGAGATTGCAATTATGAAATGGCCATGCACATCACATTGTATCAGAAGATAATGGTACTAAAGTTGTTCCTTCAAAGAATACATATCACAATAGTGGAGTTTGTGATACAAGCCAAAGAGTTGCTGAAGGATACAGATCACCAAGAAGAAGTGTTGTTGAGGTGATCGTGCTTGTTGACAAAGCAAACAAACGACATACAAATTTGTTGACAAAGGAGATTCCATGTCGAGTTCAAGAGTTGTGGTCAACGATCTATGTTTGATTCATGAACATCGACAGAGGAACGGATGATCTGGAGGCGGTACAAAAAGAGCAGATACAAAGTGGTGCCGTTTTCCAGTGTTTGCCAAATTTCAGGGCCTCAAAATCAAAAAATGAAGAATAGTGATTTTGGAAAAGGGACTTGCGCGCCATACTCTTGGAGGATAAAAGACTTGCACGCCATATGTTTTTGAGGATCAGAACATCAAAATTTGGATAAGGAAAGAAGGTCGCGCAAGTGTTGGTTGGGTCGCGCAAGTGAGTTGCGCGACAGAGGTTACTGGAGACAAGACTTGCGCGCCGTTGAGGGACTTGCGCGCCTCCGCGCAGGGGGTCCAGTTTGCCTATAAATACTGGACCACCCCTCCTCATTTCTTACGAAGCTCAAGACTTTGAGATTGTTCGAGCTCTCGTCGCGCAGGTGGTTGAGCCGCGCAAGTGGTAGTTTGGTCGCACAAGTAGAGGTTGCGCGCCAACTGATGGTTGAGCGCCCTAGGTGATTTGGGCAAGGAAAGAAGTGAGTCTTGCAGGTTTGAAGTTCAAGAAGGCAGATTTGCGCAGGTGCTTTGGAGACACTTGCGCACCAGGTTATACTTGCGCGCCTGAGACTTGCGCGCTGCCGGGAGACTTGCGCGCCGGGCTTGAAAAGGAGACCCAGACACTGTTAAAGTACGCCCGCCTTTCTGGAGCTGCACAAGAGCTGAACTATTGCCTGATACTACTGGTGCAAATTGATATTGAAGAAGAAATCTAAATGATACATGCATGATCTCATGCATACATGGAGAACTGATTCTGACAACGCCGAGTAAGCTGAGCTTCATTGAGTAATCAATCACATCAGTGATTGTGATTCAGGAAAACGAAGACAAGGGGATCGAGTGCATTCATTCATTGCACTAAAGAAGAAGGATTGAACTAAAAGGAGCATCAAATCTGAACCCTGATGCAAGCAATGTCTCATGCTGAACAGGAGATGAAGAACTTCAATGCACACCTATTGAAGAGACCTTCACGTCTATAAACTGAGTGAGACTTCACCAACGACAGTGAGCCAGGGGGAGTCAACGGGAGTGACCCGAGGGACGCAGTGAGCTATCCCTGAACAATTATAAAGGCAGTGAGCTTGGGACAGAGTGTCTGTACCCGAACATTTGTAATCTGCAGCTAGTGAAGCATAGTGGATTTAGGTACGACCGACAACCTGTCGGCGTATGCTCCTTGGACGTAGCCCTTAGTGGTGAACCAAGTAAAAATAGTTGTGTCGTCTCTCTGCATGTGAATGTTTAATTGCCGCTCATATCCATCATACAGGTTTGAGTAGTTCCTACCAACGTGGGAACAAGATCCACAACTAAAAGAAGAAAAAGTTGCCACCCTGATTCACCCCTCCCCTCTCAGGGTGTCCCGGGGTCCTACAAGTGGTATCAGAGCGAGGTTAACGTATGTTGGATATTCTCTAGTAATTCTATTGAGAAGAGGATTTGAGTTTCTTTCCTAGAGTCAACAATGAAGAGCAGTCTTGATAATGACGCAGTCATTTCTGAGCAGAAATCTATATCCACCAAGACTTTGACAAATAGGAAAAAGAAAGAGAAGAATATGATGAAGAAGTCCCCCACATCCAAAGAAGATGTAGTGTCTTGTTCTCCATGCCATTCCAATAATGAAGAAAATTTAGGCCTGGAAAGTATCAAGAAGGCGGCTCAGAACTCATCCAGTGGAAAGGATGATACCCCTAATTTAAGCTTTCAGGAAAAACTTAGAACATATCTGCATGATATTCCAGAAGAAAGGGTTGCTATTATTTGTAGCCTATTCCAATCTATGCAGGTTGAGATCAATCGATTAGAAAGGGAAGCTGACAATATGGAAAAAGGGTTGGAAATAAAAGTTATGGAAAGTATTAAGCTCATCAAACGGGTAAAAGTATTTGAAGAAGAAGAGGAAGTCAATAAGAATTCAAAAGAAAGGATCCATGCACTTAAAGCTGAGCTGAAGAAGAGCAATGAAGTCAAGAATTTTTGTTTGGAAGAAACTTCCATTAAATTCAGGGAACTTGACTCTTTGTTACAAAACAAAGTTAAGATGCATGAAGATGAGGTTGAAAGGTTGAAGAAGACTTGTGAAGAGAAGATGATCACGATTGAAGATTAGAAGATCATCCTCAATATTGTGGGTCAAAAATTGGAAGCTCAGTTGACCAAGATTGAGAACACACATATTGAGACTTCACAAAAGAATGAAATGAGTGATGCTTTCACTCAATGTTCGTTGGAGGAGTCTAAAGCTGAAATGCCTCCAACATGTGATAAGAAGATTATGACAACTCTTGACTATCCACATCATGAATCAGTTGCTATTGGTACTCAATGCTCACCGGTGGATTCTATTGTCAAAAGACCTCCAACATGTGATAAGAAGATCATGACTTCACTCTTTGATCTATCACAAGCAACTGAGAAAGTGAAGGTACCATCCAAACCATCTTGTACTCATATTTCTAAATATACTCCTACAATCAGTGCAGGTGGGAAGAAAAGTTCTAAACAAGTATGGATGAGGAAAGGTGAGAAGAATAAACCTACCACCATGGCTAGGGTGGATGGGAAGAAAAAGGAGGAAGTGGGTTCCTAAAATAGAGAACAAAAGATTAAGCAGATGGCCCAACAACTTAATACAGAAGACACAAAGAAGAAAAGATTTGTGGGTCAATGTTGGTGCTGCAATAGATTTGGGCACTGTGCACTGGATTGTTTTTATAATCCCTTTCATGGAAAAGCACAGGGAAAGCCTATATCAAAGGGGAGGAAGCCAAAGAAGAAGAAGCAACATCCACAGGTCCAGAAGCATCTGTTTACAGCAAACAGATTTGGAATTCTTGATAACATCTGTGATGCATGCAACGGTAGTGGTCACAAGAATGGTGCATGCCTAGGTCAACAGATATCCAGAGCTGATAAGAACAGAAGACCACACAAGCCATCTAAGTATGAAGAACGTACCTTGGGAAGAAATCAGAAGAATATGGTGAACACACATCTCCCCAAGAAGATATCAAGTAGGCAAGCTGAGAAGACCCAGGATTTTAGATCCATGAAATTGAAGGGTCATTCATCCAAGAGAAACACAAAGTGGGATGAATCTCGGATGAACCCATGTGGAAGACCTAAACCAGCTGCAAAAGTTCCAAATGACATATTGGTCATCTGGCCAAAAGATTTGAAAAGAATAAGGAAACTTGAAGATGAGAAGGCCAAGGCTGGTGGCAAAGGAAAAGGAAAACTTTCACATGATGAAGACATAGTGCAGGAGAGATTGCAAACAAAGAGAAACACAAGTGTCAAAGAAGTTCTGTGTGAGAGATGCAAGAAGTATGGCCACATTGCAAAAGGATGTCTAACCTTAATACCAGAGCAAGAAGCAGTCCTTAATAAGAGTAAGAATGTATCATTCATGATGGCTGCTAAGCAGAACAATTCTCCATACAAAGCAGAAGAGAATGTCAACAGAGCCATGCCACACCGACAGATGTCAGAACACATGTTCGAACGTGCAGGCATGAAGACTATAGTGAATAGAGTAACTTGGTTGAGAAAAGATCCTCAACCAAGAAAGTCTTCTTGATGAAGCAAGAAGGAACCACCTTATTCTCGTAATCATTTCTGTATTGTATTTGTACTAATAATGCAGGGAATTGAAGGTGAAGCATGCTCTCAGGGGGAGAACCTGAGAAGTAGTGAATGCTGTCAACTCTTGATAGCCAAGCTGAAGAAGTTTCCATCCTTAGTAGATTCTTCAATTGATATTCAAAGATTATGATGATGAAGGATCACTCTTGATGAAGATGATGAGGAGTGTTTCCCTTGCGGGGGAGAAGAATGAAGAAGCTTCCATAATCACTGTTTCAATCAATATCAACTCCAGCTGGACTCAAAAGTAGTTACTCTGTGAATTTCTTGAAGAACACGCCAATGGAGAAGGTATGTCATTTCTCAATCACTATCCCTTGGTTACTCAGATCAAATATTATTTTACAAAGGGGGAGTAACTGAATTGATCAGTGACATAAAGAGAATGGAAGTGCCCCAAGGTCACTTATCCTGCCAATTGCACTTGAATGTTTTTGATCTATCTTCTGAAGTGAGTGCATGAGTTTCAGGTTGATTATTCTCTATCATAGTTGATCATCTTCTACCTAGAATTAAAGTGGTAAACCCTTGAAGACAAGATACACGAGTTATCATCTAATGTTGGTATCATGATCTGTGGATAATGGACAGCCTTGTTGACTTAATCAAATCCTCTTGTTTTCTACATCGAGCATTGCTCAAGTAGACTTAGAGTGAAATGATTAATGAAACATTGCTTAAGTATGGATTGATACCCTCCCTACCATGTGCTTTGTATTTCTTGTCAATAAGGGGGAGAGAAAGTGAAATGAAAAGAAATGTTGATTTACTGAGAAGATTCTCATTTTGACATTGACAAATACATTTCAGAAGATGTATAAGGTATTGACAACAAAATACAAAGGGGGAGATTGTTGGAACCACTTTGTGTATAAGGTTGTATTTGTTGTCAATAGTTGTCAATGCAGATCAAAATGAAGAAGATCATGAAGTACTCCGATGAAGTAGAGGAGTGGTGATTCAGATGATTGTTGTGCGGATCTTATGTTCAAAGAACATGTGTCAAAAGTGATACATTGTTTACAACAATGAAGAATGTGAGGAGTAATCCATTCGAGGATGATTAAAGAATAATGTGGTTTTTGGATGAAGACCATGAAATTACTCATGATTGCATGAGAACCATGCTAGAGACTTCTTGACGGATTGAATCACATGCTTTGCATGAAGTTGATCATGACAGTTGATGAAGAAGACAATGTGCCAATGAGTTGACTTTTGAGATGGCCATGCGGAGATTGCAATTATGAAATGGCCATGCACATCACATTGTATCAGAAGATAATGGTACTAAAGTTGTTCCTTCAAAGAATACATATCACAATAGTGGAGTTTGTGATACAAGCCAAAGAGTTGCTGAAGGATACAGATCACCAAGAAGAAGTGTTGTTGAGGTGATCGTGCTTGTTGACAAAGAAAACAAACGACATACAAATTTGTTGACAAAGGAGATTCCATGTCGAGTTCAAGAGTTGTGGTCAACGATCTATGTTTGATTCATGAACATCGACAGAGGAAAGGATGATCTGGAGGCGGTACAAAAAGAGCAGATACAAAGTGGCGCCGTTTTCCAGTGTTTGCCAAATTTCAGGGCCTCAAAATCAACAAATGAAGAATAGTGATTTTGGAAAAGGGACTTGCGCGCCATACTCTTGGAGGATAAAAGACTTGCGCGCCATATATTTTTGAGGATCAGAACATCAAAATTTGCCTAAGGAAAGAAGGTCGTGCAAGTATTGGTTGGGTCGCGCAAGTGAGTTGCGCGACAAAGGTTACTGGAGACAAGACTTGCACGCCGTTGAGGGACTTGCGCGCCTCCGCGCAGGGGGTCCAGTTTGCCTATAAATACTGGACCACCCCTCCTCATTTCCTACGGAGCTCAAGACTTTGAGATTGTTCGAGCTCTCGTCGCGCAGGTGGTTGAGCCGCGCAAGTGGTAGTTTGGTCGCGCAAGTAGAGGTTTTGCGCCAACTGATGGTTGAGCGCCCTAGGTGATTTGGGCAAGGAAGGAAGTGAGTCGCGCAAGTTTGAAGTTCAAGAAGGCAGAGTCGCACAGGTGATTTGGAGACACTTGCGCGCCAGGTTATACTTGCGCGCCTGAGACTTGCGCGCTGCCGGGAGACTTGCGCGCCGGGCTTGAAAAGGAGACCCAGACACTGTTAAAGTACTCCCGCCTTTCTGGAGCTGCACAAGAGCTGAACTATTGCCTGATACTACTGGTGCAAAGTGATATTGAAGAAGAAATATAAATGATACATGCATGATCTCATGCATACGTGGAGAACTGATTCTGACAACGCCGAGTAAGCTGAGCTTCATTAAGTAAGCAATCACATCAGTGATTGTGATTCAGGCAAACGAAGACAAGGGGATCGAGTGCATTCATTCATTGCACTAAAGAAGAAGGATTGAACTAAAAGGAGCATCAAATCTGAACCCTGATGCAAGCAATGTCTCATGCTGAACAGGAGACGAAGAACTTCAATGCACACCTATTGAAGAGACCTTCACGTCTATAAACTGAGTGAGACTTCACCAACGGCAGTGAGCCAGGGGGAGTCAACGGGAGTGACCCGAGGGACGCAGTGAGCTATCCATGAACAATTGTAAATGCAGTGAGCCTGGGACAGAGTGTCTGTACCCGAACATTTGTAATCTGCAGCTAGTGAAGCATAGTGGATTTAGGTACGACCGACAACCTGTCGGCATATGCTCCTTGGACGTAGCCCTTAGTGGTGAACCAAGTAAAAATAGTTGTGTCATCTCTTTGCATGTGAATGTTTAATTGCCGCTCATATCCATCATACAGGTTTAAGTAGTTCCTACCAACGTGGGAACAAGATCCACAACTAAAAGAAGAAAAAGTTGCCCCCCTGATTCACCCCTCCCCTCTCAGGCTGTCCCGGGGTCCTACACATAGATGATATCATTATAGGATGGTGGTTTTCAGGACTCCTTGCGGAGTATATTTTTGATTTAGAGTTCTCATTTTCATGGATAGAAATGGGTTTAGTCAAATGTGAGAAATTTTAATCCATATTCAACCAACTTTAGAATATATGGACGTTTTTGAAACCTTTGTTGTGGGTAAATAATGTTTTTACATTCTTGTGGAGATCACAAACATCAAAATAGGCAGTGGCTAACGATCATATGTATTCTGTGTGTGGTTAGTGACTAATTTTAGGCCCATACTTTTTAGTTCTTTTATCTGATGTAATTTTACTCAAATGTGCATTCACACTTTTGAGTATGAGAGTTGGAATGGAGAAGGGGTATGGAATCCTATAGATATCCCCCATCCATAGGGAAAGGTTGCATATTTTTATCATAGATGTAGTTTCCATCTGGTTCTGAGAGGGAATGGATTAGGACATGCTCAGATGCATGCTTTAGCATTTGTAAAACAATGGGATATTAAAATGGTATGAGATATTATATTCCAATATTATAATTTTTGTATTCATTTTTTTGGGATATAGATATAAAATTCTTCCAGTATACAACTATAGTCTAGGATTTGATACTTCATATATCGAGGCATCTAATTCCCTTAAATTTGAATTTTTTGGTTAGAGATTGAGAATGGCTATTTGATTTGTTCCGAGAATGAGATTTAGTTTTGGGGAATATATACTCACCATAATACCTCATCCCCATCATGGATTATCTATATTCTATGAAGGATATCATAGATTCCACAATCATGAATATTATATTCTATAATGCTAGTGGAGGCCAAGTGATGTTCATTTGTGGGTGAGACCCTTTGATAGACCAGAGTACTTTTTTTCCACTATATTTAATTTTGTTTATGTCGACACTCGTTTGTGTAGAGGTTCATGTGGTGGTGTTTCCGAGGGTTATAAAAGAGTTCCATGATGTTTTCCTCAAATTATTTAGGGATCTTCATCCTTGATGAGAGTTTGATATTGAGATAGAGTTACATCTTTGTGTCTCTTCGATATCAATTTCTCAATATCATATAACCTCTTTTGTGTTAATTTAGTTTCTATTATAGATCTAGGATCTCTTTTAAAGAGGTTTTATTTAGCATAATGTGTCTCCTTAAGGAGCTGCAATTCAATTTTCAAATATAGAAGATGGATTTTTTCAGTTTTGTTTTTATTATAAAAATTTGAATCGAGTGATAGTGAATAACATCTATCCTTTTCTAATTATTTATAATGTATTTGGCCTATTGAAGTTTGATATATGGTTCTAGATGTACAACTGATGATCTGGATATCATCAAATGTGGGTAAATGATGATCAAATCTCAAAATATATTTTTTATGTCGTTATGGGAATTGTGAGTTCATTATTATATTGTTTGCTGTAATGAATGCACTATCTATGTTCATAGGTATGATTAATGTAGTGTTCTAGGAGTTTCAGTTCTACTTCATGGTTGTTTTCATTGATTATATCCTTCTGTTTTGAGTACCAAAGGATGAGCGCACAAATCATATATGGGTCAGGTTGAGTGTTCTTATGTTTCATTAGACATTCATAAAGATTTCACATGTGAGTTTCATTCTCATGAGTTTCATTTCATGGGGAACTTCATATCTCAATGTCGAAAATCCATTAGTTCCTTGAAGATTGAGGTAGTGGTTTCTTAGGTACCTCCAAATAATTTTATAGAGGTTCAATGTTTCCTCTATTAAGCTGGATATTGTTGGAGGTTCATAATTGGATTATCTTAAATTTTTACTCATAATATAGTGGAAACTAGAAATGATCTATAATTCATGTGCATTGACCAACAGAAGGATTCACTCAGTTATTTATGGGATATTCATTCCATTTCCCTAATTGTTTATCTTATAGAGGATGGATATTCATTTGAGGCTTACTATGAAACATTTTTCTTGTTTATTTCGTATCTGTTAATATAGTAGAGGTATGGAATATATTACGGGTCGTTGTAGTTAGTTAGTCATGAGTGAAACTATTCCACCCAAGATTTAAATTTTACATCACTAGTGTTTTCATCAAATTTCTAGATAAACTATCATATTTGTGAATGAAATTAGTTTTCACATATAACAAAATTTGAAAATATGTATTATACCAATATTACCAAAATCTAAGAATGTGATAGAGGATATATATTTTACAGTACTATTACATCAATATTTCATTTACACCTATTATAGAATTTTTTTATTCCATGGTGATTATGTTGTGTGGTGGTGTTTTGTTAGAGTATAGAGATTCCTAGAAACTGATGTAAGAGTTAGTAGTGTTGCACCGTTAAATCAGTGTATCCAATGGTAGTAGTGGTCATCAATAAATTATAGTCCAATTATCCTTACTGATACATGTATAGGGTTCCGTACTAATGGATTCTAAATAAAATATTTTTAATTATTGAGTTTTCTATGGCTAATCTCATAATGGATTGTCTGAGAATGGATATCATCGATTGTTATTTTATGGAAAGCATTTCATTCCTTTGAATATTATGAATGGGTTCTCTATGAGTTCTATATTTTATCCTTAGTGTTATTTATTAATTATTGAATGAAATATTGTTCTATAAGAAGTGGTTTTTTGTGGTTGATTCTAAATCAATCTGTTTAATTATTTTTCTATCTCGTTGTTTTGTCTTTCAGATAGTGATGGCTAAGAATCATGTTCATTGTGGTTTTATTCATCCTTTTGATATTCCCCAATTGACATGGGAGTAAATTTCAATGGATATCATCACTATTTTTTTCCTATTATAAGAGATTGTATGATTCCATATAGGTAATCAAATACCAGATATTGAATCCATCTACCATTTTAGCGATTAAGGAGTCAAGTTAAATGGAGTTGTTTTCAATGTATTATCTGGAGAAGATAGTGAGGAATCATGGTGTGTTGAAGATATTAATGACTCACTGTGTTCCCCATTTTTTTACTTCAGGGTTTGGAGAGGTATCCATCACGTTTTTGGTTCTCAATTATGTCGTAGCACCACCTTTATTCAATAGATAGGTGGTTAGAAATAACATATTAAAAAAAATTATAGTACATTTTGTGTTTGTATTATTTATTTTTTAGGTATATGGGTGTGGAAACATTACATGGTGGAGTTTTCCTACAATAATAGTTACAACTAACATATTTGTATGCCACATTTTGAATCTTTTTATTGTATACCACCCTGATCTCATTGCTATAATAAGATAAGAGAATAACCTCTTCAATGATCTAAATTTGTTCAGAGTATGATATGTATGGTATAGGTCATCCGTGATGGAATGAATATGGTGAAAGATAACTATAAGTCCCATGATAATTACAGGATGAGGCATCTAGAGACTAAAATTACCAATGACATATTCTTAAAATAGCCTCATCTCCTGGGTAGTGATGGTTTGGTAATGAAATTATGATTTCTCATTAGTTTGTTAGACTGTTAGAGGTGTTATCATGAGTTAGAGATGTGGAATATCATCTATCACTAACCCAACTATTTTTTATGAATTCATGATTTCTTCCTTGTATCATAGAATTATTGTTATATTCGTGATGATTATCCCGTCATTGATTTTCCTGAAATGGATGTTAAATATTGTGAAACCATTAAGGATGGGAATTTCAAGGTTTGGGTATACCAAGATTAGGTGCTATGAGGGAATATTATTCCTTTTGATCTTATTAAGGGGTGTCATGGAATATTGGATGATAGAAAAGGGGACATGGTTTCTAAATATAATTCTCCATATACAAATTTGTTTAATGATTGATCTTATTTTCTCCAATCAATTATTTGACCTTTGGTTGGCTTCATTGTAAACCCTTTTATATTAGTTGAGATTTTTTTCTCTTACATTGTGTTGTGCTTGTTTTTTTCCTATCCCTTGATTATTAACTCCATATATGTGTGTTTTTTTTGTTGGTTAGTTAATATATGATCTTTCACTATTTGTTCATCCAGTGTCCTAGATGTGTTCTTGGTGTAGCAATCCCACTGAGAGGCATCATGAAAGGTGGTTATTTGGAACCCAATTTTAATTATTATATTGTTCAAAATTCTTGATACAGATAATTTTTTCCGAGGTGTCCGAATAAAGGGACCAACTTTTGGGTATATTCCACTACGATCTTGAGGCATGAATGGTTGGTTCAAATAAATAATCCTTGTTGCATGAGGAATTCAAAACATGAACATGATTTTCATGATATGATTTATAATTCATGGATTCAACACTAGTTCATGGATTAAAGAGATTCAAGGTGGATTTTTTTGTCCTAACTAGAATAAATATATTGTGTTAATTGATGTTTCACATCGTGATTGTATTTTTTGATATTCAGGATGAGGTGGATTGATTTTTAGTCAATGTGATATTCAAGGAATTCATTGTGTGAAATTTTCCATTAATGCTACTAATACAGCATTACAAACCAGGTTAAAATACGAGGAGCCCCATTTTTCTCTTAACATATATATCATATCTCTCTCACTAGGTTATGGTGATTTTTATTTGTGTTTTTTGAAACCACATTTATCAGATTCGAACCCTATCTTGTAATGATTAATATATAGTGATCCAATGCTATTAGTTTCTTATTTTATTTTATTCTCATCCATTATTCATTTACCAAGATAGAGTGGGATGTTATATTTACTTTTTTTAAAGATTATATTGATGATTGATAGATACATAATATTTTTTTGGTGTTTTATTGATCATTGGTTTCCAATAGAAGAGGTGATCGGTGTTTTGAGATTGATGTTCTATTCCTTATTAGAGAACATTGATATTTTTGTGCTGGGGTGGCAGATCTATCACCACTCTCTAGATTTAAAGTACAAGAATGAGATTATAATGAATTAATACTATGTTTAGTGGTGGAAATAAACTAATAATATAGGAATATTGGATTTATATGAATATTAATAGTATAATTATGGTTTGTGATGTGTTTTTTGTTTTATACTTGTTGATGCCTCACATTCTTCTTAGATAGTGTTCAAATTTTTAATTGTGGCTGTTTTTTGTGTTTATTGGGATTTATTTTATTAGAAATTTGATAAAAATATAATTCCTAAATAATAATTATTTTTTGATTTAGTAAAGAGGCATGTTAATTAGATATCATTTCAACCCTCTTTGACATTGAATATAATTTTTTTCTTAATTTTTTTATGTTTTTCGTAGATGTTAATTATTGATTGTTTATCGATTTCTTATTAATAAAAAACTATTCATAATTTATAGATTAATTCATGTTGGTTATTAAAATGTATTTTTCTAAAGAAGAATTATATGGGTCTGAGCAGGAAAATTGCTTTCTTAAAATCCATCTACTCCTTAGTTCTACAACATTAGTTCCTTTTCCTATATTTGGAATATAAATTTTATATAAAATAATTCTCTTGGAATTTAATGGATTTGTTGTTTTTATTTTATTACATTGTTTGGTATAATTTATGTTTGAGAAATGATTTGGTGACATGTGGAATCTAAGAATGATGGTGTCTTGATGCATGAGAAATAGGATAGGAGATATGGGATAGTGTAATGGTTGATTCCAGCAATAGCTAGACACCTTGATGTTGTACGCAATGATGTGGGACCCGAGGAAGGATATGATGAGTTCACAGTAGGCATTTCTCATCAATGATTTCTTCTTGATTGGTGATTACTATGTGGCAGGGTGAATGGACGTTTCTTTTTATTGGGTTCTCATTTCTATATGTTGTAAGACATTATGCCCTACACATGTGTCTATGTTTTAGAAACATAGGAAACATACTACTGTACAAAGATAATTTATAAATAATAAATGAATAAATAATTGAACAATTAGTTTGGGTGATGTTGATGATAGTATTGTTAAATGATTTATATCACATTATTGGAAACTATGGGATGGTTTAATCTAATCCTCCAAGGAACAAGGATATGAAAAATAGAATCTATAATGTTATTTAATAAGGGATATTATATATTAGGAAAGAGATAATCTAGATATAATGATAATGATAAAATTAAGAATATAAGAAAGAGAATTATTAGTGACATAGGTACTCAGCCTAAGAATATTATAATATTAACATTGAAGAATAGTAATGTAAATTAATTAGTGGTTAATAATTTAAATAAAAATCAATTTTATCCTTTTGTTATTTTTTAATATACAATCATTAGGTGTGGATGTTCTGGGTCTTATGAGATGATATAATTATATGAGTCTAAGGTTATTTTATTATGCATAATGTTGTTTGTTAATGATATGATTTGCATTTTTTAATTTTATACACTACCCACTACAGTCAATATGGAAAACAAAAATGAATTTTTGTGGGGAGGGGTTGGGGTTATCAAACATCTAGGATTGCCAGTGAATGGATGAAATAATTATACCACCCCACCACTTCACCATTATATGTACATATGAGTAGGTGTATCCAGGTATATGATATATTATGATACATGGTCTAATATTACCCAAGTTGTGGTGACTCACAATTTTACTATAAATTTATATGTGGGTTGTAATGGATAGTGGGATAAAAAAATTATTAAATTGTGGTGGATCTTGCTTCTTATGTGTGTACGTGGATTTTCATTAATGGATTAAGGTATAATAAATTTACAAAGGCTATAATGGATTCCAAATATTAACTTGGTTACATATGAAATGACGATGATGTGAAATATGTACCTACTAATGACAACATGAGATGTTTGGACCTTTTTGAGACTGATGACCATAGGCATAATTACCCACTCACCTCAGTGATGACTTACTAATGGAAGGAATGAGAATATGATGTGTCTCATTGGGATATGAGAGAACTAAACCAACAGAGAAGTAAAAGTGTGGTACCATCATTTATATATATCTTTCTAATATACAGTGGTATACATATAGGAATTATTAGGGGAGTTAGATATAGTGAGGATAGTTAAATTATTATTTCTTATATAGTGGAGGATATATTTTCATTTTCTTATTCAATAGGATTTACTATGCATATTTCACATTTTTCAGGATTTTTCCATGGATAATCCGACTAAGTATACATGTTATTCTTATCATATGTATAAATTTACTATTTTCTAGGTGAATAAAATATTTATGTGATCATTCTAGACATTACTATATTAGAATATTTGCTTAACTATTATATGTAGTTTCTAATGTTTTTTGTTTCTACATATATTACATTTAGTACTTCTAATATTCCTCTTAGTTTACGTATGACATTACTTAAATTAGGACATCATATTTTTTATTAATTTTGTGGGTTATCATTTTATCCTTATTATATATTAATCTATAAAATATATAGTGGTTTATAGCTACCATATAGGTGATTGATATTCCCATGGTGTCATTCTCCAAATCATGGCCTTTAAAAGGATGGATTTTTGGCATCATTATGTCTGTATTTCATTACAAACCAAATAGGGGTACCATCAGTGGGAGGGTTTTATCTAAATATTATTTTCAAAAACATTATAACTTTGAAATTATGATTCATGAGGAAGGAATAATATTACAATTGGAAAATAATTAAATTCTATATACATTAAAAATAAAATATTCCCTTTACACTTTAGTAAAAGTTAATAATATTCCATATAGAAAAAATTTGAAAATTTTAATTTTAGTCACTTGAAAATAAATTTAAATGTAGAGTAAGATAAATTTATTAACCATTAAAATGAATAATAAAACATACCAAGAATATTTTTGAAAAACATTGACATAGTGGAAAAATATTCCACACCATAAATGATCTATAAGGAATGCTTTACCTAAAAATATTCCTCTGGAATATTTTTGTAGTTGAGAAAGAAAATGAAATGTAAAAAATGAAACCACATAAATAAATAGGGGATAATAAATTATTTATGTTTTATTAGATAAAGAGAATTTGATTCCTCCAACATAATCAAGAATATAAATTATCCCTAATAAAATATGAGATTAGAACAAAACCCTTTCCTTAAGTACCAAATTTCATTGTACGCACACCAACCTCCTATATAAAAAAATTACATTTATAATAAATCTATTGTTGAACAATATTCATTATTATATTACTATATATAATATCATTATAATTTTTAATTACCCATTTACTATAAATTCTTCTATAAAATCAATATTTGATGTGTAAACTATTTTGTTTCCCATGCAAGGTTCAGTTTGACAGTTTTAATGCTTAAAAGTTGGTAATGATTTAATCATCTAAATAATAATAAAAATATAATAAATAGTATCATTAATCGTTATATATAATTTCATAACCATCCATTTTATGCAGTGGTGAAAATTCAATTATATAATTTCATGGAGACAGTAGTTCATATATACGCACGAGTGATGTTTACATTCTCCAAAAAATGGGAAGAATGATTTTAATATAATAATACCATATTATAGATTTAAAATAATATCTTATGTATAATATATATTTTTTAGATACATATTTATAACATTTTATATAGGCAGTTAATTAAAATAAAATATATCTCTTCATGGAGAATGTGGTCCTTATTTATAGAGGAGAGATGCTTTTATTCTCTAATTGATGGAATGAAGATATAAAGTTGATAAAAAAATTAAAAAGTAGTATAGTACAGATATTAATTTAATAAAATTAATATTTTTATTGGATATTTTGTGGATTTTTGAGAATAATGATACTAGAAAATTATCATCAAGATTATATATCAATTATTTGGATGTAAACCTTTGAAAAACACAAGAAGGCTTCTTGGATTGACCATATTGGATAACCAAAACCTCTTACCTAGAGATAAAAATGTTGAGAGTGTATTTGAGAAGATCTTTGTCAAGCTAATGAGCTCCATTTATGTGTATAATTGAGGATATGAGGTCTTATTTTATAAGTGATGAGAGTGAAACCCTTATAAATATTAAGATCTTTTAAATATAATTAAAGTCATTTTCAAATTCTCCTAGCACCAAATAGAAAATTTTTGTATATAGTTTTAGGGGGGTTAAGAATTTCCTCAATAAATTAGATAAGGATAATTTTCAGTTATATATCAAAACCTTATCATTTTAGTTTATCCTTTTTTAAAAAATTACCCTTAACTGAGGTGACTAAACTTTTATCAAGGTATTCTATTTTTATTACCAAAACGTAAGTTTAATTTGTTACAAAACATTTAATATATTGATTCCAAATATGGAATAAATTTTATAATATTAAATTACTATATATAGAAAATATGAAATTTATTTTTATTATTAAAAAAAAGTGATAACACATCGTACATGAAATTTCTTATGAAAAATAATTATACTTATACCTAAATCATGTAAAAAATTAATAACCATGAAAATCATTGAAATTTTGATTAAAAATATTCTTATGAATTTTAATTAAATCCAGAATTAAATGGATCAATTTTAATCCATCATTAATGGAAAGGATCCAAAATATATTTTATTAAAATAAATTATAGCTTATTTTCTAAAAAACAAAGCCCTGATTTCCAAATTCAACAAAATAGTTTTAAATTTTTTATTTTTCTCCATAAAAAAAAATTGTTGAGAAATTTTTTATTTTTTATTATATCATAATTATTTCATCAATGTGAAATTATATTGAAATTCTATATTTTCATTGTTCACTTAAAGTCATTATTTTCATAAAAATCAAAAAAAATCACCCTAAGATGATTTTTACATACAAAATTCAACAATGAAGGTCATTTTTTAAAATGAAATTATACTTTTTAGGATATGAATATTAAAAAAATATATATATATAATATACACCCAAAGGATTGTATTTAAACAAAACAATTGTTTATTATTTATTAATTTATGCAACAATTTTTATACTTAATTAATAATTTTTACTAATTATGTTTAATATATTAATTTGGTAATTTATATAAGTTCGTGTTAGAATAAATAATTATGAATATAAGTTCAGTGTTCCATGAATCCCAAGCTATAAAACACATAAAATTATTAAATAGAATACATTATAAAATATTGGCGTGTTATTGGTCAAGCTTGTCACAATTCAAATTATACCCAATAGTTAGATTTATAAAAAAGAAATTAAAAAATATTATTATGAAGGTGGTAAAATTCTTAAAATAATTTTAGATTACATAGGATAAATATACATAAGCACTAGTATCATATCCCATATAAAATATCACAAAAATATCATATGTTTACAATATTTTTCTTGTTTTATTAAATTCACTATAACATGATATAACCATCACATCATATATCATTGACCATTTGATAAAACCCTATCACCAAAATAATTAATAGGTTACACCCATGAAGATATATAGTTTGACCAATTTTGAAATTAGGAATTATATTATTGATATTTTATTTTTTATTAATCATTCATAATTCATTTCATCACAATATCCAATGTTAATGACCTTTTCTGTCTAATTTTAGTTAGTCGAGTGTTTTGAATGTTTTCTATTTGAGAAAACTAGGGTACATGACTTGTGGTTTAGGGTGACAAGATGTGTGTTCTTCCTATTTGGGAACATAGATTTTTTAATAAACAGTTCATGTAATAGGGTGTGCGTGTCATTTACTAGGTCTCAGTCTCTTAGTCGAGTGCCTGACATGGCTACCCATGTAGGGGAACATGGTCGTGATGAGTGCATGGATAGACACTATGTCGGTCACACACTGTGTAAAAGTACACAACCAAGCCAAGAACATTATCAAGGCGATTTAGGGACATGAGAAGACACCACATGTTTGTTATAGGTTATGTACAAGTTTCACATGCCATTTCCCTATGGAGTATACAAACCCATGCCAGTGGTAGTACACTCTCATGTGGGGCTTTTGGAGGACAAACCTTATACCCATTAGGATACGCCATGTATTTCCAACTTATAACCCTTTAATGGTTTTCATATATTTTTTCCCAAGAGTTTGAGTTAACCTTGGATTAGGACATTGTGATTATATTTTCACATATATCATAGTTGTAGGACATATGTGGTGTTATGAGAATTATTGAGTGTCATTTGAGGTCTTTCATAAATAGATTGGTTCTTCATCATATACTCATATCAAGTTTTCTTCTGAGGGCGATACCTTTTTTTTGAGATGATCCTTGAGCTATATCTCTTAACCATTGACTTTGTGTATTTTCCAAGAGAATTTCTCCCCTATGAGGTGATCCCTTATGGCCTAAGAGAACATGATACCAGTTTCTTCAAAGGATCCCATGTAGGATTCCTCTATTTATGTCTTGACCTAGAGGATTCCAGGTATTATGCCTCAATCTTCATTCTATTACAGGGGTCCCATGAAGGGTGGAAATGTTTATATACTAACATGGTGAGTCCATTATATGATCCCTTTTACCTTTGGGCCATTTTGGGGATCCTGATTATGATGCCTCTTCTTCTAATATAGTCCTTAGGGCCCACTATAGCATACCCATTTCCTATGTACTATTTTGAGAATCCCATGTATGATGCCTCTCTTCTTTTTTCATTAGAGGATACCTTTTAGGATTCAACCCATACCATTGCATCTAAATATCCCATGTAGGTTTCCTTAAATTTTGTTTATACCTTGAGGATCCCAAGTAGGATGCCTCTTCCATATTGTTGTGGGACCCAGTGGGTGCCCCGTTGTTTGGTTGACCCCAAGATAGTATGTAATTTTTGGTAGATATGGAATCGAGTGTCACCTTATAACATCTGTTGAACATGTAATCCCATGGGGATATGGATTTAGTGATTGGTTTAGGAGTTCGGCCGCACACACAATTTTTTTATACCATCAATTGTCAAGTACTCATGTAGTTATGTTTACTCATCATGGTTCCCAGTTGGTTGTTGTTGAGCCTAATGCGATGTGAATTTATTTCTATTGGGATACCAAGCCATTATTTTTGGGGTCCGTCTTGCTTATTAGGATTCCTAGGAATGATTTCTTGTGATCTAGTTGTTGAGCCTGTGTGTTTTATTATTTTATTATTAGGATATCTAGAATAGTTTTCTAGAATTTGAATGTTGACCCTACTATAGTAATAAACTATCATGGTATTTCTATTTATGGAAATAAAGGATGATTACACTCTCTTAGGGGGTGAGGATGATAATTCGACCTTATTTTGTTATATAATGATAATGATTACTCTCTCCTCGATATAACTATACTCATGGAAAATTACACTCACTCAAGGGATAGATATGATTATGCTCTCTCTGATTGGTTACATAATCACATTGTGGTTCATGTCATCTCACAATATTGGATAATCGGAATTATTATGCTCTTTTAGATGATACAGATTATTATGATCTCCCATATTAGAGAATTTATGGTGATTATGGATTCTCCCCGGTGATTTATCCTTACAAATCACCTAAGGTTAAGAATTGTAGGGATTATCTATGTTCAGAATGTCATGAATGCCTATAGACAAAGACCTAGGGCTCAGAAATTGAACTGGATGTACATGACCTAAGAATCATGATTTCTAGCTCAGTTACCATTTACTAGATTTATATATTTACTTCCATAGAATCCTTTTTTACAGTGATTATAGGAGAGTATTTATAAACCCAAGAGTAGGACGAGAATCCACCAAAGATGATGTAACTTGGTTAGATATATTTATGGTGTTGGATGAAGAAGGTATATGCCAATTGGCATTAGGGATCTTGAGGATGACATAATGATACATGAATTGAGTGGTAAAACATCCATCTTATTAACCTTGCATAGGATGTCTAGGGGATTGTGATTTTAGATCCAAGAATCGACTATAGTTTGATTTGATGTTATTTCTTTCACTTACTCATGAATATTCATATTCATGTATAAATGTATAGATTTTGGACTATACATGTATATTTATATTGATATTAACATCCATGGTCTCACATTCCTAGATGATTGGGATTATAGACTTGGGTTTGGACTATGGATACATATTTATTGGGTTTTCTTCTCTTCTTAGTTGTGTCTCAGCTTGGATGAGCAGTTTGCATTTTCATACACTTATAGAATTGTGTTGTATTGGTTCCTCATTAGGGTGAACTATTAAGATTATTTTCCACCCATGAATACGATCCTCAGTGTATGTATAAAAGATATATCTTCTATTCAGGTCAAGCATGTTTTTAATGGTAGATAGTGTTGAGGCCCAAAGTTTCATGATAGAGCGAAGCTGCTTTTGTGAGTTCTTATGATCAGGATAGTGATATTAGGTAGCATTTGAAGTCCAGGTATGTTTTATGGATCAATGATAGTAGTAGATCCTTGTACATTATTTTTCGGTTTCTTTTATTTACTAAGTATTTGAATGGTTGGCCTAGTTGGTGACCAGTGTTATATGTATGAAATAACTTTTCAGGATTTTATAATTTTTCTTTTATTATAATATCATGTTCTCTTTATGTTTATTTCCTACATCTACACTCTATTTATTCACTTATATTTATGATACTTATCTGTTTCAATTGTTTTTTTACTCTAATATGAGGGCATAGTCTCCCCAATATCAAACCATATGCCCTCTATACTTGTTGGATACCTTTGGAATATGGGGAGGCGTACATGAGGCCCTGTAACCAACAAGATCAGGGAACCATTTTAGTAGAATCCGATTTGGGATGTAACAAAGTGGTATCATAGTTTTTCCTTTAATTATATAAACTATTTGGGATATGGTAGATCGAAGATTCAGGAATGTGATGGTACCTATGTTGTTCATTGGACCAGTGCATAGAGAACATGTATTCTAGTATGAATACCTAGTTTCATGGGGTATTGGATTGTTCTTTTGATACGTGATGTTACATTTTTATAGGATTTTCACCTTTAGTGATGCCCATGTTTTTTGAATGTTATGGTTTATTTTGGATTTAAAATCATTTCCATTGGAATGAGGTTAGGGATTGGTTTTAACTCTTGGATGGTAAAGGAAAGATGCACATCAGATATCATATTTTTAACATATTAATCATAACATATTGTCCTGGTAGTGTGAAATTTTAATTGATGAATTAGGAATATTTAATTAGGCGTAGTTACCTATAAATATTTCATTTTGATGGTAAGTTATGCGGACCAATGTTTAGGAATTTGGTAGTGATAATAATGAATTTATCCTATTGCATAACAGGTATAGTGACCCTAGTATGTCGATATGAAATGTGATTCCTTTTCTTTGTACCTATTGTAGGTTTTTTTCTCTGGTCGTGGTTATCTAATCAGTTCATTGAGTATGATCATGATAGATACCAAGAACATTCTTTTAAATTGGACCTTCATGGGATATTATCATATACAGATGCATGATGAGTGTCATTTCAATTTATTTTTATACAATGGTATTGTGTCCTCCAAGGATAAGTTCTATATTATGATGATCAGGGAAGACCAACCCATTGTACACTTTGTTTTCAGTTTTAACCCTTGTAATTCATTTTCATCTTTACCTTCTTTGGATAGGTTTTGTCTTTTGGGTATGAGGTTAGAAATTATTCCCAATTTGTGAGAACTATTTATTTAGACTTCGTAGGATACTCATAGGCTCTTTTATATTGATCAGACCCTTGTATATTGATGTCTATTTTTTTATGGAAACGTACTTGAGAGGGTTATATCATGTTTTCAGATGCATTTTTTGGTAGTTACCTTTGTTTTTAACTTGTTTGGAGATCTTGGAATGGTGGGTTATCATGTATTTTTTTATATGAATTTTAATTATATTGGATTTTGATATGTAATGTAGGTTATTAGGTTTCAAGACTACCATCAACAAGAAGGACTGTTTGGGGTTCCTAGACGACTAGACTAGTGTGTATAATGTTTCTTATGCAGTCAGAGCATAGGTAGACAATAATTACTGGAACAATTCAGGGTGACATGTTATCATGGAATAAATCATGAAACAAGTGACATAATCATTTTTTAAGACGAGTTTAAATAATTCTTTTGAATTATGGAAAATGATGATTCATGTTGCATTATCAGATTTTTCTTGTAGTGGATGACTCACTCGTGAATGAGTTAGGTCATAATAGTATATACCGGTGGCGTGTTGTGCTGTTAAATAAAAAAATAATTGGTGAGTGGTTGGGTGTGAGGTGAGGAATAAAATTTTCATGAATTTTCATGGGATAGGTATCCTGAGAGTTTTGGATAATTTTTTAAATGTCACTTTATACTATAGGTGACATCAAGAATTATTGGGGTAGTATAAAATGGTAAACCCATAGCTGAATCATGTCCGGGTTTCAACATGATGTGTTCAATTCTCCAAAATCTTTATACATGAAATTTTTTAGATTTCTAGTGTACTAATGGTTTGATATGGTCAAGCCCTATCTTGAAATCATCTTGAGAATTATTATAGAGATTCAAGCCTACCCCAAGATTCTTTTATTTTTAAATCTCTTGATGGTTTATTAAAGAGGCAATGTGAGGTTGTTCTCTAGGAGCATCGTAAGGCAATCCATATGGAGGGGACTTCACCTTTGGCAATTTTATTGCAGTGACTCTCATTTTCTATTTGAATTTGGAGTTCTCGGGGGCTGTTTAGCTTGGATCATGGGTTTTAGATTATAATAAGGGTATTCCTATGTTCGGGACTACTAGATCAGTCACAGTTAAATTTATTCCATGTCGAATATTTTTTTTTTATTCTATGGGGATGGTCAATTGATAGTCCAGATATATTTCTTGTATGGATTACTAGTTTTAAGGCATGTCTATTAGTTTCCTACTTGGATTCTCATGGATGAGATGGTTTGTGGGGGGAGATTGCAAGGACCTTGGTTTTTCAGACTACAATTTCAATTAGAAATTTTAATTTTCCCCTACAGATTCATATATTGGGGAAAAAGGTATTTTTACCATTTAAATGATCCCTAATATTTTTCCAAACCACTCTGTTGGTCTCGAAATATGTTATTTACCCTAATCTAGGAGTTTTGTGGAAATTGGAGACGTTTGAATTTTAAAATAATAAAAAATATTTAATATTTAATAAATTAAATTTTAAATTATTCATGTTGGTTTGTTTGACAATATATTTTGAATAAATTTTTTGATTGAGACTTTATTTATGGAATTTAGTCTATATTGTTGTTTTTTTCCTAGTTGGGCCATGAAACTGAGATAGGCATTGGGGCCGACTGGGGCACCCTTTTCTATTCATTTCTATTAATTTTATTTTTCTTTTTTATTATTTTATTTATTTTATATTATTCTCTACATATTCCCATTCAATAACTATAGATTCTCCATTTCCATGAAAGAGAGAGAATATTGAGAAGAAAAAATATAAAGGTAGAGGGAGAAAATAGGTACCGACATAGATACCTCAATTCACTAGATCAACATGCGGGAACCATGGACAGTGGATTTGAATGAAGTTTCAGCGGTATCCACAAAAAGTTAGGCCTTTTATATTTTCACTATATAAATCTAATGATTTCAATTTTTATAATTTTAATACCCTATTATTCTTACCAGTGGACCTTTGTAGGACAATCTATTTTTCGAGGGGTGAAATAGGGGTTTCTTGCGTTTCAAAGGTTTTCTGTACAAGAAAATCATGCTACAAAACATGTTGTTTAGGGTGACACTTTTTGTGTTTTTTATTCTTTGGTGAAGATGATATTTATAAAGAAAATTTCATGTACTATAATGTACACATAGAGTTTTGGGTATCGGTTGTGTAGCCAAGTACATGGACAGGCTACCCATGTAGGGGTACATGGCCATGTAGAGTATATAGACACACCCCATGTCAGTCGCAGACCATGTAGAATTACATGGAATAATGAAGTATGTATATTGGGAGGATGAGGGAAATAATAGGGTACCCCATTTTGGGGACACAGTAATCACCTATTCCACATGCCTTATACCTGGGGAGTTTCCACACCTAGGGCGGCGGGAGTAAAAACCCTTGTCGGGATTTGCGAGTACATGTTTTGTACCCATTAGGACACCCAATGTACTACACCCTTGTAACCCTTTGAAGGTTTTCATATATTTGTTCCTAGGATTTGGAGATAGACCCATGAGTAGTCCATTATTTTTATCTTTTCATGTAGATCACAGTGGTAAAACCTATGAGGTGTTTCAAGAACTCCTAATTAGTGTTTCAAGCCATTCATAAACAAAGAGTTTCATCCTATAGTACTCATATCCAGTAGTCTCCTAAGATAGAGACATTAGTTTGGAGATGATAAATTATCTATATATCAATACCAATGCTTTTTTATCTATTCCATAAAATAGTCACCCTTGTGAGATGTTCCCTTCTTTCCTAAGACGCTATGAGACCATTTTCGTCTGAGGATCACATGCAGGATTCCATTGATTTTGTTTTTACCTAAAGGATTCCATGAACGATGAGTATATATTCATTGTATTTCAAAGGTAACCTATTGAATTCCTTCTCTTATATGAGTTCATAGGGAGCCCCTTCTTGGATCCTTTTTACCATTGTAACGTTCTGAGGATCTCGAGTAGGATGCCTCTAGTTCTCATAAGGTCTTGAAGTTCCCATGTAGGATGCTTTTTTCCTATGAATTGTTTTGAGGATCCCATGTAGTGTGCCTAAATTTTCTTTTTGTTGGAGGATCCCTTATAGAATTAATCCCTAAAAATTTCAACTATGTATACCATTTAAGATTCCTTCTCTTTTGTTTTTACATTGTGAATCCCAAGTAGGATGCCTCTTATGTGTTCTTGTGGGACTGAAAAGGTGCCCCATTTTATTGACAGATCCTGAATTAGTACATAAGGTATACGTATAGATGGTATTGGGTGTCACCTAAGAACCCATTCATAACTTTTAATCCCATGGGGATGTGAATATAGTGTTGGGTTTTGGAATTTGGCCACCCTAACTATTTTTTATACCTTCACAATGATATTTCTGATGTAGTGATGTTTACCAGAGGTTCTTCCTAGTCGGTAGCTATTGAGGATGACATGAAGTGACTTTATTTAATTTTTAATGACCATACATTCTTCCTGGAATATATCTTTCCTATTGGGATTCCCATACATTCTTTCCCATAATTCCGATTTTATGCCATTTTATTTCTGATATTTACTTGTATACCTACAGGTACTACATAAGATATGGTTTCATGAGCCTATATAATTTATCATTATTTTATTGGGATTTCCATAGGTGTTTCTTGTGATCTGGGGACATTCCTACTACTATGATATACATGCATGATGTCCCTTGTAATGGTACTCGAGGATTATTGTTCTCTCCCATTTTATAAGGCTGATTCCACTCTCTATAGATTGATATGGGGTGTGGATGATTACGCTATCCTTGATCTGATTATATTCATGTATGATTACACACTCCCAAGGGATATAGATGATTAATCTCTCCCTTATTAGAGACTTCAGGGGTGAGTATGGAATCACACAAGTGAGTCTTCCTTGTAGATCACTTATGGGTAAGACCCTTCAGGATTATCCAACTTCTAAAAGTTGTGACACCCTAGGGCTCTCAATTTGTAATGAATTGTCATTTTATATAAATCGTGGAATTTAAATTACTAAAAATATACTGTATTTCTATATTTAATTCCCTGGAATGGTATTTTCTAGTGATTGGAGGTGAGTACGGGTGATCACTAGTGTAGGATGAGTATCCTAACATGGCAATATAGCTTACTCAGACATATTTCCAACATTGGATGAAGCATGTATATGTAAATTAGGGTTTTTGACCCAAATATCTACTTATGTTTACATGTATTGAGTTTTTTGTCATCCATCTCAATTCCCTTACATAGGATGTCTTGGCGATCAGGATTTCAGACCCATTGATCGACTACTAATTGGTTTTATGTCATTTATTTCACATACTCAAGAATATACATATTTATTTATATATGTATAGATATTGAAATATACATGTATATGTATATAGATATGTACATACATGGTGGAACTTTACTAGTTGATCAGGATTACAAACTTAGGGTTTGACCCTAGTTTCATATATATTGTTTTGGGTTGTCATCTCAGTTGTGTCTCAACTAGGCTAAGCAATTGGATTTTTCATACACTTATAGTAGTGTATTTTATAGGTTCCTCATTAGGGTGGCATCTTGAGATTATTTTTCACCCATGCATGTGTAACTTGGTACATGTGTATACCTAATGTTGAATTTTCTAATTGAGCATGATTTGTGTGGTCAAAAGGGTTGAGGCCTAGAGTAGTATGATCGAACATAGCTTCTTGTGTGGGTTATTCTGATTTTGTTAGAGCAGTTCGACTGTTTCTGGAAACTAGGAACATGGTCTAGCTTTGATTTAGTCATAGATACGTATACTTTTATTTTATTTTCTTTTTTACTCTATATGTATTTCAAGACTAGTGGGTGATGAGTATTGAATGTATGAAATATCCATTTGGTCATTTTTGCCTTTTTCATTTGTTGTTACTGCATGTTCTAATTTAGTTTATTTACTTCTTATGAACTTAATTTATTCAATTATATGTGTGATAATTATCTATTTTTGAGTTTTTCTTACTATAATATGAGGTAATAGTCTCCCCACTTTATTACCCTAGGCCCTCGCTTCTTTCCAGCATCTTATAAAATATAAACAGGCATGTTGGAAGCATTGTAAACATTCATATCAGGGCACCATTTTAGTGGAATCCAATTCAGGTTTTTACATGTTATTTCCTTGAATAAATATAGTTTGAATAAAATTTATATTTTGAATTATATTCCTAATGTTTGAATTTTTAATAATCATTCAAAATTTATTTCATCAAAAAATCCAATTCTGATAACATCTTCTGAAGAATTAAATTTATTTTAATGTTCATCCTCATTATATTAGAAATCATTAAAAACATTTTCATGGAGGTAATTATGGAATATTTTTAAATATTTACATTATTTCCCTTATTTAAAATATACCCAAATCACATTTATGAAATAAAATTACATTCACAATGAATTTGGATAGATATAATATTTTGATTTTCTATATTTTAACTTCTTAATGTATAATCATACTACCATTAATCATTAAAAAATTATATATTTTAGAAAATAACATTCCACAAAACACAAAATTCATATTGTTTTAAAAATAACAATTATTTTTTCTTAATAAGAATATATAAAAAATAAACTATTAATAATTTTACCTACTATCTTGTTATATTTGTTTGGAGAATTATTTAAAATTTTTTGTTATATTCTTAAAAATATTTCATTGAAGCATGGTTGGAACGATTTCCCTCATGTTTTAATAGTTACCTTGGATAAAATAGTTTTATACTTATATCTTTGTAAAATCTAGTTATAGAACTGGATAAAGGAAAAACCCGATGAACATAATCAAACTTCATGAAATATTTGTTAATAATTTTTTTAATAAATATTTATAATCATATTAGAGAAAACTAGATGCAAATATACAATCTCTATTCTAATTCCATCCAATATTTAATGTAATCCTTTACATCCTACCCAATGATATAGGTACTCTTACTATGTAACTTAAATGAAAAACAATGGAATTAATAATTAACTTTCCAACCATTTTTGAAGATATATATGTAACAAACTATCATGTTATTGGTGCACATATTATTCTATAATATTCTTTTTTGTATTTGGGTCTTCTAATTGGAGACTGAGAATGATTTATATCATTTTCATCACATTAATTTTATGTTAGTCTAGTGGAAAAACACAAAAATAAGGTCCTAGTTTCTAGAGGAAGCTGATAAGTAAATATAGATCCATAGAATTTACAATAGTCACTATAATGTGGTTTTTCGGGGCTACGAAGGCCAAAAGTTTAATAGTAAGGGTTGTATTGTGGAAATTCCCTATGAACATTCCCTACGACATAGTAGGGGAGTTACTCCATATAGTGTGGCCATCGATGAGATTCTTTCACAATTTTTATAGACAATGCCACATTGAAATTCAATGAGGAGGTATGTGGGAAACATCAGCTCCCCTATTGCATTATGGTTACTGTGTAGGGGTAACACTAGTTACTATTACATGTACTAGAACTACATAAGCATAAAATCAGTAACCTCTAAACTAACAGGGTTTCCCAAGAGTTTACTTATGGTCTACAGAAATCATCTTGGGGATTTATTCAGGGGTTTATAAGGAGTTATAGTGGGTACATGTTAGGTCATAGAGGGGTAGGCCAAGTCATGTAATTTCTTTATGTATGTTTTATAATTCTAATTTTTTTAATTCTATTGGATCCTTTTTTGACCCCTATTGAATTCATTAATATAAGATAGAAAATGAAATATGGAGTATCCCCAACTGGAACTCCTAAAGATTCCCATTTTCCTCCTTAGATCTGTGTCTTCTGGGTGGTTTCCCCATATATATTACTAGTAAGTATCAAACTATCCTATATATTTTCCTTTATTTTGGATTCTATTTTACTATCCCCCCTGCTTCGGTTTATGAAGATCATATTCCAGCTTGTCATTGTGGAATAATTCCTCTTTATGGATTTTGGGTGTACTGCTTGTATAGGTGGTCTATGTAGAGGATGTTAATGAAATCATTCAACATTCATCTTATGTTATGTATCTATGTGGTTATGTGATTTTTTTGTGGATTTCATGTGAAATTAGTCATTATCATGAATGTAATAACTTCAGATTTTGTGTGGATATGCCTGATGAGTGTGTCAGGAGTTGAAATAATAATGTGTCTTATTATTTTATTGTTGGGACCGAATCTAATGAGTTTAGAATTGATTATTCTATTGGGGAATTTTGGTTTTAAATTATCAGTTTATTAATTTAAACATCATTATGATTAAGATAAATTTCTATAGATATTGATAAGTTCATTTTAGGCTTGAGATTATTTTGTGGGTCCCTAGTTTTGGTAAGTGGATTCATTTATTTATTTTTCAATATAAAACATTGATTTGTTTCCGAAATTTATGTCTTGTTTTCAACTCATCAATGGTAGGATATAATTAATTATTAATCCTTGCTAAATAGTGGTGTTTTTCTTCAAGATTTCATTTTATTTTAAAAATGGGTTAACCGCCTCATTTTTTAATGTTTTTCAAAATAATCCTAACATTTTCTGAAGATTTTTTACAGGAATTTTATAAAAGAAAACAATTTTTTTGAGTAAATTATTTCTAACTATGACTAGGCTCGTTTTCCTAAATTTTACTTTATACCTTAATGATAGTTTTGATTCTGTTTTTTTATTTTTCATTATAATTGATATTGAATGTGGTTAGGTAAAATTTTAAAATAGTTTAAATAATTTTAAAAATATATTATAAATCATTCATTTTAATGATTTCTAAAAGGAATGTTATTATATTCTATTGTTCTTTTAAGAGATATTTCCAAAGGGTTGGTTTCCAACTTTTATAGTAATTCTATATTTTTTGGACAGAACAAGGTTCTTCTTAAATGGCTAGATAGATTATTTTGTGTATAATTGAATTTAAATGACTTCCTTAGTTGATCTGTTTTAAAATTGAGGGAATGTAAGACTTTTATTGGTTTATGATAAAACTATCCTAAAAGATTTAAAATTTAAAATGTTATGAACAGAGTGAGGTGGGGGGATATCCATTAGGTTTTTATTCTTACAACTACATATATTACATGATAAGCTCATGTTTTGATGGGTTTTGTGATATATTTTGGCTTTAGGTTCAATTATGTTGATGGTTTTAGGGAAAGTAACTTTTCATATCATCAGGTGGTAGGTGTTTGAGAAGTTATTTTATTTTGGTTTTTTATTTGCTTTATGTATCATACATCATCAACTGGTTTTTTTCAATTGATAATTTCTATGTTCATGGGATTTTCTTATGTTTTATGAATTATATTTTATTGTTATGCATCATTTGGTCTATTTAATATTTATATCTTCTTAGTTTTATATGCTTGTTCATATGATATATAGTGTGGTAACACAGAATTTATTAGATTATTTTCCATAATAAGATAACTTAATTAGTTGAAACCATTCCCAGTATAGTTTTCTTGATTCACACACACTGGTTACCATTTTGTGGGGATTTGGAATACCCTTCATGCCATTTCATAGGATGGGTCTGGTCCCTAGATTAGGGGTATCCCAATGATGTTCCCTGTAAAATGGTATTAAATCAAAAAAATTTGTTATCTAGGATAGTCAAGGCTGATAGGGGATAGAATTATTAGAACACATGATCTTTTTTATGTGCATTTTCTTGATCATCACCATTATTATAGATCCTTATGTTACCAAGGGATGTTGATAATGTGTAATTTTAATATTGTGTCTAATTTATCCTTCTTTACTAGTTCAATTATAGATTTGAATAATGTTATAAAAATAACTAATAATATTCATTTGAATTGTGCATGAGATATATAATATAAAAAGAGACCACGAATCTTCTAAGGGTATTTTTTTTATTATGATTGTATAATTTCAAATTTTTCATAATGTTTCAAATTGATATTGATAAAAAATTTTAGTGAGATTTAGTTAATTTCACACTGGTTTCCTTTGAATTTGAGATATTTAGAGATAATTTTATTAGGTTGTTTTTATTTCTTGATCTATTGGGTTTCATTTCATTTGTAATGTATTTTTTGTGTTTATTTTAAAAATTTTATCCATTGATGGGATTTTAAAAAGAATGGGGTTTTATATTTATTTGAAAGAAATGGAAAATTTTATGTTATTTTAATGAATGAAAGCATATTATTTTATTTTATATCTGGTTTTAAAAAATATATGGTTTCCATTGAATTAATTTCTTTATTGTGTAATACATATTTCTTTTAGGAATATCTATCAAAATGGATATAATGTAGTAATCATTAAAATTTTATTTTGTATGACTGTATACTTATAAAATATAATGAATTTTTAATGTGGTGAGTAATGTTTTCCAAATCTAAAAATGTACCTGCATTGGATAAATTGTTTTGTGACATTCAAAGGAATGTATTTTTTCTAAAGCTGGATAAAAATATTTTTTACATGGAATTAGTAATTCATAAAATGGAATAGGACATACAAAATTTATTCTTCATGAAATAAGTTTCATTTCCCAATATAAATGAATTCTTTTAGTCTAAAACCAATTATTACATTTCTAATAGTTCTTTTTTAGAATATTTTATACTAAATCATGGTTATTTCTTTTAGAACATATCTAGGTTCCTTTTCTCTTCCCCTCACACCCATGTGTCATACCGGATATTGAAATTTCATAAAATTTTCATTTTAAAAAATATATTTTTGGATAAGCTAGTGTAAAATAAAAAATGAATGGAAAATCTATCTTTTTGTATTCCATTATAAATAAGATAAGAATGTTTTAATTCTCATCATTGTAAATTTTTATTTTGTTCACATAAAATAAATATTGTACATTATTGTTTTAGAGTATTGTTAATGGATTATACCATGTTTTGTTTTGAATTGGGTGAAGATTATTATTTTACTTTGTATGATTTATATTTTTAGGTAATTTTGATTTTTATTTAAATTGGGTATCCCTTTATGGGTTAAAGATTATATTTACTTCAAGTGAATAATTATTTTATGATCCATTTTGTTTAAAAATATTTTTTATTTTGAGTTTATTTCTTTATGGTTTTATTAATCATTATTTATGAGTTTCTACTAATCTGGGTCTTGTTTTGATGGACTTAATTTTGGTATATCAATATTAGGATAGTTTGTTTATATAAATTTATATTTGTGCCATTGATTTATCTTTTAGTATTTTTAATCATTCTGTTATATTTGTATTATATTTTTTTAGTTGGAGGGTGATTCTATTATGGTTGGGAGACCCCACCCATATATGGAATTTCAATGTTAATTTTTTAAATGGCCTCATGGTGTTTGGTGTCTATAAGACTTTTCTCACTTTAATCCTTTTATGGTGGATAGATTGTTAAAACTGCAACATTATAGTGGTTGAAATTGTAGGATAATTATAATTTTTAGATTCAAGTCTCACAAAAATCTTTTAGTTAATCCTTAGATGACTTTTGAGATATTATAGTTGTATTAGTCTAGTGTAAAAACATGTGGAGTGTATTCTAGGTTTTGTAGGTAGCTTCAAAGTATGTAGGTATCCATGAAAATCCATTGGGTAATACATAATGGTCGTCTATGGAAGATATGTCCAACAATAGAGTAGTAGAGGATACAACATAGAGTCTTATTAAATGAAATCCCGACATTCTAGTATGAAGTTATACTGCTAGGGGGTGGAAATCTGGGATCCACTTCCATAGTGGTCTACATACAACTCAATATTGTAGTTCAAAGTATCTATGGAGGGGAAACATTTTATTCCCTTATATATAATAAGACCTGCATAGGGATAATACCATTTACTCGTACACATCAAATGTTTTGTGTAGGGGTAACATCAGTAACCCCTATGTGGGCATGGGTAACCAATGGTTTCACCATGTCTTGGGGACCATACCATATCATAACATGTTAGGGATTATCCAGGGTTATTGGGAAGGTTTTTAGTGACTCATAGGGAGTTTCCACATCAAATCCCTTCTATAGGTATATTTTTTAAGGGTTTGATAATTTTTATGTGGTCCTTATTTTGAAGCCCCTCAATCCCTTTGTCTCTATTCCATTTTGAGTGGATAGAGGATACCCATTGTCTATCCCATCCCTTAACCCATTTATAATTTGATACAGGTCTTATGTGTTGGTATTGGAATAATGTTTAATGGTTAGTGTCCTCATATCCTCTCCTAAGTACATCTGTTTTTCATTTCATTGACTATATGTCCCTTGGTTTTGTTAAAGAGACCAAAATTCCAAAAAATCATTATAGAATCATTATACTTCAATTTTATTTAGTGTTTATTATATTAGACATCAAAGAAGTTTATTTTTATGTCATTTTTCTTTGTTTATAATATTATATGATCCTTCATATATGTTTTTTTGGTTATTGTGAATTTGGGTGAAATTTGAAATCATTTTGGGATTAATAAATTGCCATATTTTATGGATTAGGCTTTGTAGTATATTGGGAGTTGACCACACATTTCAGTTAAATGGTTCGGCACTAGCATTCCATCTAGTAAGATTTCATTCAGTTATGTAAATATGGGATTTTGGATTTAAACCATTTTTTTATTAATTTAATTATATTTTAGATTGAGAAAGATGATAAATGACCTAAAGGAGGTCATTTTGATATTAGTATAATTTTTTGGTTCATCAATTAATCTAAGTGGATCTGTGAATATATTTAAAGTATAACAACATGATTACTTTTCTTATTTTAAGATAGATTTTTAAATCCAAAAGGATATGATATTTTTAATTAGTAATCATCACCAAATGGTGGAGGGTTATATTATGGTTTCTTTGTGATTTATAAAAATAGTTTTATAAACTAGGGTTTTAGAGCCATTCCAAAATGAGCTTAGTGTTTACAAATAAATTTTTAAAGAACATTCCTAAAAGAAAACAAACACATCATGTAAATGATTTCTAAATAAGAGTGGATTTGGTTTATTCATTGTTTAATTATTATTTGATGATAGTTTGGATAATTGTATTTCTTGTTAATATATATTGAATGTTTTAAATTTAATCTTTAAATAATTTAAATATTTTAGAATATTTTTTGAGAATAATTCTTTTTTTTGTTTGACAATGTGATGGTTTTTATATTATGGTTTACTTCTAAGAGATAATTCCAATGTCTATGTTTTCACCTTATTAATATGTTAGGTATTTTTACTAAAAATGGATATAAGATGGTTGTATGAAAATTTTATCTGGAATATCTTATTATTTTTACTATTGATATATTATTTTTATATAATAAATGTTACTAAACCACATAATGCCATGCTTTTAGGGAATCTGAAGTACTTGGGTTTGATAAAATAAATGGGATGAGGTCCCCCCACATGACATTCTAGTGAAGTAGTTCATGTGGCACCCCCAAAATCCATTGAAGTAGTTAGTATTTTTCCCACAAGATACTAGGGACGTAGTTAAAAAAGTGTCACTAAACATTGTTTCTCATAATGGTTCTCTAATGATATTAGTTATTTATTCTCCTTTGTTTGAGTAATTCCATAAATATTTACATTATTTATATCTTTATTTATCTATGTATCTATAATGTTATTAATTTTCAGTTTATTTTTCCCTTATATAAGTTAATTCCTTTGTTAATTAGTATTTTTCATGTAGTAATTTATTACCATTTATGACTTATTTGATGCTAATAGATTTGTGGTTATTATGTTTATATTTACCATTTTATTTTTCTGATTATATTATCTTAAAACTATTTATTTATCTTATGGTAATATTCTTAAAATGCATGAAGAGGTTGAATTATAAATTTTCCTGATTTCTCTTATGTTTAAAATATATATATTTTTAAATAGCATTTTGAAAGAGGTAATGTTGATACAATTATCGTCACTTCTTGAAATTATCTTATATATAGGTTTTTAAAAATCAGTGGATTTTTTTGGGTGGAAATAAATTTAAATTGTGTCCCACGTGAACCGTTTTAGAATTATAATAAATGAATAATTTTATTGTATTTTGTTTAAACTTTTTTTAGAAGGATATATTTTTACAGCATTTACACATATATCTTGAAAATATATTACCTACATGGAATTGATTCTCATTCCTATATATATTACATATTCATTGTAGGATCCCTTGGGAGTAGTGGTTGTTATTATGTTTCAGTTTGAGTATGGTCACGGTTCTAAGAAAAGAAATTTTTCTAAAATGAGGTGATGTGTATTGTTGTATTTATTTTATTTTAGTATTTTATTTTTCATGTATCATTTCATTTCATATGTTTTTTTTCTTATTTTAATATTTATTATCATCGAATCTTTCTAATGATTTATGAGTTATGTGTCATGTTTATGCCTCATTTTTGCTAGTGTATTTTTATATGCGGGGTCATTCAATGTATGGAGTGGCCATGTTAGAATTTGAGGAGGAAGATCCATGATACACATATTTATATTGGGGATACCATATAAAGGAGTTTTTACTTGATTCCAAGGAACTTGTTTTCAACCCATGTATATAGTGAACACCATTTATGTTATGTCATGTTCTCGATCAAGTTCTCAGATCGGGGGTATCATGGGTTGGTTTATGATGACGTATATCCCAAAAAATTAATTTATAGTTTTTATCATATACCGTTAAACATCTATAAAGTTATTTCTATAATATTATACATGGAATGAGGGTTATATGGTGGTGGACCGCCTTGCATACAAAGGATCTTCAGACAAATCAGTTATCATTTTTTATACAACAGGTTCTATTACCCTAGAGTGTGTTAGTCAAGTGAAATCTGGTATTGGGATTTATTATTTTAGTCCTCTGTGATATATTAGATATATTATCTTTTTCAATAAAATTTTATATTGTTGGATGGATGGATACATTCTAACTAAATCTTAATTTTGTAAATAGATTTATAATAATGGAATAATTTACTCTAATTTATGATTCCTCCCTTAGATTTCAAAAAAAAAGAAGGCATACTAGAAGAAACATTATTGGACTTTCCAGATATTTTTATTATTTTATGTTAATATTTTAACCTCTCAGTCTATTAACAAAATAGTCGATACTGGACCTCCCATATCCTAATCTGTTTTACTCAACATACGGAGGAAATTTTGTTATTTTTTTGAACTCATTAATAAAATAATTTATAATAAAATATTTAATATTTCAATATTGAGACTGGAGAAATAATTATATATTGAAATTTTGTCATAATGGTGACCCCATAATCTTATATTCATTGATTTACCAAATCATATTTATCACCTAAGTGGAGATGAATGTTCCTTAATTTTTTTTTACCTATATACTGTTGTTGAAACGTTATACCTCCCATACACATGTCGTTCATACTAGATCCATTTTAGGTTAAAAATAATCATGAATTAATTAATTAGTTTACATTTATTTAATAAAATAGGTTTCATTGATAGTTATATGCAATTGAATGTGACCACATGGAATTCTAAAAAATTAATATTTTATTCAGTATTGCCTATGACACGAAAAATCATTCTTAGAAGAAAATATAACACCCACAATATAAGTATATATTTATATAATCTCTTAAATATATTTCATTACATAAAAAATTGATTTTATCTTGTGTTATATGAAACAATGAGTATCTTTGATAGCTTATATTGCAGACAAAACCGAGTTTTACTGAATAATAATATATTATTAATAATTTTATAAATAATATAGATATAACCTAGATGTTTGAATGGTGTGAATGACTACTATTAAATAATTTATGGAAATATATATTTTAAACATTTTTATTAATTACATATTGATTTGTAATAAAATGAGAATTATTTGAAAGAAACAAAAATATATTCTGAAAAGTTGTATTTTTTTTAAAAGATTGTGTAATCGTGTTTGGCACAAATATTCTAAAATTAATTTCCATTAATTTTATAAAATATATATGAAAAAATAATATTAACTTTTTTAAGTTTGAATTAAATAATTATACAGGTGTTAATTATTATTATTTTTCAAAAAAAAATTCAATATTTTATGAATATTGAAAATTACTGAATTTTAATTAAAATTTTACTTTTCCTTAAAATAGTCTAGATTGATAAATTTTATTATCACTTGGTTTTAATATAAATTTTTTAAAAGTTTATATATTTTAATCCTAATTATTTCATTTTATTCATTTTTATATTTAATTTTGATTCCGCAATATTGTAAAATGTTGAACATTTTCACTTTGGAAAGTCGATTTCTAATTGTATATACAGGTGTAATTATAAATTAAAGTCTACCACCTCTTTGAGTAAAAATTGGAAAAGGGGATTGCATATTTTTATTTAAAATTTATATTATATAATAATTTCAACTTAATTTTGTACCATAATTTTTAATAAACACTGCTATAATTAATTATATTGATTAATGTTAAATGTGGGTTTTGGGAATTACATGCATTTCTATAAAAATTAATTTTACAAAAATAGAATTTATATATAATAGATTAAATTTAATATTCATAATAAATATAAATAAATTACACAATAAAACTCATTTTCATTTTATTATTAAAGGATTAGTTACCACGATAAATAAAAATATGGATGTTACCGTTGTAAAAAACTAAATGTGTGAAACATATAAACATAATGACTGAAGATAATATGATAAAAATTTGTTTTGTTTTATGTGGTAAAGGTTTTCATAAAACAAATAAACCCTTAAATCCATTATAATTCAATTTTTGAGCCCCATGAGTTAACAGAGACCTCCCAATAGTGAATACTTTTCCGTATTTACAAGAATTATACCCCTCAATTATAAAAGGGTACTCACACTCCACATTGTTTCATTATTTAAAACCATAGTGGTGTATTAAAAACATCTAAAATCACTTATAAAAATACATTACCCCATTCAATAAAAATTATTTAGGTAATAAATCCAAAAATTGAAGGATTTAGTGCAAACATAAAGAGATTACTGGAAAAAGAGGTAATGTTCTTCAACGACCATCATTATATTTTTTGTTTCTCAACATTCTTAAATTCATATTATACCATTATTATCTAATATCCTCAGTATCATAAACAAATTTATATGTTTTAATTTTTTTATCACCTATAACCATGCACACTTCCTTCAAATGGGTTATGAAATCATCGTTTGGGTGTATAGTGGACTGTCGCCTTGGAAACCAATTTTATTCGTTTTTCCTTTACCACCTCTCATGGAGGAGTATTATTATTAATATAAATTATATATATAATAATTATAAAATTATTGTACCTATTTATTCATTATATCATTCATAATTTATTATCTTTCTTCCATTAGGATACCCAATACTGTTGCTCGTGTCTACGATAGACTACTGCCTCGTGAAGCGATGTGATTCATCTTTTACTAACACTATACGTCGAAGGTGATAATGAATAATTATAATTATTATATGTGGTATACATGAAATAATTATTATATTCATTAAATATTCATCATTCTATAATGATAATATATCATTTAATTTTTTTACACTCGAAGATGATCCATAAATTTTGTATATATGGACTACCACCATCACAAAGCCATGTGGTTCCCTTTTCATCATCACAATACCTAGATGATATAATATATATATAATATGTATATTTAATGAAATAATATGGTATATATAATATTATTATCATTATTTACTGATAAAATATTACTTACAGCCGTTCCAAAATTATCATAGAAAAATAGAAAATGTTAATCATGCATACATACAGCCTACCATCCCTATAATGATAACATTCATCATTTTTTACAAACATCATTCATGAATGGTATTAAAAGTATAATGGATTTATAAAGATGAATATTATTTCATTATTATTATTTTAAAATGATGAAACTATGTAATATGTTCAAGAACTAGATAATTCATGAAAATAAATGAATGTGAAAACAAAGTAATTAACACAAGAAAATAGAGAAAATAATGACAGATTGTTAATAAGATGGTGAAAAGATGTTATAAAATGATCATATATGTTATTATAAATATTAATATGGTTTTAAAATAAATTAATGACTTGTTTAAAACCACTATACACGAGTCTCAATAAAATTCTATAAAAAGGAAGCATAAGGTAATGGATTTAACCCCAATTTATATTATATCAAGACTTATTTATTATTATGAACCATTTAACATCTATGTGGGGTATATAATTAAATATTTATATATAGTATCTTGAAGACATCATTTTTCAATGTATTTTAAGTTTAAATTTTAATTATTTTTCTCAATGGAATTTGAATTGAAAATTAAAAAATGGTAAAAGTTATTGTGTAGTCTCACTTTTTATTGTGATTATTATTTTTCTCTTGAAACAATCACATTCATGAAATTATTTTTCATTAGAAATTGAATTTCTCTCAAGTATCTATATTATTGTGTGATTTATATGATTATTTATTAATATATATAACATTATTACATATGTTGTTTACATTGATATTTATTTTATTTAATGGGGAAATATTGATAAATTTGTATCCTTTACTCAATACAGATATTTTATAATGAAAATCAATTATAAACTAAATCTATAATTCTATATATGATGAATTATTTTTACCTGAAAGATATTTTTTGAGAAAAATTTAATGAATGTTCTTCAATGCATTAGTAGTCACATGGGATGAAATCAATTGGACAAACCCTACACGTCTATAACCAGTATGTTTTATCTTGTCTTGTGAAAGGTCCTAATAGTAGTATGTTCTAATCATTATAATGAAAATTATTCTTGCTAAAGGTATCATATTCTTGGGAATCATTACATCTGATAATGAATAATTTCCTTCATTCGTATTTTTTTATCATTTTCCATGACATTTTCCCTACTATATATTCTATGGAATAATTTCATTATCTATTTATTTATTTAATGGAATGTGTTTTCAATTATTAAACATTCTATATTTATTATATCATATCATTCAATGATACTAAAGTTTATTAAATTTAATTCATGTTTTTTATTTATATTATAATATTGACTATGCTTATTAATTTATGATTGGTTCCATTGTAATTAACACTTACTGAACATTTGAGATCACCCTTATTTTGTTTACTTTCTCAAGAATCCATGAAGTGTACAATGTTTGATAAACAAGGATATTCTAGAGGTAATAATTATATTCTCGAAAGAAAAAAATTTTATTTTATTTGAAATATTCAAATATAATATAATACTCAACTATGTATCTATTTTACCATTACTACTAAACAATTCGGTCCATCAGGATGCTATTCCAGGTATATTATTCCAATTTAATAATGTATTACACAATATCTGGGATGCTGGGGTCAGGGTCACTACAGTTGGAATCACAAGATGTTTAGTAGAAACAATGTGAACTAGATTTAGGATAACATGGAATATATAACATAACCCTATGAAAGACATGAGGATATAATATAAAATCATCTATTTTTTAATATTGATATTAAGTAATTTTTATTTTCATTACATCTATGTCTATATATGACTAGATGATGTGGTTCTGGAAGATATGTTCTTTTGGGTAATTAATAAAAAACGTATCATTTGGATTTAAATGCTAATCACTTGTGGTTTGACAATGGTTCTTAATGTTCAACAGGTTTGACACATATGGAAGATATTATAAGGATAATTTACATTCTATTTACAAATAATTATAACGTATTTGAATATATATTGAAATTTAATGACCTAGGATAAACCCTAGACCGATAAAGGACCTATATATAAACAAAAAGAATGTAGTGTTTAGGTATTGAGATTAAAAAAATTAAATTTTAGAAGTATTTTTACCAATGGAATATTTGTTTTAGGATTCATGAAATGTCGAAGGATTTTGCAAAATTTTAGAATCATATTTGTCTGCATTAACATAACATTTACAGAAATAATCATGGTTTAATGAATTTAAGGATTATAATATGTCCAATTTCTTAAACAAAAATTTTTATGTTTTAAGGTTTTAGTTTATACCAGCATTATAGATGTAACGCCCCGACCCCAGCTACCCAGAGTCGGTGCATTACTTCGTTACATTGGCATAATCACAAGAAAGATCAAATCTCGAAAGACCGATTGGTTTAGTAGCCTTGGAAACACTAGATATAATCATAAAGTTTTACATTACATTTCAAAGTGAAAAACTACTACAACAACAAAGTCTTCATATCCACACTATTAACCCCTCATAATATCCCTGCAAGTCATTCATAAATTACTTCTTCACTACCTGGGAAAAATAAAACATAGAAAAGGGGTGAGCTCAAATGCCCAGTAAGGATAACAATATAGCGGAACATTCAAAATAAGCATAAACATTTAAGGCAATGAATTACTAAAACAAAAGCCTTTTAAAATTGAACTTCAACATAGTATGGCAAAAGTAAAATGAAATAATGCCATTTACTTGTTCACATGGATATTCTACTAATCGAATAATCACATGCAATATCAATAACCACTTTCATAATGTTGGAATGCATAATGCCAGACTATCATAACCACATAGCCAAGGCCTCGTGCCAAGACTACAAATAAGATTTTGTCAAGACCTTGTGCCAAGACACTAGTTTGTCTCATGAGACCTACCGATGCATCGAGGAGCTATAGCGGGCTCCACCCGTCACTTATTAAGTCCAATGCATTCCCATATGAAAAGGTTTAAACATAACATAAACATTCGTATTAGAACTAGCATACGAAATTTCAATAATTTCACCATAAACTATGAATGGTATAAAAATAGCACATCCACAGTCAAACATATCACAAAACCTTCAATACAATATAGAAGTTTTGTATCATAATAAATCAACTTCAAATAATCTTAAAATCCATCAAAGGATGTTGACATAGATGAAATCAAAATTCTTTTTAAAGAAGTATCTCCTTTTATTTTGAAATCATTTAAGATCCATATAAAATAAAACATTTTCTTTGAAAATATTCTTATAATCTTGTATGGAAAGCTTCGACGATTTTATAACGGCGGAAAATAACCGCACCCGCCGTATAAGTTAAAAAAAACATTCTTACCTCAATTCAGTCGAAAAGGTTAAAAAGGACCTTGTTTTGAAAACGACGGAAAGATTCCTTTATAAACCTCTTATAAAAAGTCAAACAAGGGTATAAATGACTTTAACCCATATTCTTGTAAATAGTAAAAATGTTTTGAAATACATTTCAAAGAAACATGGATGTGGATGATAAAGAGATCCCAGTAGATTATTACGTATAATACAACCTCGGATAATGAAGAGATTGTGAAATAACCCTTACCTTGTACTTTTCCTTGGTTGGGGTAGGTTAACCTCCTGTATAATGGTGAAATAATTGTTATTAAATTATACAAGAATCATATATATTAATATGATATCATATATGATCTTTTAACATTGATTTGTTAATAATATCTTAGAATTATCGTCGTTTCGGGAGTTAACTTACTCATTTTCTTTTATATGATTTGTTACATAAGCCATGGTTGTTGTATCTTATTCATATCCAGAATGATATACAGTCCTTAAACATCATTTTTAAATCATCAAATGATAATTATACTTGAATGGATACGATGGAGAATGAATCTCATCGCGTTCGTGGAGACGGTAGTCCGTACGTACGCACGAGCGACAATATCATTCTTTTGATATTAAAATAATATATAAATGGATGGTATATCATATATACAGAATCATTAACATGTTATATTTATTATTTACATGAGTTACACATCATTATTATACCCATCCAAATAATATTATATTGAATAACAATTACACCACGACGTGGAGACGGTAAGCCGTACGTACGCACGTATGGTGACATGTTATTCAAAGGGTGGATAGAATACTGAATATGATTGTACCATATTTATAATAACATCACAGTATATGTGAGATACTGGAGTTATTATTTCAGAATGGTAAGAACAAAGGAAGAAGAAGTGGAAGAAGAAATGAACTTAGAAAAGGGTGGTGAAATCATTACCTCTTCTTCGGGTTCTTCCTTTTGATTTGATCAAAAGGGCTCCTTAGGTTGGCTTTCTGATCAAACTAAGGCCTCTAGGTTGTAGTGAGGGATGTTGGGAGAGTATTTGGGCAGAGTTTGGCCGAACCAAAAGGCTTTGAAGGTGTGAAGAAATGAGAAGGAGGAGTGCCCTTTTATAAGAGGGGTGAGGGGCACCTTTGGAAAAGTTAGAAATATTAATTTATAATAAATTCATATTCGGTTTATAATGGCTCCAAAGCTTATTATTCAAAGGTTAAGGTGGGGATAAGTCAAAAACCACTCAACCAATAGAATTTAGACAGGTTTGGGTACTTATTTTAACCTTATCTTTAAGTATTAACTCTAAGTTAATTAGTTTCACTTTTACAATGTCTCTTTGTATTTTTATATAATATGGTTAATAAACTTACTATATACATCCAAGAGACCCCCAAGTGGTACATTAATGATTAAACTATCATTATATAAGTCTCTTGGCCGAACCTTAGATTTTTAGGAATTTAATATCAATTAATAATATAATATTTGTTTTAAGAACTCTTTTATGTCAATTTTGACACTATTCAATAGTTGATTTTTGTAAAACTCATAACAGATTGATTACTTCGAAAAAAGTCCATTAAATCAATCCTAATATATCATATTATCCTATAAAATTAGTTTAATTCATTAAAAGTTTCATATTATATTTATTTGGGTATTTATAATATCAATTATTTTAATTTTTCACTATTATAGTAATTACTGCATCATCATTGTGTCATAAATAAAATAAATTATTTAATGTCTAAAAATTATAAATAAAATATCATTATGTAGGAAAGCTTTTTAGCTTTCTAATGAATATTTATAATCTAAAATCCAACATACATAACCCTATGTAAAAATTGTTGTTCTAAAAGATATATGCTTGTGTCATTTTTGTATTCATTTTAACTAAATTAAAATAAAGTGTCATTATCACTTACAAGTGGATCCATGGGGTCCCAAAATTGACACAAAGATGTCCATGGTCGACCATCTATCAACCAATAGGGTTAAGACACGTTTTTAGGGTAATTTATTATTATTATAATATTATTTTTTTAACCCTTATTTACCGGATTTACCCTTAACCATGGTAAATAAAATATTTACCGCAGTAATTATTCAAAATGTCTAAAAATAAAAGTTACCTATTTACACAATTTGAACATCCTGATTCCAAATATGGAATCCATTTTCCTAAATTCAAAACACAGAAGTGGCAGAAATTAATTTAAAATTAATTCCCGCTGTCAAAACAAAAAGCGTGTTTTTAAGAGATAATAACTATCAAAAGATTAACACTTGTTTATGTTCGGTTTAATTGTAAAATTATGTCCAATGACCAACATTATATTAAATGGTAAAAATATATTCTAAATATACTTTAAAACTACTAAAATTCATAATTTATCACTATTAATTATTTTGATTAAAAAAGTTGTTTTTAATTAAAATTTAGTAATTTTCACTATTCATCAAAATATGAAAGTTATCCGAAAAGTACCAAAATTTCACCTTAGGCTAAATTCGATATTCCGAGTCCAAAAATGAAGTCCATTTTCAAATATAAAATATATATAATTTCAAAAATTAGGTATTACTATTCACAACGGCTAGTTTAATTAGTTGTGGTGTGTGTTAGAACTCGAGGTTGCGTACAACACACGCTATCGCATTATTCAAAGGGAAACGTACTGTAGAAGCTTGGGGTGTTACAATAGACATTTTAAAGAAATTTATGGCAATATGACTCGTTTGTTTATTACATGTTTTAGTGGAAAAGTAATTTGAGTAATAATTACATTATGCATTATAAACATATGGTTAAAGGTATTGATACCCTTTAGTTTAAAATTATTCATAAATATATTTAAATAATAGTAAAATAATATTATTACACCTTAATAAAATATAATAAGATTCACTGAAAACGTTAATAATATGGCTATTTAATGATTAATTTTTCTTTCAAGGATGTCTACCATATTTATCATGGGAGTGATATAGGAATTATAGTAATATTTTTTATAATGGGGAAACATATATGTCAAGTGATAAATGATCATGTTTGGAAAGTCTATGGGACACAAACCCATGACCAATGGACAATAAGGGTTTAACTACTACAACTAGCTTACATGATGTCATGGATAACATGTAATTAGTAAAATGATTTGAAAAAATATATTAATAATGAACCCATAACCATAATTTAGAGATTCAATGAATAATTTATAAGATAATTTATTATAAATATATTAGTATGGAAAATATTTACAAAAATAATGAAATAGTTTTGACTCATTTATAGATCTTATGATCTGTTACATGTGAATTTTACTGCTTCGGGCAAAAAAATAAATTTTTTTTATTTTTCATTTTATGGATTAAAATATCTAAGAACCACTAAAGGATGAAATTTTGATAATGAAATAGAAACTTATCTTGTTAGTGTATTTTAATATATTCTTAAACAGTAAAATATTTCCCCAATATTTGGAAAATGATATTTAAATAATAGAATTACCCAATTACGTTCATATCTGATGAATTAGATAGTCTTTTAGATCATTGAATATTTATAGCTTTGAGCCAAATAAAATTGCATTGTTCATTACCCTTATTTTGATCAATTGTATCTATCACTCTTGATAAATATTTACACTTTCCCACCATTTCCACATCTACACTATCCTTTAAACTTCTCCTACTTAGATACTTTTTTATATGTTATTCTATACGACCTCAGTACTTCCAATTCTCTTATATTAATACTATTTTTTACCAACCATTGTAACTATGTGGGAATTAAAAAAATAGTTTTCAAATGTAAACCAATTTATTAACGAGGTCATGTCAAAATTGCAAGGATGCAATTGATTTATGGTAGGGATAATCTAACAGCTTTAAAATATTTAACATTAACATTTTGTTCAATAGCGTGTATGAATCACAACACCATGATTAACAGAAAAAACAACACCAAATAACTAATGATATATTTAAATAATATATTCAATATATTTCATTACATGAAATTGTTTTAGCTTCTGTTATATGAAACAATGAGTTTCTTTGATAGCATTTGTTTCATAAAAGATGGAGTTTTTCTGAAGATAAATATACAATTAGTATTATTTTTTAGTATGATAGATAATATAAAACTATTTTAATGGAGGGGAAGAACATTATTAGCTAAATAATGAAAATATATATTTTACAAATGTTTATTAATTAAATATTTATTAGTAAAACCATTATAATTATTTGAATGATTTTTTTTGAAAAACTATTCTTTTTCCAAATGATGATTTAATTGTGCATGGAATATATAATATGAAATTATTTTTTACCACTTCTAGAAAATTTATATGAGAAACTTAATTTAATTTCTTAAATGATAATAATTATTTATTTTAGGGTGAAATTTTTAGATTTTTTTAGATGTTTTAATTTTTGATGAATACTGAAAAAACTGAAATTTTGGACAAAATTGTCTTTTTTTTAATAATTTATATGGTTAAATTTTATTTATAATTACTTCTGAAGTGAAATTTGATCAAAATTATATCTATTAACAAAATATATGTAATTTTAGTCATTTTAAAATATAACCATGATTTAAAAACTATTTAATATTTCATACATTTTCACATTAAAACCACACTTTCTCATCACATTTATGGGACCAATTTTAAAATAAATTGCGCCAGTTATATGAAATACATATTAAAAAATGGCCTCTATAGTTTGAACCAAACTAATATATATTATAAAATAAGTTCAACAAAATTTTTTAACATACTTTTTTTCAAAATAGCTAAAATTAATTACATTGGTTAATCTTAAAATAGATGTTTTTCCATACATGTGTTTGTATTAAAATTAATTTTACAAACACGTCAGTTTTGTTATTTAATGAATTTGATTTAATATTCAAATTAATTATCTAAAAATTATCAAAAAATTAATTTTAATTATAGTCATAATGGATAAATTACATTGGTAAATAAAAAGACACAAGTTACCATGGTAAAAACATGAAGTTTTAATTTTTAATCATTATGAATAAAGAAAAAGAGAAAAAATATCTTTATATTTGTGATTAGGAGGTGTATATAGATAAAATAAACCCTCGTATACATTATTATTCAATTTTTTAGCCACATGAGGTAAATGAGACCCCCCCCCATAGTGAAAACTTTTGGGTATTAATAAGAATGCCACTCCTCCTCAATTATAAAAGGGATCTCACTATCACCCGTTATTGACACTTTCAATCCACTTTGTTTCCACCAATTCATACCCATATAACATCTCATAATCAAACATCTAATCATAGAATCAGTATTTTATATATGAATCCACGCTTTAAAGGCATTAGTGCCATCCTAAGGATGATACCCAAAGAAGTGGGTTTGTTCACCAACGAGCATATTTGTGTTATTTCCTTCTAATAAACATCAATTATTATTATAAAAAGATTATTTAATAAACTAATTCTCTTAAATATAATTTTATTTTTTTTATTTTTTTTATAAGTCCTAAAAGAACACACATATACAGCAAATGGGTTATGAAGTCATCATTCGTGTATACTGAAGACTATCTCCCCACGAATGAAAATCATTAATTTTTCTATTACCACATATCAAGGTAGGGTATTATGATAGATATAAAAAATATATATACATCCTTTATATAAATACTATAACTATGTATTTAATATATCATTTATATATATAAATTATAACATTCTATTCCTTATGAAACTCGATAATGTCTCTTTTGTATACGATAGGCTACTGCCTCGCAAAGTGATGTGATTCATCATTCACTAATGCTCTACATGGAAGGTGATGTGGAAAAATTTTAATTTGAATATGTTATATAAATGAAATAACTATGATATTATTAAAATATTCATCATTCTAGAATGATAATATATCATTTTTTATAATTAATGGTTATAACAACGTTCGTGTATATGTGGAATACCGCATTAATGGAGTGATGCAACTCTCTTTTCATCACTACACCACATGGATGATATATATGTGTATTTAAAGAAGTGATATTTTATAAAAAATATTATTATCATTCAAGAATGATCATATATTACAGAAAACCTTTCCAAAATGATCATTGAAAAAAATGTTACTTGTCCATACATATTGCCTAACTTCTCCTTGATACTAACGTAACTCCTTATTCATAACCAAATTTCATTATTGGAATTAAAATCACAATTTATTAATAAAATTTTATTATTATTATATATATAATGTATTTATTTAATATATATAAGAACCAAATATTTTATAAAAAATAATCAATAATTATTAGTGAATGGGTGATCATATGTTATTAAATAATAATATATGATATTATAAATACTATTAATATTCTATAAAATGATAATAACATGAATAAAACCACTCGACGTGAGGTGAAATCATCTTCTACCAAAAGGAAGCATGAGGTAAGTCATTTCAACTCAATTTATATTTCAGTGGGTCTTATTTTTTACTATACACCAATTCATTTTCATGGGTCGTATATACTACCCCTTTAAAATGTAATATCATCAATACTTCAATATTCATTATATATTATGTTTCAATTTTAATTATTCTAACTAGGGGGATTTGAGTTGCAAATTTCCAAGTTTTAAATGTTTTTGAGAAATCTCACATTATTCTGTGATTGTTTACTTTCTTTTAAAACAATCACATTTCTATAACCAATTTTGATTATAAATTTATCTTCAGTTTATATATTATTTATTTATGGATATGGGTATTTCCTATACCATATAAAATTTTTAAATGTTTGGTAAACATTAAATTTTTTGATCATCTTGGTAAATATTGATAAATATGTATTCTTTAATGAATAAGGATATTTCATAACGAACATTGTTTAAAAATTAAATCAATTACTATATTTTCTTTAATTAGTTTCAAATGAAAAAAATTGGTTTGGTACAATTTAATGAAATACACTGGAAGCATTTTTAGTTTCATGGGATGATATCCGTTGGAAAAAACCTACATGTTTGTAACCAGTATGTCTTAAACTATATAGTGAAATTTATTTCTAGTCGAATTTTCAAAACCATATTGTGAATGTTATTGATGGTAAAGGAATCCTGTTATAACGAAGAAATGATTTATAATAATTATTTATTTCCTTCATTCTGATCCATTTATCATTATCAATGAGATTTCCACTATGATAAAATCAATTGATTCATTTTTTTCATTTTTTATTTATTAAATGTATTTTTATCAATTAGTTTCCTTTTAATATTGATTACTCCCTATATTATAATGATAGAAAAGTTATTTAATTGTATTTTGGGTTCAGTTATTTACATTTCCAAATTCATTATGCTTATTGATTAATGATAGCTTCAATTGTACATAACCCTTATTAAGAATTTGAGATGAACCGTATTTTATATCATTTATCAGGAGTCGATGAAGTATACATTGTATGATATATAATGATATTCTAGAGGAAATAATGATATTCTAGAAAGAACAAAAATGTTATAATTTTTTAATCAAATTTAATTCACGACTCAAGTATTTATTTGGTTTACCAGATACTACTGAACTATTAAGTCTTTTGGAATATGATTCCTTGTATCTTTGACCACTATATGATTTCGTGGTCTCTATAACGAATAAATCCATTAAATCCATCAAATTCATATTGTATGAATATATATTTATTTTCCAAATAAAATCCCCTTCCAGATTTTCTATAAGGGGTTTCTCTATCATATAGAACTTTACATTTTTATATAATAATGATTCTTATGTCTCTATATGTAACGTACTGGTTCCGGAAGCCACCTAGAGGCACCCCATACCCGGTTGGTCACATGGCCTCAATCGCATTTCCCCAAATGCCAGAGGCTATCGACTAGCAGCGAGGGCCTTGGGTGTGATAGTGGGGAGACTATGCCCTCATTCGTATAGTACACAGTAGAAGAGAAAACAATAAACAATAGCAGAAGCAGTAAACAATATATACACAAATGAACATCGAAATACTAAATATGATAAACAGTAAGAACACATGTATATATGATGCATGATATATATGTCTAGGAAAGAATCCAAACAAGTCACAATCTTGGAAATAAAAATAGTGCTCAAACAAGTACAAAAGAATGATAAACAGCTCCTCAACATCACAAGCCTATGCTTGATCACATGCTCTCCATCTACATAGCAAGTCAAGTACCTAAAGTCAAAGGTATCTTGTCCTTGTCTATACCTACAACAATATAGTCTATTTGGGCCCAAAAGCATGACCCAAATAGGGTGTGAGACTAAATCCCAGTAGGAAACCACAAGAAGATATGCGCCTAACATTAAGTGAGCATATGGAAGGTAATAGTACAGTAAGAAGTAAATGGTAAATAGTAAATAGGATGATACACAATGAAAAACAATCCACAGATCAACAAGTAGTAGTGAAGAAAACCGCTAACCAAAATAGGAATCCCTCTGGGAAGTACTCACAACCATCCCCTCTTGTCCTATCCAAGAAGCACCAACAAGCCCCTGGGCAGTTCTGTCATGACCCGTCCTCGGGACCCGTGCCGTGACTACCCCAAGCCCACCTTCCATAGGCCAGGGGCTGGCGACTAGCACCAAAGGCGTAAATCCCGATAACTTGGAAGGCATTGCCTTTATAAAAGATAACAAGCACCACAAAGCAAGCAAGAGAAAAAGTAAACACCAAGTACAAGAGAAGTGCTGAAAAGTAAATGGGCCAGAATACAAAACCAAAAGAAAGTACAACTATAACTGAACCAAAGTACAATAGAAAAAGGCAACAGCTGGAAGAAGGAAGCAACTTCTGGGTCATCCTCTTCGGATCCTACCTGAAGGGTAGGTACAGATAGCGCAGCTCCTGGATCGTCCACCACAGATCCTACCTGAAGGGTAGGTACAGATAGCCTCCTCAACGCTCTCGCCCGTCAACCACCTCCGTGTGTCGTCTCTCCATGAAGTCCTCCTCTGGATACTGACTCGTCGTGTGGTCCACCTTCGGGTACTGACTCGTCGTGTAGTCCACCTCCGGGTACCGTCCAGTCCTCGAACACTCGGCCTCTGTCACCACTTCCCGTCGTCTGCAACCAACACAACGAGGTGCGGGAATAGCCCGTGCAGGGGTGAGTATAACGATACTCAGTAGGGACCCCGAGACCCTCAAGGTCTCTCTAAAGCCAACAAGGATAAACACAAATAAGATCTCAACAGATAACCTCTACTTAGGTATATTCCCATACGTATACCTAAGTTATCAAGTAACCCATCTCAATCATGAGGAAACACAAGGATCATGAAATCAACGGATAACCACTGCCCAGGTATATTCCCATACATATACCTAAGTTATCAACTGACCCATCTCAATCATGCAGTAAACACAAAGGTCAAAAGTCTCAGCTCAAACTAAGATTTTCATGATCGAAACTGTAACTGCTGAAGAGCTCCATCTCTGGCGTGTACAGTGGTCCTGTCACGACTCCGAGGTACTGCTCACTAACCTAAGACTGCTGATGTACTCCTCCTGTCGAGTACCGCGGGTCAGCCACCCAGACACAGTAGTGCTTCCCGCCGAGGTATGTCACCCAAACACAGTAGTGCACACCCCCTAGTAGCCTGCTGAGGTACTCTCCGGACGAGTATCGTGGGTCTGCACTGTCAGAAAGGTAGTGCTCCGTCCGCCATGGGTCTGCACCCAATCAAAGTAGTGCTCTGTCCACTGGGCTAGTCGACTCACTCCAAGTCTATTCAGTCAAGTAGTCGTCAGGTCTCAGTCGGCTACACGGTCTCCGTACTCCGCACGCTCGTCTCTGGGAGGGTCCGCTCCACGAGCTACAGGTCGATACTCCAAGTTTCTCAAAGACTCACGAAGAATTATCTCAGATGACCGCCCCGTCATAGGGGTCTCAACGCAATAGACGACGCGTCAATCGGACGCCCAGTCTGTGAGTTACTAGACTTTTTGTCCTAGGGGCCCGGTTGGTTTCGTGAGCGAACAAATTCCGGTCATATCTCAACTGTACCCCAAACTCTCATAGGGTATACTCATAGGGACCATTTCTCAACGTGATCAACAATGCCACCGACGGTTCGTCAAACAGACGTCCTGTCTGAAAGATATCAGCTTTTCCGTTCTAGGGGCCCGGTTGGATTTCGGGTGCGATCCAACCCGGCCACCATCCAACTATATCCAAAACTCGGGAGAAGTATGGAAAAAGTTCCGTCTAATCAAGAGGAAAACAACGAGACAGACGGCGCGTCAATCGGACGCCCGGTCTGTGAGTTATTGGCTTTTTTTTTGTTCCAGGGGCCCGGTTGGTTTTGTGAGCGAACCAACCAGACCGCACTCCGACGGCATTCAAACCTCAAGCAGAGTAATCCAAAAGATCCGTCTCACTTATAGGATTCCAACAAAGTCTACGGCACGTCAATCGGACGTCCGGAGCTCAAGATATACCCGTTTTCGCTCCGAGGGCCCGGTTGGTCTCGTGTACGAACCAACCCGGCCGAACCCAAAGTTCTCCGCAACCTTGAGTATAATATACCGAAATGACCGTCTCGATCCAAGGATCGTGCTGCCGTTGACGGCGAGTCGTTTGGAGGCCCGTAGCTTAAGTTACAGGTTTTTGATCGAAAGTGGTCCGAAAACGGGGGTCTGGGCCCGGGGCGACCCGGCCCGACCCCCCCCCCCTCGGGCGGCCGAACCGGGTCGACCCGACCCGGATCTGACCCAGCTGGGCCCGGCCTGGCCCGGCCTGGCTCGGTCCGGCTCGGTCCGGCTCGACCGGCAGGTCGCGGATCAGCCAGCGTGGCAGAGCCAAATCGCGGGCGGGGTGCGCGGCTCCCCCGCCCTTCGCCGCTAATTGAGGCCGGAGGTTCGCCGACCGCCTCCCTTCCGGCGGCGCACTGCTGCCGCCTTCCGCGGACCACCAGACGCGCTCCGGTGGTCTGTTCCTTCTCCCGTCTTCGCCTATGGTCCCCCCGGGACCCCACCTTCATTGCGAAGGGATTCAAACGCCCAAACGGCCTGCTTCGTCGTCGCCCATCAATCCACATGTCAAAACGAAACACGCCGTCTTCGTGGTTCTCCGGCGCGGCGTGCTGGCGCCATGCCCCTTCGCCGTGGCTCCGCTCCGGCCACGGCGCCTTCGACTTCCTTCGACGCGGCGCGACGGCGTCGTGTTCTTGTTCGACTTCTCGGCGTGGCGTGACGGCGTCACGTAATACTTGCCGAGCGATTCTCGCGTGGTGCGACGACACCACGCCATCCCGTTCCATTCAAAAAGAGACAATCATGAACATAGGAGGGGGTTAGGCAGTGTTTGTGCGGTCCGACCCCCTCTCGTTAAACGATAACAAATAGTCGACTAACCATGAAATTCGACAGGCTAGAATCATGAACAGAAATAATTTAATAAAATAACAATAATCCCCTACCTCGGTTAAGGAACAATGTTCGTCAACGACACGTGGAAGATGAGCGTCGCGGAGGTAGAGCGTCGCGGGGAAAGAACTTCGACGTCGCGAAGCGATGATTTGAAGTCGTTTATGGCGATTTCGTCGTGGAAAACCGTCGCGGAAGAGACGACATGGAAGAAGAATGTCGCGTCGCGGATACGGCGTCGCGGAAGAACAGTGTTCTTCGGCGGAGATGTCCTTCGTTGAAGAAAGGTGTTCTTCGTGTTCTTCGTGTTCTTCGTGTTCTTCGTCGAGGAAGAAGGTGTTCCTTAGCTTTTTTTCTCCAAAAAGCTCTCCAACAACCCAACACCAACCCTCAATAAAATAAGTTCTAAACTTATTTTATTAACACAACAAACATTTGAAATTCAATTGTTTGAATTTCAAAAACTTACATGTAACTCACCAAATTAATTACAAGAAGTTGTCAAATTTTAATGAAGGTGAGTTAATGGGGTGTTAGGAATGTGAGGGGTTAAGAGGAGTTAGGGAGTTAGGGAAATATTGAAAAGGTGGGGGGTTCCTGTGGGCTCCACCCTTTTAATTATCCACACATGGGAAGCTGGGTGGATGTGGGCCCCACCACCAACTTTCCGTGGGAGAAACTAACCAGCTTGAAAAAGAAATAAAATTGATTAAAAATTTTATTCACTTTTTTTTAATTAATCCCCAAAAAAATAACTTCTTCTCCCACACAAACGCAACTATGGTAAAGGTTCCCTTAAGCGATTACCAGCGTTGCGAGTTCATCAGTGCCATCAGATTTCAATTCCGAGCACCGGTTCAAAAGATAGGAAAACCCGCTCGTTCGTTCACTGAACGTACCCGAGCCAAACTTCGGAAATTAATTCCGGGCACACCGGGCCTCAGAATCAGGCGCCATCAGAAAGTGCGTTCTTGTAAAATTCCAAAGAAAATTAAGAAAAAAATTTCTTTGAAATTCCCGGGTCTTTACATTACTCCCACCTCAGGGCTTGACGTCCCCGTAAAGCTTCAACACAAACTAGGGTCACAAAAGCGGTACAGAGCATGCATCTGAGCCTTCCGCTCCCATGTTCTTACCTGGTGGTTCCCGTGCTGCCAGAGAAAGTGCGCCCGAGGAATCGATCGTCCTCATAGGATCCACTCCTGTCGATCCTTGATCCCCACTGGAACCTCCGTGAAAAACACCTCATCGCCATCGTCCAGCTCCTCATGGTCGATGATATGCGAATGGTCGAGCACGTATCTCCTCAGTTGAGATACGTGGAAGTCGTCGTGCACCTGGTGCAACTGAGGTGGATGGTTCAAGAGGTAAACCACCTTGCCTACCCAGCTGTGGACCTAGAAAGGTCCATTGAATCTCAGAGTTTACTTGCCGCCTTGGCCACAACTCCGTAAACTTCGTCGAGGTGAGACCTGTATAAGGACATGATCGTCATCCTCGAACTCTAGAGGTCTTCAATTTCTATTAGAACTGGAACTCGAAACGACTGTCGCTACGAGGGTAAGGTTGATCGAATCAAGAGTGATCGGTCGCACCCTCCTGTGAAAGAGTTTATCCTATACTGCCCAGGGTTTCATTTTTGCGGACCAAGGAAAACCCATCCCGACGTTTGCCTAAAACCGTCAATTTGAGTATGAACAGTTATTCCCCATTCCATACTCAAACTAACGTCGTAAGGCCTCGACGCTGCCACCAAGAGATTCCAACTGGAACTCTCGCCTCGAGGGTCTGACCACACCGTCGGCGTAAGTGTGATTATCGAGTCTCCTCCCAAGGTATCTCCAGACGTGAGGGTCAAGTCCACGTCTTACCGGAAACTCTAGGTCTGGAACAAGTTTTGTGAAAGCAATGAATGATTCATATCGACGTCCTTTACTATAGCAGCTAGTAGTGGACACAGACTGTCCCTTGAATCATTTCTAGAGCCATTGGGTCACACTCCTTGACCGCATGCAGCTGCACTCTTCCTCCGCCCTCCACCTCCCTGAGCCTGGCGGGAATAACTAAGGCGGGTGGTTGTACCATGTTAGGATGTACACCACCTCCTGCTGCTCTCCTAGCTCTGCCTCCACGTATGCTGCTTCGTAGAATCATCTATCCTTTAAGCTTCCTCTTCTTTAACATTTAACACTCCCGAGTCTCTAAGATTGGCACCGGTTTCCTGTTTCTTACTGCACTGCGCAGTCTTCATCCGCTCTTGGATGACCTGGACCTTTTTTTAGTCTCACAAGAGCTGCTATGATTTCTTCCATGACGATAAGAGAAATACGGTATCATCTCCTATATGAACCACATTCGTTTCCTAATACAGTCAATCCAAACATTAATGATGCATTCATTCCATGGATGACATCGTAAGGCATCAACATAACTACCAAGAGATCCAACTGTCACTATCGCCTCCAAGGGTCGAGTCACACTGTCGGCATTAGTGTGAGGTCACTAGGTCTCCTCTAGTAGAAATATCGAAGGTGAGGGTCAAGTAAATAGTCTTAACCAGGACCACTCAGTATCAACCAAACAAAAAGGACAAGAAAGCAAACATCACACGGAAATTGTCTTTTTATTATTGCATCTCATAGTACAAAGACACGAATACAAAAGCAACATGGAACTAGAAGTACAAAGGACGTATCCACTAGTTCATCTCCTGTCCACCTGCTCTCGGAGCACTACTGCCTTGTCCACTGCTCGGCTGTTGCTCAAGCACTAGCCGCTATTTCTGTCTCGGTGGCTCCTCCAACACCCGCTGATCAATCATACGAGGATTCAGACAGTCACGTGCCAGGTGACCATTTCCACCGCATGAGTAACACAACCTGCTTCTGGAACGCCTAGCTCTGTTCCCACCCCGGGAGCCCTGCACCACCGGTCCTAAAACCCGAGATCGTCCAACTGCTAGTTTGGTCCTCCTGGACCTCTGCATCATCTGTCTACTGCCCACAGATGACTCGGCTAATGATCGAAAAACACACGGCAAAGGCAGAAGCTCCTGTACACGCTCGGGGTGTAGAGATACTGGCACAAACTCCACCCTGATGAAGGTCTCGAAGTCTTCCCATGAGAAGGTCATCCCGTCGCAAAACTGAAACAAGTGGCTCCACCACCTGCCTGCTTCTTTATGAAGGAGGCTGGCAGCAAAGATCACAATGAAGTCTGCCGGCGTCCCCACTAGCTGGAAGACTCTCACCCCAGCCTCCAGCCAATCCTCAGCCACCTGCGGGTCCGTCCCTCCCTGGAACCTAGGTGGCCTCTGGCACTGGAACTCATGCAGTGCGCTCAAGCGTCGTGCATCGCCTACTGCTGGGGCTGGTGGCATCGGTGGCCCAACGTATGGTAGTACCGCTGGTGCCTCAACTACAAGAGGGCCCTGTACCGATGCCTCTTCACTTGACAGGATGTCATCACGCACATCCCTCCGGGCTCTAGCTGGTCGTCCGAGAAAAGGCATCCTGAAAAGAAACAACGTGACATGGTCAAACGATTATACCTGGTGAGCTGACCTGGTTCGAGTTGTTTTAAGGGAAAACCTTTGAAAACACACACTCAATCTGTGTTTTCATGCACAAAGTCGGAAATCAGTTTTCAGAGTCCTGGTGTATGGATACGTCGGCCCCCCCGCACCAACACTGGACTCCCTGAACTGAAAACCACACTCGGTACTCTTAACACTATTGCTTCACAGAAAGAAACATCAGAGTTATAAGTTCTGCGGTAGAACCAAGCTCCTTTGATACCAATTTGTCACGACCTGTCCTCGGGGCCCGTGTCGTGACTACCCCAAGCCCACCTTCCATAGGCCAGGGGCTGGCGACTAGCACCAAAGGCGTAAATCCCGATAACTGGGAAGGCATTTCCTTTATAAAAGAAAAAAAGCACCATAGAGCAAGCAAGTGGAAAAAGTAAACACTAAGTACAAGAGAAGTGCTGAAAAGTAAATGGGACAGAATACAAACCCAAAAGAAAGTACAACTACAACTGAACGAAAGTACAATAGAAAATGGAAACAGCTGGAAGAAGGAAGCAGCTCCTAGGTCATCCTCTTCGGATCCTACCTGAAGGGTAGGTATAGATAGCGCAACTCCTGGATCGTCCGCCACGGATCCTACCTGAAGGGTAGGTATAGATAGCCTCCTCAACGCTCTCGCTTGTTAACCACCTCCGTGTGTCATCTCCCCATGAAGTCCTCCTCCAGATACTGAGTCTTCGCGTGGTCCACCTCCGGGTACTGACTCGTTGTGTAGTCCACCTCCGGGTACCGTCCAGTCCTCGAACACTCGGCCTCTGTCACCACTTCCCATCGTCTGCAACCAACACAACGAGGTGCGGGCATAACCCGTGCAGGGGTGTGTATAACGATAATCAGTAGGGACCCCGAGACCCCCATGGTCTCTCTAAAACCAACAAGGATAACCACAAAGAAGATCTCAACAGATAACCTCTACTTAGATATATTCCTATACATATACCTAAGTTATCAAGTAACCCATCTCAATCATGAGGGAAAACAAGGATCATGAAATCAACGGATAACCACTACCCAGGTATATGCCCATACATATACCTAAGTTATCAAGTGACCCATCTCAATCATGCAGTAAACAAAAAGGTCAAAATTCTCTGCTCAATCCAGGATTTTCATTAACGAAACCGTAACTGCTGAAGAGCTCCATCTCTGGAGTGTACAGTGGTCCTGTCATGACTCCGAGGTACTGCTCACTAACCTAAGACTGCTGAGGTACTCCTCCTGTCGAGTACCGTGGTTCAGCCACCCAGACACAGTAGTGCTTCCCGCCGAGGTATGTCACCCAAACACAGTAGTGCACACCCCCTAGTAGCCTGCTGAGGTACTCTCTGGAAGAGTACCGTGGGTCGGCACTGTCACACAGGTAGTGCTCCGTCCGCCATGGGTCTGCACCCAAACAAAGTAGTGCTCCGTCCACTGGGCTAGTCGACTCACTCCAAGTCGAGTCGGTCAAGCAGTCGTCAGGTCTCAGTCGGCTACACGGTTTCTGTACTCCGCACGCTCGTCTCTGGGAGGGTCCGCTCCATGAGCTACAGGTCAATACTCCAAGTATCTCAAAGTCCCACGAAGAAGTATCTCAATGGACCGCCTCGTCATAGGGGTCTCAACGCAATAGACACCCGCGTCAATCGGATGCCCAGTCTGTGAGTTACTATCCTTTTCGTCCCAAGGGCCCAGTTGGTTTCGTGAGCGAACCAATTCCGACCGTATCTCAACTGTACCCTGAACTCTCATAGGGTATACTCATAAGGACTGTTTCTCAACGTGATCAACAACGCCGCTGACGGTTCGTCAAACAGACGTCCTGTCTGAAAGATATCAGCTTTTTCGTTCCAGGGGCCTGGTTGGATTTCGTGTGCGATCCAACCCGGCCACCATCCAACTATATCCAAAACTCGGAAGAATTATGGCAAATGTTCCGTCTCATCAAGAGGAAAACAACGAGACATACGGCGCGTCAATCAGACGCCCGATCAGTGAGTTATTGGCTTTTTTCGTTCCAGGGGCCCGGATGGTTTCATGAGCGAACCAACCCGACTGCACTCCGACGACATCCAAACCTCGATCAGAGTAAGCCGAAAGATCTGTCTCACTTAGAGGATTCCATAAAAGTTGACGACACGTCAATCGAACGTCCGGAGCTCAAGATATACTCGTTTCTGCTCCGAGGGCCCGGTTGGTCTCGTGTACGAACCAACCCGGCCGAACCCAAAGTTCTCCAAAACCTTGAGTATAATATACCAAAACGACTGTCTCGATCCAAGGATCGCGTTGCCGCTGAGACGAGTCGTTTGGAGGCCCGTAACTCATGTTACGGGATTTTGACCGAAAGTGGTCCGAAAACGGGTGTCTGGGCCCGGGGCGACCCCTCCCGACCCCCCCTGGGTCGGCCGAACCGGGTCGACCCGGGTCCGACCCGACTGGGCCCGGCCCGGCCCGGCCCAGCTCAGTCCACCTCGGTCCGGCCCTACCGGCCGGCCGCGGCTCGGCCAGCGTGGCTGAGCTGAATCACGGGCGGGGTGCGCGGCTCCCCCACCCTTCACCGCTAATTGAGGCCGACGGTTCGCCGGCCGCCTCCCTTCCGGCGGCGCGCCGCCGCCGCCTACCGCAGACCACCAGACACGCTCCGGTGGTCCGTTCCTTCTTCCGTCTTCACCTATGGTCCCCCCGGGACCCCACCTTCACTGCGAAGGGATTCAAACGCCCAAATGGCATGCTTCGTCATCGCCCGTCAATCCGCATGTCAAAACGAAACGCGCCGTCTTCGTGGTTCTCCGGCGCGGCATGCTGGCGCTGCGCCCCTTCTTCGTGGCTCCGCTCTGGCCGCGACGCCTTCGACTTCCTTCGATGCGGCGAGACGGCGTCGCGTTCTTGTTCGACTTCTCGGCGTGGCGCGATGGCATCACGTAATACTTGCAGAGCGATTCTCGCGTGGTGCGACGACACCACGCCATCCCGTTCCATTCACAAAGAGACAATCATGAACATAAGAGGGGGTTAGGCCATGTTTGTGTGGTCTGGCCCACTCTCGTTAAATGATAACAAATAGTCGATTAACCACAAAATTCGACAGGCTAGAATCAAGAATGGAAATAATTTAATAAAATAACAATAATCCCCTACCTCGGTTTAGGAACGGTGTTCGTCAACGACCTGCGGAAGACAAGCGTCGCGGAGGTCGAGCGTCACGGGGAAAGAACGTCGACGTCGCGAAGCGCTGATTCGAATTTGTCGACGGCGATTTCGTCGCGGAAAACCGTCACGGAAGAGACGACGCGGAAGAAGAACGTCGCGTCGCGGATACGGCGTCGCGGAAGAACCGTGTTCTTCGTCAGAGAAGTCCTTTGTTGAAGAACGGTGTTCTTCGTGTTCTTCGTCGAGGAAGAAGGTGTTCCTTAGCTTTTTTCCCCCAAAAAGCAATCCAACAACCCAACACCAACCCTCAATAAAATAAGTTCTAAACTTATTTTATTAACACAACAAGCATTTGAAATTCAATTGTTTGAATTTCAAAAACTTACATGTAACTCACCAAATTAATTACAACAAGTTGTCAAAGTTTAATGAAGGTGAGTTAATGGGGTGTTAGGAATGTGAGGGGTTAAGAGGAGTTAGGGAGTTAGGGAAAAATTGAAAAGGTGGGGGGTTCGTGTGGGCTCCACCCTTTTAATTATCCACACATGGGAAGTTTGGTGGATGTGGGCCCCATCACCAACTTCCCATGGGAGAAACTAACCACCTTGAAAAAGAAATAAAATTGATTAACAATTTTATTCACTTTTTTTTTAATTAATCCCCCAAAAAAATAACTTCTTCTCCCAAACAAATTCAACTACGGTAAAGGTTCCCTTAAGCGATTACCGGCGTTGCGAGTTCATCGGTGCCATCAGATTTCAATTCTGAGCACCGGTTCAAAATATAGGAAAACCTGCTCGTTCGTTCACTGAATGTACCTGAGCCAAACTTCGGAAATTAATTCCGGGCACAACGGGCCTCAGAATCAGGCGCCGTCAGAAACTGCTTTCTTGTAAAATTCCAAAGCAAATTAAGAAAAAATTTTAATTGAAATTTCCGGGTCTTTACAAGTTCACTCAGCCTAACCCCTCTTGTTTCATCATATGAAATTATAAGACTCTCTGAGGAAGCATGCATAGTCAATTCCCCTTATAGTCTAAGGTAGTCAGGGACTCTCTAAGGAAAATCAGGAGGTCAAATCCTCGTATAGACCAATGGTATATAGACTCTCTGAGGAAGCTCACTCGGTCAATTCCTATTATATCCTCAGGTCGTTCACATAATCTCTAAGGAATCTCACTCTGTCAATTCCTCCCATAGCCTTGAATGGTTTAAGGAAATTAAAACAAAACACAGACTCTCCGTGGAAGCTCACTCGTTCTACCCCCATATAGTCTATAAATCTGAAGACTCATTGAGGAATCTCACTCAGTATATCCTCATATAGTATTTAATGTCCATGACTCTCTGGGAAGCTCACTTGGTCTATCCCCTATAGTCTATAATGTCCAAGACACTATGAGGAAGTTCACTCGATCTATCCCTTTATAGTCTATCACACCAGGCTCTCACAACCCCATGCCAGGCAGTGCATAATAATGTTATAAGGACAAAGTAAACCTACAGAGCTACTTGGCTAACCATTCCACAACATAACAAGCATGTCAGGGAACAACACTCTATCCTATGGTTACAAGGCACGAAAAACAGGTATAAAGGCCAAAGGATGAACAAGACCAAAAGTTCGAAAAAAGAACAAGGCTTCGGAAAACATCCAAGAATAGAAATTATCCTCATAAAAAACCAAATTACATCCACACAAGAATACAAGAAAGGTAGGAAAATAACAGAGGAAAAAAGTAAACACGGTTCACCCTGTTCAAGGATATTGGTGGAAATTGCACAAAAAACTCAAAGAATTTTAATGGAATGGCACAAAACACATAACCTGATGGTAGGAGATCTATATACTTAAACCAAGAGGCTTGAATCTCTTTATAATTATGTAGATCTATGAAAAATCACAAAACATTCAACCCATGATAAATTGAAAAAAGGAGGAATTGGAATATGATGATCTAGAAGAAGGGAGAGCTTTCCGCTGCGGTTCCAATGCAATAGACAACGATCGATTTGGAGAAAAGTGGGAGGAATTGGGGCTTAGAGAAGTTTTGGTGCTATACAACTTCTCTCGGTCGAATGGGACCTAGAATAAGATGATTCTAGAGGTCATACCTGAGCCCTGTCCGTTTAATGAAAAAAAAGTACACAACATGTACGTTTTGAGTACATGGCGTGTACTAAGATTTTTTGTACTATGCTTTAAGAGGCCTCCACATCAACCCACACAACCATTTCTGTGGCTCGAACATGGCCAGCACACAACCTCGCTCAGCATCGAAGTACACTGCATGTACATAAAAAATTTCCATAAACTCCTCTTTTTTCAAAAACTCTAGAAAAAGGAAAAAAATATCTGAAAAGTAGGTCTGGGTTCTTACAAACTTCCTCCTTTAAAGAAATTCATCCCCAAATTTTCCTACTGAGACGTAGAAGTAGAAACCCCAAACATCTCTAGCCACTGTGATTGTACATCGGCCTTCCTCTCCCAAGTCTCGTCCAGTACTCACCCAGGCTGCGAAAGCACCCGTACCAGAGGAACAGACATGCCACGAAGAACCTTCGTACTACGATCGACAATCCGGATAGGATGCTCCTCAAATGATGCGTCTGCTTTGATCTCAAACTCCTCATGTTGAATGACATGAGACAGGTCTGAAAAGTAATGTTGGTGCTGAGAAACATGGAAGACATCGTGCATAGCCCAGTACCTCTGAGGTAACTTAAACTGATAGGAAATCGGCCCAAATATCTCCAACAAATCAAACGGCCCAAGGTACCATGGTGAAAACTTACCCTGTCTTTGAATCCTCTTGTGTCCCAACCTCATCGGGACATACAGGAAAACCTGATCCCCGACCTCAAACTCCAGAGGTCGTCTTCGCTGATCAACATAAGACTTAAGTTGTGACTATGCTATATCCATCCTCTTCTAAACCAATCCTATTTTCTCTGTGGTCTCCTGGGCCAGACAAGGTCCCAGAAAAGCTACCTCTCCTGCCTCCATCCAACACAAGGGTGATCGGCATGGCCTACCGTCCAAATCCTCATAAGGTGCCATCTGAATAGTCACCTGAAAATTGTTGTTGTAGGCAAAATCTACAAGAGGTATATGCTTCTCCCAAGAACCTCCATAGTCTAGAATGCCAGTTAAGAGAATATCCTAAAGCACCTGAATCTTACGCTCAGACTGGCCATATATCTGGAGAAGGTATGCTATACTCAAAAGTACCTATGTTCCCAAGGCCTTCTAAAGCCCCTGCTAGAACTGATAAGTAAAACTCACATCCTGGTCTGAAACAATGGAGTGTTGAACTATATGTAGACATACAATCTCTCGGATGTACAACAATCCTAGCTCATCAATGATGAAGGCCTCCTTGATCAGCAAGAATTGAGAAACCTTCGTAAGCTTGTCGATGATAACCCAAACAGCATCATTCCCTCTAGGTGACCTTGGAAGCCCGGTCACAAAGTCCATTGCGACAGAGTTCCACTTCCACTTCGTAATGGGTAAGTACTACAAAAGACCTGCTGGTCACTGATTCTCTGCTTTCACCTACTGAAAAATGGAACACCTCAGGACAAAACCAGAAACAACTCTCTTCAAACTAGACCACCAATACTAGTGGTGTAGATCACGATACATCTTGGTGATGCCAGATGAACTTCCCAAACTGAGGAATGAAAATCCCACGTCATCTCCTCGTGTATGTCTGCTGGTATCCATACGCGTCCTAGGAAACTCAAGATCTCATCCCCACCCACTGTCCATCCAGGAAGAGGGTCCTCTCATGACACACTCTCCTGCAGGACTAGGCCTTCTGAGTCTGATAGCTGCCTCATCCACACCCGATCAAGAAGCGTAGAGGTAATAGCTATAGAAGATACAACGGTATGCCCCTGTCCGTCATGCACCTCCAAATGCATCTCAAAGAACAAAGCCATAAGCTACCACTCACTACTGGCCTCCTGAACTGACTGTATCTGAGCTCTCCTACTCAACACATCAGCCACTGTGTTTCCATTTCCTGGCATATAGGCAAGATCAAAGTCGAAGAAATGAAGATACTCGACCCACCTGTACTGTCTCAAATTCAGTTCACGCTGACTGAAGATATACTTAACACTCTTGTGGTCGGTAAACACCACAAAGTTCTCTCCCAAAAGAGAATGTCTCCAACAATGCAAGGCATGAACAGTAGCTGCCAACTCCAGGTCATGCGTCAGGTAATTCCTCTCATGTGACCTGAACTATCTAGATCTGTACGCAACGACTCCATCCCCCTGCATAATCACATCTTCCATCCCGATACCTGAAGCATCACAGAAGATCGTATAGCTCTTTCCTGGCTCTAGAAGGACTAGTATCGGTGCTAACATCATCCTCCCTTTCAGCTTCTGAAAGGATGACTCACATGAATCTAACCATAAGAACTTTTCCCCATTCCTGGTCAAACCTTTCAGTGGTTCTACTAGGCATGAAAAGTCATATATGAAACTACTATAGTATCCAGCCATACCTAGAAAACTCTGAACCTCAAATACATTCTTCAGCTACACCCAGGAAGCTACAGCTCTCACATTCTTTGGGTCTACTGATACTTATGTCCCTAAGATAACATGATCCAAGAAGTGAATTTGATCCATCCAAAAGTGGCATTTTGAGAGATTAGCATATAATTGATTCTCTCTCAGAGTACTCAGAACGATCTCAAGATGGGTAGCATGGTCGTGTCAAGTGTGAGAGTACACCAAGATGTGGTCCACCAAAACCACCATGAAGGAATTCAATTATGGATTGAACACTCGATTCATCAGTGCAATGAAAACCGCAGGCGCATTCGTGAGACTGAACGGCATAACCATATACTCGTATAGACCATACCATCTCCGGAAAGCTGTAAGAGGTATATCAGATGGTTTAATGTGCAACTGATGATAACCAGATCTCAAGACAATCTTTGAGAACAGTCGGGCTCTTCAAAGCTAATCAAAGAGATCATTAATCCTCAACAAAGGATTTCGGTTCTTGACCATCAATTGGTTTAGCTTCTGATAATCCACACAAAGCCTAAGGGTGGCTTCTTCCTTATTTGAAAACAGGACAGGAGAACCCCAAGGAGAAGTACTGGGTCGGATGAAACCCTTTGCCTACCACTCCTCCATCTGCTTCTTAAGCTCCTTCAACTTAGGTGTAGCTATCCTATAATGAGGAATGGACACCAGTGCCACTCCTGGCATGAGCTCAATCGAGAAGTCTAACTCTAGCTTTGGAGGAAAACCTATAATGTCATTTGGAAAGACATCTCTAAAATGATCCACCATTGGTGGAAAGTCGAACTATGAAGTCCTCTAGTCATCCAGATAAAGACTAGAAATATGGGCCGTAACTCCACCTATCCCATGATGCTCGGGTCCTACTCGACTCTCGTCGACATCCCACTCGCCTCTATGAATAAAAGATCCACCCTATAGTGATACGAAACTCACCCTGCGGCAATATCAATCGACAAATTCCTTGAAGGGGAATAACCAGTACATTACAAGAATGACATCATAGCTCGTCATCTCTAGGACAGAGAGTTCCCATAAGAAGTGACACCCTAAAACCTCAAGAGAGCACTCTATAAACTGACGTACGCTAACCGTTCTAGTCCAAAAATGTGTGTCTAGAGTCAAAGTATCTACAAAGGAAAAGATGCAGAGCCTAAGGCTCTCCACAAAAGCAACAGAGATAAAGCTATGTGTAGCACTAGTATCAAAAAGAGCTGAAGACAAAACTGAGGCTACTAATATCATATCTTGAACTGTGGAAGGTCTAGGATCCTGATCCTGATGATTCTGCTCTACAGATAAATCTGGCCTTTACCGCGGCCATGTGACCTTGGCTGACCACTCTGAGATGATCCACTCTGTTGTCGCTGGTAACCTGGTGACTGACCACCACGGTCGCGACCTACACCTCGGCCCGAATGGCCGAAAGAACTCTAGTTCCCAGACTGGTGATAAACTTGCGATGCATCCCCTAAATGAAGGGTCGTAGAAGAACCCCTATCACCAGTTGTATGATAGAATATCTGACCAAAACTCTAAAGACGGACCATCTTTCCGCAAGATTAGAACTCCATCAGGTCTCTCTGGTACTAAGGCCTAGTATGCCCGCTTCTCCCGTATTGGTAGCATACTACATGGCTACTCGAAGATACTTCCTGCCTACTCTGATCTCCTCGAGCAGACTCCCTATGGCGCTTCCTACTATCAGTAGGAGGAACACTGACTCTGGATGTCTAACTGCCCTGGCTCACTACTCTAGAATCCCTCAGATTTCACTCTGTGATCAGCACCTGGTTGATTTTAGAGGATATCGAAGTCAACCTTAAGATGTTCACCTGGGAACAGATCTCCTTCCTGAGACCATACTTAATCATCCTAGCCAAGAACAACTCATCACCTGCTAGAATCAGTGTAAAATGATGCAGCTCAGTAAAGCGAGATGAGTACTCCATAACAGAAAGAGTACCCTACTCCATACTCACAAACTCCCAGGATCGATTGGCCTTCAAGGTCTCTGGGTAGAATTAATCATAGAAGATGCATCAAAACTCATCCCAAGTAATACTCTGCTATCATCCTGACTGCATGATCACCTCCCATCACCTCTTGGTGGAGTCTCAGAGCATATAGGTAGCGAGCTTCAACCTATTTTCTGGAGGTATCTCTAGATGCTCGAAAATTTTCAGCATGGCCTCTTGGAATGGCTCTATAGCCTGAGGTCCTCCATACCCTAAGAAAGTAGAAGGATGCTGCTGCTAGAAAACCCGTGTCAACTCTGCCATCAATGGGGAAGAAGGAGGTGCTCCCTGGAATGTCTACATCATCCTCAGGAAGTCTTCCCTAAACAATGAATCAGTACCTGCAACTAGTATAACTCTTAGTGGTAAGCCTGGCATAGTAGGAGGATCTATAGGAGGTCCCTGATTCTCCATATCTAGTGTCTGATCACCATCTAGAAGCTGACGTACAAGCAGAGGGCTTCTTGGTGGCATAGCTCTAAAAGGTCAAAATCACACCTTAGATCAGGATTATCAAAGACTAGGAACACATGATTACAAGATGGGAACCGTAGAATGAAACATTCAAGTTTTACAAAACACAACTACACGGCGTGTATAAAAACTACACAGTTTGTTCTTTTAATTCATTCACATGGGCATGTACTTCTGCCACAACTGGTCATGTAACACCCCAACCACATGACGTGTTGTCCCTACACACGGCATATACATGAAACCTATTCCCCTACTCGATTATTTTTACATGGCTAACCTACATGTTCCTCTTTATCCTAGACTACACGGCGTGTTCATTAAAGACATGGCGTGTAGTAGACAAGGTTTAAACGACCAGTGTTGTTAGTTACACGGCCGGCTACACGGTTCACTCTTACACGACATGCTCCCTGAGAACACTACGTGTACTTGAAGGCTTCCCCAACCCGTGTTGTTCTTGACATGACCTGGTACTTAGGTTACATGGCACGGCGTGTAAAGTCAATGTTTCATCCATCCGTGTCGTTATCCACACGGGTAGACACATGGTCACATCAACATGGCGTGTACTTACCATACACGGTGTGTTCTTGAATATTTTTCACAGCCTCGTGTTTCTGCCCACACAGTCAGTGACATAGTTTAAAGACTACACGACGTGTATTAATAAATTACACACCGTGTATTCTGGGATTTCCCAGGCAATAGATAAGAAACTACTCCGAAGCCCAGAAAACACAAAAAACAAGAGTTAAGGTTCAAAATTCCAATTTTTGTGGGCCCACACTCCCTAAAAATCAATGCTTGGCATATTATACAAGTTATAACAAGGAAACCAGGAAATGATCCACAAAATTCTGGTCCATGAGGGCCAATAACACCTTAAGAACCAACGTTTGGCGTCTATTTTAGAAAATTACTATACAAAAAAAATTCTCTATAAAAAATAAGAGATTCTAGAAAAGCATATATCACAATAGCATTATTAATATACACAATGTCTATCACAACAACATGTAATCTCTAATGCATCCTAGATGTAATGGAAAGAATGCTTGGCATGTGATTTCTAACAAGTGTCTATATGATGCATGAGATGGCATACCCCTATCTCATCGAGTTGCCATAGAAATAAAACCACAATAACAACAACGGTAACATCACAAGTCATGTGAATCACCCAATGGTGAAATCAAATCAACTGTAAAAGTAAAAACCAGTAAACTGCAATAAATGAGGTAGTATGGATTTTCCCTGTACATGGGTCAGCTACTCCCAGGCACAGCTTATTACCAAGCACCTATTCCATTCTATCCATGGCTATAGGCTCCAAACAGTAAGTCAAGAGAAAAGAGTGACTCTAATACCACTTTGTAACGTCCCGGTTTCGGAAGCCACCCATAGGCACCCCATACCCGGTTGGTCACATGGCCTCAAGTGCATTTCCCCAAATGCCATAGGCTGCCGACAAGTTTTGAGGGCCTTTGGTGTGATAGTGGGGAGACTATGCCCTCATTTTCAAAGTACACAGTGGAAGAGAAAACAATAAACAATATCATAAGCAGTAAACAATACATACAAAAGTGAACAGCAAAAGACTAAATATAATAAACAGCAAGAGCACTTGGATATATTATGCATGATACATATGTCTAGGAAAGTATCCAAACAAGTCAAAATTCTGGAAATACAAACAGTGCTAAAACTAGTATAAAAGAAAGATAAACAGCTCCTCATCATCACAAGACTAAGCTTAGTCTTATGCTCTCTAGCTCCACAACAACTCATGTACCTGAAGTCTATGGGTGATTTCCCTTGTCTATAGCTGCAACAATATAGTCTGTTTGGGCCCAAAATCATGACCCAAACAGGGTGTGAGACTAAATACCAGAAAGAAACCACCCGAAGAACTTTTCCTAATAGTCAGTGAGCATATGGAATGTAATAGTATAGTAAGAAGTAAATAGTAAACAGTAAATGAGATGATACACAACATCAAACAATCCACATATCAACAAGGAGCAGTGAAGCAAACCGCTAACCACAACAGGAATCCCTCTAGGAAGTACTCACAACCATCCCTTATAGTCCTATCCAAGAAGAAGAAACAACCACTTTGGTAGTACACTCAGAATAACCCCTCTAGTCTGGTCATACAAAATTATAAGACTCTCTAAGGAAGCACGCTTAGTCAATTCTCCTTATAGTCTAAGTTAGTCAGGGACTCTTTGAGAAAACTCATGCGGTCAAATCCCCTTATATACCCAAGGTCAAGAGACTCTCTAAGGAATCTCACTTGGTCAATTCCTATTATAGACTCAGGTCGATCACATACTCTCTTAGGAAGCTCACTCAGCCAATTCCTCCTATATCCTGGAATGGTTTAAGAAAATTCAAACAAAACACAGACTCTCTAAGGAAGCTCACTCGGTCTGCCCCCATATAGTCTATAAATATCAAGACTCTCTGAGAAATCACACTCGGTCTATCCCCTTGTAGTATATAATTTCCAAGACTCTCTGGGAAGCTCACTCGGTCTATCCCCTATAGTCTATAATGTCCAATACTCTCTGAGGAATCTCACTCGGTCTATCCCCTTATAGTCTATAGTACCAGGTTCTCACGTCCCCATGCCAGTCAGTGCATCATAATTCTATATGTCCAAAGTAAAACTACAGAGGTACGTGGCTTACCAGTCTACAACATAATAATCATTTTAGGGAATAGAACTCCATTCTATGGTCACAAGGCACGAAAAACAGGTATAACGGCCAAAGGATGAACAAGAGAAAAAGGTCATAAGTAGAACAATGCACGGGAAAACATCCAGGCATTAAAATTATCCTCATAGATAACCAGATTACCTCTACAAAAGCATACAAGGAATACATGAAAACAACATGGGAAAACAGTAAACACACAATACCCCATTCAAGGGTATTGGTGGAAATTGCACATAACACTCAAAGACTTTGAACGGAAGGGCAAAAACCACCAATCTTGATGCTATGAGATCGACATACTTGAACCAAGAGGCTTGAATCTCTTTAGAACATCGTAGATCTAAAAAAATGCACAAAACATTAAACCCATGATAACTTGTAAAAGAGGAGGAATTTGAAACCGATGGTCTAGAATAAGGGAAAACAAACTGCTGCGGTTCCAATGAAATTTATGGCGGTCGATTCGGAGAACGGACGGAGGCACGAGGGCTCAGAGAAGTTCAGGCACTGTATTGCTTCTCTCAGTTGAACGAGACCTAAAAGAAGATAATTCTAGAGGTCAGACGTAAGTACGACCTGTTTAATGGAAAAAATAAAGTACACTGTGTGTACTTTTTGAGTACTTGGCGTGTACTAGGATTTTCTGTACTCCTCTTTAAGCAGCCTCCACATCACCCCCACGACTGTGCGTGTGGCCCAAACAAGGCCATCACACGACCTCACGCGGCATCGAAGGACATGGTGTGTACTTATAAAGTACACGGTGTGTGTTTCCAAAATTTCTAGAAACTCATCTTTTATAAAAAAACTCTTGAAAAAGGAAAAACATACCTAAAAAGAAGGTTCGGGTTCTTACACTATACAAGCTTAAGAAGTTTATTATATTAAGATCAGGTTTCAAATAGATTGATCTCAAAGACATGTTTTTTAATGTTGACTCCATTTAACAATAATATAACATTTAATCCAATGATTCAAATGTTTTGAATTCATTTAATAAATAATATATTTAAATATTATCCCATTAAATCAATAAACCCATTCTAATTATACCAAATCAATTAGTGGTATGGGATTTATATTTATCTACATAATGATTCCTATTTTAATTTTTTTATACTACTTATCTATTTTAGTATACTATCATGAAAATCATATCTTATATAAATCTTTGATAGTTAAGTAAATAAATACTCATCATTTTCCATATAATGGATTCCGTAAATATTATTCCTATAGTATATTAATCCTATTAGATTATCCTAGAAATGTTTAACAAAAATATCATTCCATATTTGGGAACCCAATCCTATTAAGGACACCCATAAACTGGGTACCTTACGTATGATAATTAATGGGCACCCTGATTAGGAATAACCTACTTATATTTATATTCAAGGGCTATAAAACTATTTTCTTTTGAGGGAATATAACACTAAATATTTTAATGGGGTTTTATAAATATCACCCTCTTATCACATTTGTGTCCTTTACATGTATGATTAAAATGAATCATATTGACCTTGAGATAAAGTAAACCTCATTATATTTCATAACATAGAAATACAAATAAAGAATCAATATATCATATGAGGATAATACATGGATAATTTTTATCAAATATTTATAAGCAACATTCCTAAAATTTGGAAATCTAATATGTTTTAGAATAATAGAAATACCAAAAAAGTGGATGTATCAATGAAATTAAAAAAATTGAAAAAAAGAAATATTATGAATTCATTATAAATAAACGTAAATAAATATTTAATAAATGATGAATGATTTATATAAGAGGGAATTCGAGGATGTTTAAGGATTAAATTACCATTATAAATATGACTGTAAGGATAATAACTTTATCGATAAAATGGTTACCTTATCATTGGAATTATAAATTGAATGATAAATAATAATTAAGAATAATAAAACATGTGTATATAAATTTGATAAAATTAATGTAAAAATAATTTATGTTAAAGAGTATATATTTTTATAATTTTAATATGTATTTTTTTTAAATTATTTTTTAAACAATAAATCTTATAATTAAATTTAAATTTCATAATGGAATAATTTCGAATTTTTTTATAAAGTGTATCAAATTCATGGAACTAATATATAAAAAATTATCTAAGGAATTTTTTTTATAATTTTGTGATAATGTTGAATTTTAAATGAATAGTAAAAATATTGTTTTTAGAATATGGTATGTCTTTCACATTATTATGAAGTATAATATTGTAACAAATTTAAAATAAATTTTCTACTTCTTCAATTGTATTTGGTAAGTAAAAAAATATATTTAAAAATAATGAATTGAATTTCTAAACCAATAAATCATTTATGAATTTTAAGATAAATTCTATTCAAATAAATTAATAATTTTTCATTACATTGAACTAATTTTTCAATTTATTCTATTTATTTTTTATATATCTGAAAGTAAATAAAATATAGATTTTTAATAAAAATGTACAATCACTCTCAATAAACAAAGAAAATTAGTATTCTTTAAAAAATAATAATTAAGTCAATAATTAAATTTAAATCACTCCAATTATTCACATGTAAATATAACCCTCAACCACCCATTTCACTTCACTTTAAAAACATATTCATTTTATTATAATATAAACTCTTAAACTATCATAGACACATTTGGGAAGCATATTGTTTAAAAAAATTATGTATCCCATTACATCACTATTATATATGTATTCTATTATTTATTGGTTTCTCTTCTGTCATGGGATTATGAGTGAAATTTTGAAATTTTATATTAATTTACAAGACTACACTATTAGAGTGCAAAAATACCCAAGAAATTCATGTCTAACAGGAAATATATGTGTTCTATTCCAGTATTTATAGATTCTTAGTCACCCTGGTTGTATAATAATGAAACACAACTACTCATCCCCATTAAATTTTAATTATGTTTTTTCTAGTTATATTTGAGGAAAAGCGATCCAAAATTCTTCCCAATTCATCCAAAAACTATTCATGAGCTCCTACCTATTGATTCCCTCTATTTTTCTCCCTTATATTAAATTTCTTTGATTTATCAGTGTAAAATAGGTTTGATTTAATCAATTAAGTTTATCTAATCTCCATATTATCTTTATTACTCTTTTTTTCTTCAATATCCAGGTCAAAAAAATTACATGAAGGATTATAGTATCAATTTGTAAGATTATCAGTTATAGTTTTCAATACATTGGGATTTTAAAAAACATTGAACGATATATTTTCAAATCTAGTTGTAGAAAAGTGTCATTTTTCATAATATTGTTCATTAAGGATATATGTATCTTTGGAATTTCATTTTTTTATAAAACCATGAACTCATGGTTTTTGAAAATTCATTTTTTCAATGATATTGTCATTATATATGGAATCTTTTATAATTTTTTATAATACTATGATTGTTTTCCCATTATTTCTGCTTAACATGGTCTGGGATTATTAGATAAATTATAATATAAACACTTATGAAAAGGATCAACACCATGATATTTTTACAAATGATATGTACTATTGTATAACATAATGTATGATTTATTTTTCATGAAGTATTTTATTATGAACTATAAATAATTTTTGAAGTATTTTTTTTGTACAAAAATGGATAATGTGGTGCATGTAGTTCATAATGTGTTTATCACAAGGTTCGTCCTTTTGATACTATTTATAATTTTTTTAAAAATTATATAATTATATTTTTATTTTTGGGTGATGAATTATTATAGAGTGTTTATTTTGGAAAATATTTTTTGGTGGGTATTTGAGTGTTTATTTTAAGAACTTTTGTCAAATTTAATAAGATATTAAATTTTATGACTCTGTGGGAATATTGTGGGTACTTAGATGGTATTATTTTGAAAACTAAATTTAACATGTGAGATTTTTCATGATTTTATTTGTCTCTATATGAGATTATTCACTTTCAAGGATGGTGTATTTTATGATAATTATTTTGTTATTTTATTTGGAAATTGACATTAATTGTGATTACAAACAAACTAGTGGGATCTCCACTGGTTTAATATTATTTTCCCAATAGTTCCATGTACATATTTGATTTTATTATTGAATATAATGATCCAATAATTTCTTATCCAAGACCCTTAGTTAGTTTACCATGATTATTTGAAACAAAAAATTATTTTGTAATTATTTTATCATTAATTTTTTTGGAAATATATTAATGTGATAAAAATAATATAACTTTTTTTATATTTTTGCTAAGAAATATAAATAAAAAAACTAATTACTTATATTTATAAAAAGGAAAATGATACATTAATACCATTATTTTTAAATAACTTCATATTGTTTAATTTATAGAAGTTTTATGTATGCATTTAGTGAAATTCTTCTCAGAATATTCCATCACACTATATATATGCACCTTATGTGTATGTAGACTTGGTTTTATCAAATATTGAAAAAAGGAATGAGCTACTTAGTGTTAGAAGATATCTTATAGATTTTTTTCTGGTTTGGGGGTGGGGATAAGCCGTATATCCTATTTTTTGACATGGTGATAGAAACTTCAATTTATATTTCTTTTCATTTTATATGGTTTCTTTAAAAATGTACTCAACCTTATTTGTTTATATTCCCTATTTCATCATTTGTTTCTTTTAGTTTTTTATATATGATGTTTCAATATATATATATATTAATAGTTTTGGTTATGTTTATTTTGATATCATTATTTTTTGGGGTTTTTAATTATTATTTAATATTATCCTCCATCAAATCCCATTTTATAATTTTCGAATAATAGGAATTTAAGGTTATATGGGAACCATACTGTCATGTCCCAACCTGGGTTCCACAAAATGGTTCACCGAATCTAGTTGGTTATATGGTCTCAATAAATCCTCTGGAATGCCAGTAGAAACCAAAGAGAAGTGAGGTCCTATGGCGTGTCTATAGGGAGACAATGACCTCATCACTAGAGTGGGGCCCATTGGATAATTGATAACTGAAAAGTAAAAAAATCATATGTAAACAATAGGACAATGGAAACAGACACTGTAAACAACATAGGAATAACCCACCGTATAAAAAGTAGTTAGAAAAACACATGACATTGAAAATAATAAAAATATGGAATTGAATCATATAAATAATTATGATAATGTGGGTAATGTCTATAGAAACACAGATAATTTGTATACATGGTAGTAGGAAATACATTCTATGAAAAAAAAATCATAAAATCCAAAACAAATCAAGCATCCTAAGTCTTGTCATGGTCATCATCTATGAAGATCCATCATAAAGTATGAAATAATGATCTTGTGTCAAAAGTATGATGTTAACCATTTCCAACACCTACATATATATAATCTACCCAGGTACTATCAATATCCAATATAGGGTGTTAGATAAATCTCATTAGGCCCCCACCATCGGTGTCTATACCATCTAGATTGAGAAATGTATATTTATAGTGTGCAGTTATATGTGAATGTGAAATAGCACAATAATGTAAATACCACTATAACTACATCAACCTAAGCTGGGGTCTGAACATGTAATCATTTAATTAATTATGTTCTTGTTTATAAATAGTGAATTAAGTGGATTCAAGGTGTAAACAATGTATCCTATTATAAAGGTAATAATAAAAGAGGATCCAAGGTAATTACCAAGCAGTTTGTTATAATGACAATAATAAAGAGGATCTATAGTGATAACCATGGAATCATTGACCTCTATGGTCATGCCAACCCAATAATAACATGAAGATTGGCTATAAGGGGTCATAGTGTAATCAAAGGTACATCACCCAAGTCATTCCATAGGATTATGATTCTAACAAAATAAAGGATCTCATCCAATGTAAAATGGGATAAAAAATGACTTGTCCCTACGGTGCATCAATGGATCCACAAGTCTATAGATGAAAATCCAGATCTAGGGAGTCTATCCAGGGAATTCGAATATCTGAATGATAATGTAGGGATCCTAAAAGACCATTTTGTAAATCCACAAGTAGACAAATACCATGTTCTAATGTGGGAATATACCTTGGAAACTAAAATTCTTAAAACTAAATGGGGTATCTGGGTTTTCAACAAATTATCTCAGGAATCCAAGATTATATCAAGTATGAAAACTCCTATAATGATTAACAAGTCCATATGTAATAGGAACCATATACTTGATTCCTTTAATAAATTTGGCCATGTAATATTTATTCCATTTTATCATCCAATTTGGTTCATTCCAAACCATTTATTAGTGTAAAGAGGAATAATAAGTATATTCAACCATTATTAAATTTTATTACTTATTCATTAATTAGGTACACTCCACATCCGTCCATTAATCATGGAAGGGTGTTCTAAGGATATAAACCCAAGTCAATTAATTATATTCGAATAAGAAAACCGATATATAGAATATACTTCACAATTATAAATGAGATTGATTTATTATATTGAAACACTTACATTATAAGGTTCAAGTGGAAACTAAATATTGTTTCCATTAGAAATTTTGAATTCATTTAACATAAGAGGGCCTACCATTAGCAAGGTCAATCCACACACCTAAACGGTGAAATTGGTAATCCCACATGGGTGACCAAGGAATAAATGACGAAGCACCCTAGATGGTGCGGAATGTGTTGAGGTATCAACCATGAAAAATGAGATGATCGTATATATAAATGTATATAGAATACAAGAATGATGATTATAAGAATTGAATATGAATTAAATAAGAAGCACTTGATTAAATCGACATGCTTATAAATACCAAAATTTATAAAATTGTGAGAATTGAGGGATGAGTCTTAGAACACCTACCTTAAGTTCATAAAAATATAATCATATAGTTGTATCCTTTATTTGGACATGGATCAGTAGAAAACTGAAGAACGGTTCAACAACCTAAAAATAAAGAATTTGAGTAGGAATCAAAATAGAAACATCAGGGGAATCAAGAATGATGTACAACTCAATATGAATATAGTACTTACTAATTAACATAAAATTATATTAATGGGGATTTAGTCATACTTCAAAAGAATAATATATCAATGAACCTAGCCTAGATGGTGTTTGGAACCTCAAAGGTGAGGATAAGGAGGTCACTAGTTTTCTAGAGGAGAAATGAGAGGAGGGGAATTCTTCTTAGATATTTATGGGAATTTTGTTAATGTTACTCAAAAAACATTGTCAAATAATTTTACCACACGGTTGGAATAACTATATACCAACCATGTGCATACCACTATCCATGGAGGGAACCCTCATGGTTAGGCAGAACTGTTAGAGAAACCACGATCCAACCATGAAATTCAACCCTTCAAAGAAGTCTTTAGTTCATTTCATTGGTATAAGACTCAATTTTAATAGTTTTCTCGAATAGTGTAGCCTTTTTCTGGTTACTTTCTATCACCAAATAGTTATATTTAACCATTCAACATGTCCTTCATGATATCTAGAAACTATTTTTTATAGTTATTTTCACCAAAAGGCAGAGATATTGGATCTGAACAAGCCTCAAACACCCCCTAAACTCAAGTAAACAGATGAAGCATCCATAATAGGTCTAAAAAAATAATTATACATAAACATAAAGGATCGATACCTATTAGAACATATGGGTTCTTACAGTATTCCCCACTTAAAAGAACATTTCCTCATGTTCACCTTCTAGGGGAGGTGAAACAGAATCTAAGAACAGCTTTATCCAGTGATCATTTATGTCATCCTTTAACTCCCAAGTCTTATCCTATACAAATATATGCTTCTATAGCACCCATACTAAAGGTAAAGACCTATCTCTAAGAGCCATTGTGCTCCAATATATGATGGGTATTGGATAATGCTCAAATGAAGAAATCAAATCTAATTCTACCTCCTCATGATCAAACATATGACATGGGTTGACATGATAATATTGAAGATGTGAAATGTTGAATACATTGTTCCTAGTACGGTACTTTTGAGGTAATAGTAACTGAAGGGATACTGGCCTTACTCTCTCTATAATCTCATATGGACCTTCAAAATGAAGTGATAGCTTCAATTTCATCTATATCCATATATACCCATGTCTATGTGATAGCCACCGGAAAACAAAATCCCCAACCTCAAACTCTAGAATACATAAGAAGAAATCATCATAGGATTTTTTTTATACTCAGTAGTATGAATATGCTTATTGATCATCCAAAATTACTATGAAGTCTCTTGCATGAGATGAGGACCAAGTAACACTTCCTCTGTTGCCTCAAAGTAACACATGGGTGAAGAAAACCCCTTAACAAACAAGGAATCATAAAAATACATCTCAATCATCTTCTAAAATGTATTATTATAGTAGAACTCTAAAGAGGTATATGTATCCCTGATGAACATACAAAATCAAGTACACTGCATCGTAGAATTTCCTCAAACATCTGTATCATCCATTCTAACATGCTATCGGTCTGAGGGTGAAAGGATCTACATAAAAGAATATTTATACATATATCATTCTAAAACCCCCAATATAATATTGATGTGAAATAAGTGTCCATATTTTAAATGATAATGTTATATACCCCATGAATCCAGATTATTCCAAAGACAAACATTCAACCCATCTCATTAATTGATAATGTATCCCAGATTTGAATGAAGTGGGATACTTTTTTCAGTAGGTCAACGACTACACAAACTAAATATCTATCTAGATGATACCATGGTAAGTCAACTAAAATTTTTATAGAAAAATATTTTTATTTCCATTCCATGGATGAAAGTGGTTATAAAAATCAAAAATACTACTGGTGATTTTCCTTTGACCTGGTGATGGGTGATAAACATTATGATCAAAACTTATAACTGTCATTTCATCCTAGACCACCGATATTGGAATCACATATATCAATACATATTATAGATTCCTGGATGAATTTCCCACTATTAAACAATGGAATATCTCAATAGTTTCACTCTTATATATGTAGAAACACATAAAATTCTATTTATATAAAGGATTTAACTTTTATCCATAGAACAATCTAGACGAATATCAAAACTAAAAATACATTCCCAAAGAACCAAGCCTTCAGGATCTGAAAACTACCTTCTCTTCACCCTATATAGTAGTTAATATGAAAATCCTATAGTTTTATGAGAATAACGATACTGACTCTAATGAACTCTAGATGAATCTCAGAAAAGAGTTCCATCAGTTTCTATTCACCACTTACTTCCTATATGGCTTTTGCAAGTGTTTTCTGACTCAGTGCATCTGCTATCACATTTCCCTTGTGTATAGTAAATCTCAAAATCAATGGAATAATTATTTTCTAAAAATATTCACTATCATGGATTCAAATAATGATTCATAAATATATATTTGAGGTTGTTTTGGTCATTATACACCACAAATCACTCATCCCTAAGATAGTGTCCCCAACAAAACAAGGCATGGAAATGAAATTCTAGATCAAGGTCGTGTGTTTGGTTGTTACTCTTATGAGGACTCAAATTCATAGTTCTATAAATGATGGATCTATCCTCATACATCATAATTTTACCCAATATGATTTAGGATGCATCATTAAACCCTATATATCCCTTTATAGGATTCGGAATTATTAGAATAGGATATGAAACAAGCATTCTATTCATTTATTTAAGGGATTCATCATAGGATTCTGACCACATTATCATAATAACCCTCTTAGAAAAAATAGTAAGAGATGAATAAAGGAAAGATAATTCATGTACAAAAATCCTATAATATCCATTAATCCCTACAAAACTCTGTATACAAAGAATGTTTTGGCATATCTCCCAAGAAACCAAAACACTAACCTTCTCCTGGTCAACATATTCTCTTGATTCTAAAACAATATTACCTATGATGTGAACATTATCAATCTATAAGTTGATCATAGAAATAATGGAATAATGATGATGTTATCACAATGTATTAAAAATTATCTCAATATGTTGAGCATGTCACTAAAACTATTATAATACACAAATATTTCATCCACCAATAGCATGAAAAATGAATCCAGAAATGGATGGAAAACCCTATCCATCAGAGCCATGCAAATGGTAGAATTATAATATGACCAAATGGAATAAAAAGACGATCATATAGACTATACATGCAACGAAAAGCTATATGAGTTATGTCTGGAGTCCTACCTCACTCCAAATGATTCCCTAATATTAGGATAATATTTGAGAACACCCAACTTCCATAAATACGGTCAAAGAAATCATCTATTAAAGTTAGTGGAATCTTGTTCTTAATTTTAATCTGGTTCAACTATCGGTAATGCATGAATGAATAGTGGGTCCAATCCACCTTCTTCACAAAAATCATCGGTGATCCCCAAGAAGAAGTATCGAGCCTAATGAATCCTTTATAGACCATATCATTAAAATGTCATTGAGATCTTTGGACATAGTATGTTCCATTCTATATGAAGTATTGAACACTATAGCCACTCCAAGAACTAGCTCAATCATAAACTCTACATCTCCCTCTAGTGGTAATGTTGAAAAATCATAATAAAATACTTCCCTAAAATTAACTAATACCAATGGAAAATATTCGAGGGTACTATATGATCCTCCATGCAGAGACAATCAGTTTGGGTGGTCACTCCACCTATCCCATTGTTCTTTGGTCAATCTCTACTGGCCTAGAAATTCACTTACCCTATTGGAGATAATGAATTCCTTCTGGTATTGTGAAAAGTAACCTATGGTGATAGAAATACATGCAAGGGGTGATACGGAACCAACAAATCCACCCAAAAAATGACATGAATTCCCATCATCATGATAAAAAATAGGTCTTATGGGAAAGTATATCTTCCTTACTCAAGGGGATAGTCCCTTTATTGGTGTATTCCCTCTTACATCATTCCTAATGATGTTTATAGGTTTATCACACCATAGTGATACCAATTTTTCAACTAGATACCTTCCATGGTCTAAAATGATATAATGTAATGATAAGAAACTATATCGAATAGAGAAGTCACAATAATGGGCTATACAAGATTACAACCTCATACAATCAATGGACCTATACTCTAATCCTTGAGTATCAGTTATAAATCATATATCTGTCATGATCTACATCAACATGATATAGTTAGACTACCACGAGTATAAATGCTATAGTGATGTTGATAATCATAATTTTGGTACAATGGCTACGAACTCCTCCCCAGTCAGTCTTGTAAGTGCTACTCGAACTCCCCTCTTAAGGTGGTGTAAAGGATCCTACCCCAAAAGGTTGATCTGGTGTAGTTCCTCTTCCATTATAATCATATAGAATTGTCAAAAATAATTATTTAATATACTCCATATAGGCACGTTCATGGATCTCCAAAGGGTCTCAATCATAATGAGGATTTAGATGGACCTTCCATCCTCACTGATGATATATAATGTAGCTATCATGTCTCTTACATTGACCACCGTTGATCTTATGAGAATCCTAAAGTGAACACGTCCTACTATAGGAAGAACTACTAGTGTACCTCATCATTGAACAAGTGTGCCCATGAATATATCTTTTATTTAGGTGTCACTCAGTGATGATAGCCTAATTAATGATCTTAGATAATGTAGGTAAGTGAAATATATTCACCTGAGTATAGATGGAACATTAGAGCCCACCCTCAAAACATCTAGAATGAGATCTCTCGTCATTTTATAGAAGCTATGAATAAAAATATAAATTTATAAAATGTGATGATTAATCCATAACTAACATTTCATCTTGATCAATATATAGGAACTTTATAGCTTAGTCATATCTCAGCATCTATGTAATGAAATGATCAAAGAAGGAAGATTGAAAATAATCTCATACCATTCCATGATGACAACCATCCTCGATAATCACATCCCACTAGTTCATGGACGAATCACGCAACATATTGGTGGAAAGATTGATCATCCAATCATCAGGAGTCTTCTAATTTTCAATGATAGTTAGAGTGGCATCGATCCAAAATCAGTGGATTATGGACCTGCAACCCATGAAAATAATGGAAAATTATGCTGTTGGGACTCCCATGTCCAATCAACCATCATAGGTTCAGGTCATGGAGAACCTTTCATAGACTGCATAAAATGTAGGAAACCCTCATGAAGCCAAGTGTTAGTTCCCTTTTTTGGTATAAAAAGTAGTACATATATTGGTTCTTCTTATTTAAGACTGTCATATCAGGTCCCACCATCTATCGAGAGTGAATTTTTTAACCCTATTTGGGAACGACAAGAACAATTTGTGGTTGTATACATCAAAAAATGCCAAGAACACACGTTAGAAAAAAATTAAGCTGATAGCAACACTAGAGGAAGAGAAAAGCTAAAAAGAAGGGATCAATTCCCAAGTAATACCATAACTACCCACATATAATATTAATGTATTTATAAGTGCTCATTTTTAATTTATTAGGGCTCAAATAGGTGAATGGTCAATCATAATTTTCCTCTTCACATACTAGAAAGCATTTCATTTCATAATCTAATATTTACATGTTATGTTTTTATTTTATTGCACATATCTCAACGATTAATTTAAATAGATCAACATTACAAAAAATGGACTATACACCTTGTCACTAAAGGAAACACCCATTTAATGTTTATTTAACCATTTTAATATTTTATCTAAAATGAAATGAGATATATACCATGGATTAACTAGTTAAATTACTCATTCCAGCCCACAAGGGCTCATATAGTTCATGAATTGAGACTGATAATCACTTAATCACAACTAAATCAACTCTCATGTAACCATAGGTAATATTTTAGCATCACATGAAAACTTAATAACCATTACTCAATCAATAGTCAAAGAAAACACAAGCAATGCAGGAAGTTAAATGCAATTAAATGGAATATCATATGCATGGAATGTGAATTCGAGCTACCTATAATATTTAATTTGAAAATGCTTCTTTCCCATAACTCATAAGTCTATTGATTAAATGAAATACCCAATAATAATAATAATAATAACCATCACACAATATGTGCATCACCCAATGATTATATGTTATCCAATGTAATAAGAAAAAAACATAACAACAATTCTCTTTTTAGGAAACTCGGTATTTTCCCTTATCATGGGTTAGATACACCCAAGTAAGACTTATAATGATTATATGTCGTTTTAATATTACAACTATTGTATCAAAATAGTAAATAAATAAAGGAACCACCTCTGATGTCACTTTCTGACATCCTAGCTCGGGTTCGACTCAATGGTTCCCAAAATCCAGTTGGCCCTATGGCCTTATGTGTGCTTCCTCATATGCTAGAGGCTTCCAAGTAGTAGTGATGTCCTAGGGTGTGGACATTGGGAGAATATTCCATCATTAAAAAATTTGATCATAGTGTATATGTAATAGTACTTAAATAGTGGATCATATATAACAATTTGGAACATCTGAAACATAAACTTAAACATTGGACCAGTATCCCGCCATAGTTGAAGTATCCATAAACATCCAAGAAATATATAATAATCAAAATATGGTACAAAATCATATACAAAATGATGAAAATGCATGTCATGTCTCTATAAAGATGAAAAAATGTATACATTAAAGTAGGAAATATTCCCTTTACAAAACATTAAAAAATAAGACGAAACTATCCCGTATCCCAAGCATTAGCTTAGTCATATACTACCAAGATCCATCCAAAATCAATAAATCAACATAATTTTTCCAAATTGGTATGCTTCCCATGTCAACACTTATATACATATAATTTTCCTTGGAACAATCAATTTCTTGGATAAAGTGTGAGATAAATCTTAGTGGACCACTATTTATGGAATCTATACCATCCATTATGAAAAATATAAATAGACAGTGTGTAAGTATATGTGAATGTAAAGTAGTAAGGAAATATAAATACCCAGATACCTACATGAGCCTCATTTGGCGTCTAAACATTTAGTAATTTAATTAATTATATTCAAATTTGTAAATAGTGATGTAAAAGGATCCATGGAGTATCCCATGAATCCTACAAAATAATAATAATAGAGGATCCAAGGTAATAACCAAGGCATCATTTATGATTATAATATTGAAAAGAATCTAAGGAGATAACCAAACATTCCATGACCTGAGCAGTTGACCCAACTAATTAATAATATGAAAGATGGATATGAGGGTTTTGATTATAAACTAAGGATAATCTCCTAGGGAATTCCACTAAATTATGACTTTAATTGAGTCTAAGGATCACATCCAAGGTAAAATAAGATAAGAAATGGTTGGACCAAATGGGTCTATCCACAACACCTCATGCCTGTAGACATCATGTGAAATCCATGGATTATGTCCAAGGTATCATAATATCTGGAACATAATGGAGGGATAATATTGTGAAATGTTGGTAATCCACAAGTAGACATGGACCAGGTTCCGTAGTGGGTATCTCCCTTGAAAACTAAAATCATTGAATTAGAATGGGTTCCACCACATTCTCAAGGTATTAACTCAATAATCCATGAATGGATTGAGTATTACCATTGTTATAATAGAGAAAAATTCTATATGCAACAGGAACCTTTTAATTGATTGATTTAATAAATTAGGCCCTGAGATACTCATTCCATTTTATAAATCAATTTGGTCTCTCTCATACCTTTCAATATCATGACAATTTATAACAATGACATAAAACCATTTTTCATTTTTATTTCATATTCATTTATTAGGATAACTCCATTACCTTCCAATATGCATGGAAAGGTGTGCTATGGATAGGAAACCAAGTCAATTAATTACATTTTAATAAGCCAAGTGATACATATAATACACATTCCATTTGAAATTGAGATTCATTTATTATTTTTAAACACATAACTAATAAGGGTAAAGTGGTAACTATAAACACTGGCCATTATAAATTCATAATTCAGTAAATTTAAGAGGTATTCCCAATTTCAAGATCTTGCCACACACTGAAATAGAGAAATAGTTGAATCCACATGGGTCACCAATGAATAAATGAGAAAAAAAACCTACTTTGGGTGGAATTAATTGGGGTCACAACATCCAAATTTATGGTTTCAATATATATCATATTATCTAGAATAAAAGCATGAGGATTATAATCATGGAATAAAAACTAACTAGGAAATTCTAGATGAAATCAGAGTGTGCACAGTGATACATGTTATCAAAACCAAGATACTTGGGGGATGAGTCATAAAACAACTACCTTAATTTCATATAACTATACATGTCCAATATCCTCCTTTAGTTTGGCCTAGATCATTACCAAACTGAATAATAGATCAATACACTAAAATTTGGGCAATGAACCTGCCGTAAAATAGCATTGTTGAGGTAAATAAAAATTAAAAATTACTAAAGGTCAATATAGTACATACCAATGTGCATCTATAGAGATCAATGAGGATCGAATTAGAAATTAGATGAAGATGATATCAATGACCCTAGCCTGGAAGGATATGGAAGATCAATTGTGAGGAGAAGGATTTATCATATTCTCTGGAAGAGAAATGATATGTGGGTATACTTATTAAACATTTAAGGGTATTTTTTAAATTTACCCAAAAACAATTGTCACACATTTTGGCCATAAGTTTGGCCAAACTATGCACCAACCATGTGTAGGAAAATATCTTTGAGTGTAACCTACATGGTTTGGCCAAATGGTAAGAGAAATCTTGAGACAACCATGCAATTAGAATCTTCAAAAAATCTTTAGTTTTTTCACAAAGTCATGTGACCCAATATGAAAATTTTATTCAAACCACGTATCCTCATGCTTCTCTATATCCACCACCATATGTTTTGAAGTAACCCTACATCATGTCCTGCATGTTTTCTACAAACCATTATCCATACTTTTCTCCCAAGGGTGGGGTTCCAAGCTTCTAACAGGCCCCACACACCCCCAAAACTCATGTAAACCCATTAGGAATCCATAATAGGAAAAATATTATATCAATATTTAAATGATCCATATCTTGTAAAAAACTGGGTTATTACATTTAAAATCTAGGGGTGGATCCAAAAACACCAAAAACATTCCATCAAAATCAATATATGAAATATTCAAAATGGTAGAAAACGTCATAAATATTAAATAAGTAACCAATTCAAAGAATATGAAAGTTTTATTGGTCACATGAATGTCATTACAATTATTCACATGAATAGATTGGTTAGAACGATCATTTGATATATGATCTATCATACCACGTGATCTTTGGAATTAATCTAAATTTCAAATAAGGACTACTGACCATAGAAGGTCCTAACTACTTGAAGATCCCGCATTTCACTATCCAGTAATGTTGTATGTTCACCCATTAAACCTCCAACAAAACTATAAATCATCATGAAGGGAACAACACCAAGAACCATCTCACCATTTTGAAAATATAATCTCTATGAAAAATTAGCTTTGATAGAAATCAGAATAACATCAAATAGACACCAAGTTAAGATCAATACTATTAGAATCACATCAGTGACTATCAGAACATCACCACTATAACCAATTTCAACCAGATAGTTTCATCCTCTTGGGAGGATTCCCCTACCAAACACCACACTAACTGACGGTTCTAGGGAAGAGTGGATGTGGGTTGGACCTCTACCTAGAAATGAATTTCCATCAGTTTCTTCTCATAAATCCAAAATTTTTGATGATAACAACACCATAATATTTTAAGATATAATACTTTAATATATAATTTACTATAAATTCATATAAATTATAATTACATGTTTTTTTAATTAATTAATAATTTCTTAATTGATTTAAGACACTAATGTTTTCCATCGTTGTGAGAAAACAATCAAGGATAGACTCCCCTAGATGTATCAACACATGTTCTACATAACATGGATCATAAAAATAGAATACTAAAGTTCTATAATGGATTATTTTAACCATTTTTATGATTCACCATTTATTACAAAAAGAATCTATTCCTATCATAAATAATCATATCTAGTTTTCTTATCCATGAGGCGGAAGAGAAGGATCATCACTCTCTATTCTCGATAGTGTTCTATAAATGTTCCCCCTAGAGAATGAGATAATTATCTAGTGAAACCAATGTAAACACACTATTATATCATGTAAAATAAAATAATTGGGTTTAAATATCTTGGTCATATAATTAAATATTTCACAGAGTCCATTGACTAATCTCATAACCCTAAAAACACCACATAATTTATTATTATTATTATTATTATTTCTTGAATGTGTGAAGAACTCATATATATTTAAATGTAATTTCATAAATAATTACATTTATTTTTATTTAAATAATATCAAATAAAAATATCATTCCACAAAGGCAATTAACACAAATTTTCAATTCTCCTTTAATTTTGACAAACATTGAATAATAAATATTTATTTAGATTAAAATATGTTCCTATATAATTCATTAAATAAATAAATAAATATTATATTCAATAAATTTTGAATAAATATTTACCTATTATTTCACAAATGTATATATTCTTTCATATAATTACGGAATGGATTTTTTATCAACATTACCTGAATAATTATCATTCCTCTGGACTTGATAACAATATTTATTATAATAATTAATTAAAAAAATTTAAATTAATTTCTAGATATACTTAATGTTTGAATTTATATACCTCTTTCATAGTAGAATTAAAATAAATGGGCTAAATTCTATGATTAATTTCAAGAAACACATCAACGAACCCATGTAGAATGTCTTGAATGTAACAATAGAACAAACCTCCAATGAATAATCATTACATGATATAATAACATTATCATGATATCACATTAAATATGAATCATTAATTGTGTAATTAACCAATATTCTTGATATATATTTATTTGAATTCCCAAAAATGAACTCATTGGTAATTTTTGTTGGGGGATTTCATGAGTGGTAATTTCAGACCATGATTATTCATCAATCCTGGGTTAAAATCCAAGTGCTGATAAGTTTTATTGGTACTTTATAAACACTAAAGTACTATATTAGGTACTATAGTGTGGTTAATTATATTGGAGTTGTATGCATTGAACAAATTATTATCTACCAAATGATTACATGTATTCATTTTCTATAATATTAATGATTTTCTTATCTAATCATGATAGTTTCTATGCATGTCATAATATGTTATAATATCTTAACAATAAATGTCATGTTGAAATTATATTGATGTTCTCTACATTGATGAGATGATTTTGATGCGGTGATATCATTCCTTCAACCCACATTATACCACTGGATGATATTTTCTTAGGGGAAATAAATGATACTTTCTATTAGAGGTAGGAGGACCATAATACTTTCACACACCATCTCATGGGGTATACCCATGGTAATTTCTAATAACAATGGATATGTGAAAATACCTTTCAATATAAAATACACATTTAATTTCTTATTGTATATACCTATCTACAAACATCTAAACAATCACTTGGGAATTGATGTTATCATCAATTAATATAATAACTTCATTACATTGATGTATATATGAAAATGATTATTAGGTATCATTACATGAAATTAGGATAAATTGGGTGCATCGTGTGTGATTTTTCATTAATGGATAATGTGAGGAAAAATATATCCCATATATCATTTGAGAGAAGTTGATATCCTATGTCATTTAATGATAATGGATCTACCAAGATAAATTACTAGACATTTCGTTCTATGGGTATGTTTATTTTCAAATATTCAAATAATGAATCATCAATAACATATGTTGGTGACACTAGTATGTAACATTTATTGATAAAATATACTATGATAAAGGGATTATATTACATAATAATCATTCTAGGAGGTTTTATGTCATTCCTATGTTAACTTATTTCTCTGTGGGTAACCTTGAATATTTCTAGATTCTAACATTGGACTTTATAAATCACTTCTAATTTCTATTGATAAAGATTCCCAAAAGGTTACATACTAAGTGTATCTGGAATATTAGTTAAATTCACTATTGAATTTAATAATTTAGAGTGTATATTATTCATTCTTTATTATTTAATATTAATTTAGGTTTGGTGGATCATAAATATTTAATCACAAGTTAATAAAAATAATAAGGGAGTTAAATAATAGTAAATATTTATTTAAAAGTTGTAGTAAATATAATATTTTAATTATTTTTGAAATAATAATGTAGTGATATTTATTTTTTAAATATATAATCATTATTTTAGGTTTGGTAATTGTTGACGGGGATATGCAGACCCTGTTTAATGTTCTAGTAACAAATTATGTAAATGAATTTTTTTAATATATTATTAAGAGATAAAAAATACAAATGAATAATAATAATATTTTTTATTATTTTTATTATGCATGGGAAATTTTTTGAATTATAGAACTGGAAAGGTTCTGAAATTCTCATTGCTAACCCTAAACCTGTAATAATAAATACTTAGTTATATCAGTTGACATAATCTATTTTGTTTTGATCAAAATACTGAGATAATATTTCCAAATCCCTAGATAGTGTTATTAAGATCTAGAGAGTGCTCACTCATCCACTTCCCCAAATCCATCCTAAAGACACCAATAATTATTTTTTCCATAATGATAATTATTCTACAATCATCCTTGAATAATGAAAGTGATCAATATCTACCAAGATGTCACCCTGAATATTCTACAATAATGTTCATAGATTTGGTTACATGAATATATCACCACTCCAGTGAATCTATACTCAAATCTTGTAACACAATGATAGTATGACATGATCGATTCAACTAGATCCTCAAAGAAGAAATAATTTCATTTTCCCGTAATCCTATATCTACTTATAAAAATTTATAATTATATGTTATTATCATCCAATTTCAGATTCAGTGTTTGATAATTTTATTTAGTATATGAATTCTATTGGTCATGATGTCATTAATTTTTTTATCATGAATTGTAAATAAATTAAGACTGAAAACTGATATGGTCATACCCGTCAAGTAATTCAACTGTGATTTGAAACATCGAGTAATATCAGAGCTACCACATTTTTAATTCATAATTATTTATTAATCATTGAATGAATTCTATGAATTTTCATAATTTTAACTTCATATTTATTCATTTATTAAATCTAAACATCGTATTCTCTTCCATTTCTTCATTCCTCATCACATAAAAAAGAGGTTAAATTTAAATGAAAAAATGAAAAAAAAACTCCATCCAAAAAGGCCTAGGGTTCTTTCAAAATAACTTAAGTGTACATGGTGTGTACCCGATAATATATATTATGTACATGTTTATCTTGTCTGGGTCTCATATCAATATCAGATTAGTCTGATAAAATCAGATATGTGATCTGATAAAATTGGATCAACACATAGTTGCAGACTAGGATTGAATATAGTTTGTAAACCCACAAACTATGTAACATGTCTACCTGGTGTGTAGTGCTCATTTATTTGTTATAGAAAAAACAATATTATAAGCATATCAAGTATTTTCGATATGGCATGGGGACTAAAAACCATAAAAAATTCAAGGATTCACATCAATTAATAATGTTACACAACATGCATCACATGCATGTTCAGGATAAGAACCCCACTAAATCCCTAGTCATTTTCACGGACAAGGGATGAAGTAACTATAAAAACTAGAAAACAATATATTCCATATAGTTTGTTTCAAAGTTTTCAAATAATTTGATGTGAGGAGAATATTTAAATATATAATTTAATATATTAACATGTGTTCTTTGTTTCATTTATTTTTCATACTATATTTTCAAAATACAAGTTTTATATGGTCTTTACTTATAGATTCATTTTGATGCATCAATAGTATGACATGATGAGTAATTAACATGAGATTCATGTTTCAATTTTTGGACAGTGTACATTCTATTTAATTAAATATCATGTAATGTTTTCTTCATTCCAAGTGAATACATAATCACAATAATCATGAAAGATAGTTTGGATGAATATTTATTATTTTTACCTAGTAAAATTGTGTACATTATTAATTTTTAATAAAATTAATTTATTTCAGTTAAAATTATTAATGATGTTAATCAATGGATGAATGGACATAATTTAGATAAATTTAATTAAATGGATTTATTTGTGAAGTATTATCTTCATTAAGTAACAAATCAAAGTAGTTAATAAAAGTATTTCTCATTTATGCATGTTTCAAGTTGTGTGGAAGATCATGATATTTAACAACAATTATATGTGTGATTGGTTTCCTTCTAATTTAATATTAATAAAAAAATGAAGGCATGTAATTCATCCCATCCTTCTTATTATTTAAGGTCATCCATACCTATGGTTTATTTTATTTAAAACCCATTATAATATCAATTGGATCTTCTCACCTATATTTAAATGAAATATAATGTAAGGATAGAGCTCCCATGTGACATGAGGTGATTTTATTATTAGGGGAAAGGTGAAACCAGTCCAGGTGATAAATTGCAACCAAGGTGGAATGTTGTAACATGAATCAAGAAATGGTCCAAGGAGTTTTCCCCAAGGGTCAAGGTTTGGTTTGTCAACCCCTAGATAATTAACAATTAGAGAATATCATAAACCCGACACTAATATTTTATTTCTATTTGTTTCATGATTGATTATTTACATTCCTAAATACTATTAAACCACTTAATAAATTATTTAATGGGAATGAAAAATGGAATAATATAAAAAAACATTATACATAAATTTTAGTAGACATGGTTTATCACTTTCGTAAAATCCAATTAATATTAAAAATACATGTGTATTTATGATGCTTTCTGTTATGGATTACCCATTTTTCATGTTATTATTTTTTGATGTTTTATTATTTCCTTGAATTCATTCTTTCCAAAGTTGGGTGGAATTATTCACAATATCGACGAGGTTTACTCCGTCATCAAAACAAGATGATGTGATGTCAATTCTTCCTTCCATTTATTCCTCCTTAGAACATTTATCTTATTTTGAGTCTCCCTAAAAGATTAATAGGTGTTTGTAAAACTTATTCCCAGTGAAATTTTATTTGGGAAATTGGTTAATTTTGTTGATTCAGTTTTGACAATCAAGTGAATTCTTGAAAGTAAAGAAACCATCGGTCATGGGAGTAGTCACATTGTGAATCACTAGCATGTAGGGATGCTAGAACATTGGTCAGTTATATTCTTTATTATATGAGGGTTTCTTTAGGGCATGAAACACAAGGCATCCCACATTGATCATAGAGTATCTTATGCCAGATTCATGTCTTATGAGGTTTTTTTATATATCACATGTTTAACTCGATGTAATACATGAGTTTAAATTCATGTGGAGACAGAATGTGTATGATTAGGACACCCAGTGTAGATGGGTTATAGAGGTGGATCCCTAGGAGTGAATTCCTAGAAGGTTTACCGAATGGAATGGTCAGAAAACTTGTGGAGACAGACCCCAGAGAGTGTTCCTCATAAAGGGAAGGTGTCACACCATGAAGGATGATCTAGACACCACTAGAAGTGGAATAGAGAGGGTTCAACACAATGAGGAGGTGAAACAAGATTTACCATTAGCTGGCATTGAAACTCAAGGAGGCATCCTATGTACCAAATTTAAAAGACATGTATCAAAACACACTTACATCAGAATGGTATGGTTTGGGGCTTATATATGGATAACATCCCTTTATAAGAGGATCACACTTGGTTTGATGATGGATAACATGGGTATTGTACATGGTTAGCTTCGTAGTTACTTATTGGAATAGTGATGATGTGGATGGGGCTAATGAGTTGGAACAGGCCAGATGGATGGATGATTTTACCATGATGTGGTGGCCTAGGTAAAACTAGGATGGATGCAGATGAAGGTTCAATATGTAACTGATTAATTGGATATGTTTTTATGGGTGTTTGGATTCAAACTAGGGGAATCATCTTACATATCCCAATAGGTTGTAAATCAATGTCCATGTAATTCTAAAATAGATTGATAAGGGATTACACATGAGGTGGAGTCCCGTGAAGATGGAAACAAGTTCTTACACATTGCGGGATTCCCACTGGGGTGGATAAAGGTTTCAAATCCACTACAAAACTCTAAGAGCACATGATTCATTCTTATTGTGAGAAAGAAGAGGTCGAAGTAGAGCATTCAACTCCATTCCAAATGACTCATCAATGAGAGATGGTGTGGGGATTACCCGTAGAATCATCCCACGAAAGATGATGTTCTATGTGATACAGATATTATTCGGTAGGGGGAATATTTTTTTCCATGTAATAAATATAGAAGTAATATTATCGAAGGATGTTTCAGGGCTAACATAGAGATTTCCCAAGGTGCAGAAGGTGACAAAGCTCGAAGGGAGAGGGATAGAGATCTAAATATGAAATAAGTAATAGGCTATGGATAACCATCCACTATCTATTTCTATGTAGAGAATTTCATTTTATGTCAGTCATAAATGGTGACATCTCTGAATTTCCACAACTAGAGAAATCACAATTTAACATCATGGGTCAAGGTTTTGGGTGCATGGAAGTTAAACATCATGAAGCTTGAACAAGGTAGACTCACTCTTTTCCCCTTGTATATACATAACTAGCACCTATAAACCCTTAAGGATGGGAAGGTATCATCTCAACTACGTAGGAGGGGTCCTTAGGGGGGGTCGACATTAGGTTCCTCGTTATCATGGCTATATTGAAAAGTAAACCCCATTAGAGTTCTTATGATTAAAATCAAGAGGTAGTTCCCCAAAATAAGTAACACCTCATAAGGGACCATAAAATCACTACATGTGTTCTAGGAGGTCTGTATAGAAGATTTCATAGTGAATAAAGGGGTCTCTAAGAAGGGATTTGTGAATCTTGGGTGCTCCGTGAAGGGTAGGTTACTCACAAAGGAAAGAACTTTGTGATGTAGGGTAACCCTTTTTGTGAATATGGCCCTGGATGAGTGGAAGAGTGCTTCACGATGAATGAATGTTAAGAAAATCCCTGAGTAAACCCAAAGGGTTTCCTTAATCTGAAAAACTCATTGAACTCTAAAAAAGGCATCCCTATTCTAGGAAGGGGTATTAAAGAATAAAGGAAAAGGGGTATCATGATACTCCAATACCATGGGTGATTCATTTTCACTATAGTTCATAGTGCTCATCTACTTCGGGAAATGGGAGACTGGATGTCAAAATTTTAGGGTAGCCCTGCCTCTAAGGTAGGGTCATCCTGATATTTATAGGGCACATGGTGTCATGATGCACAGAGGCACACTACAAGGCAAAGAGGGCTTCATGAAATACCAATGTTTTATCAAACTCATAGAGTCTCCCATCAAATAAATTTGTGTGGTCACAAAGGGAATAATAGATATGATAGTACCATCATAGCCCTTCGTTCGATCAGATTGATGATGTTCCCCATGATGGGGACTCAAAAAATAAGCTTATTTGAAGGATTTTTGGATGTTTGAGCTTTGATCCCATCCCGAATGGTCAAAGTTATTCTCTACCAATTTCGGGTAATGTATTTTGATTCCAAAAAAGGCCAACTAATAATGGAAGCTAAAGATAAATGGGTGGTATTTTCTGAAAGTATGTCATCAAAAACTATGTGATAAACAAGCTCATACAAGATGGAGGTCACGTGATGAGTGTGGGTGCCGAGACACCACAAAGCTCATAGGCGGTAAAGCTACTGTGAAGCTCAGATGAATCCAAATCTATAAATATTTCATGAGGGGACAATTATACATAGTGAATCTCCATGGACCCTTCTATTAATATCTCTTTTTTGAAGCTCTTTCTCACCCCATGAATGTATATTTTCAAATCGGTGTCCTCACACCTTTTCTATAAGGATACTTCTTAGTGAAATGAGGCATCGTGACCTTCCATTACATTTAAAACAATGCTGTGCACTCCACGTCTTCATGATATGGTGGTCCATGAACATGTTTCAAGAATTATATCCATTAGTATACAATAAAAATAATCTATATCAGGAATCAAATGGATGCTCAAGAAGGTTCTTGGGTGGTCCTTGTAGATGTTGCACATAGAGAAGAAATAGAGAACTTCATAATGATTGAGGAGTATGTACAGAGTCTTTCAGATCATGGATCATTGCTGGAACTACTTTCATAGTTGTAGAAAGACTATCCCTTATGAAATAGGAAACCATTGTATGGATTTGATCCAGGGGATAATATATTCATACTGCTGGAATGTTTAGATGAACTAGAGAACTAGTTTAGAGGTACACAGGTTCAGTACCAATGGCGTCGAGTTATTGATGGTCATATCTGGAAATATCACTCTCCCATTAGAGGATATTGTATCTACAATAATACCAGTGACATAAATGGGATGGAACTACATTTTGAGGAATCTCCACCACAATATAAGATAATCATCAAGGTATAGTTATAAAACCCCAAGATGGGGTGGATGATGATTTGGATCTTCACTAGGGAAGTGAATTCCAATAGGAATGGGTCTAGCACTACTGAGTATCTATGTTATGTGTAGAGAGTATTCTTGAGCTGAGGTATGTGGGCCTCTATGAAGATATGTGGACTTCCAAGTTCCATTTCTATATGTTGGAGGATATCATGCCCAAACTACTGAGTAGATGGTCATTGTAAACCAATACATTCTAGATGCCTCACAAATAGGTTGGAAATAACCCGTGAGGCCTCCATCATATCTATAGAATCCCAATCCCGAGGATAGTTAATGACTTTTTCCTCCCAAAGAGAATACATGGGAGAATCCGGAGAAGATTTCACATCTAGTAAAGGTGCTCCCTTATCTGGTGCGGGACACTGCTAAGGAAAAACTGGGAATGTGAGACATTCACATCAAAGAGTAGTTTATCTATTTTCTAAATATTCCTATAGAGAAGCCTACTGAGGGGGGGAGAGGCACCCACGAATTTACCGACATAATAATGTACATGTACTATATGACCCCATAGAGTTATGTATGGATCTTACTAGAGAATATTAGATGATTCCCAATGGAATCTATTGTGGTACATTGCCAAAACTGAGTCTCCAGTGATAGACAGATTTCTATGGTTCATATCAGCACTTAACGATGGGTTGATTTTATCGGTGACAGTTAAACACATGGGGGATGGCTAAGAATGTCCATCTTAGTAGTGATGCATAAAATAGGCCATCATTTCAACTTGACGATCCTTATACTGGTGAAGGTGTAAAAGGTGTAATGGCGTACCAGAAAAGTGCAGAAGCTGCTACACGTGTGAAGATCACATCAATTTGTGTTCTAATGGGTGGGTGTTCATTTGGGGGTCTAAGAGTTTTTGAATCACATATCTCCCCCTAAGATGAACTTTTGGACAACAACTATGATTTTTGTGGGATGTTTCCCATTCATGTGGGCTTCAGGTTTCTGTTGAACAAGGACAGAGTGGCATATAGATTAGCCTCTCATATGTTCTCTCTGGTGACAAGGTTTATTACTGATGATGGAACATGGACAGTTGAGTGATAGTCATATCCCCTTGTCTTTTGAGGTTGAGTTTTGGTGATTATTGTAGACTACAATCCAATCTATGAACCGTACAACCCACATCGATTCTCGAGGAAGTTCTGATTCTTATAGAGGATAAACCCAAAGGTAAATCTATGAATACTCTATTAAGATCACTCATGCCTGATAAGGAAGATCTTGATTATTTTCACTTGAGAATATGGAAATATGTGGCTTGAGCTTTTTTCATCCACTTATAGATATGGGTAGGTTCATGATTATTCTAAGAGTCAGTAGGATGCTTTCGTGGGAGAAACACTGAGGTAGAGGACCATCCGAGCCAATGGGGGAGTGGCTCTTGTACCTCATGCCAGAGGCTGTATGGTGGAGACAGTGTGATATGGTGGGATGGATCACTCACATCATGTTTAGGGAGATATAGAAGAAGATCTGATGATTCATTGGCCTACATATTCCATATATGGGAGAAGAACAGAAGAATCACCTGGCCTAGTGTTTCTAATATATGAGACTCAGGAGAATGGAAAACCATCAAGAGGGTTCCATAGGAGGCATGCCCATTATTCTAGGAAGTGATTAGGTATCATAGAAATTCCATAAGATGTTATCTTCCATGATTCTTTTGAAAACAAGGATGTCAATAGGATGTTTCTTAATACTGGTAGGATGGGGAAAAACCTCAACAATATTAGGATGGAAATTATGGGGATCTATAAAACCAAAGTTGGCATAATTGTGTCCCAGAGAGAGGGGGAACAACACGTTGGAAGAGTTGTAGGATCTATTGCATCCTTGAGTCCTTTTATGTCCACTGATAGACTGAGGGAAAGTATTTATAAATAAGAAATCTCCCCTACAGCTATTGGATGCTAAGCTATTTGTGTGCTATCCTTTTCCAAAAGAATCAAATGAATCTTGGGGAATATGCCAATGTGGGGATCCCCCTAGAAGATAATGAGGTCATAGCCTCAGAGGAGGCCACCTTGGAGGAATGGAATGATGCAGCCTTAGACGAAACATACATAGAGTGATGTGTTAAAGATCTTGAATTATGTTTTAACCTAGTGTCCTATGTTGTTACTCCTTCATTCTTTTTTCAAACACCATGATTGAAATCTGTGTCATTTAGAAGGAACTTGCGCAAGATATCCCTACCAATGGGGATAATGGTGAACCCATGAGCATTATTCACCTTAAGATAAAATTTTATTTGTTCAATGGATACTTGTACATGATAATAACTTATATATTATTTATTGTTAAATATAGTTACAAAATATCACTCTCTTGTATTTGATATGTTTTATGTGTCCATATAGGAAAAAATCAATCAATAAATGAATATAAGTTCATATTTGTATCATAATAATTTTTTTCATTAAATAATTTTATTTTTAATTTTTAAAAATTATATAATTACTTAAAATTATTATTAATTGTTAAAAAATATTCATTTACTAATAGTAAAATAAAATAATAATATTTAGTAATATTAATTTTGATATATTTTTGAAGAATTAAATTTTATAATAAATTTTATATATCTATAGGATATATTATAGAAGTGTTAAATATTGAAATTTGAATTCCCACATTTTCATGATGTATTTAAAGCCAAATTAAATGAATAGTATCAAATTTGATAATATTGATATTTTATTGAATTTATATATTATTAAATTATCTAAAAATTAAATAAATGTAAAATAATCACAATGGTGATAAGATATGGTCTAAAAGGTCTTCCCATTTTCATTTATATGTCATATGGATTTTTTTCTCCCGAATAGCCTTATTTTATTATAATATTTTGAGTATTTACAAAGGATCCCTCACCTCAATTATAAAAGTCCACGTCCTCCCTCACATCCTAACACCACATTGAGATTTATATCTCAACCAAACCCTGCCCATTTCTCCATAAAACATTATCGGTCATGTTGTAGAGGTCTTGGTCTTCTAAAAATACCAATCATAGTGTCCATGGGCAGAGATCCAAAGTAAGTCTACGAAAGAAGATGTAGTTGTTTTATCAATTCATTTACGTTCATTTCTTCTTCATCATCCTCTTACCATTTTTCTTAAATACTAAATAAATAAATATAATATAATATATATTCATATATGTTATTATTATTATGTTACAACCATAATTCTCATTTAATCTATCTTATTAAAATCAATATCACTATGCATACATTCGTAAGACATACTATCACCACGCTGTGGTGTATTTTTTTTAGCACTAATTTATTTGGATGGGGATAATGATTGGTATGATGGATAAATGTAATAAATATAACCTGAAATTTAATATATATAATTAATATACCATCCAATTTCATTCCACATTACCATTAATGGAATGATATCGTTGCTCGTGCGTACGTACGACCTACCGTCTCCATGACATGGTGAGATTAATTCTCTCTTGAAACCATTCAAGATTGATTATAGAAATTTATATGATGAGTGAATATAATATTTATGAATTTTATATAATCTTGGATGTGAAGAAAATATATCATCTTCATAAGAAAAAAGACTTATGTGATAAAACAAACATATGATAATGAAGAGGTTAACACTTGAAACAATGGTAATAATGAAATATTATTAACAAAATGATATAAGAAGATAATATATGATATAATAAATATTATTATGGTTCTAATATTATTTAAAAACATTATATAAACCAATATATATGAAGATAACTAATTTCACACTAGAGGACACATAAGGTAAGGGAATTTCATCTCCCTTTTTATTTCCATGAGATACATGTCATATCCACCACTCTCTTCTACGGTGTGGTGTATATAATACCATATAACATGTTATATCATTAATTTGAATTATTTTATAATATTAAAATATTTAATTGATATAATCATTTCTTTGATATCATGATTCATAATGTTACTCAAGTAGTATGAGATTTATGTCTCAGTTTTATTTCTGTGGGACACATGTCTTATACACTACATGTTTCCTCTACAAGGTGTATATACGCTACTTTATTTTTTGTCTCTACTCTAGTGAAAAATATTTATCCCCAATTTTCTTTTTTAATAAAAATATTTTAAAAAATGTTTTTAATATTTTACTATGGATGTTTAATGTATTTTTCCCATTTTTTACTTTTTACAAAATGGTTTGAAAGGAATTCTTATTGTTTTTTTTGAATAAGGTAATTTTTATCCTTTTCAATAAAAGTAAAAAAGGAATGTTTTTAACATATATAGAATGAATGGATTTTTATTATTTCAGGATGTTGAAAAGATTTTATGTTTTCTTTACAAGCATAAAATTTTATTTTAAAAAAAATTGATTTCTTTTAAAATTGTTGATGAATTTTATTGAAATAAATCTTTTTAAAAGATGAAATGATATTTTCCTCAAATATTTTTTCAAGAGTTATCTCCTACTTATTTTCCATCTAATATAAATAAAATTTATGTTAATTATTTTTTACTGGGGACATTATTCAATTTTTCTATTCTAATTCTTTATATGAATGGTTTATTTTTATGATGGATTGGTATTTTTGAAACCCATTTCTTTTTCATGGGTTATGTAATTATTTCATGATGTTTGCGAAACCCATTTCATTCCATGGGTACTGATATGGAAAATTATTAATGTTCTTGTGGCACACATATGAAAGAATTTATTATGGGATAGGTGGGACATATATCTCCCTCCAATGCACTGGGTAAAGACTAATATCTCATGAGATATACAAAGAGGGTATTGGGAGTGAACCTTAATGACTAATATGGTTGTGGGAGTGAACCATGACTACCAAGATGGTATGGGGATTGAAACCATTCTACTATAATGGACATCGTAGTGAACCATGACTACCAAGATGGTATGGTGAGTGAACCCATTCTACTAAGACGAAATTGGTAGTGATTCCTTGACTAATATATAAATCATTTTATATGTTTATGTTTATTCCAAAAATTCCTACTCTTATTCTTATGATAGGATTTCCCGGACTATGTTATTTATTTCACAATGATTAATGTCTTCTGAACTGGAAATCATTATTGTAGTATTCCTATTTATGAAAAATGATATACAGGGTATAATGTTCTTTTTGCTAAATCATGTTCTCATACCATTATTATCATGAATATGTTAACATGAATCTCTTTTTTAACCATACTTTCCATCAAATCTCACCATTTTCATATGTTTTATCTTTACCTATGATAAAAAGAAAATATTTATGTGGGAAAACTAATAAGGAAGTTCATTATGAGATATGTTGAAGATGTTTCACCAATTTAGAAGAATGTGTTTTAAGATTCCAAATGAAATAAACTAGTACGATATTTGGGAGTGTGTTTATATAATGTGATAATTATTCCACAAAAATTATGTAATTCCATTATACATGAATCTTGTGTTATTTTAGTTGGTATCAGAGAAATGGTTTATTCAACCATTGGAAACTACGATGTCAAAACATTAGTGAAACACCAATAGATATTTCTATAGATATTTCTAGGTTTGTCAATATGGATAAGTATAATTATAGTTTAAAATAATATAATTTGGGTAACAATCATTGATAACATAGGATAAACCAAATATATTATATATTGAATGTTCTTCCATTGATTATGAAGATTTCCATTATGATAATTGTTTCTCGTAGTATGGATTCCGGTTTTTGTCAATAGTAGGAACTAGATGAAACTTGGATAACATTGAATGTTTTTGATATTGATGGTATAATAATTATGAAAATAAATTTCCTACATGGAAATATAATGAATAAAATTTAGATTGTGGTACAAGTATTTGTTATACTATTGACGATAAAGTGATTGTGAATGAAATGTGAAAGTTATGTGATGATCAAACAATTATTTTACTTCAAACATAAGAAGAAAGATTAGATTTTGGTTGAGTAAAATCATTACATGATTCATATTTTATATTCTAGTAAATAATAAGATGATGAAGCCTATGAAATGGGTTATGAATAATGTTAGAAGATTGAAGTGTTTATGTATTGAGAATTCAAGGATTATGTAATTTGAATTTTAAATGATTAAGTATTTTTAGTATATTTTTCATTAAGGGATAAAAAGGATATTTGGAATGGTGATGAATACATTTAAAGGTGATTTAATGGAAAGGTGATATTTTGATTAAGGTAAAGATAACGAGTTGGTGACATGTAATTTATGTTATCATGTATGAAGTTTAAAACTTTTAGAATTAAGGAATATATCCAATAAACATCAGAATAAGGAAACATGCATGTATTCAATAAGGAATTAGGATAATTCAGGTTATTACCATGTTTTAAGATAAAAAATGATAAAGGTATTCACATATTTGGGATGTGACAACTAATAACTAACCTATGATAAATCTGATATAAATTTCATGGTGATTCAGTGAACTTATTTTGAACATTTATGATTTTTATCCTTCAAAAGAATTGTATGGTTATACATTTATGGAAATTTTAGTTTAATATTCATATGAAATTGGTGAGATTAAATTTCATTCTCACCATATGAGGACTTATTCATATTTTATGTCTTTTGTTAACCTTTTTAATGTGATAATGACAGATGGAATGACCTATCATTTTATTTTTGGATATCACGATCTGTTAATGCCTTATGAATGAAATAATCAACTTCATTCCTTGGATCAATAGAAGAAGAAGAAATTGATCAAGGTATGATAAAGGGTGAAATTAATCTGAAATAATGTAACTATGTCTTCTTATGAACATTCTTCAACATTTAAAAAAAGATCATGATGTCAAAAAAATCATATTATCATTATTATTGATGATATTAGTGACCTATTTCACATTGTTTTAGTTTATGGATTTTTGTTGATAACTTTTTCTCCAGAAAAAACATTAATGTGATCAGTGATCACTATCAATCAGTATGATTGTTTAAACTTTTCCTTTATTCCAAAAGTTTTACCTATATTATACTATGTAGTGGTATTGTTATGGTTTTCTTTGGGTAACCATCATTTTCCAACCATTAATTTTTAAATGGATGTATTAAAATTAATTTTTAAAATCTGGGTTTCTGGGAAATTAACATTCCAGTACTAATTCTTTGATAAACCAACCAAATTTCAAGGGTGAAATTCATTTTTATGGTGGGTAGAATGTAACTCCCTGAGATTTTGTGAATTATTGTTTTTCAGAATAAATTTTTTTCCTTTTTAAAATTTTCAAATCACACAATAATAAAAATTGATTTTGTGTCTATATAAAATCATTCATATTGGATTACATTATATGAAATACCATGTTATGATGGTACTACATGCAACCCCAAATTGACATGTGTTACACACAACACAGAGTTTCTTTGAAATAAAACATTATTATTATAATTCTTTAAAACAAGACCGTTATAACCTATCCAATAAAAATAGTAATATAAATAGTAATTTATAGTTTTAAAATTTTACTTATAATGTTTTATTTTAATTCAATCAAATTTAAAATTATGTGTATAATTTTTTTTGAAGACCTTATATGATTAGAAGTACAATTTTCATAAAGGAACTTATCCTTTAAGTCCTTCTTTGAGCAATAATAAAATTAAATTAATACAAAAATAAAAATTTATTTGGAAAAAATGAAAATCTACTTTGAATTTGAAATATAAAAAATAACTTATGGGGAATTTTTAGTATTTTATGAAAATTTTAATTTTTTATATGTAGTGAAAATACTCCATTTTAGTTAAAAGCTACCATTTAATTTAAAAAAATTACTATAGTTTATATTAATTTTTAAATAAACTATATATAAATTATATATATATATATATATATTAATACAAATTAGGTCCTTTGAAATATTTTTATATTGAAATTTTATATATATACTTTTTTTTGAAATTTTGAGCATTCTTTTTACCCGCCTTCTAGCCTCGTCTGACGGATTAGCATTAAAACTAATTTTTATACTTCTTTGAATTAAATTGTAAAAAACTGACAGATATTTTTGTAATATGTATGATATTTATAATCCGATATGATAAAAATAAATTTTTTATAATATTAATAATAACTTGAGTAATTTTTTATTTTCCATGGTTATGGGTAAATCATGTAATTAAACGTAAAAATAATATTATAGTTTTATAAATTTAACCTAAATCATGCCCTAATTTCATTTTATTACTGGGTTTAAACCAAAATATTATTTTTGAGGAAATTATAACCTTTGTGATCCACTTGTTTGAGATTATTACGTTTACAACATTTAATTTAATGATAAGTTAAAAATATCATACACAAATTTATATTAACTATGACCTTTTTAATATAGGTTTATATATAATAAAAATTAGACTATAAATAGTAATTTGAAATATTAGGTTAATTAATTCATCATAATAATTTTTTAACATTTTTAGGAAATAAATAATGACCTTATTTTCTTACAATATGGTGATGGAATAATTGGATAATTAATAGAAATATCAAATAAATGATATTAAATTTTTTAAAATAAATATTATTTGACACAATTAATGATATCCAAAAAATTCATAGAAAACATTAACATGATATAGATATATTAATTTTTTTTTGAATATATCATGGTTTCATGTTAATTGAAAAAAGGAAGTAATGAGTTGTATCCAAATTTACATAAATGATACATTAAAATAAATAATATTCTATTAAACGAGATAAGATTCATAAAAATATAAAATTCAACCAACTGACTATAAAATGAATAATTATTCATCAATGATCCATTTGGTGTAAGTATTTCATTTTAGTGTAATTATATTAACCCTTAATATATAAATTAAATTATATGATGGTAAGAGTTAAGGCGGTTAAATAAGGGTTAAAAAAAATTTATGGATTAGAAGAAAAATAAAAAAATTGTTAAAACTTATTGGATAAATATTATTTTGAACTTATAATATTAATATCAAATATTAGTTATTTAATGGACATTTTCCCAAGAATGTTACTTATATATTATTTAAATTCAAATATAGTTACAAAACTTCGCTATCTATTATTTTATAACTTTTATGTGTCCACATAGGGACATAATCAAGCTATGAATGAATCTAAATGTATATTTGGTTCACAACAAATTTAATTTCATTGTAAAATTTTATTTGGGATTTTTAGAAATCATATAATTACCTTAAATTTTTCTACGATGTTAAAAAAATATTTATTTCATTCTGAGAAAAATAAAATAAATTGTTTTTATAATATTAATTTTGATATTTTTTTAATTAATTAAAGTATATAATGAATTTTATAGATATATAAGATATAATAGAGATGTGTTAAATAATTATATTTTAATTCACATTTTTTATGGATGTATTGAAAGTCAAATTAAATGAATAGTATAAAATTTTACAATAATGATATTTTATTGAATTAATATTTTATCAAATTATATAAAAATTTAAAAATTTTAAAATAATAAAATTGGTATAATATATGGTCAAAAATATAATCTTATATTCATGTATATCTCATTTTATTGTATTTGTCTCTTGCATAGACTTATTACATTTTAATATTTGGAGGATTTCACAAGGTACCCCAACCTCAATTGTAGAAAAGTACATCCTCCCTCACATCCTCACTAAACATTGAGCCTTTTGGAAAAACCAAACCCTATATATTTATCCTTAAAAAATTCATATATATTTTTTTAGGGTCCTGGTATTCTAAAAAGAAAAACAATAGTTCCCTTAAGAGGACATCCAATGGAAGTCCACTAAAGAAGAGGTAATTGTTTGACCAATTCATTTATGTTCATTTCTTTCCCTGCTACATATTCCTATGTTTTTTTCATAATAATTTAATAAAGAGTATATATTTTAGATTATTATATGTTATTATGATTATGTTATAACCATATTCCTCCTTTTATCCTTCCCATGAAAAACAATATCACTATGTGCGCGTGCATACAGCTTACCGTCTCTATATTGTTGTGTCTTCTGTTATTTTACCATACATTATTTGGATGGTTTTAATGATTGGTATAATGATTATAAATTATAAATATGACATGAAGTTTATTATTTATAATTAATATACAATCCAATTTCTAACCACTTTAACATTAAGGGAATGATATCATTGCTCATGCGTACATATAACCTACCATCTCCATGGCGTGATGAGATTCATTTCCCGCAGTAACCATTAAATAATGATTGTAAAAACATATATGAATAATTAATATAATATTTATGAAATTATTATCATATGTTATTTGAATAAAATATATCCAATGAATAAAAATTAAGACTTTCATGACAAAACAATCATAAGAGAATGAAGCAGTCAACACCTGAAATAATGGTAATAATGGAATATTATTAACAAAAAATATGAGATGATAGAATATGATATCATAAATATAAATAAAGTTCTGATATAAGTTAATAAAATTATTAAAACCTTTCTACAAGAGGTTAAAGAATGTCTGACTAAATGAATCCTAAAGTAAGGGAATTTCATCTAGTTTTTTATTTTCATGGGATATAAGATATATTCATCACTCACTTCTATTATATGGTGTATATACTACCCCATGACATATTATATCAGTAATTTACATAATTAAAGGAAATTAAAATTTTTAATTCATATTATTATTTAATTGAGATATGGATTTTAAAGTAACTCAAGTAGTAAGGGATTGATGTCTCACCATTATTTTTGTAGGACACCTGCCTTATACAATTGTAGTTTATTCTATGTCGTGTATATATATTATAAATGTATGTATTATATTTTTCTTATCCTTGATATTATGGTATTTTAGTATTTATATAATTTTATTTTTTTCATGGGTCATATGATTCTACTTATTATAAAGTGATGAGTATTTATTTCCTAATCTCATCAATATTTTGGATTGTTTCATATTAAGTATTTATTGGGGAATATATATCATCCTTTTCTATGTTTTCTAAAACTTTATCCAATTTGTTTACAATTCCCCTTTAAAAATTGAAATTTATTTTTAACCGTGTTTTACTTTTTACTAATTATTTTGAAAGTAATCCTTTTTTCATTGTCCTAACAAAGAACATTAAAAATTTTGGGACAAATATAATAAAGGAATATTTTCCAACATATAAAGAATGAATGGATATTTATACATTCATTAAATCCTTAATGTTTTTAATATTCCTTTAAAATCATACTGGGTTATTTATAAAGAAAATTGTTTCTTTTAAAATTGTTTATTATTTTCAGAAAACAAATTTTGTTCAATGAAAAAATTATACACTCCTCAAAAATAATTTTCAAGAGATCTCTATAAATTAATTTCCATCAATGATAAAATTATTTTATGTTACTTATGTTTTACTAGGGATATGATTCTTTTTTTCATTTTTATTCATTCTTTGAAAGGGATATATTTACAATGGAAAGATATTTACAAAACTCATTTCTTCTCCATAGGTTAGGTTATGATTTCATGATGTCTGTGAAACCCATTTCATTCCACGGGTTGTGATATGATAAATGATTCCAGTTATTGGGGAACACATATGTATAATTTCATTATCTTAAGGGTGGAACCTATATCTCCATCCAATGCTTTGGTTAAATATGTATATATAACGAGGTCATCTAATATGGTATTGGGAGTGCAACATGACTACTAAAATGGCCATGTGTGTGAACCATGACTACTATGATTATATGTGGAGTGAATATATACTACTATAATGGACATGGGAGTGAATAATGAATTCCATGATGGTATGGGTAGTGAAACCATGCTACTAATATGGAAGTGGAATCGATGCCTCAACTAATATGGATACTATATTATTTTCTTATGTGTCTTCCACGAATTCCGTGTATTATTATTACGTTATGATTTTATTGATTATGTTATTTATTTCCTTATGATTCATGTCTTATGAAATACGAGTATTTATTCCACGATTCCTATTTATGATCATTAATATGTAGGGTATGATAATTTATATTCATGATTATTCTCTTAAACAATTATACTAATGAATATGTTTACAGGTCTTACTTGTTTACCCTTACTTAGAATATGATGTCACACTTTTCATAAGTGTTATTTTTATCAATGACATAAAGAAATGTTTTAATTTGTAAAATTAAAGGGAATATCATTATGGGGGTTTTTGAATATCAATCACAAAATTTGAAAAATGTGTTCCACGTTTAAAAAATAATTAAACTAATACGATCTTCGGGAGTATATTTTTATAATTATTTAATAATTCCACAAAAAATGATGTAATTTCATTGTACATTAAGAATGGGTCATTATATTTCCCTACATTAAAGAAACTCATTATTTGGATGCATAGTTGGCTAAACCATGCACCATTAACTATCCAAGAGAGTGTCATGCCACATGGATTCCTAGGAAGACCATGTTGATTAATAAACCCTGTGGATTTCATCTCATTAATTCTGCAAGGTTTCACCTCCCCATTACATGGTTTTTTCATCCATATTCCACACATCCAAGAAAGAATGTTTAGGGGAACAGTTACAAAAATCCATACTCCAACCATGAAACATGAACATTATGGACATATTACCCCTTCATTCCTATCCTGATCCCCCAAAACACCATCAGGCCTCCTCATAAAATTGAGAAAATTTTCCTTAACCAACATCAAGTTATTTATACACAAACATTAAACAAAAACATACCTCATTATAAGATTAGGATATTATAGAGGAGTTTATGCTGGTGATAGTAGAGGATTAGGCCCATTGGTAATGACAAGTGACTTGATTAAGCACTGAGAGGTATGGTTGGAATGTCGAATTTTGTGGCTAAACACCCATTGGGTTTCACTATTTCTTTTTGTGAGGGATGGAATCAAGATTTAAGAAATAATTTCCAAGAATACCCTATGAATATATTCGGTTCATATATAGTGGGGGACATTTATAGAAATTATGTTCATACCAAGGATAGGTAATCCTAGTGTTACTATGTGTACTATTAGGATACAACCCAAGCCATCTGTATTTTTTGCATGGAACCCTACATTGGTCAAATTCATATGTGGGGATGGAAAATTTTTTTTATGGAAACATAATATTTTTTAGGCTTCCTCTTCCAAGATATAGAAAATGTGTAGGAACAAATGAATATGTCTTACCATAATATAATTTCATCAAGGAATTGATGTATTTACACAAAAGGTTACAAAAACTACGGTTTGGGGGGGATTTATCAGTAGATTTATCATTGAGGCTTGGGATATGATATCTAAGCATTATTATATAACATGTATTAATGGGAATCCATAAAAATGTAGATCTAAATTTTACATGTTCCCTACATAGATATGGATCATTGGTAGTGGGAATAAAATTATGAGATTTCTCTTAAAGAATAGTCCTTCAATAAAGAAATGGATAACAATACATCGAGGTGAAATGTATGTGATACTTATAAAAAATATGATGTCTATTATCATATTTTTTAGTGATCTCTAACTACTAATGAGACCATATAAGTGGGAGCTATGATATTGGGAGAGTATTCCATTTATGGGGAAATCATCCCAACCTTACACCCAAAATGATGGTGAATACTATTGATAAAGATCATACACATGTGGATGCTATGATGGGGATAAACCTGTAACAAGACCATGGATATCATAGCAAGGGAACTATATATATTCTAATAGTGTAGAAATCAATCCACATGTAGTTATTCTATATGATGTTCCCTAGACAGATCAGGAACCTTAACAGGGAAAAGATAAAGGGGGAACTATTGTCTCTAACATTATAGTTTGTCCCAAAACATGGACACTGGGGTCACTGTGTATTCTACAAGAATAGGACTAAATCCAATTTTATATCTCTGAAAATAATTACATTAAAAAATTTGCATCATATGCCTAGAGATGTGTTTTTCTATATTTTCCAGAGGATATATACATGGGATCCAAGCATCAGTAGGTATCCTATATAGATAATAATAAAGCCACTTATAGTTATTTATATATAAAGGGCCCCACACATTGATCTGGATCATATGTTGGGAAATTCAAACTATATCTTAGTCACATGTCCCAATATAACTTAACTCATCTCAAAACCACCAATTTAGATATAATTCATGTACAAGAGGGGGATGTATTTTCATTCTAGTTTTGAGAATGATCATTGTATCCATAGTGGAATACCTATATATCACTTCATATACCCTGATGATAATCAAGGCTACATAAATATATTTTAAAATATGTTTCCTTGTATATATTTATCACATATTTAAGGAATATTATAATTAAATTTCTATGGAATATGGAAATAATGTGTCGAACACCTATACAAGGATAAATATCTCATATATGAAAGAAAGTGGTCATGAGAATTAGGTCACTCAAAGAAGTTTAATGTAATTCAGGGTGGACTCCCACCTAATATATTGATGTCACGTGTTGGAGACATATGAACATGTAATTTAAAATCATACAACAAGGATGTTAAAAAAGTAGTTTGATGTTATATGAATTGGATTGTGGTGCTGTGTAGTTTAGATACTTTCCTACTAGAATATAATTTTCTTTAGTTTGATTTATTTCTTATAGATCATGTGATTACTATATATAAAATACCCCAAATAATTTATTAATGGTTTAAATACCATTAAATGGTGGTATATGTTGTTTTAAAAGAGTGAAAATTATCACATATTATTTTCACAATATGTAGCTGGGACTGGAGTTAATGATATAGATGTCACTATGTATCCTTAATTAATTGGAAACAATCAACACGAACTTGATCTAGTTATTATATGGGGAGTTCTAATATTTTCCTTATGTGTATTTGAATCTCACATGGTTCATGAGTCTTAAATAATATCCAACACTAAGTAGTTTAAGGACTTGTTGGATAGACCCAATGTCGTTTAGTTTTACATCATGTGAAAACAATGTAGTTGTTTACAATTATAATCTATTTTGGTCATGTATAATGATTTGGTACAAAAGTGAACCCATGGATTGTTCCATGATATGCGATCCAAGATTTCATTATGTTTCATGATTTTCAAGAATAAAATCAGACATAGTATTCATGATGATGATGTCTCTATATTTACCAGGTTCAATTATATAGGAAATTTTTCTTTGATGGGATGTGTTGTTGGGCCTATGATAGGGTTTTATACATCTATAGATATACTATAAATAAAAAATCAGTCCACATGTAGTTTTAATAAAGACCACCCACCAATATCTATTACATATTCCTGGAGATAGCATTTTGGTCATTACTTAGGTGAGCCTTGACATCATATAATGCTAAAGCTTCCCCTATATAGAGTGGGATCACACATTGGGATGGGATATTTCCATATTATATACATATATAGGGAATGGATATTCAACCCTTTTGTAACGTAATAGATATGGTGTAAACACATGATACCATTTCATGAATCCAACTTTCTTAAAGGTAATGGATCAGATCAGATGACCCACTCTAAGTAGTTTACAACCATGTAGGATGGAATGAATTTCATATATTTTAATATCATGAATAAAGTATATTTTAATGTTGTTTAAATTCATGATACTAGGATGTAAGTGTCCTTCATTTTAAGGTCATGCGATGAAGACCTGAGATGATGTGTGATTAAAATTCATTCATCATGGACTAATGATTGTTGTGAAAATTATGAAAAGTATTTTTTTGAGAAAACATACATTAGTAGTGGAATGATATGTTCCCTATTCATTATGTAATGCAATTAATATTCATTAAAATATACCATCCATATTATGTAAGGTCCCTCTCACTAGGGTTCCATCTTTTGAGGTTCCCTTACTGGAATCATCACGATTCTAAGAATCTACAAAAAATATGAAGGATATATTGAGAAAATGTAGAAATTATGTTGGTGGATAGCATATTTATATTCTAATGGAATTCTATATTATGAAACATATTTATTCTCTTCTAATTGAGTCATTACATATCAACACATCATATATGTGATTGTTCATATTATTGTAACTTCCAAATATAGTGATACTATGTGAGGGTAAAATAACCTCAATGGCCATCCGTGACTCTAATCCATAATCGGTTAATTAAGGGTCCACTTTTGTGGTGTTGTAGTTTGTGGTATTATAGACCAATGATGAATACATGAACTTGTCTATCCATTATGTCTTGTAATTTTACTCTATTATCTAGAGTATATTTTAGGGAGTATTTTTTAATAAATCTATCAACCAATTATTTGTTGTGTGATATCTAGCTGAATGATTGGAAATGATATTGTACTCTTGATTATGCAAATTCAACTCAAAAGAATAGAAATTGGTTCTATTTTCCAGCAATATTTTATGAGGGACACCAGATCTATTGATGGTAATGGTCATCATGAATATAATGATGTTATTAATAGTGAATTCCTTGAGATGTTAATACTTGGATCACATGACAATAATATCAATATTAGTAGGAATGTACTTGAACTACTTTGATGTAATTGGGGGATATGGACCAATGGGATCCATTCTCCACATGAAAAATGGAATGGAATATTGGGTAGTTATCAAAATTTCCAGGGGTCGATGGATAAAAGTTTCATGTATTTTATAGGAAACAAACTTCTTCTAGAACTCCACATAGTCTAGACTTATCATTGGATGTAAATAAAAAAGAATCAAAATTTAATCAGAGAGTAGGGTTCTTGATTGATGAGTTCTATAAGAACCCACATGTAATTTATGCATTACATTGGGGTTCACTCTTACTATGATGAATCTATGGAGGAGTCCATCAAAGACCCATTTACAGAGTACATTCAGTTCATTTGGCCTATCATAGTGGTGAATTTTGATTCCTGGAGTACAATATGTTCCCTTTTGGCTTAGTTTGACAGAAGGGCCCCATTGTGGAGGTAGTCCATAATGGGTCTCATCCAAATGATAATGGTCATTGGCTCATAATGTCTTAGGGTAGTACTTATATTATTTATTTTCTCCATTTCATTGATGATGGAAAGGGAGACTACCCATTAGTGTGTGATGTGGAATATTATCTCCCCAGGGTTAGAACCAAAAAGGATTTTCATTGTGTTAACTAACATATTAGAATTGTCCTTATGTGAATGAGGAACATGATGAAATATTGGTTTAATAGGGAATTATTGTATCAATCACCTCAAAAATCCCATATGTGTTGGGGGTCATTATTCCATATTGATTTCATGTTCATCTTTGATATACTTGATCACTAGCTCTAGATCACCTTTGAAATTCAGATATGCTATATATTTCAACAAGGATAGATGCAAGCCTACAATAAGGGGTTGGTATTAAAATTCATTATTAGTAAAGACTTTAGATTGGAAGGAGTAGGGAGGAATTTCCTTATGGAAAAAATACAATCCCGAGAACAAATATGTTGAACTATGGGTTTTCCATTACCTTATTGGGCAAACATCAAGAGGATCCAACAAAAACAATCTCCCATAATTGGGGACTATAATGAGTTTAAAAAACTCTTCATCTGGGAGATCCCTTTTTATTTCCATGTTTTTGGGATATGGTGTGTGGTGAGGAAAATTACTAGATATTTATTCTTTATTTTATTTTATAACGTTAAAAATATGTCATATTGTTGCAGTATGAAATCTCATTATGCTAAATGACTAATTAACATAGGAAAGTTTAGAATATGCTTGACCATGTCAATATGAGAGACCAAGTGAACTTCATTGTGCTTCAATTAGTGCATCTGATTTTTCCTTGTGAATATGAGTGTGAGGGAGTTCTTCTCGATATTAAAATATATGGTCTCATTATCTAGAATCATTTTTATGAGATAATATGGACTATTTTCATTTAATGTATCATTATAAAATGTGAAAATTGAATTAATCCAATTTCCATATTCCCTACATATAGGATGGGTGTATTCCCTTTTATAGTGACATTAATACTGGTTGATGCAACATGTATTACATGATGTTTTCAAAGTCTTCCTAGAAGGATTTATCAAATTGATATGTATCATTATTCTTCATTAACATGGTGAAAAGGAGAAATGTTTAGTCTAGGTTGGATATGAAAAACCTAATGTAAAAAATTCATCCCTTGATTCCTCACAACACTTTGAGGATTCAAGGAGGTGTAACTGTGAGAATCACATTATTATTCTATAGATGGAACTCATTTTTATTGTGGAAAACCACAAAGAAAAACTATTTCCTTGATGTCACATCAAAGGCATGCTTCATATAGTTCATCTTAAAATAGTGTCTCTATAATGTTCTAAATATTGTTTTAATATCTGTTAGGTGATCACAATTATATTGAGATATAACAACCAAGTCATTGAAATTGATATATTTTATTTATCCTAATAAGACCATAAATATTTGATTCATAGTACACAGATAATTAACGCTATTATTGTTCTAGATAAAGGTTATGAATTGATTGGTGAATATCCCCTAAGGTGCTTTGATGGTGGGGTATTTATCATTTCATGGTCCATATAGATCTGTTTATAACTAGAATACTTGACCGTAAAAGAGAGGTGTTGGACATTGGATTTTATGAGAATTATATATTGTAAAATATAAACTAGGAAATCCACCTTTAGAAAATTTTGATTAATATCCCTATAATAGATCCGTACCTTAATCGTTATATATTTTTATCTTGATTGGAATGAATTTTTAAGTATGTTAATGGTATTTGTTAGGACCAATAAAGGCCTATATACCCTGAGAGTGGGGTGAAATGGGGTATGGATATTCTTTTTCTAAATTCTTCTTGCCCCGCTGGATCTTGACCTCTTTATTAAAAGGGTCACTTTGTTTGCACTTGTGTTTTTATTATGACCACTTCTTTTCTTCTTTATATGATGATGATGCACAGAATGTAATGTATGGAAGCAACCAGGCAGACACAACGATTTTTACTTGGCTCACCGCTAAGGGATACGTCCAAGGAGCATACATTGATAGTGTCACGACCCGCCCTCGGGGTCCGTGTCGTGACTACCCCAAGCCCGCCTTCCATAGTCCAGGGGCTGGTGACTAGCACCAAGGCGTAAATCCCAGTAAAAAGGGAAGGCATTGCCTTTGTAAAGTAAACAAACACCACAGAGTATGCAAGCGGAAAGTAAACACTAAGCAAAAGCAGAGTACAACTGAAAGTGCGGAAAAGTAAATGGGCCAGTATACAAACCCAAACTGAAAGTAAAGTACAACTCGAAAGGTAAAACAGCAACTAAAAAGTAAAATCCGCTACACCGAGCTGTCCACCGGAAATCCCACCTGAAGGGTGGGTACAGATAGCTCCACTGCTCCACGGGTCCCGCCATCCGCTCCGAGCACGTCCCGCCCAGTGGTCCACCTCCAGGTACCGTCCTACTCTGCAAGCCTCAGCTAAGATCAACGCTGTCCGTCGTCTGCAACCATAACAACGTAGTGCGAGCAAAGCCCGTGCAGGGGTGAGTATAAGCTACTCAGTAGGGACCCCGAGACCACTGATGGTCTCTCAAAATCCACAAAGGATAAACCGCGAAGAAAGGTACAATCACGAAGTAACAACCGACACTGCTTAGGTATATTCCCATACATATACCTAAGTCATCAATTTCAAATACGCTCCAACCTCCGAGCCCAAGTACAACTCAGTCCACACAGGAAAGTAAACGTAATCCACACAGGATAGCACAACACAATCCACATAGGAAAGCAACAGGATTAAGCTCACACAGGTATACTTCTTCGAAAGACGATAAAGATGATCTCTGATCCATCTAAGTCGTCGGACCCATGAAGAATCGATAGGTACCTGACCCCCACAAAAGACCCACACAGGATCAGGCCCACGTAGGACCTGTAGGCGCTGGTTCACACAGGACCGCTGAGCGCAAGGACCCACACAGGATCGGACCCACACAGGATCGGGCCCACACAGGACCTATAGCACTGATCCACGTAGGATCGCTGAGTGCTGAAATCGTCGTCGTCGAATCCACACAGGATCTCTGTACTGTCGTCGTCGCAGTCACAGTAGCAGTAGCAGTCTCAGTAACAGTCGCAGCCAGCACTAGGGTTCCCACACACAGAAAACTCGTTCGGAGGGTCCGCTCCACGAGCCGAGAGGCTGATACATCAACATTCACATAGTCCAGAGTTGATGTATCCAAAAGTTCTGTATCGTCAACAGGAACTCAACGCAACAGACGGCGCGTTGATCGGACACCCGGTCTGAGAGATATTGGCATTTTCGTCACTGGGGCCCGGTTGGTTTTTATGGAAAAACCAACCCGACCGTACTCCACCTACGTCCAAACCTCGGGCGGAGTATGCCAAAAGATCCGTCTCACTAAGAGGAACACAACAAAGCTGACGACACGTCAATCGGACGTCCGTAGCTCAAGATATGAGCGTTTCCGCTCCGAAGGCCCGGTTGGTTTCGTGAACGAACCAACCCGGCCGAACTCAAAGTGTTCCGAAACCTTGAGTGTGATATACCGAAACGAACGTCTCGATCCAAGGATCGCGTTGCCGCAGACGGTTCGTCATTCGAAGGTCCGTGGCTCAAGTTATAGCCAAAAGACTGAATTTGTCTTGAAAACGGGGGGTCCGGGTCCGGGCCGACCCGGCCCGATCCCCCCCTAGTCTGACCCAAACCGGGTCGACCCGTTCCGGGTTGACCCGACCGGATCCGACCCGAACCGGGTCGGACCGACCCGGTCCTCTGGAACCGGCCCGGCCGGTGGCGGCGCGGCCAAGGTGCCGCGCATGCGCCGCACGCGGGGGGTAAAACCCCCCTTTTTTCGGATCTCGGCCGGCCTAAGGCCGGCCGTTTCTTTTCTCACGCGGGACCCGCGGGTCCCGGCTCCTATCCAAACCGGCGGCCGGCGCGGCCGGCCGCCTTCTTCTTCTCCGCCGCGGCCATCGCCACGGCTCTTCCGAACTCCGGCGGCTGGCGAGGCCGGCCGCCCCTGGCTGCTCCGCCGCGGCCGTTGGGCCGCGGCCCTTCTCGATCTCCGGCGCCGGCGGCCCGACTGGCCGCCGGTCGCCTCCTCGTTCTGCCGCGGCCCGTCTCCGGCCGCGGTCTCTTTTGTAAACAACGACGCGGTGCGTCGGCACCGCATTTCTTTATCGCTGCTCGCTCCGGCCATAAATTCTTTTGTTCCTGCGCGGTGCGATGACACCGCGCTGTCTCCGCTAAATCAACACGAAAGATTAGAAGGGGGAGGAGAATCGGCCGTGTTCGTGCGGTCCGGTCTCCTCCCATTATAACTATAACAGTTGGCCAATCGTATAAACACAACAATGAACGTTTCACAAATTTTTAATAAAATTTGGAACTATGCCCAACGGTTTATTCATTCATGCTCGAGGGAATGAAAACACGTAATTTGAAAAGGACAAACCCCTACTTTGGTTCTGGAACGAAGTTCGATGATCGATAACGATTCGCGGAAGTCGAGCGTCGCGGTGGTCGGCGTCACGGAAGAAGAACGTCGATGTCGCGGTTATGTCGTCACGGAAGACGGTTCCCGATAACGTGGAGTTCTTCGTCGAAGTTCGAAGGTTCTTCGTGTTCTTCGTCAGAGTTGAAGAAGAAGAAGAATAAGGAGAAGCTCCAAAATTCCTCTCAAGGTGGTAAAAGAAATATCCTAGAATAAAATAAGCTTTAAGCTTATATTATTACACAACTTTACCACATGAATTTCAAAGGTTTGAATATGAACAACTCACCTCAATTAATACTTAAAGTTGTCAAACATTAATTAAAAGGAGAGTTAAAGGGAGATGGAAGGTTGGGTTTCGTGTGGGCCCCACCACACTTAATCCTCCCAAGGGAGGTTAAGTGGATGTGGGTCCCACTCCCAACTCCCTTTGGAAGGATTTATAAAAAACAACATCAAGTTAAAATAAAATTTTGTACTTCACAAATTTTATTTAACTTAATCTAAAAACCCAAAAACTAACTTTCAACCCGTAACAAACGCAACTTCCGAAAAGGTCTCCTTAAGCGAATATCGGCGCTGCGAGTTCATCAGTGCCCTCAGATTTCAATTCCGAGCACCGGATCAAAAGTTAGGAATTCCCGCTCGTTCGTTCACTGAACGTACCCGAGCCAAACTTCGGAAATTGATTCCGGGCACTCCGGGCCTCGGAATCAGGTGCCGCAAGAAACAGCGCTCTTGTAAAATTCCAAAGAAAATTAAGAAAAAATTTTCCTTGAATTTTACGGGTCTTTACATTACTCCCACCTCAGGGCTTTACGTCCCCGTAAAGATACATCAAAAACTAGGGAAACAAATGAGGGTACTGAGCACGCATCTGAGCCTCCCGCTCCCATGTGCTCTCCTAGAGATTCCCGTGCTGCCATCTGATGCGCACAAGAGGAATCGATCGCCCACGCAGGACCCGCTCCTGTCGATCCTCTATCTCCACCGGGACCTCCGTAAAAGTCGCCCCATCATCAATGTCAAGCTCCCCATGGTCAATGATGTGTGTCGGGTCGTGCACGTATCTCCTCAGCTGAGACACGTGGAAGACGTCGTGCACCCGGTGAAACTGAGGGGGTAGAGCCAGGCGATAAGCCACCTCGCCAATCCTGCTGAGAACCTCGCGGAGATAACTTTCCGCCTCGGCCAAATCTCCGAATACCACGTCGAGGTGAGACCCTCAAGAAGACATGGTCGCCATCCTCGAACTCTAGTGGCCTCCGCCTCCTGTCTGCGTATGACTTCTGCCGGCTCTGAGCTATCCTCATCCGCTCCTAGATGACCTGGACCTTCTCTGTCGTGGCCTGGACCATCTCTGGTCCCACTAGTGCTGACTCCCCAGGGTCTGTCTAGCACAAAGGAGATCTACAAGGTCGGCCGTACAATGCCTCGTACGGTGCCATCCCGATGGTGGAGTGGTAGCTGTTGTTGTACGCGAACTCCACCAAGGGTAGGTGGTCCTCCCAGCTACGACCAAAGTCGAGGACACATGCGCGGAGCATGTCCTCGAGAGTCTGAATGGTCCTCTCCGTCTGACCATCCGTCTGAGGGTGAAAGGCTGTGCTCAGTCGGAGCGGCGTCCCGAACGCCTCCTGTAACCCCTTCCAAAGCCGGTAAGTAAAGAGAGCATCTCGATCGGAGACGATATATGATGGAACACCGTGGAGCCGCACAATCTCCTGAACGTAGAGACGTCCCAAACTCTCCACTGAGCCCTGCTCTCTAATGGGTAAGAAGTGTGCCAACTTGGTGAGTTGGTCAACAATCACCCAGATGGAGTCGTGACCTCTGGAAGTGCGTGGAAGTCCAGTCACGAAGTCCATAGATATGCCGTCCCACTTCCACTCTGGAACCTCCAAGGGATTTACCAAGCCTGCTGGTACCTGATGCTCTGCCTTCACCTGCTAGCAGGTGAGGCCTCGAGAAATGAACTCTGCTACTGCCTTCTTCATGCCTGGCCACCAGTACTGTCGTCTGAGGTCCTGGTACATCTTCGCCACTCCAGGATGTACCGCCAAAGGAGAAGTGTGAAACTCTCTCAGCAGTTCCTCTTGCAAAGCGACTGGTACCATGGTACGTCCTCTGAAAAGGATGTCGTGCTCTGCTCCAAGGGAGAAACCATCAGGTGTATGTCCCAAGGATATCTGTGCACGCCGTGTCTCACAGTCAGCGTCCCCACACTGTGCCTCCTTGACTCGCTGCAGTAGTGGAGGAGTGACTGTGAGGGACTGAAGGAAGGCTGCTCCATCTCAATCCACGAAGGATATCTGTAAAGAGGCGAATTGCTCCGTTGCCTCCTCAAGTAGCTGAATTCCCGTCCTCTTGCTAAGGGAATCGGCTACTACGTTCCCCTTCCCAGGAGTATAGACTATCTCAAAGTCATATTCCTAGAGGAACTCAAGCCATCGCCGCTGTCTCTGGTTCAGGTCCTTCTGCGAGAAGATATACCTGAGACTCTGATGATCGGAAAAGACTGTAAAGCGCTCGCCCATCAGATAGTGTCTCCATGTCTTCAGAGCGAAGACCACTGCTGCTAACTCCAGGTCATGGGTAGCATAGTTCTGCTCATGCGGCCTCAACTGACGTGATCCATAGGCGATCACTACCCGCTCCTTCATCAGAACACATTCGAGTCCGGTCCCTGATGCATCACAGTAGACTATGTACCCTACTCCCTCCTCAGGCAACCTCAAGATAGGTGCGCTAGTCAATCTCCGTCTCAGCTCCTGGAAGCTCTGCTGACATATGTCTGACCACACGAAGGGTTTCACCTTCTTCGTCAAAGCTGTGAGTGATGCCGCAACTCTAGAGAAGTCTGGCATGAATCTCCGATAGTATCCAGCTAGTCCCAAGAAACTCCGAACCTCAGTCACGCTCCTGGGTGGCTCCCATGCTAACACAGCCTCAATCTTCGCGGGATCCACTGCAACTCCCGCCTCATAGAGAACGTGTCCCAAGAAGTGGACCTCACGTATCCAGAATTGGCACTTCGAGAGCTTACCATAAAGCTGGTGCTCTCATAGTGTGTCTAATATAACTCGCAAGTGATAGGCGTGCTCCTCCTCTGTCGTAGAGTAAATCAGAATGTCGTCGATGAAGACCACGACAAACCGATCGAGGTATGGCTGAAAGATCCTGTTCATGAGATCCATGAACACTTCTGGAGCATTGGTTACACCGAAAGGGATAACCAAGAACTCATAGTGGCCATACCGACATCTGAAGGCCGTCTTCTGCACATCCTCGTCTCTGACTCTGAGCTGATGATAGCCTGACCTGAGGTCTATCTTCGAGAACCACCGTGCTCCCTTGAGCTGATCAAAGAGGTCATCAATCCTCGGTAGCAGATACTTGTTCCTCAGTGTCACCTGGTTCAGGCGACGATATTCAACACAAAGTCGCAAGCTCCCGTCCACCTTCTTGGCGAACAATATCGGGGAAGCCCAGGGTGAAACACTGGGTCAGATGAACCCCTTGCCCTGCAAGTCCTCCAACTGTACCCGTAGCTCTCGAAGCTCGGCGGGGGACATCCGATATGCTGGAGTGGATATCGGGGCTGTCCCGGGGTATAAGTCAATATAAAATTCTACCTCTCTACGAGGAGGTAGCCCTGGAACGTCGTCGGGAAAAACGTTCGCAAACTGATCCACCACTGAAGAAAAACCAGGACTCCGCACGTCAACTGCTCCAAGGATGAGGCTAGCCATCTGATGAGTGATGGGTTGTCCTCTCCTCCGCGGAAGTCCATCCTGTGCTGATAAGGCTCCCTTCTCACCGGTGAAGGTGAAACTGCTCCCGTCGGTGCGTACACATCGCACCTTGCGCCTAAAACAGTCAATCTGTGCATGGACCGTAGATAGCCAATCCATGCCCAAGATGACGTCGTAAGGCCTCGACGCTGCTACAAGAAGATCCCAGCCGAAGCTCTCGCCTCCTAGAGTAAGCTCACACTGCCGGAACCAGTGCGTAATCGTCGAGTCTGCTCCCGTAGGAGTCTCTAGCCGTAAGGATCGAGCCAACGACTCTGTCAGAATCTCCGAGCTCCGAACAAAGGCAGCGTCTATGAAAGAGTGACTCGCTCCTGTGTCTATAAGAAATTCAGCAAGGGTGGAATAGACACAGATAGTACCTGGAATCATCTCGGGTGTGCCGTGTTCGTAGGCCTCTGCTACCTGGAGCTGTGCCTGTCTCTGCCCGCCAGCTCCCTGTGGTCGGGGTGGACCTCCTGGTGGTGGTGGTGGCAGAGCCTCAAAGCGTCGCCCACCACCGGCTGCTCGTCCAGCTCCTCTGCCTCGTCCGCCTCCTCCCTGCGGACCGCCACGGTCGACCCTCTGCCTCTGCCTCAGTGGTCCCTCAACTGTCTGCTGCTCCTCAGCACGGCGGGTCGGGCAGTCACGAGCCATGTGGCCCTGCCCGCCGCACGAGTAGCACTATCTTCCTCTCGAAAGACTGGCTCCGCGCTGTGTGCTCCGCACTGCTGAGCCAGTGTCCTGAGGTCGTCTGCCCGAAGGTCTGGTCTGCCTGGACCCCTGAGTCATCCGTCGACTGTCTGCTGCAGATGACTCTGCCACGTGCCGCCCTGCAGTGGGTCGTTGTGCTGGTGTAGACTCAGCAAGGAAGCTCTCGATCATAAGGGCCCGCTCCAGTACTCCTGTCTGAGTCGGTATGCTGAGGGAGATCAGCGATGCCCTGATCTCGTGTCTCAAACCCTGCTCGATGGTCCGGGCCCGGAAGAATGGGTCCCGTACCATATCGGTCGAGTAGAGCGAGAGATCGGTAAATCTCACCGAGTACTGAGCGACCGTCATGCTGCCCTGCCGCAGCTGAAGAAGCTCCTGGATGCGCACCGCACGACGGGTGGCTGGGACGAACTCCGAGCGGAAGAGGCTCTCAAAGTCCGTCCAAAGTAGAGATGCCTCATCGTGCACCTGGAGCATCAGGCTCCACCATCGTCCTGCTGCTGCGTGTAGTAGGCTCGCAGCGAGGATCACCATGAGGTCTTCTGGTGTCCTCACTAGCCTAAACACACGAACCACTGCCTCCAGCCAGTCCTCGGCTGCCTGGGGATCCGTCTCCCTGCGAAACCTGGGCGGTCGCTGGCGCTGAAACTCATGCAGTGCGCTGAGGCGACGTGCATCGTCAGCGGCTGGTGCTGGAAGTATCGGGGGCTCGGCGGGTAGTGCTACCGCCGGTGCCACTGCTGACAAAGGGCCCTGCACCGAGGCCTCGTCGATCGGTGGGCTGTCGTCACGCTCAACTCTCAGAACCCTAGCTGGCTGCCGTCGTGGGGCCATCCTGAAAAGGAAACAGTTGAGCCACGGTCAGAACAGTATACCTGGTGAGCTGATATAAGTAATCACAAAGAAAACTTTGAAACACACACACAATCAATGTTTTCGTGCATTAAGTCGGAAATCAGAAGTCAGGGTCCTGGTGTACGGATGCGTCGGCCGCCGCACCAACACTGGACTCCCTGGACTGATAACCACACTCAATACGCTAAACATTATTGCTTCACATAGAAAAGATCAGAGTTCGCGGTAGAACCAAACTCATATGATACCAATTTGTCACGACCCGCCCTCGGGGTCCGTGCCGTGACTACCCCAAGCCCGCCTTCCATAGGCCAGGGGCTGGCGACTAGCACCAAGGCGTAAATCCCGGTAAAAAGGGAAGGCATTGCCTTTGTAAAGTAAACAAACACCACAGAGTAAGCAAGAGGAAAGTAAACAGTAAGCAAAAGCAGAGTACAACTGAAAGTGCGGAAAAGTAAATGGGCCAGTATACAAACCCAAACTGAAAGTAAAGTACAACTCGAAAGGGAAAACAGCAACTGAAAAGTAAAAGCCGCTACACTGAGCTGTCCACTGGAAATCCCACCTAAAGGGTGGGTACAGATAGCTCCACTGCTCCACGGGTCCCGCCATCCGCTCCGAGCACGTCCCGCCCAGTGGTCCACCTCCAGGTACCGTCCTACTCTGCAAGCCTCAGCTAAGATCAACGCTGTCCGTCGTCTGCAACCAACACAACGTAGTGCGGGCAAAACCCATGCAGGGGTGAGTATAAGCTACTCAGTAGGGACCCCGAGACCCCTGAAGGTCTCTCAAAATCCACAAAGGATAAACCACGAAGAAAGGTACAATCACGAAGTAACAACCGACACTGCTTAGGTATATGCCCATACATATACCTAAGTCATCAATTTCAAATACGCTCCAACCTCCGAGCCCAAGTACAAGTCAGTCCACACAGGAAAGTAAACGTAATCCACACAGGATAGCACAACACAATCCACACAGGAAAGCAACAGGATTCAGCTCACACAGGTATACTTCTTCGAAAGACGATAAAGATGATCTCTGATCCATCTAAGTCGTCGGACCCACGAAGGATCGACAGGTAACTAACCCCCGCAAAAGACCCACACAGGATCGGGCCCACGTAGGACCTGTAGGCGCTGGTTCACACAGGACCGCCGAGCGCAAGGACCCACACAGGATCAGACCCACATAGGATCGGGCCCACACAGGACCTGTAGCACTGATCCACGTAGGATCGCTGAGTGCTGAAGTCGTCATCGTCGAATCCACATAGGATCTCTGTACTGTCGTCGTCGCAGTCACAGTAGCAGTAGCAGTCTCAGTAACAGTCACAACTAGCACTAGGGTTCCCGCACACAGCAAACTCGTTCGGAGGGTCCGCTCCACGAGCCGAGAGGCTGATACATCAACTGTCACATAGTCCAGAGTTGATTTATCCAAAAGTATTGTATCGTCAACAGGAACTCAACGCAGCAGACGGCGCGTCGATCGGACGCCCGGTCTGAGAGATATTGGCATTTTCGTCCCCGGGGCCCGGTTGGTTTTTAAGGCAAAACCAACCCGACCGTACTCCACCTGCGTCCAAACCTCGGTTGGAGTATGCCAAAAGATCCGTCTCACTAAGAGGAACACAGCAAAGCTGACGGCACGTCAATCGGACGCCCGTAGCTCAAGATATGAGCGTTTCCGCTCCGAAGGCCCGGTTGGTTTCATGAACGAACCAACCCGGCCGAACTCAAAGTGTTCCGAAACCTTGAGTGCGATATACCGAAACGACCGACTCGATCGAAGGATCGCTTTTCCGCAGACGGTTCGTCATTCAGAGGTCCGTGGCTCAAGTTATGTCCAAAAGACTGAATTTGTCTCGAAAACGGGGGGTCCGGGTCCGGGCCGACCCGGCCCGATCCCCCCCTGGTCTGACCCAAACCGGGTCGGACCGACCCGGCCGGTGGCGGCGCGGCGGCGCGGCCCGGCCAGCGGCGGCGCGACCAAGGTGTCGCGCATGCACCGCACGCGGAGGGTAAAACCCCCCCTTTTTTCGGATCTTGGCCGGCCTAAGGCCGGCCGTTTCTTTTCTCACACGGGACCTGCGGGTCCCGCCTCCTATCCAAACCGGCGGCCAGTGCGGCCGGCCGCCCCTGGCTGCTCCGCCGCGGCCGTAGGGCCGCGGCCCTTCTCGATCTCCGGCGCCGGCGGCCCGACTGGCCGTCGGTCGCCTCCTCGTTCCGCCGCGGCCCGTCTCCGGCCGCGGTCTCTTTCGTAAACAACGACGCGGTGCGTCGGCACCGCATTTCTTTATCGCTGCTCGCTCCGGCCATAAATTCTTTTGTTCCTGCACGGTGCGACGACACCGCGCTGTCTCCGCTAAATCAACACGAAAGATTAGAAGGGGGAGGAGAATCGGCCGTGTTCGTGCGGTCCGGTCTCCTCCCATTATAACTATAACAGTTGGCCAATCGTATAAACACAACAATGAACGTTTCACAAATTTTTAATAAAATTTGGAACTATGCCCAACGGTTTATTCTTTCATGCTCGAGGGAATGAAAACACGTAATTTGAAAAGGACAAACCCCTACTTTGGTTCTGGAACGAAGTTCGATGATCGATAACGATTCGCGGAAGTCGAGCGTCGTGATGGTCGGCGTCACGGAAGAAGAACGTCGATGTCGCGGTTATGTCGTCACGGAAGACGGTTCCCGAGAACGTGGAGTTCTTCGTCGAAGTTCGAAGGTTCTTCGTGTTCTTCGTCAGAGTTGAAGAAGAAGAAGAATAAGGAGAAGCTCCAAAATTCCTCTCAAGGTGGTAAAAGAATTATCCTAGAATAAAATAAGCTTTAAGCTTATATTATTACACAACTTTACCACATGAATTTCAAAGGTTTGAATTTGAACAACTCACCTCAATTAATACTTAAAGTTGTCAAACATTAATTAAAAGGAGAGTTAAAGGGAGATGGAAGGTTGGGTTTCGTGTGGGCCCCACCACACTTAATCCTCCCAAGGGAGGTTAAGTGGATGTGGGTCCCACTCCCAACTCCCTTTGGAAGGATTTATAAAAAACAACATCAAGTTAAAATAAAATTTTGTACTTCAAAAATTTTATTTAACTTAATCTAAAACCCAAAAACTAACTTTCAACCCGTAACAAACGAAACTTCCGAAAAGTTCTCCTTAAGCGAATATCGGCGTTGCGAGTTAATCGGTGCCCTCAGATTTCAATTCCGAGCACCGGATCAAAAGTTAGGAATTCCCGCTCGTTCGTTCACTGAACGTACCCGAGCCAAACTTCGGAAATTGATTCCGGGCACTCCGGGCCTCGGAATCAGGTGCCGTCAGAAACCGCGCTCTTGTAAAATTCCAAAAAAAATTAAGAAAACATTTCCCTTGAATTTTACGGGTCTTTACAGATAGGTTTTCGGTCGTACCAAATTCCACTAAACTTCACTAGCTATGGATTATAAGGTTCGGGCATAGTCACTCTATCCCAGGCTCACTGCCTTTATAAAGTTTAGGGCCAACTCACTGTTTTCCCAAGGGTCACTCCCTATTTCTCTCTCTCTGGATCACTGCTGGTAGAGAGGATCACCTTCTTCCTCTTCCTTTTTTCTCACTACTTCGGAAAAAATCGACTCACATTTTATAGACTTTTAGGTCTCTTCATTATCATGAAAGAATGCATCCTCTACTGAATGTAGATTCTCTTTTGAAGTCAACTTTCACCCGTAGATAAATTTATCTTTTCACCAAAGGTATCGACCAATCTTCCATCCTTCATGCAGCCCTGAATAACTGCCATGAACCAACCTAACTTGGCGTGCAGATCTAACCCGACGTGCAAGTATCGGCATGCAGGTCACAACAGGCGCGCAAGTCTCTTAAAACACTTGCGCGACACAATATTCTGCAACTCCAAACCTACGCGACTCAATCCCTTTTACACCCAAACCAATATTATCATGCAACAACCAAATGGCACACAACTTCGAAGAATGGCGTGCAAGTCCACCTATGCGACCACAAACCATTTGCACGACCACCACACCTACGCGACGAGAGCACTGGTTTCTCAAATTGTTGAACTTCATTAAAAATGAGGAGGGCTAGTCCCGTATTTATAGGCATTTGTTCAACCTACACGGCGGCAAACAAGTCATGCCACACAGGTTTCTTCCCCAGCAAGACACCTGCATGAACCTATTTCCTTTTCCATATTTTAAAGATCTGATCTTGAAAAACATATGGGGCGCAACTTTACAAACCTCCTACGAACTGGCACGCATGTCCTTTCATGGCGCACAGGTCACCTGCACGACCACACTAATACCTGCACGACCCTCTTTCCTTTTACATATTTCGACTTTATGATCTTGAAAAACATTAGGCGCACAAGTTCCCTCTCCTTCAAGTACATGGCACGCAAGTCCCTTTTCCAAAAACCACTTTTCTTCATTTGTCGATTTTCAGGCCCAAACATTTGGCAAACACTGGAAAATGGTGCCACCTTGTATCTGTTCATTTTGTACCACCTCCAGATCATCAATTACTTTTTCGACATTCTTGAATCAAACATGGATCATTGACCACAGCTCTTGAACTCGACATTGCACCATGAAATCCCATTTGTCAACAAATTTGTATGTCATTGTTTTTCTTTTTCAACAATCACCACACAGATGTCCACATTGTCAACAAACACAATCACCTCAAAAATGATTCAATGATACCTAGAGGTATTGTTTCCCAACATTATTGAAAATCATATATAAACATGGATTTGATACATTTTTTGTCTTTTGATTCATCCTTGGATGCATGAGAGGGGTGAATTCCCTTGAATGCCAATTTAAAACCTCAACGGTCATCTGGTATACCAAGGTGATGAGTGGACACATCGGGATCTAGCCCAGCTATAAACCCATAGTGGTGATATATTAAGAGTGAGATATACATATGTTGATCCTCCGGAAGAATGATGATATAGATAAATATAGGGTACTAGTACTCGTTTATCCCTATATTTACAATAAAAATTCAATCAATGATGGTGGAGTTTCCATCCAAAAATGATAGAGGGGGATCCAAGAGGTTATACTTATACTCTTACATTTTGGATTTAACAAAAGTATCCTTTGGAATTGGGGGGGTTAATATGGTGCTTTCTTTATCCCTGATGAAGGGTGAAAGGTTACCTAAAGTATCATTGATATCCTGAACTAAAAATGACACCATGGTTTCTTTCCACTATATTGTTAATATGGTAAGGGAAATTATGGAAATATTTATTTATAGTGAATTCCTTAGGGGAATTATAAAAATTCATTAATTGTTCAGGTGACTTTTTTGGATTGGATGTGTCATTGGTTTAGCATTATTATAAGGGTTTCATTTCAGCTGGTATGTCCATTAACATGTTGTGATAGGCTAGTATAGTATAGAGTTTGTGGTGGACCACATTATTTATAGATGTCTCCTATATCAGGTTTATAATTATCACATACACAATAATGAGTATGCTCTAGGGAAATATAGGTGAATCTCCCAATCCGTTGGGGTTGGAAACATGCATGTCAACTTCCATAATTTAGTTTCTCTATTCCCTAGCATAGAAAAAATCCTTGGAATGCTCATATTTTCTTGATTAAATTGGGAAACATTAACCTTAAAACATTATGGTTTTTTGATGAATGAGATACTTCAACCATTGATTGATTATCAATCAGAAAATCTTTTATATATGAAGCCAAAGTGTCTAAAGTAGGACATTTTTTTTGTGTCATTCTTGAAAATCCTCAAATCAGTTCTAGATATCAGATATATAAATTTGTTTTTTAGCTTAATATTTATAAGGGGGTTTTATTTTCTCTTTTCACTTCCTTTAATGGTTGTATTCATTGAAGATAAGTCGTCCTCATTATATCCCAAACATCAGAAGCTTCAAACCAGGATTGAGTTGATCCTGAATTTGTTTTCAATTACATCCCATCAAATATCATCATTACCAGGCCTACCTATAACATACAAGATTATAATGTATCCTTGAATAGCTTATTTTTGGTCATTCTCTTTGAAAAAGATGGTGGCATGGAATTCCACTTCAGTAATTTCAACTCATTAAGAGACAACCACTACAACATCCATCTAAATCTCATGGGGAATCTAGGGGGATTAATGAATTCCTCCCTGATATCCATTAAGAGGTGGAGATATTCAAGGATTGATAAATTGTTCATGAAATATTCCATTTTATTCAAGATATCATACTTTTACAACATATTCCTAGGTTTCCAAATGTCATTTTCCCCTTGTAACATAGATTATGAGCTCTGGTGTTCGTTGTTAAAAGATACGGTACATTGAAAATGATAAGAGAATATATAATGTGGAAATATTGTTCTATGCTATCTTACCCACTCATTTATAATGATTCAGAAATTTCATAACTTTTGGCTATTCTTCTAGAGTACTTTGGGGTATACAACTCTTGCATGAATCCAAGGTTCCTCCATGATCTGACTAGTCTCACTAAACATCTTATCCATATGTCCAAATTTCATATATGGATATTTCTAATATATGACTATGATGTGGGGATAAAAATGTGATATGACATCCCATGTTCCCTTGTCTTCTATGACCATTATCTTTGCTTCCCCATTTATTTATCGATAACTCAGGTTCAGAACAAATTTCACCATCTTATATGGGATCTTCTATATGAATAAAATTAATAATTTTGAAGATAATATATTTATATAATAAGTTATATATTTTGTGGGATGGTTCCCATTCATTAGATGATAGGCGAAAAACTGTGAGACTTATGTCTAGTTTAGGATTAATATGAGACACTTCTTATTGTAATTTATTCTTGTTCTGATGATTATGTTTTCCTCTATAAGATGTGTCTAGACATGTTCCATTAGGTGAATTGGAGGGTGATAAAATCATGACTGGTTAGTGATATTTTCATTGAGTATTGTGTGATATCAATCAAATGTCATTTAGTTCATCCAATTATCAAACATTTGTTAATTCCATGTTACAGCATCTTATCTGATGCCCTTTTCATCCAATTGGGTAGGGGAAATTGAGTCACATTTGCTGATGATTTCACCAATATAAATTTTCTAGAATCAACCATTCCCTTGAGGATTTACTTGAAGAAAAATCAGTTTTTTAAGGTGTAACATATCCTCCTATGAAAATGTAAATATCCAGGACAATCATGGAGACCTACCTCACTAGTTTTTCTAGGCTCTAAAATATTTAGGAGACTATTCTCCATAGTTACGAGTAAATAAATAGGAAAATATTAACTTCATAAGTAATATAATTTTTTCTTTATTTACTCAAATCATTGGGAACCTGATATCTTTTTACCTCCAGTCAGGTGTATTTGTACTGCTATTTTCGCTCAAATGGATGCATGGGATGATATGATTATTTTCTGGGCACTTTATTGGGTACTATAATTTGTTTAAGAATGAAAGTGTAATTTTCTTCCAACCAAACCTTTTATATTTTTTTCATGTGAATTGTTTAGGATTTAAATTCAGTTCCCTGTAAGTTATCCTCTAGATGATTGGCATTTTTTGGATTGTAAGATTGAATATCAACATTTTCATCATCATGGAGCTGAATTGGTTGAGGAAATGGTGATGAAGGCTTTCTTTTCCCAAGACGGACCATAATGGGTGACAGTTATACTAGAAGAAATCTATACCCATTAGATTCCCCAAAAAATCTACTTTTCCTTATCTTACAATTCTTTTGGTCCCATCATGGTGACACATAGGTACGTGATGTTTAAGAGTTTTTAATATAAAATTTTCATGTCCTAAAAGGTTGAGAAAATAAGTTTCTTGATATTAGGTCGATTAAGAGTGGTATATACACATTTAGGATATGAATCCCTTTTTTTATTAATAGAGGAAAATCTTTATTAAACAAATTTTAGTTGACTAGTAAGAGATATAAGTGTTGAGGGAGTTCATGGAGTTCTTCTATTTTAACTAACTCCAATGTGTAATAAGTGGGTGAAGATGGATGTGATCACCCTAAAATCATTGAATGTGGATTTTCAGTACATAATAAGACCAGGTGATTATCCTAATATGGGGGAGTTTTTCTCCATAAATTTGAATAAATGGGGATTTCCACTATTCCAATGTTTTAGATAAATTGACTATTTAGATTCTGAGCTAACTTAATGCTCAAATGTTTTCCTTGAGGATGTTTAAGTTCTTCCTAATGGTTGGTAATATTGGAATCCAATTTTTATAAGGGTTGATACTTAATGGGAATATTTTTTGGAGAAATTCCTCATTGAGACATCTGGTGTTTCATATTTCATCTTCATACTGTGACATCCTCTTTTATGTAGGTGGATTTCGACTAATATTGATGGTGAGTCAGATATAACCCTATAATTCCATTTATTATTGAGAGGATAAAAAATAGGGTGTGATGTATCATCATTTGGTTGTACCATGTTTTGGAACCTCCCCTAATTCTGAGTGTGAATATCCTATATTTGGGTATCAGTGCAACCTGCATCTCGGGGTAATGTCTCTACATTTATTCCCTTAGGATTCTTCTCTCGTTAATCATCATCTACTATATTGATGGTTCACTTGTTCACCTATGAATATAAAGCGGAAGGAATCATCTCTTAAATCTTTGAGCAATTGGGATGTTCTATACAACATGCTTCCCCTTCAAGAGTTACCTTGAGTTCTTCCCTCTCACTATTTCTCTGTTTTATCCATTTATTTATGTCTACTCTGATGTAATAAGATTTTATTTTTCACATCCTCTCCATGTTTTGGTCTATGAATCATATCATTGGAGAATTTTATGATAGTTCCTGCCAAGTGTGATCCAATTGAGAGGGGTATGTTATGTGATGGGAGAAAAGATGGTGGTGTTGACCATTGGTAAACACTACGCAAGCTAGAAAAACTAATCTCTTGATAGCATATGATAATAATGGACATAGTCCAATGGGTTGGGGATAATATAGGGCCACCACTAATAAATTTTGAACATATTGATGATTTTATGGTTCCTTTTATGGTGTTCATGGAAATATTTCCACCATCACTACAGGTTGTGGTTGATTTAGAGTTGTCAATAACTTATTCCAAGACCGCCTCTAATTTAATGGACTTAGGGTGATGAAGGGGTATTAATTTCCAAAAAACTAAATTCTAGGGTTTCCCCTAGATGGTTTCATAGTGGATACCACTATGATATTATTTATTTGGTTTATTTTCAATCATGAAAAATATGGGGGTAGCACCTACATATGATTGGTGATTCCTTCTATGATGAGCTTTCAATCATCTCATATTCTTGAGTTTCTCATATGATAATTACTATTGCATTGTTAGGTAAATAGAATCAAGTGCCTATTAGTGTCCCTCCCCCAAATATTATTTCTTTATAATCATTAAAACTATATAATTTAACTTGATTAACAGACCAGGTAATGTGATGTCAATCCTTGTGGTGTCTCATTCTTCTATGACATTATAAGACTCCATGTCAGGATAACTCTACTATCATGGGGATAGGGTGCAGCAAAATGATCTATACTCCTCCCATCCACAAATATTTACTATTGCGGATTATTCTTTGATTATTATTCAAAGGGTCACTAGGTTATAGAGCCAAGAATTATTTAGTCTCTCGAGTTGATATTTTCCCCCATATCTCGGGCGATGGACAAGAAGATGAATTATATCAATTATTAGACCATGTTTATAGCCTAAATTGGATTATTGTATCCCAGATAAGGTAGTCATGTAGAATTTATATATTGAAAGGTCCCCAAAAAATTAGTGCATAATTGTGGTACAAACTCTTCCTTTAGGTAATGTGGAACATCATTATTAGACTTGATGATTACCCAAAACACAGTTGGGTGGTTTTTATTCACCAAATATTTCCATATTTCCTTGTAAAATTCTTCCTTATAAATGAAATATTTCTCTACCTATTCATACCATAATTTTTTCTTCCATACGGGAAACAAATCATAGCCTATTAAAGGTAGGTATGGTGGTATCTAATTTTCATATTTTGCTGATCATGGTGGGTTGGTTCAAGGGGTTGATGTGGCACTATATATAGCTAACCCATTTTTTGTGAACCTCTCAATATGAGGGATAACTAAAATGTGGAGAATGATCTTCCATCCATCATATATTACCACAATGAGATTATCCATGATGGATTTTGGGGGTAGGATTCCCATAATCCATCTCTATCCTATAATGAGGAGGACATTAAAGGTTGGTATGACATTATACATCAGCTACCTAGTTTTAAGATAATTGATATTCTTCATATATATGGTATGTATCCTCTGTGATATTCATATTTATTAGGGTAGGAATATAGGTCTCATCAAATAAAATGGTCAGAATATGCGAACCTACCACTCGAGATTGAGCTGGTTTATGATCCCGCAACATTTTGGCCACCAGAGTAGCTTGATATATTTTTTCCAATATAGGAATATAGACCTACTTCTGGGAAGGTATTATAATATTCTAAAGAGATTCTACATTTTGGAATAAATATTATGCTACCTTTGGGTGGTTCTAGGATATGACAAACAACATTGGTTGAAGTGGAAATATGATCCCAATTAAGATTTACATTCCCAACTAGACTATAATGATCGGCCTCAATATTGAGAGAAGGGATATGTGACCCCAAATGTCTAGCCTCTAAAATGTACTGGTTCATTTTTTAATTAGGGGTATAAAAAATATCTCCTTGTATCTAATAAGCTACTATAATATGTCGAGTAGAACATCTTGAAGGTATATAAGCATTCTCTAAGGTGACAACTAGAATATAATGACAAACCTCTGTTTGAGAGGGAATATACAACCGACCCTGGTCATCCATTTGAATATGTGAATGGCCTTCTTTGACCAGAATGTGTGGCTATCCTATACTGATTTTAAAACTAGGTTTATGAACACGAGTGAGAATAGGGTTATAAGATTGCTCATATACCTTTTCCATTTATGGAATATGTACATAATCTTCTCTGATAGTATCAGGACTATTTTATATCCCAAGATTATTTATATGGTCATGTTGGACATACTGATGTTCTTATTTGGTGGTTTTAATATAGGTATGATCCTATCAAAGTATAATTATGGTAATATTTGATAAAATTTATTCCAATTCTATTAGAAAATATTTTTACTTCTGATGGGTATGTACAAGAATATAGGATTTTAAAATATTGATATATAAGACATGATGGGATTTATATTCAATTGAATTAGGGATATGTTTCGAATACTATCTTTCATTTACTAGAAGAATATACATATGATCTTCCTTTGTGGGGGGGGGTGAATGAACCCAACCCCAGTGTTTATCCCAAATATACTAGTATCCATGGTATTCATGTGAAGGTATTTGAGCCTACACTATGAGAGTCATCATAATGTGTTGGATAATTTAATATGATTGGGTAGGGATATTACTATGCTCAGTGGTTACTATTTTAGTATATCAAATGGTTTTTTCAAAAAAATTGGATATGGGCTGACCCCCTAGGATATACAGCATTTTGTAACTCACCATATATCATTGATGCATGGATCTGAATTTTTAGGGAGGAGACCCATTAGGAAGAACCCTCTATAGGTGATAAAGGGGCGGTTATAGAATTACATTAGTGATAGTTGATAGTATCCCTTATTTTGGACTTTTCAACTATGATAGATCCATTTACTTCACCTAGATCCAGCTTCCTATGTTGGTGAATGTTCTGATTATCACGACAAAGGGATAGACTCCCTGCTGTTGTTACTAGTGGTAAAACACATTACCGGCTTCATTTCATCCTTCCATAGATAAGTTTACCTATGATATTTAGCACCAAAAAACCATAAATTGAGTACTTAAGGTGAAAAAATTTAATGTGTCACTGTTACTCCCCGACCATCTCATTTTCCACATGAAACTAAAGGTGTCTGATAAGAGACATTGTTTTAGGGTCTTCAATGTTAGTTTTTGTAATTGATATACCAGAATTATTTCTCAATGATTCCATTTCATTATGTCAAGGTGAAAATTCTAAGAATGGTATCTTTGATCATATAAGAACAATAATCAAGGCCATTATTTGGTTCCCTATCACAAGTATGACATGTTCTTAATTAGTTGTTCATGGGAAACATAATTAATTATTATTTTTCTCATTTCCACTATATTCTCAACATATTATGAACAAAAATAATCTCCTCATGTGCAGTAATCCCATCAAATTTTTTATTGGATGATTTATTTTGGTTTCACTGTTTTTTCTATGAAAAACTAGTTTTATCACAACTTGATGATTGTCTTTTGGAGTCTTAGTGGGTTTGCATAATCTTTCTCATTCGGTCCACTGTTTTTTGACCTTCAATGTGTTCAATCTAAACGAAAATAATACTTTTGGGAGAATTAGTGCTGTTAGAAAATGTTTAATGTTTTGTTTACCAATTTTTTCAATATTTAGTAGTGATTCATAATCATGGAACTAGAATCACTCAACATATCCCGCATCAGAGTTGGCTTATGGGCCAACATTATAATGGTAGGTTTCTATTTTGATTTTTTCCAAATGAAACCTAGGAACTCAAATTGTTCGATAGGTTTTAATATTGGGATCATAAATACCAATTGGGGGTAATTGCATCCTACCTTGGGACTCTTATAGATTTCTGATATGTTCACGAACCTTCCCCAGATAAATACATGGGACTTGGTACCCTAACAAATTTAAAACAGTTGTTAAAAACCAATGTGAACTTTTTTATATCACATAGGTATCCCATTAATCTAACCATCTATATATATCATGGGTTCCCCATATCATTACCTATTATGACATAACATTGTTGATTTGGGGAATTCTATGCCTCAAACCTAAACAGTTGAGCACTCAAGAGTTCATCACCATCTAAGTGGGTGATGTGAGTTTATGGTGTCGAGATTATGAATTTAAATAACTTTCCTATGTATTGTTGAAAAAGTACTAAGATCCCATTTAGTTAAATGATTTCATGGATTATATGTAATTTGACAATGACTGGACCATGTAGTTTAATTTCACGTTGTAATGACTCCAATGTTAAATGTTCTTAGAAATAGTTGGTGTGAGACTTATGCTTGAGAATCACTTTCTGGTTTACCATTAATAGAATAATCTCCAATGACATGAAATTGATTTCAAAATGAGTATAGAACCATGAATATGATACTCCCTAGAAATATGGACCAATGGGGATGCAATTTTGTTAAATGGAATATAGCCTTTTGAAGATAATCCCCACAAAAGATATTATTGAATGTGGAAACCATCATAGGACCCAAAAGGAATATAAAAAACTCTTGGGAGTATAATTTTATTTTGAATGTGGCTTGATAAATGATGGTTTTTAGGGGGTATGACTCTGATGGAAAAGACATCAAAAAAAATAGGAATATGGTCAGGAAAGAGAAGGATGAAATAACAATATCACAATATCATGTGGGATATTTTCATTTTATAATATCAATGAAATGTTTGATCAAATTGTGTTTGAACCATGTTTATACATCCTCAACATCCTATAGAGACATCAATAAAATTCCATGTTGTTTAAATGACACAATTTAAAATTTTTATGATAGGACCATACAACAAAGTTTAACATCTTGTGGGATGAATGTGCAATGATGAATTTTTTTTATGAGATATGATGTCTTAATCCTCAAAGATAGATCATATATATCTAGTGAGAGAAATAATCATATTCCATGTAGTTCTGATGTTTCATGAGGAATATTTTCTTTGAATGTAAGGAGAAAATAGTCAGAACATAAACCCCAGGAAGAGGTCCATATTGGGTGTATATTAGAATGGAGTTTACTCACTAAGGTATCCCTTGGAGAATTATGATGATGAGACTCATAGAGGATATTTACCTATGTGAGATAAAATTTGATATTCCATGGGGGGAATTAAAATGTGTAGGCTATATATATTGGGTATTATGGAATAGACCATAGACCTTAAAAAGGTTTCTTTTGTATCCTTACTATTGTAGGATGTCCATATTGTATGGTAGTCTACACCATAAAATGTGTGGAAATAGAGGCTTGAGTAAGAAATATGAGCATAAGGCTACCATAATAAGTTTCATTGGGAGTATGACCCTTTAATGGAAAGTAAGATATGTTTGGGAGATACACATAATGAGGATTTAGATACTGGGGTATTTCTATTATGCTAATAGTATGTCGATTTCATATCTATAAGACCATGTGAGTCATGCTTGGTGTGAGAAAGAAGATATAATATAATGTGCAACACATTTTTATGGGTGTGGGGAATACATTCTATGTATGTACCAAGTGAAAATGATTATGGAACCTTTGATGGATATGTCTCCATGAGAGAGGAAATTTTTTCTCAAAATAAATATTTGAACATGAAATTTATATGGTGAATTATGTTCTTTTCTAGGAATAAACCCTCATAATAATATTGATTATAATTATATTTATTGGATATGGTGATTAGAACCTTAGGTATTCAAAATAATTATCCTATTTTTAATATGAAATAGATCTAGAATAGTTTATATTTTCCCCTAACTAATAACGAGAAAGGGAGGCGAAAATACCAAAATTATAAGATTTATTTCCCCATGACTATAGGGAGTGGTGGTGGAAATTATTGGGTATAAATGATTTTGAGAATAATAAATCAATAGAGTATAAGTGGTTCCCCTAATGGCTAGGAGGTCTCATGAATTTCATTGGGTCATGTCCTCTGTATAAAGAAGGTGAAGTTGTGATATCCCCATAATGTTTGTTGTTTCATATAGTCTTTAATGGTAATGTGGTCCATGTGATCATGTAAAAAATAAGGTTTTGGGAGATTTTATGTCTTGGTATCATGTCCAAGAGTCCATCTTATGATCATATTACCATCATGTGATCATGTTACTAAGAATTAATCATGAATCTACATTACCTGGGGTCATTACACAACCAAATCTCACAAAGATATCATTCAATATTCTTACATTTTATCTGAGTTAATCCCCATTTTTTTAAAGTATAATTCATTTAGATCACATGATTCCATAAATCTAGAAATTTCTTTTCCATTATCTTCTATTTTCATCTATTATAATTATCTATTTGTTTTACGTAATGGGGTTAATAGGAATATCTCTTCTATCAATTCCACATCACATAGTTGATAATCTATTTACATAGTATTTAATTAATTCAATAATTGTCCACATAATTCATTGGGGTCTTATGGGTCTCATATGACTAAGCCTCACATTGTTAGTTACTTTTCCCCAATGCATCATGTGAAAACAATGATTCTGGGAAGGTTCCATTACGGTAAAAAAAATATTGGAGTTGGTTGCAGTATCTAATTACCATGGGGTTGTCAGATGACTTCAAGTGGAATCATATAGAAAAGAACGAAAAAATAATCCCCCCATATTAAACATCTTTTCCTAATAGATTCATGGGATCATATTTTATTTAGGAGATCTCATTACTCCAAAGGTGTCTTGTAAATAACAATGAGAAAATTATGGACTCATCACAGATGGATTTGGTTTCCTAATTTGTTTATCCTATAGAGTCCATGAATATCAAGTGCATCACACACAGATGAATGGGTCACACAATCATGTGTGAACCCCACAATAGATACATTCTTTACTTTTATTCAATGAAAAATGTGATTCAGTTTGGATTTATGCAATCGTGTTTCCCTTTATGGATTATGTGATCATGTAACCTAACTTCATTACCCTTCAGTTTCGATGCATTCACTAATTTCTCTTTTTACCAAAGATGGAATATGTTTTCTTTGTAATTATCCAGACTCTATTTTTTCACATATTTATTTGGATAGAATTAATATAATAATCAAATGGTGTTAATGTTATGTGTAATTGTACAATTCTATATATGGTAAGGTTGATGAAGAGTCATGTAATCCTTCCATTATCCTTTTGGAGATATTTAATTCACCCAAAAAACTACATTATAAAGTGAGTACCAAATAAATACTACAATAAAATTACTTTTGAGTTATGGAGTAGAAAAAAAAATGTTTCATCACATACTCATCCACAAGGGTGTGAGGTGTTTGTTAAAGATATCTCATGTAGTAAAATATCAACCTAGGAAACAATTATTTCCTTTTTTGGTAACCCTTTGTAAAATATGGGATACTAACTATATGATCCCACATATAAATACTTTATATTTACTTGTAAATATGTAATTATTGGGATGGAATAAATCTTTAAGAAGTATATTTTCAGAAATATTGACTTTTATAAAGTTGATTCTGATGATACAGAAGTGTTAGTACATAAAGTATTCAATAGGTCCCATTGAAGAAGTTGTTCATGAAAAAAGTATTATATTGGAGAACAAGTTATTTTAATGATCAAAAAATATATGGTTTTATATCCATATGTTATGTTGAATATTTTTTATTTTAAAATAATTACCCTTGATAAGATAACGAGGTAGTTGATAGCTTAGATGCTATAATATTTCAATAATCTATGAACTCTGAGATAGATTCTATGTACCTAAACCATGTATTGGTTTAGGTCGACCCACCAAAAGATGTGAATCCAATTGGGTAAACATGGGTATTCAAGAGAACATTGGAAATGGAAGGTCTGGTTAGTGCCTATTAATCTTTAATAGTAGCTAAAGGGTTTAACCAATGTCAAGTCATTGATTATGATGAAAATGTTTCTCTATTTACAATGTTTTAATCATTAATAATTTTACTTACTATAGCATATTTCTATCACAATGAGATTTGTGAAATTGAATTTTAGACTAATTTTCTTAATGGGAACCTTTAGGAATATTAAACAAAACCCAAAAGTCAATGTGTTTTCATGAAATGGAAAAAATATATGGATGTTTTAGTGATCGATGTATAGATTAAATAAACTATCATGGTCATGGAACATTCCGTTTGATGTAGCTATCAGATACTATTTTTACTTTAAAAATGAATTTGATCCACGTGTTTACAAGTGGTTCAGTGTATATACATTATTTTTTAAAATTAATATATGTCTATGACAATTTAATAGTTGGAAATGACATACAATCATTACAAGAGGTTAAGGCATAGTTAAGGAACCAATTATCATTTAAAGACATATTTTAAGTATTATACTCTATAAGAATCAACATCATCTATGATAGATCAATGAAGTTCTTTGGACATGGTAAAAATATACACATTGACTGGATACTAAACCAGATTAGTATGGAACAATCCAAGAGGGGATTGGTTCATGTGACACATGGTATTATTCTTTCAAAGAATATTTATCCTTTCACTCATCAAGAAAATGATAGAATTTCTATGATCCCATAGGCGTTGAAAAAAGGAACTATCGTATATGACATGTTATGTATGAGAATTGATGTTACCTTTGCTTTGAGCATGGTATGCAGATATCTATTTGATCCAGATAATCAAAATTGGATTGTTGTTAAGGATAAAATTAACCATCTTAGGTGGACTGTGGATATATTCATGGTGTATACAGGGGATGAAGATCTATTCCTAGGAGAATATATAGATATAATCTTCCAAATGGATCATAAATTTCTGAAGTCACTATATGTATATGTATTCAGTCTCAATGGAAAACTCAAGAGCTAGATGAGTTAAAAGAATCCAATTATTAATGATTATATCATTGAGAAAAACTATATTGTGGCATATTATGTATCTAAGGAAACTATTTTCATTCATAAATCTTCAAAGATATTGATATTGTTCCAAGTAGTCAATTCCCTATCAAAATTTATTGTGATAAAACCGCAGTTGTGGCTCTTTCAAAAGATCCAAGTTTATCTCAAAGGAAAAATCATATTAATAAGATGTTTCATATCTTGAGGGACTCTTATTTACCATCATAAGTTGTAGTGATTAGATTATACATAGAGGAAATCATAGTAGACCCCTTGAAAAATGTTCTATCTCATCAAAGGTATGAGTATCATGTGATATGTAGTCGACTAAAGGTCGTTAATAGTTGGTTATAGTACCAGTGAGAGTCTATTGGATTTAGTCCCATAGAACGAAATTCTATGTACATGAATTTAACATCTATTAATAATGAAGAATATTGATGATGTTTCTTATCAAGTTATGATTCTTCATCTATATGAAAATTATATGATAAAATCCTAAGGATACATCCAATGTTGAAAGTATATAGATTCTCCTATTGATGATGAGATACTTCAGATGAAATTACTCGATTATTTAAACCCATGTTTTATGGTAGTATTATATATTGGGATATGACATATTCTATACGTGCTCTCCATGGCAGGTGGCTCATTAGACATTGAGACATATTCTCATGTTGTTCAACCATGGAAATCTCTAGGAAGGGATGTTATGAAATGGAGCCTCCAATTATAAATCCACATTTTATGTGTCATTACATGATCTCATCTACCAAAGTTCGTATTGGTGTTTATAATTTATTATTATCATTAATTAATATTAAAAATCATGTAATTTTATGTGTTTATGAAAATCAGGATGACATATTCTCATGACGAAGTATGATAAGTTATGTGATTCATGACTGATATTTCATTAATGGATATTGAAAGAAATTATTTATCATTTATATCCCCAGATTGAAGTTGATATCTCATACCCTTTGAGTGGAATGTAAATTCCAAGATAAATCCATGGAAATTTTGTTTTATAGGAAAATTCATTGCAACAAAATTTAATGAAATTAACATCGATTACATAGGTTGATGATACTTGATTGCATTCTTGTTGATTTGTGATATCTTAATAATGGGATTATATTACACAAAAAGAATTAATAAGAGGTTTTATGTCTTTACAATATAATGGTATTTAACCATGGGTTCCTTGGAATGTTAATAGATACTAAACTTGGTATTTATGTGGATCTACATTTTCGACTAAGAAAGAGTCATATAGGGTCACCCGCTAAGTGCATTCATAATCATAGTTAAATTCAATTTTGAAATTAATAATTTAGAATAAATATTATTCTTGATTTATGGTTAAATATTTATTTGTATTTGGTTGTCCTATAATATTTATTCACAATTTATTTGAAGGAGTAATTGAATGGAATAATAATTATATTTATTTATGAGGCTTGTAGAAAATATTATTTATTATATTTATAAAAAAATAATGCATTTATATTTATTTTTTTAAAAAATAGGCATTGTTCATGGTTCAGTACATAAAGAAGATGATATACAGACTGACCCAAACAGTCCAGTTTGAAATGTTGTTAAAGATATTTATTTATATATTCTTTCGTGATGAACATGTCAACTGAAAAATAATAATATAATTATTTTTATATTTATTGGAAAGGGGCTCAACTAAGAATTATAGAATTTTCATGGGTATTATATCATATATGATAACCCTAAACGTTCTATAATTAATATTTAATTGTATCACATTCCATAAACACGCTATTTGTACCCAAAAAATAGAGAGAACCTCTTGAAATTCCATGAGAGAGTCCTATAGATCTTGAGTGTGCTCTTCCCTCCTCTTCTGTCAACCTGTTAAGAGAAAAATGAATTATTTATCCTTGATGTGAATTTTTATTTAATCAACCATGAATGATGAAAGTGATCAGGATTGACCATTCCTTCACCTGGTAATTTTGATGATGATGTTCAGTGATTTTATTACACGCCAGGATCATTGATAGAAAGATTATATGCTTGGATCCTATAACACAATGATAATATTACATGATAATGTGAACAAGATACTCTATAACAAAATAATTTAAAAATGAGGTAAATCTATAATTTCATATAAATTAATTATATGTTAGATGTGAGGATCCTCTTCTTTCAGTTTTGGTGTTCGATCAAGGTAGGTAATTTGTGAATTCGATTTGTGATGATATCATTATTTATGTACAACTAGAAATATTCAAAAATTAAGGATAAAATCTGAGATGGATATCCCAAATAGATGCTTCCACTTCTCTTAGAACCTACATTATTGCTCTAGTACTATTCATTACGATTCATTATTAGGGCCATAAATCCTTCATGATAGAAATTGTGGGCCTTCAAGCAATGTAATGAGGTAGCTTTATATGTAATGGAGTGAATGGTGGTGGAAATCACTAGAGAAATCATTTAGATGTGCTAAGATATTCTAGGTTGTTGTGGTGATATGAATGGCTATTGGAAACAATGAACGACAAAAAAAATTATGCAACAGGTTCATGTGGTGATGGAAGGGCTATCGATGCTGAGGAATGAGCATAGATAAACTTCAGGAATGTGGGAAGTGGTATCTCATTTTTGGCCTTTGGATGCATGGTATGTCCTTTATGCCTCTACACCTTCAGGCCACATATTTTAAGCCTCTGATTCATTTATGGGTTCACTATGAACCTATAAAAATAGGAGGATCTTTAGAAAAAAATATAAATATATAATTCGAAGATATTTTTAATAATTTCTAATACTCTTGTTGTTAATCAGATAGTTCTATTCCAATCAAAAGGTATGTTTTATCTACATTTGTTAACCCTATGTGGATAATTCCTTTATTGAATTATTCATTAATTTCATATAACATAAGAAAAACCCAAGGAAACTTACCGCACTACGATCATATATAATCACATTCTAAATAAAAGTTTCTATTATTGTGATTCATGCTATACATTAACAATAATCTTATGTCTACAGTGTTGGATTTGTTTCCAAGAACAAACATCAACGTAAATTATGATTTCTAACAATTTTTTATCTTAATATTTATAAGATTTCATATCACATTATGATTTTTCTTTACTGGGGAATTGTAGGTCATAATTTCATAGGGTTAAAACTCACACTAAAAGGGTATTAGAGTTCCCTTCAATTAAGAGAACATAGACGAATCATGATATTATTAGTAAATAGAATTTCAATAACCAGATGATATCATTTGATAGGCCACAGATGATACATCCTCTTAGGGGTGGAGACTCATTGGATGTTGAGACACTTTATCATGGTGTATACCCTTGGTAGTCATCAGTGGAGGAGATTTTTAGAACATGACATGCCAATAAAGAATCCTAAATTCTATGTTCCATTGGACATTACTAACTATGAATATGTGTAATGAACCTTATACCATAAGATAATTGTTAATACAATTCTTTAGTTGTGTATATTTTTATATTGTATAAAAATATTAAAATATATTCTTTTCATTTGGAATCATAAATTGGGTGAATCATGATTGATTTTATAATAATTAATATTACAAGAAATGATTTATTCCATCCATTATTTAACAGACTCAATATCTAATAACTTTATATAGGAATTGAAATACCTAATGAATTTCATTCACATGTTAATTTGGATATCATGTTTTCTTCTAAAAGTTCAACAAATGATACATTGAGAGCATAGGTTGATGACCCTATAATGCAACCATCCTGAATAGAGATATCAAAAAAATAGACTATATTAGACATTCTACATTCTTGGGAGGTTTTATGTCATTGTGACATTAATTATTTTTTCACTATAGGATCCTTAGTTTGATTCAAGATATTATTCTTGGAATTTAAGTAGTGTATCCTAATTCCACTGATAATGGGGCTGATCGGGTTACACACTAAGTGTATTCAGAACCTCATTTAAATTCCATATGAATTTAACATGTTGGATAAATATTATTTCAATTATACACTTTAATAATTAGTAATTTTAGTTGGGTATAAAATATTCAATCACTATTTATTCTACATAATCTAAATTTGAAAATATTATATAATAAATTTGTATTCCCTACGTAAGTATTTATTTAATTTTGTGAATATAAAATATTTACTTTTAATATTATATTCACAAGGTTACATAATATATATATATATATATATATATATATTTATTTATTTATGGGAATATTTAACAAATATCTATTCACTACATTGGTGGATGTAGTATTTATATATTTCTTATAGAAAAAATATAGTTATATGTATTTAATTAAAAAAATAGTAACTATTCAAGGCTCAATAAATATTGACTATGGTTGATAGAGACATTTTCAAAGTCCGATGTGGAATATCATATTAAATATAATTTGAATAAATATTAATTTATTTATAAATGAGAATAATAATTCTCTTATCAAAGAGTTTTGCCTATGTTAAGTAAATAATAATTATAATATTATTATTATTTAGACATGGATTTTTCTAGGAATTGTGAAAATAATAATGGAAATTTTTCATTATTTGTTTCCAAACCCAATAATTATTTAAAAACAATTACCATATTCTGTAAAAAAGAGAGACACTCTCTTTCTTTGTGAATAAAGATATATAATGAAGATTCTATTAAATCTAGGAGGTATATCTCCTTTAAATATCTAAAGACCAATAAAGTTTATCCTATTCTATTAGAGTGAACCCCTTATCCACTAAAGGATTTAGTTGTGATCCACATCAATCATCACAAGTGATATATTCTGGCACTCAAAGAATTATACAGTGATTGTTGGAAGTTTAAAAACCACATGTGGATCACCACTGGAAGAAATATACCCTAGATTACACTAACTCAATGATAGTACGACAACAATAGACTTCCAATCCACCAATATCAAAGTAATAATTCAAAAATTTATAATTATTTAATTTTATTAGATATTTATAACTTATATATAAAAATATTCTCTCTTCTTGGTTTTAAGTTCTTTTTTATTAATCTACATATTATTTTTCTTGGTCATTAATATTTTTTTTCATGTACGTCCTTTATTGTTCATGAATGATTAAAAAAATCATTTTTGGTCAGGAACCCATGGACATTGCCATTGTACCCTGAACCTAGAAGTGGTAACAATTAGTTCGCATAAAAATTTATAATTATTTAATATTTATTGATTTATTATATGTATTTTTTTTTGTTTTTCACTTGTAGTCGATTCATTTATTATGTCATAGTTTAATTAACATGTTTCAGAAAATTAATTTCTGTATTCAAGTATCATGTAATTTTATTCATATTAATACCATATATAGTCAAATCAGTGATTCCCTTAGGATGGCCTGAGGATATTGAAAGATAGAGAAATATATTGGATTTGTGAATAAAAATACATGTCATATACCATAGTTTATTACACACATATATTTCATAGGACAACAGATTCACCAAGCAATAATAACACACTAAGAAATCAATGCACACCATATACTTATTGGTCTATATTGTAAAATTGTATATCGGATAACGTAACATATATCTAGCATACACATTTTTTTTCTTCATAGTTTTGTGGGAAAATTCATGCTAGAAATGTGTTAACATTTACATCATACTTCTTGTGAGACTGAAATGCATTATAATTAATGAAATAGAAATCATATTGATGGAGTACATTCAATTTGACTCATTAATTCCCATGTATAAAGAAAACACTATGTCTATGAGAAATTTATGTGGACAAATGGTATATGGAAGACATAGTGTGTAGATCTTTAGTACACACCATGTAACCTAACCAAAATAAAAAACAAGCCCCAAGTTGTTTACCTCAAATACAATGTATGAAAGGAACACAACATGTATGTCCTTATTATATGTGGTCTAGTCACCTATCAAGGATTCGAAATAAAATTCTTAAAGAATAATAAACCGAATCATTAAAAAATTACACTATCAATACCATATGTGTTAGATTATTAATAAATGTTTTTATAATAAACCAATTAAAAATTAATTCAATGAAACTATCTGTAATTATTGTTCAAGCCATATATTTTCCATATTCCCTTTTTGAAGTTTATCTCTAATATATATTACATTATAATTAAGTTAAAGTAAATTTTTGAATTAATTAATTGATTAATTTTATTAATTAAATAGTTTCTATATTAATAATAAAAATTTAATTGAATTTAATGCAAGATAGTGAAGTATTTTGAGTTTATTGAATGCTATGTGGATATACATTACCATTAAATAACCTATATAAGTGATTACATCATTTAATATATTATTTCATGGATTTTTTAATAATTTATTTGTGGAAATATTGGCATATGATCCATTCTTCTCCTCTCATTATGTAAGGGTATGTATTCCCATGGATTATTTTATATAAACACCTTTAACCAATCCATTAGTTCCCCTCACATATATTGAGTGAATTTAGGTAAAATATGGAACTACAAGGTTAGTGGTGGTGGTTCATATTTAGACCCAAAGTTAAACCAATATAAGAGGTACATAAGAACACATGTGGAATATTTCATCACGAATAATGCTTGCTTCCAGACGTTAATTATCTATTTCCATGGTATTGCTTAATTATCACTAGATAAACAAACAATTAGATAAGATCATGGTCATACCTCTTTAGTTATTTTATTTTATTCAATTCCATGGTCAACTATCTATGTATGTTTAAAATATTTGATTAATTAATTAACAATTATAAATGATGGAATTAAATTAAATACTATTATATATATATATATAATTATCTAGAAATGTTTAATCACTGAAATACAATCTACTTAATATTAATTATCATGTTAGAAGATGAAATTGTATGTTTACACATAAAGATAAAAACCCATGAATTATAATATTATTGTAGAATAAACTTTCACTACATCAGTACAAATTCCACTATAGTGCAAAGTTCATAGCCAACCTCTATCAAACTGATTCCAAATCTTGTGGAATATCTATCTTGATTTTTGGTTCATCTTAACATCATTTTAATTGAGGATTTATTTACATTACAACACACAGTATAACATGAAGGTAATGTGTTGAGGAAATCATCATCTAGAATATCAGTATTTTAGAGCCCACACAATAGATTAAGAAGGTATGAGTTAATGTAGTTAGAATTTTTTTCTCACCTAAATACCACTTGGTTATTGAAAGACCTAATTCTATTTAAAAATGGGTATATGGATCCTTACTACTAGTATTTCCATGTGACATGATACTCCCAAACCAATGGTGGGGGATAATTCATTTTGATAAAATATTATGAGAGTGAAGAATTAATTTTTTTATCTAATTTTCAATAATTATGATGTATCAAAATTATAATATAATTTATTATATAAATGGAAAACCACATAAATTTTACTATATCAATATAATCCATTATAAAGAGGGATTAACTTATCATTATCTATAATTTCTAGGAATGGTATAGGATTTTACATGATATACTATGCCATCAATGGAAATTATATATTCTGGAAAACACAATTCCTATAGTGTCTAGTAATGAGGAATGTGATGAGAATTGTCTCTCTATATGAAATATTTGGATGATAGGAAGGATGCCAAATGTTTTAGCCAATCATCCATGTTTGGTCATCATTTAGTGCAACATGAGGTTATAGATATTTATTGAATTATGTGTCACATGTAGGATCTTTATCGGTGAAAAAGATATAAATGAGATATTCAACACACTTTCCACATGTATTCATAGAGATTCATCACTATAGAGACCTCATGTAATCAATATAATTGGTTTCACTAAGAAATTTTACATACTGGGGTTTATGAGCCCTAATGAGTAGCACACATATCTCATTTTTTCTATAATTACTAAGACTTTATATAATTTTATAGTTAATTTTAAAATAATTAATAGCAATAATACACTTTTTTAACTCTTTACTCCTATTCTCCATATCGATAAAAAAATGTAAAGTAATAATTTGGTACTCTTTATAATGAATAAAAAAGGCTGAATAAGGTAAATTGGCCGCAATATTTTTCAAATTATATGTATTGCGACAACCATATTTCATGAAGAATAATATGTTATGATAGTAAAAGAAAAATTAGGTGTTATGATTTTCAGGTTGAATATTGGACCCCTGAAAGAAAAAATTCACCCAATTAAAGTTTTAAGGGAATGATTTAGCTACATTTATTTTCAAGTGAAATATTTCCTTATCTACACATTGGGTATCATATATAACTTATGGTGGTAACATATGTTTTCAATCAAAAGAACCATGTATATTTCGAAATATTAATTGAGGAGACATGGACTTACAGGGAGCCAAAAATGTGAGGTTGGCTTCTCTATCTAGTGGATAATACCACATTCCATTTCCAATTGGTATGGTCTTCATTTAATAGTCTATAATTATGTACCAATGGTTACCAAAACCATAGTTTCTATATATTTCTTAGGTAAAAATATTTATAATTTAATGTTCATAAATAAAGAATGTTACTTTTATGAGAACAACATATTTAATAGTATTACACATTTAAATAAAATTCATCATATATTTAACTATGAAAATAAATTATTGGAAACTTATAAACAATCAAATTCTCATGTAGCCATTCACAACCAGTTATAGAATCCACATCTGGGTCATGTAATGGAAATTGATTGAAAAATATATATCAATATGGTTACATATACTTTTTTAGATATAACTACTATATGGATGTTACACTTGTTTACAATGAAAAGTTACTCAGTAAATTTTTAGAGGAAAATTTTAAAGATCTATAGATAATCTCTAATGGTACACACTGATGTGTATTGACCATTTCTCGTAGAATATATTGGTGGGTATTCTTACTTAATCAATTTAACTAACAATTTTTGTAGATATAAATATATCTACATAATTTGTTATTTGCCAAAATATTTTGATGAATTACATTAATTCAATAATGAAGTAGAGAATAAACATTTTAAGAAGAAAAATAATATTCACTATAAGTCGTGAGGTGAATGTATTAATGAATATTTCATCAACCTTTATTAAGAGTGTGTGATCTTATTGAAATTCACTTATCATTATACACTATAGTGGAATGGAGTCATTGAAATGGGGAAAATACCTTTCTTGACATGGTAAAGTTCATGATTCTCTATGAAAGTATTCAAGTTTTATTCTTGGAAAATTCATTACATATTCTAGAACACATTCAAAAGTGAGTACCAACTCATGAAATAGATGGTATACCCTTTCAGTTAATTAATGTAAAAAAAATTCTCACATAATAATTCATGGGATTATGATATATTTGTTAAGAAAAAATATAGAAAACAATTTTCACTGTAAATCTTGATGTGTATCCGTATAAGAGTATCCTAAGGAAACAAAACAACAGTATCAATACAACACATCAAACAAGAACATGACTATCAGAAACTATCCATTTTTCTTGATATAGATAACATATTCAAAAATAAATGTTGTTGATATATTTAAAATGATGATTTTAATACTCCCAAACATTAGAGTTTTTATAGGAATATGTTTCATATGTCCCATTTTAATATGTTTTCATTAAAACACAAGTACTACATATGATCAATAGAGATTATGGAGAACCAAAAAGATATTGTTTCCTAGTCAACAAATATTAGGAATCATTATTTTTTTAATATAGTTATCCTATTTACAAAAAAGAGATAATAGATATATCAATATCTTTATGATAGAAATAATACCTAAATTTTATGATTTTTTGAGGTATCATAACCATGTTTGTGTCCTGGTCAATCTTACAATTGTTGTGAAGCCTAATTAGTGAAAATGGGTAACCACGATAAAACTATACATGTAATTTAAATTATGTACATGAAATTCAAGGATGACGACTAGTGGAATCAAATGTCATCTTGGAAATGACTACAATGGATTATTTTCTATAGTTTCCTTATTTAAATATATTATAATTCTACTTTCTATATTAACTTTCTATGATTATGAGAATTGGAATATGAATTTCATACTAGTTTCCCTAATATAAAACACTAAAAATACTTCTATATGAGATTACCTAAAAGACTTTTGACTCATGACATTTTTAAGAACATATATTTGTAATAGAGGTCCATTTGTTGGTTAATGTTTGTGTTTGGGACATGGATCATTCATTTTTATTTGACTATAAGAGGGTATGGTCTCATAAAGAATGAATACAATCCTTATATTTATTGGTGTTTCATTGAGAGTGTGGTTATATTCCTTGTAGAATATTTTTATGGAGTATTACTATATGGAAATACATTTCTAGTATTATAATCTGGTAAACATTGGTTAAAATGTTTTTATCAATGAAGGACTTAAGTGAATAAACATATATTCTTATGATCAAGATTATTCATGATATATCCTAAAGGCTTATGGGATTGAGTTAATGTATTAAAATTAACCAGATACTAAAGAGATAAACTATGTTACAATCAAATAGGGTATAGGTTCAAATGACCAATGATATAGAACTCTCTAAGAAAATGTGTCCACATACAAAAAATGAGAGAGGGGGGACTGAGTAGAATCCAATAATCATATACAATATGGTTCTCATGTATTTCATAGTATGTACTAGGATTTATTTTTCTGACACATTAACCCTGGTAGGTAGATATCAAGATGATACTTGATAAAAAAAATTGGTCTACTATTAAGGCTATCCTTTATTAACCAAGCCATACTAGGGATATATCCTAGAATATAGAGGTGACGATGAACTTGTCTGTAGAGGATATAATAATTCTAGTTTCTAATCATAAATCAATATTATGAAATCATTGTCATAAGAGGTATTCTATATGAATAGAGAATTTGCGAGCAATAAGACTTTAATATAGTGATTTTCCTCCAAATAATATATTGAATTAAAAATATATAATGGATTATGATGTATCCAAAGAATAATTTTGGATTCAAAACTATGTTCAATATATTTATGTGGTTCCAAGTAGAAGTGATACCATCAAATTATATTGTGATATTACTATAGTGGTGGATCCCACAATGGATCAAGGGTTACATCAATAAAAACAACATATTCTACAAATATCACCTATTATGATATTTTTCTCATAGTTTTGATATCCCTATTAGTAGTGATTCAATGAATGAAAATTTGGTGGGCCCCCATACTAAATACATCTCTTAGTAGAAATATGAACATTATGTGAGAGCTATTGGAATGAAGGTTATTAGTCGTTGGATATATTTTAATTGGAAATTTATTGGATTTGATTTAAATGAACAAACATCTATGCAGCTTATGATCAGTAGTATAATTTTAAATGAATATTAATTATACTTCTCATCATTTCTTGATTAGATTTATCTATATATGTTATAATGTCCAAAGGGTTCGTTTCATACTGAATGGTCTTAGTAGTTCCCTAGTATGATATAAACCTAAAAATAACATTATCGTATTCTTAAACATATGGTTTATAGTTGAATTAAATTTTTTTATAGAATATAAATGATACATTATCTTAGCGGTGGATACTCATAGTATTAGGACACACTGCCTCATCATGTACACTATTTGAAATATTCATTGAATGAGACTATGTGAACATGACCTCTAAAATAGGACATATAAATTTGTTTGTGTCCATGTATATTAACATATATAGACATGTGTAATGATCTATAGTTTTTAAAATTATTATTATTACATTTAATTATGTGGATAATTTGATGTTTTGATGAAATCCATGAAATCATATTATTGTGGAATGGTTGGATACATTGAGCATGTCACCAGTGATGTTGAATTAATGCATAGTGTGAAAAATAATTTACCTCCCCATTTATTTAAAGGATGATGATAACTTAGGCCTTTATTTAGAATTATGTTACCAAATTATGTCCATCACCAATGCAGGGTTTTCAAATTTTTTTTAATTTCAAATATATAGACATTGAGAATATAGGTTTATGAGAGTATCATTAAAACCTACATGATTATAGATATTTATGAAAATGGATTACATTATATAGTGTATGTTTTCATGAGGTTACATTTTTTTGTGACATTAAATTATTTCTCTATGGGAGCCTTGTTTCTTTTCTTGATTTTAAGATTAGACATTATGTAGTGTATCCTAATGTCACTATGAAGGGTCTTGAGTGTTGCACACTTTGTGTATTTGAAACTTTTGTAAAAGTCACTATTAATTTAACAACATGGATTAATATTATTGATTTATGATGATAACTGATTAATAATTTTACATTGATAAAAAAATTAATCATATGTTTTTTTACTGAATATGAATGGGAATTGAATATATAATAAATATTTAATAAAAAGGTAATTATTTTTTAATTACTTCAATATAAAATATTTATTTGTAATGGTTAATTAATATGATATAATAGTATTTATTTAATAAGTTATTTGAATAATTAATAAATATTTATTTTCTAATTCAGTAGATATAATATTTATCTATTTATTATAGATTAATTAGGTAGTATATATTTAATTAAATAAATAGTGATAAATCATTTTTTGATAAATATTTAGGAGGATAGGTGGACCAGGTTTTATGGTTGGATGATATACTTAATATAAAATATTATGTAATTAAATATTAATTTATTTATTCTAGAAAATAATGTCTATTTTATCTGAGTTCAGTCCATATCTAGTAAATAATTTTATTATTATTATTATTTAGATATGAGTTTCACCAATAATTAATAATATAATAAGGACACATACACAATTATTTATTTTCTAACACAATAGTTATTTAAATTTGGCCATGACATTCTCCAGGGGGTAGATCCAAATTATTTAGTTGTAAAAATGAGTTCTAGATAGGATTCACTCAGTATCTACAAATCTCCCCCCAAGAATGCTTTGATGTGAATAAAGTCATTATCCTCTAAAAATAGAGATAATCCCTTCTCTCTTGATGGATTTTTTTGAAATAAACATTGATCAAACAGAGTGGTAGATTCATTTGTGCAAGCACATAGATAATTATACCATGTTTAGAGGTTTGTGAATTATATGTGGATTGCAGCTAGAGGTAATCTACCCCAGATTCATCTAGCATAATGATGGTATGATAACTCTTCTTAACCTATTTATTGGAATCAAACAAATAATTCCATAAAAGTGAATACTTTAATTAAATAAATTTATTATAAATATAATTCAAAAAATTCATTCATATTCATTCTAGGTTCTTTCCAATTAATAATTCTATCAATTTTAAAGGTCATGATGTATCTTAAAAATTAAATAACAGATTATCCCAAGATTATGAAAATTATTCATTTTTTTTATATTCCGAACTACACTTTCACTCCAACTGAAACCTAAAATGGAAAAAATACACATGTATGTAACTTAGAGTATCCCATGATACATTGGAAAAATGGAGTTAAAACTAGAATATAAATTCTCATAACCTACTCCCTTAATGATTACCAATTTTTGAATCTAATGAGAATAAGTCTCAATTCAATATGAGCCCCTTATACATGATAGCATGTATCAAATATGTCTGATCCCATAGATTTCATACAACTATAGAATATATATTTAAGAATATTTTCATATCACTTTTATATTCTAACTAATATAAGGAACTATTATAGACTTTTGATGTGATAGATAATCTAAGGACTTTATCACATTAATCATATATAGATTAACACTCATCAGGTGATAAAGTATTTATTAGTATTAATGAAATTGAATATAAAGGTATTCAAAATAAAAAACTAGTTGCTTACAGGGCAACAAATCCAACAGAATATTACATTCATTTGATAAAACTGTTAAAGACATTCAACCTTCTTCCCTTTAATTTATATCCATGCTTCTTCTTTGATAAGACATTGTAAAATAGGTTCACCACATTCTCATCCATGTGAAATCAAATTGTTGTGGCCTCTCCCATATGTGGAATATCTCTTCATATATGATACTTATGAATTATATGGTTCATCCATTGATATGAAATCGGATCCTTATAAATGAAACTAACTAAAGTATTATCACAATAAGAAGTGATATATTCTTTAATATATGGTTTTGAATCAATCTCTTGGATAAATTTTTTGTATCAAACCCACTTCTTCAACTACATCAGAAGATAAAATATATACAAAATACATTATAGAAGCTATGATTAGAGCCTTATTTGATCTCTAAAATAAAAATTATTCCCCATTGGGGTAGAATAAATATCTAAATTTTGATTTGAGATCATTTTAATCTGTCTGGAAACTAGAATATATATATATCCCCAGAAACTAGTTTCTCATATCCTCTATAAACCAAGAACAAATCCATGGTAAACCATAGATAATTTAGTATCAACTTCATAATTATTCAATAATAGTTTTCTGGGTTTCTTTATATCTCCCCACCATGCTCTACATATAGGAATCATCAAGCCATGTATATTGAATTACATATCTGATATAACCTATCAACAAAGAGAAGGCAATTTCACAAATCTTCTCTCTCTATCTAGTGGTGTTTAAGGACACATTATCTTGAAATGTTGTATACCGTATTACCTAAGTGATGATCTCTTATTTTTTACTCTTTTAATAAATCTATTTACTGCCTATTCAACATATGTACCCTAATTTATTCCTTGTAAACTATTAGATCATTATAAATTTATCATGATCCCAAAATTATTGGTTTTTTTTCATAAGTAGTCTATAGAGATAAACGTGTTAAACCTTGTATTAACAAAATGCATGACTGATATCTTATTTATAATTATTAATATGTCATATAATACTACAAAAACGTCACTCCCAGAAAACATCTTATAGACTTATTGAACAATTTTTTTCTTTAGGAAGCCACAATGTCTGAGGTATTCATCAAAATGAATGTTGCATTATCTATATTATTGATTTAATTCATAAATGGTCCCCAATATCTTTCATACCTTATACGCATCCTTTTATATCATAAACCCTTATGGTTTTTTATATAAACATGTTTTTTAAGGTTACCATTTTAGAAATTTGTTTTGAAATCCATTTTACAAATAACATAATCAAGCCAATTTTTTATATAAATCATAATTATAATATAATTCAACATAGAAATGGGTAAAATAGTGTTTTTATATATTATTCCATGAAATATCATAAAAAAATTAGAAAAAAATTTTATATTTAGGGTACTAGAATTAACTTCCTTTTCCTATATATGCATGAATACCCATTTTCATCCAACATGCTATAATCTACTACAGGATACTATAAAATCCGAATATAGTTTTGGTATATGGAATCCTTCTCAAAAATCATGGATTCTTTGCATCTTCAAACTTCGTACTTGTAGGATGTAGGTTCAAGATTATCAACTTGTGTTGATTTTCTACCCTCAATGAAAAAAATCATATCACTTTGGTTCCCTAACCACACTCATTCTCAAATATAGTAAATGTGTCTCCAGAATAACTACTTCTATAGGTCCCTGTGTTGTGTGCTTCAATTCAAACTCTTCTATAACCTGAGCACCAAATTCATCAATATCATAATTTTTTCCCCTATCACATTAATAGATATTATACCTCTCAAGGAATATGGCATGGCATGCCACTATTAACTTATTTTTTATGGGTCTATATAAATAATTATTCTTATTTCCTTATGATATATTATCATGACACAACTAGTATATTAGGGTGTTAGTTTTTTTCCCAAGAGATCCTTAACAAAAATGATGCATCTTTATAGGTATGAATATAACCAAATTGATATATTTCCATATATTAACTCATATGGAATTCTCTTTGGAAGTCTATTTAGTATACATAGTACAACCTGAGATTTATTTTCCCAAAATGATAATGAATGTTATCCATCACTCTACATTGTTCTCTCCATTTACAACAAGGTGTTGTTCATTATCTACTAAGATCATTACACTATGGTGCATTAGTATGTGTGAGTTGAGATAATATTCTAGGATCTCTTAGGTAATCAATAAAATCTTGGTTAAGATATTATCCATCTCATCTTGAGGATAGTTTCTTTATATTCATTCCAAAATGTTTTTTCAATTCATTATTGAACTCCTTAAATTTCCCAAAGGATTCATAATTATTCATCATTTATTATACAAATATTTTTTCACTAAATTAATTAGTATATGTTCTATAGCAAGAGTTTCTACCTCTATCTTCAACTGGGAAAGATGTACACATATATGTGTGAACAAATTATAGAATCTGTATGACCCTTTCACCTTTTCCATCAAATGGTTGTCTTTTCATTTTAATTTTCAATCAAGTGTGTATAATAACAATTGATTTTTTTTAAAAGAACCAAAATACCCATCCTGATATAGCATTTTCAATGGATTCTTTTTTATGACCATGTGTAATATGCTAGAACCTGGTGTAAAATGAGTCATGTGAGCGTGATTCATTATTGATCTCCAACACACTGTTTTTTTATTATATTAAACAAATTACATTATTATGATATTCGTATTATAAAGAGATAATATATTAATAAATGTAGAATATTTTATTACCACAATCTATTAAAAATAAATCCATTTCTAAAATTTACATGGATATAATATTCATGGAAATTCTATAAACATAATAAAACTTCTTCAATACTAGAATCATTTATATCAAAAAAAGTGTGTCAGTATTATCCTATATCTAATTAAACTAGTTTAATTTTGGTTTTCAAGTGTCTAAGAGATCATTGGAAATGGGGAAATCAATCAAATAGATGTTTATATTTTAAAAGTTATGAAAAATTGAATTTAAATAAAATGATTTTATTCCCTTGACACAGTGTACCTCATGTTGAAATTCTTTGCACCCAACACACCATACAATGTTCACACTCATATAAAACTCAAGAAAACTATTGAACATTAAAATAATATGAAAAGACAATGAAAGAACATAATTAAATGAAATAAGAAAAGGTATTTATGTCCTTTTAGGAATGGTTCTGATGTGAATAAGAGAAATACTAATTCTTTAATTACATTCATAGGGTGTATTAGAATTAAAATCAACATATATATAATTTAGAAGAACAATTCAAAGAGGATTAACATCTAATAATACACTGGTTGGATCAAAATAACTATTCAGATTCTGATCCACTACGCATATTGATGATTATATGTTCTTTATAGCGTACACTATTTTGTGGTTCCCTACTCACTTTTATATATAAACTAAACTATTTATCATAATTACACAGACATAATACTTTCATAGATATTCCATCATATGGAATGGGAAATATTAATCTTTAGTTTCCCTATAACTTTGACCTCTTTGATTTTAAAAACATTCAACAAGCATAATCTTAGAAACACTTGTTCACTAACCATTTAGAACCTTCCTTAATGAACATTCAGTCCTCCATGATTCCCTCAAAATATATGAACATCAAATAGTTAATCTATTACACCATGATATTTTAGGAAATATTGTTTTTCAAATGAATTTAATCTTTTTTATTTTTTAAATTACACATTACAATGATCTTATCCAGGGTTACAAAAAACACCGAGTTCAAATAAAATATTTCAAATTATGAAAATATTAATATTTGATAGTTATCACCTAGATATTTGAATAGTGTGTATGGATACGATCAAATAAATATATAATTTATGTAGTTTACACATGTATATAAAAAACTTTAGTGACCAATTAATTAAAAATGAAAATAAATAATATTTGCAAATAAAGTAAATGTTTTTCTGAAAAACAATTTTATGCCTTAAAACTTGTTTAACCTCAATAAAATGAAAAACAATTTCATTTAATTAGTTTAATGTAATTTATATAGTATGTATTCAATTAAATATTTAACAATATTCTTATTTATTTTCTAGAAAAGATTGAATTATAAATCCAATTTTGTACTTAAAAACTATATTTTTCTAACAAAATGTTTAATAATATTTTTTGTGGTGTTATTTTTAAAACAAATTTTTGAAAATTTTATACAATGAATTATAAAATATATATTTAATTTTCTGAATCTTGTAAAAATTATCTTAGGGTTCGTTTTTTAGAGTTTTCTGAAGAGATTGATTTTTCGATATATACTAAAAAATAATGAATTTCAATTAGAAACTTCAATTTCATTTAAAATAATTCATATAGTAAAATTGTAATTTAAATATATTTCAATATACATTTAGTTCAATAATGTATAAATTAATCCAATTTATTCCAATACAATCATTTTCATATTGAATATTTATATAAAATCTTTGTAAACTTTTGAATAATTTTCCATTCGGAAATCTAATTTCTCATCCTAACTGTGTGATTGATTTTTAAATTAAATTTCACTTATTATATAAATTTAATGGATAAAAATGGATTCCATATTTGTTATAATAATAATATATATTATCTTATAATTTAAGCATAATTGTTTTTCAAAAATTAATAGTGAAAATATTAAAAATTAATTACCTTGGTTAAGGTAAATATGGGTTTACCAGTGGTTACACAAAAATGATAAAGGTTAAAATTAACTATAAACTTTTATAAAATATAATATATGTACATTTTTTACCCATATAATATATAATACTATATAATAATACATTTTTTACCTTTGGGCATGAGAAGAACATGGGTACACATTTATCTTTTCAAAAATTACAAGTATGTCACTCATCTCATTTATAAAAGACAACCTCATCTAATCTCCTATTCTACAACATCCCATGATTCCTTTGTACGCTTCTCATTTAATAACTCAATATCTTTCATTGTATGCAACTTCAAATTCTATCACACCATGACCAATCAAACTTGCTATTTAAAAAAGTAGTTTTGAATAGTAATACCGACTTTTTGAAATATTATAATTTTTTTAGAATGAACTTCATTTTGGGATTTGGAATATTAGAATTAGATTAGGGTGATTTTTTTCACTTTTCTGATAACATTCATATTTTGAAGAAGCATGAAAAATTTTAATTCTAAATAAAAACAACTTTTCAAATCGAAAAAATTTATTTTGTTAAATTATAAATTTGAGTGGTATTAAAGTATAATTAGATTTTTTTATAATTTAATGTAATTTAGTTCATTGGATTTATGTTCACATTTAAATTATACATAAACACATGCCAATAGTTTTATAGTTATTACTTCTTGAAAACATGTTTTTTGGTTTTTACAATAGAAATTAATTTTAAATTAATTTCTACAACTTCTGTGTTTCTTATTTGAGAAAATATATTCCCTATTTGGTATGAGAAGTTCCAAAATTTTTAAATAGGTATCATTTATTTTTTTACATTATGAATGGTTACTTCAGAAAATAATTTATTTACCATGGTTAAAGGGTAAATCTGGTAAATATGGGTAAAAAATAATATTATAATAATATTAAATTACCATAACATGTGTCATAAGCCTATTGGATGATACATGTCTGACCATGGTCATCCTTGGGTTGATTTTGGAACCCCATGATTCCACTTGTAAGTGAAAATGACACTTTATAAAAATTAATTTAATGTTAAAATAAATGTAAAATAAACATATATGTTTTTGTAAAATAATGTTTATATGAAGATATATAATTTATCTCTTCGACTATATATAGTAATTAAAAAGAAATAAATATTTCCTACATCATGATATTTTAGATATAATTTTTAGATCGAAAATATATATATATATTAATTTATGACAATGTAATGATGCTGTATTTTCCTTATTAATGAAAGAAAAAAATAAATGATATTATATATATTAAAATAAATATAATTTGAATGTTTTTATGCCCTACATGAATTTTCTAGGTGAATATGAAATTTTAGGGTTGAACCACTATATTCTGTTCTAATTAATCTTCTTGTTACAACTTTCTGAAAAACCAAATATTATTTAGTGTGAAAATTGACATAAATGAGTTTTTTAATAAATAATATATTATTAAATGATATTATATTTCTAAAAGTCCAAGATTCATTCAAAGGACTTGGATAAAGTTATATATGTCATTAATCGACCACTTGAAGTTCTCTTGACATTTTATAGTATATTTATTAACCTTATAATATAAAAATACAATGAGACATGGTAAATGTTCAACGATTAACCAAATAGTTAAATTTAAAGCATAAGGTTAATATGGTGACATAAAATTGTACAAAAACATATCGGTTGAGATGATTTATACCCATACCCACCTTATACTCCAAATAAATCAATTTGGATCTATTTTAAACCAAAATTTATTTTAGAATAAATTAATATTTTAAGGTTTTCTTAAAGTGCACATGACCTCTCTTACAAAAGGGTACTTCACCTTCCCTAAAATTCACACCTCCTGAGCCATTTTTCTCATCCTAAAACTGCTCAAATATCCTCAAAAAAACCCAAAATTCAATATAGAGGCCTTACTTTGATCATAAAGTGATCCTAAGAGCCCTTTTGTTCAAATAAAAATGATGAACCCGAAAAAGGGGTAATTATTTCATCACCTATTTTAAGTTCTTTACTTCTTCCACTTCATTTTTTATTTATTGTTTCCATACCAAAAAAATAACTCCAGTAACTTCTACAAAAAGTTATGTTATTAGAAATATGATAAACCCATATTCATTAACATATCCATCCTATGAATGAAAAAGTCGCCATACATGCATACGTACAACATACCATCTCCACATTATGGTGTAGTTTGTTATTCAACACTTCATTATTTGGATGGGTATAATAATGAGTATAAGTGATGTAAATAATAAATATAAAATTTTAATGATTCTTTATATATAATATAACATTTAACTACATAGTATTTTACCATCAATATAATGATATTGTCGCTCGTCTATACGTACAACTTACCATCTCTATGAAGCGATGAGATTTCACTCCCCAATGTAACCATTAAAGAATAATATTTATTTGAAGATTAAATATAATGTTTAAGAACATAATATCATTATGTATATGAATCAAATACATCCAATCCATAACAAACATGACTTATGTAACAATACATATAAAGGATAATGAATCAGTTAGCACCAGAAACTACGATACTATTGAAATATTGTAAACAAAATGATATTAAAGGATCATATATGATATGATATTTATTTATTTGGTTATGGTATAAATTTATAACAATTATTTAACCATTATATAGGATGTTATAATTCCCTTGACTAAGGAAAATTACAAGGTAAGCGGTCTTCATCTCACTTTTTATTCCTGTGAGATTCATGATATATTCGCCACTATTTCCTTTTGTATGATGTATGTACTTCCCATGATTATATTAATTATGTAATATAATTTAATTTATGGGTATTTACATCTTCATTATATGATCCTTATTTCACGGGTTGTATGTTTCATAAGTTACCAAATCAGTAAGGGAATTTCTTATTTCAATTTCCACTCATTGGGTTTTATGCATACTTTATTGATTATTTTTAATCCAAGATTACGTGTAAAATCACTATTTATTTATTTATATAGTAATTTCCACTTCCCTTTAAGTTGATAAAATTTTTATAAACATAAATACTCCATTTAGAATTTCTCAATTCATTGATATGAACTTGATAAGGGTAATCTTAACTCAATTTTCATTCATTTATTTAAACATCCGTGTCATTGGTTTTATTTTTACAAAAATATGTGTGAATGTCCTTTGATTTATTTACACTAAATATACAATAATATTGATTGTATTTATATTTTTCACACATAATTATTTCATTTATTAATCCTTAATCTAAGGATATGATCTTTATAAATGATTTCATCTCAATTTAAATTCTATTTAGACTCCATTCTTCTTTTGCGCCAATTCAATTTTATATAGTGTATATACTATCCTTTGACATACTATTTTATAAAGTCCTTTATTATCCGGATATTATAAATTTTTTATTAATTTTATTCCTTAATTATTTTTATTGAATCATCTCTCATTTGGTTAATAACTTTTTAACTAAAATATCATTTTAAATGTTTTAATGATTTAATCTTCTAAATATTTCTCATTAATGAAAATTTTTAAAAATAGTTTCAATAATTAATTTATATGGAAATGATTTTTTCTAAAACTAAAATTCCATTCAAATGTTTTAGATTGGTATGGGACACTTTGATTAAATAATCCCTTTTTAAATGACCAATTTGATAAATATTGATACTTTTTAATGTTTTCAAGAAAAAGGGGATATTTATCTCAAATATTTTTACCGATTATTTTCATCAATGTCAATAACCTTCATTGTATTTTATTCTTGATTGAGGTTGATTTATTATAATACAGTCTTTAATATTGTATTGAATGTGTTATGTTTCATTGTGGATTTGGTATTTTTATACCATTCATGGTTTGTGGTTAAAGTATTGACATTTAGTATGAAATTTTTAATATGATTGTTTAGATTATATTTCACCATTTTCATATGACGAATGCATTGGACATAGTAAGTGAAGGATGGGGCCCACTATCACCCCTCGATGCATCGGTAGGTCTCAAGATACAAACCAGTGTCTTGGCACAAGGCCTTGAAAAAATTTATATTTAGGGTCTGGGAATGAGGCCTGGACATTGTGGTTAAGATGTATTACATTATGAAATCCATAATTATGAAATTAGCTATTGATATTACATGGTATTATTATACTAGTAGAATATCCATGAGAATAAGTAAATGGAACTATTTGATTTACCTTTTCCATGTTATGATAATGTTTATGTTTAAAAGTAATTTATTTTATTCTTATACATTTCCTTAAATGTTTATGTTTATATATGATAATTTCTATTAAATTGGTATCCTTACTGAGCATATGAGCTCACCCCATTATTATGTTTTATTTTTCCCAGGATGGGAAGAAGTATATTATGATTAACCTACCGGAAAAGACTAAGGGATATGAGTCTATTAAAAGGGGAAAAAATGTTTTCGTTTTCCCATTTCATAATGTAATGTAAAACTTATATATGTATCTAGTACTTTTAATCCTACTAAACTAATCAGTATTTTGGGACATTAACTCTTGTGATCATTCCAATGTTATGTAATAATTCACCAACTCTGGGTAGCTGGGGTTGGGGTGTTACATATTCAATCATTCAAAAACATCTTGGATTATAAAATAACTAAAATAATTAATTCCAAAATTCTTCCATATCAACCTAAAAGATATAATTTTTGGGTAATAGGACAACCTAGAATGGATTTTGTTGAAAACTTAAGGAGGTTATCCAAAGAAGAAGTAATGTTTTTCAGCGAGTGTTATTATTTTATTTATTCGTACAAATAATTCAATTAATATTAAAAAATTATGTTATAATAACATGAAAATATTTTATGTTAATTTTTTTATGAAATGATAATGAACTATAACCATCTCCACATCCATCAAATATTTTATGAAATAATCATTCATGTGTACGGCTGACTACTGCCTGGAAAACCAATTTCATTAATTTTTTCCATTACCATCATTAATTGATAGTTATAAAGAAGTTTATAAAGTATATATATATGATATTTATAACATAATTATACCTTATGATTCATTATATAATATATACCTTTTTTATATTCCATTATGTATGGGTTACCGTAACATCACCAGTGTGTACAACGGACCCCCACCGTGAAAATCGATGTGATTCATTTTTCACTGATGCTTTACATGTAAGATATTAAGTATAGTGTTAATGAATATACATTTTATTTATATTAAATTTTATAATTCTGAAAAGATAAAATAACTTTTATTTATTACCCATTCACTCACTAAAATTTGATAATGTTGTTTTTGTGTGTGTGGACTACCGCCTTCACGATGTGATATGTCTCTATCTTTTCATCCACATACAAAATGGATGATATGTATAAGTATATTTAAAAAATAATAAGTTATTTATTATATTATTTTTATTATATAAATTTAAAATATTCTTTACCTCATTTCCATACTGACCATTGAAAAATGTAATAATTACACATGTGTCGCATGACATACCATCTCCATGATCATATGGTATATCATTTATCAAAACCATATTTAATTATTAGTAATAAAAGTATAATTTATATATAAATATGTAAATTATATCATGTTAATTATTCTTTATATTATGTAACCACGGTCAAATTAATATGTCTAATATTATCAAATCAAAACCTACACAAAAAAAGCACTTCATACCAAAATGTTACATTAACATGGAATTGTTGATAAAAGGGTAATAAAAGGTAAATAAGAAAATAAAATATGCTATGATATATATAATTATGGTTCTGAAATAAATTTATAATAAAAATATAATTATTAAGTATGAGTTTATAACTAGTATAAAGTAATTTGAGGCCTATGGTAAGGGATTTCTAGTCTCTGTTTCATTTTTTGGATACATATCCAAATCCACCCACGTTTCTTTTTTATTGTTGTATATTCTTCACCTTTTACATGTTATATCATGAATATAATTATTTTAACGATATTTGATGTTCCATTTCATGTTATTCTTTATTATGTAATATGATTCAAAACATTACCATATAGACCATGTATATTTTGTCTCCCTTTTATAACTCTTAGATACATGTCAGATTCACCACTTTTTTCTTATATGTGGTGTATATAATTTCTATGAATGTATATTATATTTATTCTCATGAAACCATTATGGATTTAAATTTCCATTTCATTATCTCTATTTCAAATGGTTTTTGGATCAAAATATTCCAATCTCGTAATGATTTTTCATCTAAATTTTCCTTTATTGAGACATATGTCAAATTATTACCCAATATTATTTTATAATGTGTATATAAATACAACATGAAATGTATTATAATTAAATAATTTATTTTCATTTTATTTTATGTTTAATTTAATATTTTTACTTTTAAATTATAATTCAATGTTACCAATGTGGTATGGATTTTACGAAACAATCTCATCATTTTTTCAGATTGTTTATGATTATGAATACAATGATAAAATATTATGGTACATATCCTAGAGTACTCATGAATTTTATTATCCACTTTATATTTTATTATAATAAGTGTTTCCATTCATTTTCCTACATTTATTTAATCATGACTTCAAGGGAAATTTTTAAGAAAAATAGAAATTATTTCTCACTTTGGTCGAAACACCTTTTTCTCCCAAAACCATGTCTTATAAAAATGTTCCAAAAAATGTTTCTAACACTATTAAAATGATTTATTAAAGAAATTTTATCCCATTTTGTAATTTTAAAGAATGTTATGAAACTATTATTCATGTATTTTTTCATATAGTACTCATTTATCTCTTACCAAAAATGTGAATGATTTTTTTTAATGTTACATTGCATAGATTGAATTTTACACCATGTTTAACCTTGTTTTCTTTGAAGAACGCTTTATATATATTCATGTTTAATTTAAAAGTAAATATTTTTGAAATATTTAGTGATTTTTTTATTTTTTTAATATTTATTTTCAAAGAAAAGTTATATTCTTCACGAAACGTTCAATGTGATATTTCAAAATAATTATTCATATTAGGTGAAATCCATTGAAATAAAATATGAATTTCTATGGATATGAAAATTATATTACATTATTTTTAATTATCTAAATATTTTATCTTGACATTATATTTATAAAACCCACTTCTCTTCCGTTGGTTATACAATGAAAATTGTTTTACGAAACCAGCTTATTTCTCTATAGTTTTTGCTGTGATGAAATGATGAAATGATTATGAAACATGTAAATTTTTCATAGGTTATGAAATGATGATATTCTTAAGAAACCCATTTCATTTAATGGGTTATTTTACAATGATTTTTTTATGATATTTTGACACATAATTGTACGATTTTAATTATGTAATGGGTAGGACCTGCCCCACCCACCAATTCCTGGAGTAAATATTGATAACTCATGAGTAAATATGATATGTGTGAACCAAAATACATGTTAATAATTTTATTTATAAACCTTATTTCAATTTCTCAATATTAATAATGAACTAGATTCCATTTTCATAATTTTATGCATGAACATTACCACATGTTCAAAATATTATGTGTGTAGATATCTTTCATCTCTATAATGTTATGCATGGACCTAGTTTTACATTGCTAAGCTTATGCAAGGTCTATATTTCATGTCATTATCTTAATTAGTGAACCTATCTCTATTTATAAATGTTCAAAGTGTTATAATCTGATATTTATACCTAAAATATATGTCATATTCAAATCATATGTTCTCATGGATTGTGTTATTTGATTTCGTTAAGATTCAAGGCTTAAGAACTACCAAGATTTATGCCCTGACTCATGTTTATGATCTATGATATGAAAGGTCTATTTTTATATAACAACATGGATTATCCATGTAATATTTTTTAATTATATGGAACTATTCCGAGGTTGTGAAATCTGACAGCATTTGAATCTGATGCCCGGTGTGCCTGAAATGGAATTTTTAACTTGTTTAAGGCATGTTTAGTTAACGTGCGATTGGGAAAATCCAAACATTTGAACCGGTGGTAAGAATTGAAATTTTAGTGCTCTGTTGAACTTGTAGTGCTAGGATTCTCTTAAGGGAGCCGTAACTTCAAGGAAAGTAGGTTGAGAGAGGATGTTGGTTTTTGTGGTTTTTTGGAGGATTAATAAAATATATCTAATTTATTTTAAATATTCTCTACTTCTATTTAGGTTTATATGGTGGGGACTATAAGGGGTGGTCAGCGTTTAATGAAGGACATTAAATTCCCGGTTACAAAAAATGTTTAACCACCGAACGTGAAATTAAGTAGGTTTATTAATTACACTAATTAATGAACCTCTCTTAAAGATGTGTTGTAAAGATAACTCCCATAATCAATATTTTTGAATTCGATGGAAAAAGTAGAGGTGTTTTTTTGAGAGGATGATTTTGGAGGAGCCTCTTGAAGAAGAATGGATCCATCAAGAAAAAACCAAAGATCATCTTTTGAGTGGAATCGTTGGAGGCTTGCTTTTGGATCAACGTACATAGATCCATCTTCAAACGTCGAATTCTCTCCAATGAATCACTAGGTAGGGATTTTTCTTGTTTAAATTTCAAGAGTTGTTGAATCATTTATCTTCTCCCATGATAAGATTCCATCATGGAGGGTGCAGACCAAATTAACAAGGCCATGTACTTAAGACTCTTGTTCAATAGTTGCATTCTACGCGGGTGAGTTTCCAGGTTGGATGGAACCCAAATATAAGGCTCAATAAGTAATGTATATGACCTGAGAAGACCATAGGTGCGATCAGATGAAAAAATGGACCACTGGAGCTCACCTGGTGGCCCATAAAAGAATGTCAGTGCAGCGACAGCGCGACGACACATACGACCCATGCCTGAAGGTGAGGTCAGTGGCCGACACCGTCCGACCATAGTGGCGGTAGTACAACGTCACGTGCCGCAAGAGGAGGGCGTGGCACTTTGACATCGTGGTCAACAGGTTGTTGGAACATTCCAACTGTGGAGATGGCGGCGTTCCGTTGCGCACCGCAGGTGGAAGAGGTTGTGACTTTTTAGCTGTGGTAGTTGAATTGGGCGGCCAAAACCAGCCAGCTAGAGAGTCAGAGCGATGTGTTGTCGCATGCCACTATAGGTGGTCACATCTCGAAGATGCAGCGGATGAGGGACCCACTCTTTGTGAGTCCCGCAGTGACCAAGTGGCACAATGTGGTGTTTCTAATCCATATCCCCAACAGATTATCCATTAGAGAGAAAGGGGGGATGTCCCCCAACCCCTTTCCAGGTAGGGTGGGCCTCGTGCCAGCTAGGGCAGGGCTTATTCCTTTCATTTCTAGTTGCCAACCCATTGACCATGGAAGGCGGGCTTGGGGTAGTCACGACATGTACCCCGGGGGACTGGTCATGACAAAGTGGTATCAGAGGAGTCAGTTCTGCCGAATGACTAAGATTCTGATCTATTAATAGAGAAATAGTGTTAAGTGTTTTGAGTGTGGTGTTCAGTTCAGAGAGTCTAGTGTTGGTGCAGCGGCAGACATATCTATACACCAGGACCCTGAATTCTGATTTTCGACTTGGTGAACGAAAACACTGATTGTGTGTGTTTTGAAAGTGTTTTATTTTTTATCTCTTTGAGTCAGATCACCAGGTATAACGTATTCTTTGTGGTGCACCTGTTTCATTTCAGGATATCTCCACGTAGATAGCCAGCCAATATTCCAGTGAGATTTAGCAATGACAGCCCACAGAGTGATGAAGCTTTGGTAAAGGGCCCTTTTACGGCAACAGTACCATCAGGTGGTGTACCAATAGTACCAATACCCATTAGGCAGCTATTTCTCCCATCCCACCAGTATATGGTGCATTCTTACTGAGCACGTTTCATGAGTTTTAGTGGTAGTGGCCTCTAAGGTTCTGAGGTGACATGGATCTGCAGGCAGATGAAGACTAGCTAGAGGTTGTGGCCAGTTTTCTTTGCGTGGTTGTGACACAATCCCACTAGATGGTGATCCTAGCTGCCAGTCATTTCTAGGGAACAACAAGGAGATATTGGAGCATGACACTCCAAATACATGATGAGGTAACCCTCACCTGTGCAGATTTTGATGGCCTCTTTAGTGAAAATTTCATTCTAGCGACTCTATGCTCTATCTGTATACAAGAGCTGGTATACATACAAAAGGGCAGCCTAACTGTGGACCATTACTTAGTGAGGTTTACAGATTTCTAGTGCAACTCTACTGACATTATGTGGGACCGTTTCTTCATGGGTCGGACCTTAGAGTAGGGACTTCGATGGGAGATCATAGCTTCGATGGAATCTCTCAAAATCCCGACGCATGCAGGAGTGCTGGAGAGAGCACTCTTTGTGGAGATTTTCTTGGTTGAAAAGAAACTGACACCAAGAACAACCACCGGGAAACACGTAGCAAATTCATATATGGATGGTAGTAGGCTGATGACATAGAGGTAAAATTGGACCATACCTTCTTGTGGACGACCCCGGGACGTAGGTTCAGAGGTGCGAGGCTCACGAGGAAGATCGGGCCTATATTGGAGGGGAGTGTGCTTCATGTGCAGTGGATAGGGTAATATGGATCTCGACTGCCTGAACAGCAACACTGATGACCAGTAGATGATCGAGGGACCATTGAGGTATAGGCAGAGATTTGAGAGGGTATGTCTGCAAGCATCAGGCGGACGTGACATAAGAGTAGGTCGTGTAGTAGGTGGTGGGGAATGATTTGAGGTTCTACCACCACCACCTCTAGGAGCCCCCCCCCGCCAACTACAGGGATCTGATGGCTAGGGATGTGCTCTGATCCATGTAGCTGAGGCCTACGACCGCGACACTCCAAAGTTGATTCGATATATGATCTGTGTCTGCTCCAACTTAGCTTCAATAGTTATAAACATAGGTTCCAGTCACACTTTCCTTTCCACATCCCTCTTTCAGAGCTCGGAGATTATGGTGGAGAAGTTGGCTCGATCCTTGCAGTTAGAGACTCCTACGGTAGAGGATTCAATTATTACACACTAGTGCTAGTAGTGTGAGGTTACTCTAGGATGCGATAGATTCTACTGGGATCTTCTAGTAGCAGCGTCTAGGCCTTACGATGTCATCTTGGGAATGGAATAGTTATACACAGTCCATGCTCAGATTGACTACATTAAGCACCAAGTGTGGTGTGTCCGTGAGGATGGGACTAGGTTTTCCTTCACTGACGATAAGGGAACCTTTACACCACATGATGGACTTACTATGAGGAGGGTACATCTGATCACACATTAGTTTCCTAGACTTACCCTCAGAGTGGTTGATGTTGAGAGTCCGAGATAGCCTATAGTGGTGGACCAATATGCTAATGTATTGCCTGATGATGTTCTGGGACTACCACCACGCAGATAGGTGGACATCTACATCAACTTGTACCCTAGGACGACACTGATATCTACACCAACATATTGGATGGATCCCGCAGAACTTCGTGAGTTACGGGTATAGCTGGAGGGCTAGAAGATGAAGGGGATGGGTTCCTCTAAGTATAGAAGATTGTACAACTTCATGGGGTTCTATTGATGATCATCTCTCACCATGATGCACGTTTTACATCCCGGTTTTTGAAGGTATTACTGGAGGACTTCAAGACTCATCTACGTCTCAGCACCACCTTTCATCCTCAGAAGGATGGTTTGACGGAGCGGACCATATGGACACTCGAGGACATGCTTCGTGCTTGAGTCCTAGATGTTGGTTGTAGTTGGGAGGATCACTTTCCCTCGTTGGAGTTCGCGTACAAAAACAACTATCACTCCACCCTCGGTATGGCACCGTTTGAGGCCTTGTACGGTCGACATTGCAGATTCACTCTATGCCAGAAAGACCCCGAGGATTTAGCACTTATGGGTCCAGAGTTGATATGGGATTCCACTGAGAAAGTGAAAATCATCCATGAGTTGATGAAGACTACACAGAGTAGACAGAAGTCTTATGCTGATAAGGGATGGAGACCATTGTAGTTCAAGGAGGGAGACCATGTTTTCCAATGGGTCTCACCTCGATGAGGTTTTTAGAGATTAGGTCGGGGTGGAAAGCTATCTCCGAGGTTAATGGGATCCTTTCATGTTCTCAGTATAATTGTCAAGGTGGCATATCTCCTAGCTCTTCCCCCATATATGCCTCAGTTACATGGTTTTTTCTATGTTTCGTAGCTGAGGAAGTTTGTCCATGATCCATCACGTTGTCGATTGGGGCGAGCTGGACATTGATGACTGGGCGACGTTAAGGGAGGTTCTAGTGGAGATTGAGGATTGAGAGGAGTGGGTCCTTCATGGACAATCGATACCTCTGGTGCATATTCACTGACAGTAAGGGGACCTCCAGGAGAGAACATTATAGAGGGAAGATCAGATTTGTCCTCAGTACTTCCCACTTGTTTCTTTAGTCTATGATGTGGATTTAGGGGATGAAAATCTCTAAGGCGGTGAGAATATAAATACCTTAATTTTCTTTGTATGTTTTTTAATTATTTAGAACTATTCCAATGTTGTGAAATCTAATGTCGTTTGATTCCGATTCCCGGTGTGCCCAGAACAAAATTTTAAACATTCTTATGGTACATTCAATAAATGCATGAGAGGGAAAATCCTAACTTTTGAACCGGGGCTTGGAATTGAAATCTGTGGGCACTATTGAACTCGCCCCATTAGGATTCACTTCAGGGATCCTTAATCACGAATCCAGTGGGTTGAGATAGGAAGTTGGTTTTTTCCATTTTCATGGAGGATTAATAAAATAAAACTAATTTATTTTAAATATTCTCCACCTCTCTTTAGGTTTTAGTTGTGGGGACCACAAGGCGTTGTCGGGAATTTAATTTCGGACATTAAATGTCTGGTTACACAAAAAAATGTAACCACCCCACATGCAATTAAGGATGTTCATTAATTACATTAATTAATAAACCTCTCTTAATGATGGGATGAAAAGTAGACACCAATGGTCTCTCTTTTTTAATTTGTTGGAAAAAGGAGAGGTGTTTTTGGGAGAGGAGGATTTTGGAGGAGCCTCTTGATGAAGAACAGATCCATCAAGAAAGAACTGAATATTGTCGTTTGAGCAGCATCGTTGGAGGCTTGCTTCAAGATTGAAAAACATAAAACCATCTTCAAATGATGGATTCTCTCAAGTGACTAATGACCTTGGGTTTTCTATTGTTTAAATTTCATGATTTGTTTAGTCATTTTATCTTCTTCAATGATAAGATGCTAACAAGGGGGTGCGGGACAAATGAACATGGCCCAATCCCTCGGCCTCTTGTTCTATCGTTGTTTTCTACACGAGTGAATTTTTTAGTTAGATGGAACCAAAATCAACGTGTCTAGAAGTGATGTAGATGACCCAAGATGCCTGTATGTGTGATAGGATGAAAAATCGGACCATCGGAGCTCACCCGGTGGCTCGTAGAAGACCTCTGGCACAACAGCCCCGACACCCCATTCCAGTAGGCAACGGTGGTGACCGGTACTAGCTGGCGGTGATGATTAGAAGGCGGTAGGAACCAGCTGGCCGTGGAGATTCCTCACACTGTCTCTCACTGCAGGAGGAGAAGATAGTGGCGATTGAGTAGGGTAGCCGACACTGGCTGGCTACGGAGGCAAAGTGGCGTGTCGTCGTGTGCTGCTAGAGGTGGTCGTGGCTCGAAGATGTGGTGGAGGAGGGACCCACTCCCTACAGGTCTCGTGGAATCCAGGTGGCACCATAGGGAGACGCGGCTCAATATCCCTAAGTATCAACTGTTCGAGAGAATGTGGGGTCGTTTTCCCCTTGTGCCGCTAGGGCGGGCCCCGAACCCTTCAGCAGACTGAGACATTCCCCCATGTGGGTTAGGATGTGCCCTATTATAGGCTGGGTCGCGCCCTACTAGGTGATGAGTTGGGACCTCCCTGCGGGTCGGGCCGCACCCCCTACGGGATGGGTCGTGCCCTCCCAACAGGTCGGGCTGAACCACAGCCCAGTGGGCTGAGCCCGCTGTGGCCCCGCCCAATCGGGCAGGGTCGGGCCAAACCCGGACACATTTATACCCCGTTTTTCTTAAAATTCCATATCATGAAATCAAGATGTCGGTTTGATGAACTTCTTGTAGTGCTGGGATCCTTCAACCAAGATAGTTCTTTTGGTATACTCCACTCAAATATTTGGAGAAAGTTGGAGTACGACCGGCTTGGATGAAACCCGAATCCAACTGGCCCCTCAGTACTAAAACACTTATAACTTAAAGACCGAGAATCCCATTAACGTGTTGTAAGTCATGTTGGAACCCTTAAGACTTGTCGGTCCTCTGGGTTACTCCTTTCTGGAGATTAGTGGTAGTTGATGTATGACCAAAATCTCGTGGAATTGATTCTACCAAACACAAGCACCCCAGGTGTGGGGAATCTTGTGGTTGGCTACCTTGGATGTAGAAACCCTCTGTGGATCAGCATCGTAGCTACCCAACAAGGACCTATTTTAGAGTGGCCAGTTGAGGATCAGGAATGAACAACCCTATGTGGATCAGCATCGAGAGACCCTGTGTGCATCTGCAATCCAGCAACCCTCTATGGAACAGCCTTCCACCGACTCTATGTGGATCAGTATTCTAGCAACCCTGTGTGGATCAGCAGTAGTGTGACCCAATGAAGAACATCTTTATAGTGGCATGTCATTGAATAGCGACTTACATCCAATATTAGATCGATATTAGAACAACTTTTTTATGGATCAGTTGTGGAACATCTAAATGTAATCACATGATATATCATAAAAATAATCATCTTATTCCTAATCTATGAGTTATATACCTGGTGTGATATAACCATTACTTCATGCTATTAGATTTAGGTCTTTCTTGGTGTTTTTTCCTTTGTGGAACTCTGGGAGACCTTAGAGGGTCTTATGGTCCCTTATGAGTATTGTTATACTCACCCATTCATGGGCTTCACCCACACCCTCTTGTGTCTTGTGCATACAATGGACAGGTTTGACTGATGTTTGGGAGCCATGACTAGACAGTGCTCGGTTGTGGAACTGTAGACATGATGTGCCGTAGTGATGACTGACCGTGAGTTGTACCAACCCTTTATGTAGAAAATTTGATGGATTAATCTGGGTGTTATTTTTCTATTTTGGTTGTGCTTTTAATTGGTCTTATATTCCATCCCCCTTTACTTATAGTAATTACCATTTTTTACTTTTAGTAAACATATTTTTTCTATAGATATTTTAGTATATAGGTTGTTCTCGTTGTATTATTGGATTGTGTGTTAGCATATTTAAAGGAAATGCCTTCCTGTTTTTTAGGGATATGCATTTCGGTTCTAGTCGCCAACCCCTGCCATGTGGAAGGTGGGCTTGGGGAAGTCATGGCACAAGCCTTGGGGGATGGGTCAATATAAAGTGGTATTAGATGAGTCAGTTCTACCTAAGTACTAGGACTCTAATCTTATAATAGAGAAATAGTGCTAAGTGTTTTGATTGTGTTTTTCAGTTTGGGGAGTCTAGTGTTGGTGTGGTGGCCGATGTATCCATACACCAAGACCCTGAATTCATATTTCTGACTCGGTGCACAAAAACACAGATTGTGTGTGTTTGGGAAGTGTTTTATTTTGGATCTCTTTGATAAATCTCACCAGGTATAACTTATGACTGTGGTGCACCAATTTCCTTTTGGGATGCCACCAAAAAGATATCCAGCCATGATTCTAATGTGATTTTGTGATGATGGCCCACCGAGTGATGAGGTTTTGGTGAAGGGGCCTCTTACGATGATAGTACCATCGATTGGTGTACCAAAATCACCACTACCCATTAGGCAGTCGTTTCCACCAGCCCCACCAGTAGATGGTACACGCTGACTGAGCGCATTCCACAAGTTTTTGTGGTAGAGGCCATTAAGGTTTTTAGGAGACATAGATATGTAGGTGGTTGAGGACTGGTTGGATGTTGTGGCGGGAGTTTTTTGCCTGGTTGGGACACCAGCTAACCAGATGGTGATTCTAGCTTCCATTATTTTCTAGGGAGCAGCAGGGAGATGGTGGAGCCAAACGGTCCAGATACACGACGAGGCAACCCTCACCTAGGTAGATTTCAAGGGTCTCATCAGGGAAAAGTTTATTATAGTGACTCTAATATCTGTGAATATACAAGAGATGCTATACTTATATTAGGGCATCATGATCGTGGCCCAGTACTCAGCGAGGTTCACCAATCTGTAGCGCTACTCTACCAACATGGTACAGGACCCTTTCTTAAGGGCCCAGACATTAGATCAGGGACTCCAATGGGAGATCAGTGCTTCGATGGTATCTCTCGGCATCCCTATTCATGATGGACTGTTGGAGAGAGAAATATTGGAGGATATTTTCCTTGTTTAGCATAAATTGATAGCCAGACTCACCACTGGGCGACACATAGTAGAGTCATATGCGGCTGGTAGTAGGCAGATGACACAAAGGTCAAAGTGGTGCAGAACTTCTGGTGGACGACACCAGAACCTAGGGTCAGAGATGTAAGGATCATGAGGTAGAGTAGGACAGTAGAGGAGCATACTATTCTTCATGTGTGCTGGGTAGGGTCACATGGCTCTCCACTACATCAACCAGCCGCACTAACGACAAGCAGATGGTCGAGGGATTGTAGATCCATAGGCATATATTCAATAGGGGAGGTCTGTAAGGTGTAGGTGGACATGGCAGAGGAGCTGGACATACAGTAGGTGGTGGCCAATGTTTTGAGGTTCTACTGACACCACCTCTAGGTGGTCCACCCCAACCACTAGGAGTATGTGGACAAGGACGAGCTTAGCTCTAGGCAGCTGAGGCCTAAGACCACGACGCTCTAGTGTTTTTTCCAGGTACGATATGTTTCTACTACTCATTATCTAGAGTACTTATAGACACAAGTTCCAGTCACTCTTTCATTCCCATGGCCCTCATTCGGAGCTCGGATATTTTGGTGGAATCTTTGGATTGATCCTTGTGATTAGAGACTCCAACAGGAGAAAATTCAATGATTACACACTACTGTCGGCAGTGTGAGAGTACTCTAGGATGTGAGACCTTCGACTAGGATCTTCTTGTAGTGGAATCCAGGCCTTACCATTTCATGTTGGGTATGGACTGGTTATCCAATTTTCATGCTCAGATTGACTGCATTAGGCACAATGTGAGGTGTGTCCGTGAGGATGGGACCAGGTATTCCTTCCCCGATGAGAATGTAACCTTTACAGAATAGTATGGACTTACCCGCAATATGGTGTAGCCGATCACACATCATATGGATAGCCTTACCCTCATAGAAGTTGATGTTGAGAGTCTGAGATATCCTATAGTGGTGGGCCAGTATGCTGATGTATTCTCTAATGATGTTCTGAGACTACCTCCACATAGAGAGGTGGTCATCTACATCAACATGTACCCCAGGATGGAACTGATATATACACTAGAATATTGGATGCTCCCGTAGAGCTTCGTGAGTTACGGTTATAGCTAGAGGAATTACAGTGGAAGGGGTTCATAAGGCTCGGTGTTTCTCCATGGGCAGCTTTGATTTTGTTCGCCGAGAAGGCAGATGATATTTTGAAGTTATGTGTGGATTATCGATGCCTAAACTTGGTGACCATGAAGAACAAGTATCACCTTCAAAGGATTGGTGATCTCTTTGATCAGCTAAAGGGAGCACGTTGGTTTTTGAAAATAGACCTCATATCAGGTTATCATCATCCAAGGGTTTGATATGAGGATATAAAGAATAAGACCTTCATATGTCTGTATAGCCACTATGAGTTCTTGGTTATTCCATTCGGTGTGACCAACACCCCCACAGTGTTAATGGGACTCATGAACATGATCTTACATCCATACCCTGATTTCCTTGTGGTGGTCTTTATCGATGGCATCTTGATATACTCAACATCAGAGGAGAATCATGACTATCATTAGATAGTTCTTGATACACTCCAAGAATACTAGATTTATGGTTAGATATCGAAGTGCCAGTTCAAGAAATGGGAGGTCCACTTTCTGGGTCACATTTTCTCAGAGGATGGAGTTGCAGTATATCTAGTGATGATAGAGGATTTTCTTGATTGGGATCCACCCATGAGTGTGACCAAGGTTAGGAGTTTCCTAGGGTTGGTGGGATAATACAATAGATTCATACTTGACTTTTCTAGAGTTGCAGAACCTTTGTTAGTGTTGATGAAGAAGGGGTAGCCCATCGTGTTGATGGAGAGATTCTAGTAGAGTTTTTAGGAGCTGAGGCCAAGACTAATGAGTTCCCCCATCTTGAGGCTACCATAAGAGGGTGTTGGGCAAGAAGTCTACTGTGACACATCAGGGACCAGACTTGGATGTGTCCTGATGCAGGAGTGAGAAGTGATCGCTTATGGTTCAAGACAACTGAGATAGAATTATATTAACTATGCTACCAATGAAATGGAGTTATCGGTAGTGGCCTTCCCCTTGAATTTGTGGTGACACTACCTGATAGGAGAACATTTTACAGTCAACTATGATCACACGAATCTCAGGTATATATTTTCATAGAAGGACAGTACTAGAAATTTAGGCTATATCCACAGTTTAGAACTGTGGATATAGGCAAAAAAACCTTGGCTATCGGTTATAGCCATGGTTTCATGAACTGTGTCTTGTATTGGCATGGCTACAGGGAAAAGCCTATATCCACGGTTGCAAATCGTGGCTATAGCACTATAGCCACGGTTCCAACCATGGTTATAGACCTATAGCCATGGTCCAACCATGACTATAGGGCTATACCGATGGTTCCAAACCGTGGCTATAGCGTCTTCCCTATAGACACACCAATACCAGCCACAATTCATAAAACAGTGGCTAGAGGCCTTTCCATTGCATTATAAAACCAGCACGGTTCACCGTGCTGGTTGTTGAGAGGACACTACCAGCACCCCCTACCCCCTATTTCTGCACCCCCTTTCCCTCCCCCTTGCACCTTTCACCCCCATGGCTATAGACGTTTCTATTGCATAAAAAACCAGCACAGTTCACCATGCTGGCTACTAAGAGGACACTACCAGAACCCCACACCCCCAGCTTCTGCCTCCCCCCCCCCCGCCCTCCACCCTGCCCCCCTCACTGCACACCCCCTCCCCCTGGACAACCCGCCTCCATCCCCCTAGACCCCCCCCCCACTCCACCTGCATCGCCCCTCCACCCCCTGGACACCCCCTACCACCCTCCGGACACCCCCATTCCCCCTCCTCACTACACGCCCCCTCCCCCTGGACAGCCCCCCTTTCTCCCCCTAGACCCACACTTCACCTACACCCCCCCCCTCCACCCCCTGAACACCCCCGCCCACCCCCCGAACAGCCCCCATGCCTCCTCCTCACTACACACCCCCTCCCCCTGGATAGCCCCCTCCCCCTAGACACCCCCACCAGTCCACCTGCACCCCCCTCCTTCCCCCTGGACACCCCTCCCTTTCCATGGATAGCCCCCCCACCCCTGGACAACACCCCCCCAGGACAACCCTTCCCCACCACTCCACCTGCAGCCCCCCACCCCCTACAGCCCTCTCCCATTCCCTGGAAAGCCCCACTCCCCCTGGACAGACCCCCTCTTCCCCCCTACAGCCCCCTCCCCCTGGATAGCCTGGCCTCACCACTCTGCATGCAGCCCCCCCTCCCCTGCAGCCCCCCACCACCACCACTCCCCCTGCAGCCCCCTTTCCCTGGACATTACCGCCCCCACTCCCCCTGTAGCCCCCCTTCCCCCCTTCCTAGAAAACCCCCCATTCCTGGACAGACCCCCCCCCCCACCATACCACCCCATCCTGATCATACCCCCCCCCCCGAAACAGGCCCCCACCCTACACCCCCAACCCGCCCTACACACTAGTCAATTGAATTGCTAAAAAAAAACATGCTAATATATGGTATTATAAAAAAAATTTCAGTCAAATTAACTACACTAATAAAAAAAATACTAATATGACTAGAACTAAATCAAACATCATCATTCCAATTTGAGTAATGTGGAACCAAACCAAATGGTTTTGAAAAAGATAAAACTGAACCAAACTAAAAATAATGTAACCAAACTGACTCAAACCAATCAAAATTGACTTCAATAAAGCATAATTGTGCATGAAAAAAATGAAACTAATGAAACATAACTGATTGTATGTAAAACTTATTTAATTGAACGGAATAGCCCCAAATCAAACAAAATGATCCTGTAAAAATTGACATAAACAAAAAAAAATGAACCCAATAAAAAATAAATTAGTAAGACTAACGTGGCCAAAACTGAACCAAGGAGCCGTTCCATGTGATGAACTTTTAAAAGGCCTCATGCCTACAGGGTGAGAGGATATCCCAGTCATGTGGTGCTTCACTATCCTCAAAAATATCCAAAACACACGGCAAAAAGATAGGGAAACCAAATATCATAAAAACCCTAATTAAAATTGAGCCAAAGAATAAAAATGGAAGAATCTTTACCTGAATCTGATATTGAACTCGCTGCCTTCTATGATGGTGGGTAGAATAGACCTCATCATAAGTAACCACATGTAAGTAAATAATAGGAAAAAGAGTGAGATATAACAACTTCTTATATATATGTGATCAATGTGTCAACTGTACATTATAAATGATACATAACTCCCGGATCAAAAATGAACAAAGAATATTCAGATTGATATGTAAATCCCAATACGGAATAACATGATCGTTAATAAAGGAATTTTGTTCAAATGAAATATAATTTCATTCAATAAATACACAACAGAAGAGTTGGAGTAATATTATCATATATCTGTTGATTATTCCATAATAAAGTAGGTGGTGCCACTATCGATGGGAAACATGCAAGATATGAGGGGATAGTGATGCAGTTTGCACCCCTTGGGTTGTGTTGTATTTTTTGATAAAATGTGTGGACATTTTCCCAGATGATTTGTTGAAATGATGGTGAGATTAATGGACACCCCTAAAGTGATTTTGAGTTAGACATGTTGACAATTAGATGTGGTGGACGAAGAGTGGTGATAGAGCTTGGCTATGTGAGGGAGTTCATATATTTAAAACTATAAATTTAGGTGTTTTCAAGTCCAGAATGTAAGCCTACACAATATCAGGATGCTTCATGTAAGAAATTATCTAAGGCATGGAAATTTCTCAATACCCATTGAGAATGATTTCTTTCTCTTGAAGGAAACTTCAGATCCCATCAATAGGTAGATAATTCCTCTGTGTTTCCCACTGCCTCTAAAATAGGGTATATATGAAATCTATGGGGATGAAAAACTAGGAAGATAGCTCGGTAGCTTGTGAAGTGTGGATGTAACTGCTATTTTAATGGGTCATGCCTAGAATCAAAAATATTTTTCTCTTCATTTCATAAATGAGAGGATTCCTTGGTGAAATACCATTTACCAGCCTTATTACCGCATTTTCTGAATCTTTATCCCCCTACAGCCCCCCTTCCACCCTGGACAGACTCCCCCCCCACTCCTTCCTGACAGACCCCCCTTCCACCCTGGACAGACCCCCCCCACTACAGACCGCCCCTACTGGACATACCCCCCCCCCCACACCCAGAACCCCTAGACATGTGTCCAGGCCCCCCACTGCAGACCTCCCCTACTAGACATACCCCCCACCCTGCACCCCCTGGACATGTGTAACACCCCGAGATTTTATGAAAAACATTTTTTTCATTAATTTCTTGTGTTGTACGCTAAACCAAAAGGGGCTTGCACAACACACATCCTTGACTTGCCTTGCATTACATGCAATCGTGACCTTCCTCGATAGCACGTGTAGTACGCAATATCGAGTTTCACTAAACAACGATATGCTATTAAAATATTATTAAAAACTAGCCGTTATGAATAGTAATAACCACTTTTTGAAATTTAGTAAATTTTATTTTTCAAAATGGACTTCAATTTTGGATTTGGAATATCGAAATTATCTTAGGGTGAAATTTTGGTACTTTTCGGATAACTTTCATATTCTGATGAATAGTGAAAATTGCTAAATTTTAATTAAAAACAACTTTTTTAATCAAAATAATTAATAGTGATAAATTATTAATTTGAGTGGTTTTAAAGTATATTTAGAATATATTTTTACAATTTAATACAATGTAGGCCATTGGATGTAATTTTACATTTAAACCAGACATAAACAAGTGTCAATCTTTTGATAGTTATTATCTCTTAAAAACACACTATTTGTTTTGACGACGGGAATTAATTTTTAAGTTAATTAATGTAAATGATATGTTTCGAAATTTTTAAAATAGACATCATTTTTTAATTCATAATATCAAATATATCTTAGGCCTAATTTTTTGTATTTTTCTGGAAACGTTCATTTTTTGATGAATAGTGAAACCACTAAGTGGTAGTTAGAAAAACTGAATTTTTCATAAAACATAATTTTACCGCTTCTGTGAGTGGAATTTCGAAAATACGAGAGACACAGTTAATATCAAGGACTAAAATGTGGTTCAATGAGATTAAAATAATTTTTAGTGAATAGTAACTTTTTAATTTTTTTTACCACGGTTAAAAGTAAATAGGGTAATTAAGGCTAAAAATGATATTATTATTACCCTAACACATGTAATAATTCTATTGAATAAGTTTAATTCGACCAAAAACAACCTTAGGAATAAAATATGACCATTTAGGCCCACTTGGATTAGATTAGGACATTTATTATTAATTTATTTAAAGAAGGGTTAAAATAGTTAAAATCAATGTTTAATAAGTAAATCATTTTTAATATAGGGTTATACAGAAGATAAATTCGACTATAAATATTCATTAGAAATATAAGACGATTTACTACATAATTATATTTTATTTTTATTTTTTAGACATTAAATAATTTAATTTATTTGTGACACAACGATGATGCAGTAATTATCTTATTAATGAAATATTGATATAATTAATGTTATAAATACCCGAATAAATGTAATTTGAGACTTTTTATGAATTACACTAATTTTCTAGGTTAATATGACATGTTATTATTGATTTTATTAACTTTCTTAGAACTAACCATTCTGTTATGAGTTTTATAAAAATCAATTACCAAATAGTGTTAAAATTGGCATAAAATAGTTTTTAAAACAAATATTATATTATTAATTGTTATGTTATTCTTAAAAATATAAGGTTCGGCCAAATGACTTAGATAAGGTTATATATATTAATAATAAACAACTTTGGGTTCTTTTGGATTGTTATAGTATGTTTATTAACCTTATAGTGTAAGAACACAAAAAGACATGGTAAAAGTAAAATTATCTAACTTAAAGTTAAAACTAAATGATAAGGTTAAAATAGTAATATAAACATGTCCAAATTCTATTGGATGATAGGATTTGAACCCATCCCCACATTATCTTTGAAATAACTCAATTTGGAGCTATTAAAAACCGAATTTGACTTTATAATAAAATAATATTTTTAGTTATTCCAAAAGTGCCTCTCTCCTCCCTTATAAAAGGGCACTTCCTCCCTCTCTTCCTCACAACACATTGAGCCTTCAAGCTCGGCCAACCACTTCCAATTTATTCTCTCCACTTCCCTAGAGACATACTAGAGGTTCTGGTCTTCTTCAAATACCTATTTTAGTTCCCTAAAAGGAGGTCTCAAAGAGGCGCTTCAAAGAAGAGGTAATGTCCGTTACCGATTCTTTCAACTTTATTTCTTCTTCCACTTCTTCTTCATAGGTTGTTTCATTATGAAGTAATAACATCAGTATCACTCATATACTGATATTTTATTATAAGTATTAAACAACCCTATTTCACCATCTATCCATCCTACGGAAAATGAAATCACTGCGCGTGCGTACGTACGAAATACCGTCTCCACGCCGTGGTGTAATCTATTTTCCACCACCACCTTACTTGGATGGGTATAATGGTGTAAATAATAACTAAATATTATTATTTTAAAGTGATATTGATTTTGATATAGTATAAATACACTCCAATAAAGTCTCACGATCATGAGAACGATATCATCGCTCGTGCGTACATAAGAACTACCGTCTCCATGATGCGATGAGATTCATTCTCCATGTTAACCATTCATGAATGATTATAAAGTATATATAATAAGTAATCATGAAATATATGACATAATAATACTTGATTTATGTGTATATATATGTATGTCATCTACTTGATTCCATTCAACCCAATAAGGAAACGAAAACAGCGTTCATGCGTACGTACGACATACCGTCTCCATGAACGGTGTATTTATTTCCATTTACTAATCTATTATATATATGTATATTCTGAATATATATTATATATAAATGATGTTTTACTTTCTGGATTTAATTAATCATGATCTAAGAAATCATATGAATAATTAAAAGGTAAAACACGAACGACAAATGAGACGATTTTACCCAAAACGCTCTTTAACATGGAATTTACAAAAGAACGGGTAATATAAAGTCATAAGTGAACAATATATGATATCATAACAATTATTATGATTCTGTAATAAGTCAATGACATTATTTAAATCATTATACAGGAGGTTCGGACACTTACGAAGCAAATTGGACCTAAGGTAAGGGAAATATCACAATCTCATTTTTATCCGAGATTGTTTATACTTTGGTATTTACTGCGGTGTATTTTATCATCCACATCCATGTTTTCTCAATAGGTAATATTAGTTCCATCCACCTACAATTTTTTAAATCCAATTTTACCCTTCAGTGAGTTTTTAGTAAAATATATGAAAGGAATATTTTGTCGTTTTTCGTACGAGGTACTTTTTGAATTTTCTGATAAAAGTACGAAGAATGATTTTTTACCTTATACGTCATGAATGTATTTTTAAAACATTATTTCCAAGAATATTCCTTTACAAGTTTTCTATTTTATTTTTAATCAACTTATTTTAGTTTAAAATTTTATGGCATGTTAAGAAAGGAAAATGTTTTTGAAGTAGAAAGAATATTATCCTCAAGAATGGAGTTCAAGTGTTTTATTAAAATTATTTTCCATCTAAGATAATATAGGGTTCTGTTAATATCCCTATTATTACATTGATTTGATTATGTTGTGATGGAATTATTTTTATGAATTCCTTTATCTTATATGAATTGTTTGATGATGTCACAATGTTTTAGAGTCCCATTTTTATTACATGGGTAATGCAATGATGTATGATTTATGATTTTGTGGGACACATGAGAATGATATCATTATAAGATGGGTGGGACCTATATCTCCCTCCAATGCATTGGATAAATATTTTTATGTCTCATGAGATAGTCATGGCTGGAACGGTTGGTTATACCAGTTCAGTGAAACAGGACTGAAACGAGGAATGAACTTGGTTCAGAAAGGGACTTTGTCCACTAAGATAGTCTTGGAAATGAGTCTTGACTAATAAGAAATGATTCTCTATGATTATGTGTGTATTCCACAAAGTTTCATGTTTTAAGTTATGATTATTGGGATTACATTTCACTACTATGATTTATCCCATATTATGATATTATGATCTCTTTTGCAGGTTAATATTTCAAAAATGATATGTTCTTATGAATATGATGTGATTGATATTTCTTTTGTTTACCCTTACTGAGTCTTTGAGCTCACCCTTTTATGTTTTCATTTCCCCAGGATATAAAGAAATATTTTAGGTATAAAAAAAGGAAGATCTTTATGGGAGATGTTGAAGATCTTTCACCACGATTAGAAGATTACGTTCTATGTTTCCAAAGACACTAAACTATTACGGTCCTTATGTGTGTGTTTTTGTTATGTACTAAGTATTCCGCAAAAGTAATGTAATGTCTATGCACATCAAGCTTTGGGTCTCTACATTTGGTATCAGAGGAAAGGTTTAGTCAACCTTTGGAAACTAGGATGTGAAAACGTTAGTGAGATCCCTATAGATATTTCTAAGGTATGTCTAGGTATGTCCCTAAGGATAAGTATACGTATATGATACAGTCCTAGAACTACGGTAACGATCATAGAATTTAACCTAAGATATTAGATATTGAGGATACTCCCCCTTGATTATGTTATTTTCCTTATATGATTTCTGCCTCTCACATAATTCTTTTTGTGTTTTAGTCAATGGAGGGAACCAGAAAGAATTCGGTTAGCATTGAATCCAATGAAAAAATTGGTGACTATGAGCAACAAAATTGCGTAATGCCTAGGGAGAAAGATATTGTGATTATTCCAAATCAGTCATTGCGATATATGATTATCAAGGTGAAATTTAGTGGTATGCCTAATTCATAAAATAAGAGGAAGATAGACTTTTATGCATGTTCGCATGTTGAGGAGCATAAAGAAAGAAAGATTGAGATTTCTAAAGAAGGGAAGAAAAACCTTGAGGAATACCTCAAATGGAGGGACAGATGTTATCTGTCTGGAGAAAAGGGACATAGAGTGACAGACTGTTATGGAGTTCAATGTCCTATTTGTGGAGAACATGGGAATTACCCAACTCAATGCCCTGAACTAAAAAGTTACTTCTAATTAAGGAAGGACTTATTCCAGGACAATCATTGAAGATGATGGTTTGAAGTGATTATGTATTGGTATTCAAGAATAATGTTATTGAGGTACTTTTATGGTATATTGGAATATCTATGTATTGGTCCATTGTGGTTTTCTATAAGAATATGACATCGGTAACCATGAAAAGTGATTGAAATATTTTTGGAAAGCAGATGATATGCACATAATGAAGGGATAAAGAGAATCTAATATGTTTGATAGTATTCATGAGTTCATGATTGATATAAGGACAAAGTGATATCATGGTTTGAGTATATAGAATTTTGAGGATTTTGGTATGTGGAAAGTGTTAACTTTTAACTGCATTCATGTTTTCACTAAGGTTCAATGGGTATTCAATAGAATACATGATTAAGGCCTTTGAATGTTTGGAATGTGACCAACAAGACATATCTTATGATATATGGGTAACAACGATGGTATTAAATCTCTGGTAATCGTTTTCACTATATTATGAGAGTGGACTGCAGTATTATGGATAAGCCTAAAGATTGGAATGGAATATGTTAGACATAAGTTAGTATTGTTTAAGGATAAAAGTTTTTTCGATATTATTGATGGGATGTTATAGTAATATAGTTTTAGAAAAAGGACAACCTGTAGGACGTGCGACAACCCATCACGTCGGACAAGGCCGTGGGAATTGAACCCACAACCGAAGTGCGACTGGTCTTTATCGCCTACCACTGGCCTACAGGAAGTCCCTGTTTAGTAGAAACTAGTTTTATTATATTAAGTAATATGATATATGAAGTATAAGTCCATTTTAGGAACCATATATGATTAATCTCACTATAGATGGACTTATGTATTTTTTGATAACTTTTCTAAACTTTTGTTTGAGACAAATGGATTGAACCATCATTCTATCACATGATTTTCTATCACATCACGAATGACAAATTAAACTTCATTTATTTAAGAGATGAAGTGGAAATTTTCCAAAGAACGACCAACGGTGAGACTATACCAAAATCACGAAAGTATTTCTTATAATTCCAATTTCATCAACTTTAGGGAAACGATCTTGAAAACCAAAAATGTTGTCCTAGTGCTCTTATATCTGATGAATCAGATGGTACCTTAGATCATCAGAAATTTATGGCTTTGTGATTTCCGGATTTTCCATAGCCATGTTCTCTACCACTCTCCACTAGAACATGATGGTTAGATTTCTCTTCCATATCCATATTTTCACCTATGTGGAAACCCAGTGATTGGTTTATTTGGGTAACCGTTACGTTTCATACATTTGTTTTTAAATATTGGTTTTGGTATTCCTTTTTACAAAGTGGGTTTTAATCAAGGAAACTTTTCAATAGTAAACCATTTATAACCCCGACAAATTTCGAGGGCGAAATTCATTTTAAGGGGGGTAGAATGTAACACCCCGAGATTTTATGAAAAATATTCTTTTCATTAATGTCTTGTGTTGTACACTACATCAAAAGGGGCTTGCAAAACACGCATCCTTGACTTGCCCTGCATTACAAGCAATCGCGACCTTCCTCGATAGCGTTTGTAGTACATAATACCGAGTTTCACTAAACAACAATATGCTATTAAAATATTATTAAAAACTAGTCATTATGAATAGTAATAACCATTTTTTGAAATTTTGGAAATTATATTTTTCAAAATGGACTTCATTTTGGGATTCGGAATATCAAAATTAGCTTAGGGTGAAATTTTGGTACTTTTCGGATAACTTTCATATTCTGATGAATAGTGAAAATTACTAAATTTTAATTAAAAACAACTTTTTTTTATCCAAATAATTAATAAGGATAAATTATTAATTTGAGTGGTTTTAAATTATATTTATAATATATTTTTACAATTTAATACAATGTTTGTCATTTGATGTAATTTCACATTTAAACCAGACATAAACAAGTGTCAATCTTTTGATAGTTATTATTTCTTAAAAACACGCTATTTGTTTTGACGACGAGAATTAAATTATAAATTAATTAATGTGACTGAAATGTTTTGAATTTGGTAAAATAGACATCATTTTTGAATTCATAATATCAAATATAGCTTAGGCCTAATTGTTTCTATTTTTCTGGAAACGTTCATTTTTTGATGAATAGTAAAACCACTAAGTGGTAGTTAAAAAAACAAAATTTTTCATAAAACTCAATTTTACCGCTTCTGTGAGTGGAATTTAGAAAATCCAAGATACACGGTTAATATCAAGGACTAAAATTTGGTTCAATGAGATGAAAATAATTTTTGGTGAATAGAAACTTTTTACTTTTTTTTACCACGGTTAAAAGTAAATAGGGTAATTAAGGGTAAAAATGATATTATTATTACCCTAACACATGTCCTAATTCTATTGGATAAGTGTACTTCGACCAAAAACAACCTTAGGAATAAAATATGAACATTTAGGCCCACTTGGATTAGATTAGGACATTTATTATTAATTTATTTAAAGAAGGGTTAAAATAGTTAAAATCAAAGTTTAATAAGTAAATAATTTTTAATATAGGGTTATACATAAGATAAATTAGACTATAAATATTAATTAGAATGATAAAACTATTTCCTACATAATTATATTTTATTTGTAATTTTTAGACATTATATAATTTAATTTATTTGTGACACAATGATGATGCAGTAATTATCTTATTAATGAAATATTGAAATAATTGATGTTATAAATACCCAAAAAAATTTAATTTGAGACTTTTTATGAATTCCACTAATTTTATAGGTTAACATGACATGTTATTATGGATTTTATTAACTTTTTTAGAACTAATAATTCTGTTATGATTTTTAAAAAAATCAATTACCAAATAGTGTCAAAATTGACATAAAATAGTTTTTAAAACAAATATTATATTATTAATTGTTATTTTATTCCTAACAATCTAAGGATCGGCCAAATGACATAGATAAGGTTTTATATATTAATAATAAAAAACTTGGGGTTCGTTTGGATTGTTATAGTAAGTTTATTAACCATATAGTGTAAGAACACAAAAAGACACGGTAAAAGTAAAATTATCTAACTTAAAGTTAAAACTAAATGATAAGGTTAAAATAGTAATCTAAACTTGTCTAAATTCTATTGGATGATATGCTTTAGACCCATCCCCACCTTATATTTGAAATAAATCAATTTGGAGCTATGAAAAACCTTATTTTAATTTATAATAAAATAATATTATTAGTTATTCCAAAGGTGCCCCTCTCCTCCCTTATAAAAGGGCACTTCCTCCCTCTCTTCCTCACACCACATTGAGCCTTCAAGCTCGTACAAACCATGCCAATTTCTTCTCTCCACTTTCCTAGAGACATCCTATAGGTTCTTGCTGCTTCAAAGACCTATTTTAGTTCCCTAAAAGGAGGTCTCAAAGAGGCGCTTCAAAGAAGAGGTAATGTCCGTTACCGATTCTTTCAAATTTATTTCTTCTTCCAATTATTCTTCATAGGTTTTTTCATTATGAAGTAATAACATAAGTATCAATAATATACTGATATGTTATTATAAGTATGAAAAAACCCTATTTCACCATATATCCATCCTACGGAAAATGAAATCACCGCGCGTGCGTACGTACGGAATACCGTCTCCGCGCCGTGGTGTAATCTATTTTCCACCACAAACTTACTTGTATGGGTATAATGGTGTAAATAATAACTATATATGTTTATTTTAAAGTGATATTGATTCTGAGATAGTATACATACATTCCAATACAGTCCCACGATCATGAGAACAATATCATCGCTCGTGCGTACGTACGAACTACCGTCTCCACGACGCGATAAGATTCATTCTCCACGTTAACCATTCATGAATGATTATAAAGTATATATAATAAGTAATAATGAAATATATGAAATAATAATACTTTATTTATGTGTATATTATTGTGTGTTATCTACTTGATTCCATTCAACTCAATAAGGAAACAAAAACAGCGTTCATGCGTACGTACGACCTACCGTCTCCATGAACGGTGTATTTCATTCCATTTACTAATCTATTATATATATGTATATTCTGAATATATATTATATATAAATTATGTTTTACATTCTGGATTTAAGTAATCATGATCTAAGTAATCATATGAATAATTACAAGTTAAAACACGAACGACAAATGAGACGATTTTACCCAAAATGCTCTTTAACATGGACTTTACAAAAGAACGGGTAATATAAAGTCATAAGTGAACAATATATGATATCATAACAATTATTATGATTCTGGAATAAGTCAATTACATTATTTAAATCATTATACAGTAGGTTCGGACACTTACAAAGCAAATTGGACCTAAGGTAAGGGAAATATCACAATCTTATTTTTATCCGAGATTGTTTATGCTTTGGTATTTACTGGGGTGTATTTTATCATCCAAAACCATGTTTCCTCAATATGTAATATTAGTTCCATCCACCTACAATTTTTTAAATCCAATGTTAACCTTCAGTGAGTTTTTAGTAAAATATATGAAAGGAATCTTTTGTCGTTTTTCGTACAAGGTACTTTTTGAATTTTCCGACAAAAGTACAGAGAATGTTTTTTTTAACTTATACGTCATGAATGGATTTTTAAAACAGTATTTCCGAGAATATTACTTTACAAGTTTTCTATTTTATTTTTAATCAACTTCTTTTAGTTTAAAATTTTATGACATGTTAAGAAAGGAAAATGTTTTTGAAGTAGAAAGAATATTTTCCTCAAGAATGGAGTTCAAGTGTTTTATAAAAATTATTTTCCATATAAGATAATATAGGGTTCTGTTTATATCCCTATTATTACATTGATTTGATTATGTTGTGATGGAATTATTTTTATGAATTCCTTTATCTTATATGAATTGTTTGATGATGTCACGATGTTTAAGATTCCCATTTTTATTACATGGGTTATGCAATGATGTATGATTTATGATTTTGTTGCACACATAAGAATGGTATCATTATAAGATGGGTGGGACCTATATCTCCCTCCAATGCATTGGCTAATGATTTTTATATCTCATGAGATAGACATGGCTGGAACGGTAGGTTATACCGGTTCAGTGAAACAGGACTGAAACGAGGAATGAACTCGGTTCAGAAAGGGACTTTGTCCACTAAGATAGTATTGGCAATGAGTCTTGACTAATAAGAAATGATTCTCTATGATTATGTGTGTATTCCAAAAAGTTTCCTGTTTTATGTTATGATTATTGGGATTACATTTCACTACTATGATTTATCCCATGTTATGATATTATGATCTCTTTTGCAGGTTAAGATTTCCAAAATGTTATGTTATTATGAATATGATGTGATTGATATTTCTTTTGTTTACCCTTACTGAGCATTTGAGCTCACCCTTTTATGTTTTCTTTTCCCCAGGATATAAAGAATGGTTTTAGGTATAAAAAAGGAAGATCTTTATGGGAGATGTTGAAGATATTTCACCACGATTAGAAGATTACGTTCCAAGTTTCCAAGGACACTAAACTATTATGGTCCTTATGTGTGTTTTTTTGTTATGTACTAAGTATTCCACAAAAGTAATCTAATGTCTATGTACTTCATGCTTCGGGTCTCTACAACATGTGTCAAGAACCCCCACTATAGACCACCCCTACTGGACATACCCTCCACCCTACACCCCCTAGACATGTTTCCAGGCCCGTTGATATTTACTAGACACAAAAAAACAAGAAAACAAAACAAAACTCTACCACCTAGCATTTATATTTCCGAAAACATGAACCCACTAACCGTGATAGAACCATATCCAACAAATAAACCAACATCTCATTCATCATATGCTACAACTATTAATGCAGATAACAGACCTGAAAACTAAAGGATTAATCATTCTTCAAACAAATATTCCCAATATAATAATTCAATCAAACAAGGAAACTTCCATTTAAGAATCCCCCCAGCTTCATTCACAACATTTGAAACATTTTTGCCATAATACTTCATTCTGATTAGCCAAAAAGAGGAGGGAATGGTTTCTAATTACTATGACTATAACCATAAAAATGCTAACCAAATTCCCTTGAAATGCAATGAGGGTTTGGTGAACACCCAGTTGTCAACTGGGAGACTACCATTTTCCATTTTAATTTATTATATATATGTCTCTAAATATATTTGTGTGGAAGGGGACCCATACTAGCTTCATTGCATCACAAGTCTAGACATTGTCACTTCCAGAAATAAGAATCCAAAGATGTTCATTTAGAAGATCCATGTTTCGTGTATTCTCTTTCGGACAGACCCCCCCACTCCATCCTGGACAGCCCCCCCCCCCCCCCACCCCCTCCCCTGTAGGCCCCCTGGATAGGCCCCCCTCCCTGGAAACCCCCCTGGACAGCTGAAATCCCACTCCTTCCGAACAGACCCCCCCCAATCCTTCCTGGATAGACCCCCCTCATTTATTGAATATTTACCCCTACAAAGCTCCACCATCCAATCCCCCCTGAACATCCTCCCCTCCCGGTTTGCACAGATTTCCTCCAAAGTCTAAATCCATTATCTGGACTCCATCCAGTGCTACATCTGAATCAAGAATTAGGCATTCATCCTGTAACTAGATATTCATAGGTCTATTGAACATTGGTCTTATAGAGTATTCAAGATAATCCAAGGGTCATTATTATGCAAGAACCTGAACCTTTCCTCAAGAGAGGTCATTTAACATGAAACCAGGTTGATAATACCCACCATAATAGTATAATTTTTGTTACCTCGTAGCACTCACATCATTCTACCGAGACCTCGACTAGCCCTATACAGCACAAAATGACTACAAATTATTTTCAATTCACACTTTATTTCCAAGATACTACCAAGTATTGTATACACCTGGATTACCCAGAACAAAACTTACTGCATTCAATGATTTACATGAGTTCTGACTTATAGTAACCTAGGTGCGGGATATGAATTTTGACCTAGATAGTTTTTATCCCCTCATACATTCTACTAATTCAAGCCGTAGTATTTCTAATAAATGAAAAACTCTCGTCAATCACACAATGGTACTTAGCTCTATCATTGATGTTGTCTTACACCACAGAGACATCTGCACACACACACACACACCTTTGGGATACCAAGTGCTATCATATTCACATTGAACACGTCGGTTTCCAACTATATGGGTGACACTAAACTAAATTCCCCAGTGACCTACTATCACCACCTCCTTGGAGATCATCCACATAAATAGAAATATTCTAAATGGTCATCTCACCACCTAACTATATCATTTCAATGGGCCCCACATATAACCACAACGTGAATTATCATTCACCAATTCATTCCCATCAACTAATGATTACACTACTCTTTACTATAACATAGTGATTCCCCCATGAGTCAAGGACCTCCATGCCTGGACACACATTCCATCAAATTTTACCCATTCTTGCAGCCTTCAAAACACCATCAACTGTCTCAGATTCTTGTATCTAATATTGATCTTTTTTCTATTATATTGATATTACTCAACATCATCATAAGAATATTGTTCTTGATCCTAATTAAATTTAATCTTTAGATCTTCAATCACATTCAGTTCTAACATAAATGGCCTTACCTCTTCCACAGATTGCTTTGTTTTACCAGAAGATCTAGTGGCCCAAGGTAATCGATAAATTTGAATAATACATACAATGAATTATTATTTTCCCTTTAAGGACTATATAATTCCATGACACACCCATATATTTCTTCCAATTCCTTAAGCCAAACCCAAATGGAACTATTGCATGATGATCCTACTCATAGTCTAAAGAAAATTTGGAATCTACTTATTTATCACTCTAATCTGGTTCTGATTAGATATTTGAACCAACCTGCTTCATTTTTAACCTAGGAATGACTATCTTCCACCATTAAGAAAATTTATCACCCTCAATATTTTCATTCAAATATTTTAAAGGGTTGTGAATATGGATTGAGTTATGGGGGATCACATCTCAGAAGACAACTACATGTCAAATCACTGGTATCTGGACCATAAAATGTATAAGGATTCAGTTATGCCACATTTTTTCCCAAAATAAGCTATAATAATACCAGAGACACCAACCTCGAATGTTTAAATATGAACTAAATCTAATGGAATTGGACTACATTAATTAAAAATTCTGAAAGTAGTGATCAGAACAACACCATCATCAAGATCCTTCCCTTTGCACCCATTTATAGAAGTCGTGGATTTGGAATAGGTGGATATAGCAGTGGAAGAGCATGGCTCTGTCTCTCCCTTGACTTTCATATCCCACATTGATCTTTCCAAGTATTTTCTCAAACTAACAAAGATATATGTGACCCGTATTTTTATTTGTAGTGACCTTACCCCCTTCCAGTGAGAATCATTTATTATGTTGCCTTTGATTTATGAGTTACATATTGAGAGTCCTACATGATGTTAAACTTTCTCCCCATACTTGCAGTTGGATAGATCATGACTCATGTGTCTACATGATGAACAAAATTCATCCCAAGATTCATATCAGACTTGCTGCTTCCAACAAAGCTCCCCTTAAATATCAATGTAGATAAAATCCATCATTACCTTTGATACATCGAGCTCAACACATATTTTAGGAGAAACAAGGTGGAAGAATTTTCTAGTGTGATTATTAGTACATAAGAAGTGGCCAACATATTACCAAACAATTTAAGAACACCAAATTCTGAAATTGGGGATGTAGGATTGGGACGGAAATCCAAATCCCCATGGAGGGAAGATCTTATTTTAGGTGGAAATTGAAAAACCAATAGAAAATAGAGAAGTTTAAGCTAGTGAAAGCATGTAGAGAATTCAATCAGGTAGAGATAAGGGCATCTTCAGTTGAAAGATGAATAAAAAATTTCCACAGATCTATAATCCCTATAATCACCCATTCAAGAAAACCACATGAATAAAAAATAAACCTATCAAAGGTTTCCATCGAGGGGAGACTCTTGCCACAGTGAGCCACTAATGTGAGATTCAATAGAAAAGAAGCATTTAAAAATTCTAGGGGGAAACTACAGTCTTAATAATTTCATCATCTCATGACATAATTTTAAGGCTAATTTTAATTTTGGGAAGCTGGGTAAAAGGCAAGGGTTGATGAAGGGGGATAATGGTCAGAACTATGATTCTATAGTAGTCGGGATGAATCCTCCCCCCACCCCAAGAGAGGGCAGACCAGAGGGGCATCCATGCATCCTAAAACATTATCGAAGGAAGCCACAGGACCGAAATAGGTCTAGCCATAGAAGTAGAAAAACATAAGAGTTCAGTCAAAATAATTTCATCAAAAACTCATATTAGAGCTTGCTCCCTAATAAGAATAACATCCCAACCGTTCCAACTCTAATCGCACAACCACCCATCAACTAGCATCTTCTCAAACCCTAAGTGTATACTTGTACTCCATCAATCCAAGATCAGACCATTTAGGATTATTATCATCTACGTAATCAGGATTCATACCCAAAAACAGTCAGGCCAAGTATCCTATCAATCCTTCTCTTTGAATTCCAAACCTTAATACTGAAGCTTCTAAAGTACTTTTCATCATGGAAGCCAAATGAATCCCCATGCCTATACCGCATACTCGATAGTACCTATAATTCACCAATATCATAATTTAAATCAACTACCCATGATTTTGTCTCTAAAATAATTAACAATCTCAGGCTGACCCCTCTATTAGATTACTATCATATACCATATCTAATCTCATTCATTGTACCCGAATAACCAATATCTTGAGTCATATCTCAAGGGAATTAGGCCCTTCCACTTACCTCAATAACCACATCTCACATAGGTCAAATCTCATAGGGAAACATCTATTTTTTCCCATTTGAAATATCTTAATACAACTAATGTGCTAACACCCACTCTATATTTCTCTAATATATGCATATCAGGCATTACATGAAAATCACCATCCTACTTGGGAACTAATTCTAAACTAAGGTTATACTGTCATCCCCAATCCTCACCTCATCCCAATTTTCATTATCATCCAAGATATCTCAATAAATCTTGATACTATAGGCTTCTTCCCAACATGAACCTATGATTAGTGAATTATTCTTAGGTTCCCAAGCATCATGGCCACCCAAGTAGTGTTTGATTTCAAGAAAGTAGAGAAACACCAATAGGGTACTATGCATAACCAGAAAACATAGTGTATCGGTAGATGATATTCTCATTTGAATAAATAAATAAAATGTGAAAGCATAAATAAATACATGTAGACTCCATAAAAGTCTGTAACTCCTAAAGGAAGTTTCAAAATGACAATGAAAAGTCATATTCTGACCTAGAGGCTCGGTTCGGAGGGCCCAGAAGTGTTGCGTGAAATTAAGGATGTTTTGCGTGAAAACATGTTGGCTGTGTGAAAGGAGTTCGGGATTTGCGAAAGGACCCCGGCACCGGCGCGCAATTTTGAGCACCCTCACCCGCATTGTGCCCGTTCCCACGCCGTCATCTCTATTGCACAATATTTCATGCGATGCCTGGATTCTGCGACGCAAGGGGCCTATAAATATTAGGAGGCGCCTTCCATTTCTGTGTTGCGGAATTTTAACTGGCTCTCGTGCGCAAAATAGGACTCCCGCTCGTGCAATATTACAATCAGGTATTGAATTTTATCACAAAATCTTGCATAAGGATCTGCCTTTGCGTGCAATCCCACTGGCTTCAATAAAATCGCAAACTCCTCATGGTTCCTCCTTTGTGTGCAATCCCTTCTGTTGCACACAATGAGGTCTAATTGCGCTCAACCCCTTCGTCGGGTGCGGCCGTGCCTTAGGGTTCCACTATTTTCACGCGCGCGCAATTCACATCCGTTGCGCGCAATCCCCCTAGCTGCTCGCAATTCATCTGCCTCAATTGTGCACCATCCCAGTGTTTTGCACGCAAATCTTCTCTTTGCGCGCAATCCCTAGGACTCCTCGCCTTGACTCCCCTCAGGTGCCTCCCTGCGTAGGCACCCGATGTCCTCCATACCGGGCATGTGCTCCATGCGCTGTTATCTCGTACGGCCTTCTAGGCTCGTACGAGGTAACCTCAAGGTCCCTTGGGTGGTGTTTCCTGTTGCATTGTTTTTACTCATGATTCTTCTCATAGGCACGCTAACGGCTATTTCTTCTTCCCATAGCCACGCTAACATGGACCCCTAAGTGGTTCGCCCTACGACCCCCCTTCACAACGGCCTTGTCGATGCCTTCCCTCTTACCAGGGGTAGAGGGTGCCGATTATGTATCTACTAGGGGTGTGGAGAGAACCCACCTTGTCTGAGCTATATGACGTTAAACTGCCAAGCACCTCGTCCTCAACACATGACATTAAACTACGATCCAACCCCATTCTTCGCACGCAGGGTTACCCTGTTTCATAAATTCTTTACACCTCTCATATCCATGGGAATGGAATCTTCCTCACATCGAATGATATCCTCCCTCTCAGAGTGGTGTTTTTTCTCAGGGGAAAGGGCTACCTCAGAGCGTAAGCCCCTAGCCTCTCTTGTGGAAGGTAGCACCCATGCACCTCTTTACTTCCCCACAGCCAAGGCCAGTGGAGGGCGTGATAGGGAACGAGGAATCTCCTTTTCTCGGTCCCAAATCCCTCTACCTCTGCGCCTTTTCGTACTTCAGGCCTCCATCCTGGAGTAAGTCCTGGAACTAAGGGCAGATCAACACTTAAACCCCTCTCCACTTCTCACAGATGCATCCTTCGCGACGTGATCGTCTGGTCCTTGCTGCCTCTTGTTTCTCACATCGAGCATGACTCACGTGGACTTAGAGTGAGAATAAACCATGACATCCTCTTATGGAACACCTAAGAGCGTAAGCCCCATCTTGGTGAACTACAAGGACTTTGATCCATGTCAAGGCATGGTGCGTAGGAAGCCTCAATGAGGTTCAAGCCCACCACCTAGTTGTTCTGACTCCTTCGCGTCGGTTCACCAACATCATGGGCTGCCTCCGAGCGTAAGCCCCAAACCTCATCTCGCATGATGTTAAATTGTCTGCCTCGTCCTACATGATGTTAAACAGTATGCCGTCCAGAACGATGTTAAACTGTATGCCCTCGTCCTGCATGACGTTAAACTGTATTCCGTACATCACGACGTTAAACTGTCTGCCTCATCCCGCATGACGTTAAACTGCACCACCCAAACTACAAGGACTTTGATCCATGTCAAGGAATGGTACGTAGGAAGCCTCTATGAGGTTCAATCCCACCACTTAGTCATTCCAACCCCTTCGTGTCGGTTCGCCAACTCTATGGGCCGCCTTAGAGTGTAACCCCCATATCCACCGTTGTGGGCCGCCTTAGAGCATAAGCCCCATATCCATCAATTAGGGTCCACCCAGAGCATAAGCCCCAAATTCCCCCATCTCGCATGACGTTAAACTATTTAACCGAACTACGGGGACTTTGATCCATGTCGAGGCATAGTACGTAGGAAGCCTCCACGACGTTCAAGCCCATTCACTGCATCATCCATCCTGATTCTTACTAGGGCCGCCACATCCCGATGGGATTATGCCACCTCATTCAACTACATAGTATCCATGAATCCACCCACGTGCTGGCCCCAACATTGGAGTTCCCTTCAGGGGGTTCTTTTATCTGATCCACTCTCATTTTTCCGATCAGTCTGATCCGTCCCAGCCAGATGTTAAACTCGTGGCATACCCCATGTTAAACATGGGAAGCTAAGGAAAACCTCAGAAGACACGTCCTCAGAGTAACCGTCTTCGCAAGACATTAAACTCATGGAATACCCCAAGTTAAACATGGGAAGCTAAGGAAAACCTCAGAAGACACGCCCTCGGCGTAACCATCTTTGCAAGACGTTAAAATCACGGCATATCCTGTGTTAATCATGGGAAGCTGAGGAAAACCTCAGATACATGCCAATGGCATGCCAATACCCTACATTCTATGTGGGATGCCTCAGGCTTCCAAGCCCTCAAGAAGCCCTATAATAAGGAACAAATGATAGACATGCCAATCCCCCAGTGTCAAGACACGCCAATGATGCCACGGCGTGACCATTCTCCTAACCGAAGGTTTCTACCCCGACTAGACCCCATGGAGCATCTCGATGGAAGAAGCGTAATTAACTGGTGTCCATGAAGATATGGCAGCGGGAAAGAGATTCTCGAACCCGTATTAAATCTATGAGGGAGAGACAGACTAGGTGATGACCTTCAAGGGGGAATCCACGGAAGAAAGAACCGACATCCCATCATCCCGGTTTCGATCAAGGAGTAGACGTCCCTGCACAAGGAACAGATGTCGCCCACATTTAGAAAGTGGGAATGCAGTGCAACAAGCCACGTGTCCTCCCCTGCATGGCGGATGCGCACGTGCCCCGACGAAAGCATCAGAGACATAAAATGGTGAACTTGATGTGAATCTATTCTCCTCAATACGGAGACTCGTAGCATTTGGGTGTCCGAAGATTAGCAAGTCACTAGGTTCGGGTACCCAGCACCAAGACGTGAAACCCGCCAGGGGTTGGGGCGGTTAGGACATTGAGCACTCCGTTCTACGACATTGTCAGCGCGAGTCCCTCTTACTAACCATGGGAGACGAAATGGTGTTGGGCTATTGGTTGTCGATTTCTTTTTCTATGGGTGTTAATTGGTTCAACTCCCTACTTTCTGGAATCAGATCGCTGCATCCGGAGCTCGATCTCCACCTTCATACCGGCACAGGGGTAGAGGAAGTACCGACGTGGCCACCCCACACTGTCCCACCATTTCCATAGCTACTTCGACCGCTGTGACTACCGGGTGCTCACGCCCCCTCCCCCTATCAGAGATTATCCAATGGAGGGTGATCAACGACCTCATGTGTAGGTACGAGGAAGAAGGGGTCATCCCCACTAGGGAAATGGCCTGTTTGGATCTAGAGGCAGCTGCACCTCACCACCATCGCCACCATTGAGGGCCTCATAAGGAGCTACTGCTCCCCACCCCAACATTCAACCGTTTCGGGAATTTGTCCCCAAAATGCCTCGACACCTCCCTTCCCTACGCCGATGAGGTAGGGGATGTCTGGGTTCGCCCGATCGGAGACCTGTTTCAAGGGTTCACAGAAAGGGCCCCCACTAGGCTGTGTCGATGCCGCCGCCCGACTCCCCAAGCTAAGGAGCAGGCAACCCATGTGCCTGCACCACCGGCTCCAACCTATCTGACCCGACGCCAGCGTCGGGCGCGACCGAAAGAGGATGCCCGCCCTGCGGCATCAACGTCAGCAACCACTATGGCCCGAGCCACTATTGACTCCTGTCATCAAACCCCTGCACACGTTGAGCAGGGGAAGTTACATGCCTAACCTGGATAGAGGCCCCGACCATCCCACAAGTATGTTGGGTCGACTCTCCCGGTCGCTGGCACAAGCAATGGATGCCACAGACCAATTCGCGGTACTGCCATCTAGCGTAAAGGCCTACTTCGTGCCACTGTCCTTGAAAGTAAAAGGCTTCCCCATGATCACTACGCTCCGGATGGGGCTCTTTCCAGTGCTCACTGCATGGGGTACGTGGACACTTCCCCTACCATCGGCTGCGAGTATGGAGCCATTGCATATTCGGTTACTCAACCACGTGAAGGTCCTCCCCATGTCCCTTTCGACATTTTCCCCAGTGCTCCTCGCACCCCGGACTTTGATCCTCTCCACACCAATACCATTGAAGCCAGAGGACTCCATGACGGAAATCAGCCCTGCCCCGAAGAGCTACCCAGGGGCAGGAAGGTGGGACGTCGTCGCCATAAGAGAAATTCCAGAGAAGGCCGAATGGAAATCAGGCCAGTCTGTTTCTCGGACTCCGAGGTAGAATGTGACTCAGTGATGGAGCCCTCCCCCCAGTCCTATGAGTAAGGGGCTAGGATAGGGATGCGGTGCGTCAGCCTGGTACTCCCCAAATGCGAGATCCAAATGATCCCCACCTCCCTCCAAATGTATATCCAAGAGGACGAGGAGTCGGCATACCCCCAGGGATCAAACTTTCAGCAACCATCAGCCTCTCCGAAAACCCCTTCCTCCTCGATCAGAGAGGACAGAGAACTTTTATGGGGACTGACATAAGATTCGCGACATGGAACACCCTCTACAAGTACCAACACTATGAAATGAGGCCCATTCATCGGCCCATCCTATTGTGACGTGGCATCCAGAACACTGTAGCTCTTGGAGGATGACTTAGGATTCGGTGGCCAATCGGCATGCTCGTAGTATTCTCTGTCGGCCAGCCCGCCGGCTCAGTGGCCTACCTCAGCACCGCTGCCAGACCCCAACCACACCCAGTTGATGAGCGGGGCCAACAAGGGCTGGATCCTGAAGTTGAGCTGTGGAGCTTCTGGACCGTTCTCGTAGTAGGCCACTTCCCCGAGATGTTTTGGCCCGTTGTAGTGTCGGATTTTGACATACCAGAATTGCACACCCATGGAGTGTTTGAATGTTTCCTCCATACTCTCCAGGCGACTCACTCATGTCTTCTCCATCAGAAAGTTCCCTATCCTAGGATCCAAGTCCACCTCGGGGATATCAGAGAGCAATGTCGTCAGGTCGACCTGGCCACACACCCCACGGTTCGGCACCTCGAGTCACTTGCCCACCATAGGCCCCTCCAAAAAAAAGTGTTCAGAGTTTTCAAGTACTCTGCACGTTTATCGAGGAGGCCACCCCCCACGCGCATGTCTATGGATGGGGGATGTACGTTGCCCATCTCTTCAGTGTGATTCGCCGACATCCCGACTCACTGGGCGGCTCTGAGGATATTCTCCCAAGGGCAGTGGTAGTCAACATGGTTGATCTGTCAGGAGAGGGGAACAGTCTAGAACTTCTCAATGGGGACTCACTCCCTGGGTAAAATACACTACTGGACACATCCGGGAGGATTACTCTCCAACAGGGGAACCTCCTAGGTCTCCCCACACCCAATGTGGCATTAACACCGAGCCGGAACATTGGAAATGGTAATGAAAATGTAGGGGATATCAAGCTCACCGATCCATCTACCTCAGTGCCAGAGGTAGTGGAAGATCCTGAGAAGGCCACGCTGCACCAACAACTTGCTGAGAAGAAGAGTCTAGTCGATGAGCTCCTGGATGAATGCATTGTAGAGCGGCGGTCCGATTACAGTGATCCTAGGCCATGACAGTAGGGATAAGAAAAAATACCCCTTAGCGAGATTCTCCCAGGCAACCTCAATCATGCCTTGTTCGCTGATAGAGTAGAGGCTAGAGCTCATGGCAAGAGGGCGCGATATGTTTCACCAAACCCTCCTGAACGGCGTGATCACAAAGAGACCCCACTCGGGTTCCCCCTACTGCCCCAAGGGTCGCTCCACCAGCCCCCCATGAGCTTTTGAGCTTGACTATTGGATTGAAGAGCCCGACAATGTGCTTTTGGTTAGAGATCCCCATCAGGACAGGAACCTGCTTCCAGATGGTCTGATGGCAGCACTCATTGCCCGCTTAGAGGCCTTGAAAACTCGGTAGGTGGAAATCCCGCTGGATGGCAAGCCATTTCCCGCATGGGTGGATGATATGCCAGCACGTCCGGGATTTGGGAACCCCACTTTCTCCGCCTTTAATGGGATAGGAGACCTGCCACAACATCTGCCCACCTCAACTCGAGGTGTGGGCCTATGTTAGGGACTCCGGCGTAGCAGGAGGCCACCAAGCTTCGTTGATTTGTTCAGAGACTGGAAGGGCCAGCATTCGTCTGGTACAACCAGGTCCCTGTCAGATCTATGAAAAGCTGGGAAGACCTTCGTAGGAAATTCCTCTACCAGTTTAGTTCCACGACCTGGATGACGAACATCGCAGACCTGTTTAGGTGTATGAAAAGAACCGATGAGCGAGTCTCGGACTTCTCCACCCAGTGGAAGGGGCTCACGTACTCCCTTAACATGACACTAACTCATGAGAAATTACTAAAAATGTGCATAGATAATGTCAACGCAGAGATGGTTCCTTCTCTGATCACTCATAATTACGCCGGAGGGTTCCAGGACTTCTCAGACAAGGCTCAGCTCCTTGAAGAAGCCCTACAATAGGACAGTCAGGCATGCCCGCTGCCACCTGTAGTCCCTGCAAAGAGAGATTCCAGAGTCGAGCCCACCACAATGGCCTAAATAGAATCCCCCAGGCAGCTAGAATTACTGCCAGTGGCACCAGCTCTATAACCCCAAAGAGGCCCTCCACCTCAAGCGCAGGCTCCTGCCCAGCAGCGACCGCCGTAGAACCTACAGGTTCCCCCGCACAATGCGCCACCATCGCCTAGCCAGGAAAATCAGGCTCTGCCTCCTCGGCATGATCCTTCGGAAGCCTCATCAGGTCCAGCCTCCAAGATCCCTCCTTCCAGAAAGAATGAATCGGACCTACTTGTTTGATGAAGCCCAGGTCCCCGGTTACTTCCGTAGTTCTGTGGAGCAGAGAATCGTGTGGAAACCTGAGTGCCGGAAGGCAGAAGAGGTGCATCTCACTGATCAACCCAACTAGTGCCCTTATCACCGGACCCTAGGGCACACCTTCCATCGATGTTATGTGTTCACAGACTAGCTCCAAGACCAGATTGACAAAAATCTAGTCAGGTTGGGCCCAAACCCAGCACAAGTGGCAGGTGTCTTTATGAGGTCAAGTGGTAGTAGTGGTGTTGGGAATGAATGGTAGCTGGTTTCTGATCATGGTTCCCAGAATTATAGAGAATGGATGTCCCAAAAATGGTCGCTCACACCCATGACATCATTCGTGAATTCTTGAATCAGCCAGAGCCCTCAGAAGCTGCGGTTGCTACCTCGGTGTCGTCATCCCAGCCAACCTTTTCCCAGTAGAGCAAGCAGCGGTGGTGCAAGAAGAAAGAACGCACCCATCCAATGCCGTCTCTATCCTGCACTCTTGGCGATTTCATACCCCCAGAAATAGGGATCCCTCCGAGACTCCGCTCGGTAGGGGATGACTCCTCAAGTTACAGTCAGGGGTACACTTCGGTTAAAACCGTAGAGTTGGTAAATCCCTTTTTGACTCCCGACGATGAGGAATGCCAGGTGGACCTTCCCAATGTCCCCAGCCATTTCCAATGTCAGCAGAGTTGTGGCTACATGAATCGTCGGGGCATGGAAATTGGCACATCAGCCAGGCCATGCACACCACTGAGACCAGGCAGCAGGCCCAGTACAGAGTTCAACACACGCGGACCCTTCATCAGGTGTCGACAGGTTCGCCTCTACCACAGTTTGTATTGCTGGATCAGACAGAACCACCTCAGCTATTCCGTGACCAGATTTCCCCTACAACCAGCTGAACCCATCTTTCTTGTCCTAATACAGCAACCACTCTCCGGGTTTCGACTAGTGAACAGCGAGACGTGCCTCGTACCAGTCAGCCACCGGTCCATCCGGAGGTTCCTATCATGCCTCCAATCACAGAGCGGCCTCCTGTAAGCAGAAGCTCACGTTTGGCCCGAAAGTAAGATGTTCTGAAACCCTTGTCCAGTATTCCAGCAAGGATTTCTATCATTGATGCTCTTCTCCTATCATCTGAAATGCATGAGGCACTCGCCGAGCCCCTAAGGAGCCACCAATTATTTGAGACGGAGGTAGCAGCTGCAAAAGCCTTCCATGCTGAGGCAATTGAGAACACCGAGTGTCAGGAGGTTATCTCATTCTCCAGTGAAGATAAAGACCCTCCCAAACAGGGGCACATTCGCCCACTGTACATCACTGGCTTGTTCAATGGTGTGGAAGTCCTCCATTGTCTTGTCGACACGGGTTCTGGGATTAACCTAATCCCAACTTGGACACTGCGGAAGCTGGGATTGTCTGAGGATGATTTAATTCCACCCGACCTCAAGATCCAGGGGTATGACAAAACCGAGAAAACTCCACTCGGCAAGGTCTGCGTGAAGACCCAGTTCGGTGGCCTAATTTCCAGCACCAAATTCATGATTGTCTCCCAAGACACTGACTACAATGCATTGATGGACAGGCCATGGCACCACCTTCACGCGGCGGTCCCCTCATCATATCACCAATGCCTCAAGTACTCCCTTCATGGTCGAGTAGGCGTTCTCCAAGGAGATGCGTCTCATTTTGACTCTTTTGAATCCCTTTATTTGGACGTTGGATATTACAAGAGAAAGGAAAAGCAGATTTTGGCAGGTGAGGTTGAGCCCACCGTTGTCACAAGTGATCCCTAGGCAGGTTTGGATGACGCTTATGTCTTCCCAATCCAGCGGTTGGAGGCCACAACCCCCGACATGGGGCAATGTTTTGTTTTTTCGGGTACAAGATGAAGGCACGATATGAGGTCCAAGTGATGGCGGAAAATCACCTCGTACTCCTACACCAACCAGGCTCAGGTGATTCTCGAACCTCCTACCCCTGTACGGTATCGGGATGTCAAGCTCCTGGCAACGACGGTACATTATACGTGTCTCTTCCCCCAGGCTAGAATTAACCGACTCAAGCCGACGCACCACTGCTACTTTTATGTCATTAAACGTGGCCCGTTGGGCTGAAGACCAGATGGGATTGGGTCGACTACCTTCATCGCTGTGGTCTCAGTGGCACATGAATCTCCTGATATGGTGACCACTACCACCCAGGCCAGCACCAGCATCCCATTAGGGTTCAATAACTCAATATCAACACTCCCCACGGATGATCCCTCCATAAGTGAAGAAGAGGAAATAGAAGATGATCCCCCCACATTTGAGGAGGGCATCTCCACCACAGTCGATGAGTTGGTACAGGTGAACCTCGGTAGCGAGGCGGACCCAAGACCCACATTTGTCAGTGCCATAATGCCCCCCGAGGAGCAGCATCATTTTTTGGAATTCCTTAGACATAACTGTGATGTGTTCACTTGGAGTTACAATGAGAAGCTAGGACTAGATCCCCAGGTATCCGTCCCCCACCTTGGTCTCCCTGCAAACCATCACGGGTTCAAGCAGCCTCATAGAAAGATGCACCCTTCTCACGGTGCCATGTTTGAGGCCGAAGTTGACAAGATTATCAAAGCCAACTTGGTCAAGGATGTTCAGTACCCCCGGTGGTTGTCCTATATTGTGCTGGTCAGGAAGAAAAACGGATAGATCAGGGACCGTATCGACTTCGGCAATCTCAATCGCCACTTTCCGAAAGATGATTTTCCCCTTCCAGTGACCAAATTTTTGATTGATGCCTCTTATGAGTTCCAAGCCCTCTCCTTCATGGATGGGTATTCCGAGTACAACCAGATCCGGATGGCCCCTGAGGATGAGGAGTCCACTGCCTTCAGGGCACCCCGAGGTACATTTTGTTACCAGGTTATGCCTTTCGGCCTGAAGAATGTGGGTTCGACCTATCAACTGGCTATGCATTACATATTCAAGCCGATTCTTGGGACATTGGTGGAGTGCTACATGAATGATCTGGTGGTCAAATCTCACCAGCGCCAGGACCATCTCAAGGACCTTGAGAAAGTGTTCGGTTTCTTCTGTTCCCTCCACCTGAAGATGAACCCGTTGATGTGTGCCTCTGGGGTCACCTCCGGCATGTTCCCTGGCTTCGTTGTTGGATACCGAGGTATTGAGATCGACCTATAGAAGATCAAGGCCATCAGCCAAATTCCTCTTCCAAGTAATATTTGAGAACATTGAGGTCTCCATGGACACTTAGCCTACATACTCCGATTCATTGCGAATCTGGTCGAAAAGTGTAAGCCCTTTTCATAAAGAAAGGTTCCACATATGAATGGGATGAAGAGTTTCAGACCACTATTGGGGAAATCAAGACGTATCTACTCCAACCTATGGTCTTGATGCCACCCATCTCCGAGAAGCCGCTGGTCCTTTACGTGATCGGCCTGGAATGGTCCCTCAGTGCACTTATCGCCCAGAAGAACAACAAGGGAACAGATAACAGCCTCTACTAACTCAGCTGCCTACTCCTCGATATGGAAATTAAGTATTCTCCCATCGAGAAGAGCTCTCTGGAACTCGTATTTTCCATACAGAAATTTCGGAACTACTTTCAGCACCACGAGGTATAGATGGTCTCTCAGGTAGACCAGTTGAAGTATATCTTGAACCGACCTATGTCGACTGGCTGACTGTCGTGGTGGGCGGTGATCCTCCAGCAGTTTGACATCAGGTTCGTGCCTCAGAAGGCTATCAAAGGACAGGCATTGGAAGACTTTCTAGCTGCCTACCCAACCTCTGTGGATCAGCTGTTGGACCTAGGTTCTCCTGATGAGGTAATACTCTCATTCCATCGTGCCATCCCATGCTGGAAGATGCTCTTTGACAGAGCCTCCTGGAGCCCCTCTGGTATGAGAATCAATGATCCTAGGCTCAATAGGGTGGGCTTGTGTATCGTCTTCAACACCCCAGAGAAAGCTATCTTGCAATATTTATTCTTGTTGTCAGAGGGCTGCACCAACAATGAGGCAGAGTATCATGCCCTCATCACTGGCCTCGGGCTGGCCCATGAGATTGATGTGCCCCATCTGCATGTGAAAGGGGATTTTGAGTTGTTCATCAAGTTGGTCAATGGTTAGTATGTTGTCATAAATCTAGAACTTGCACCATTTTTGGAGTGCACCCTCCATCTAATGGCCAAGTTCCCTTCTCAGCCAGAGGTCGTTCATATTCACCAGTCACAAAACGGTCGAGCAGATGCTTTGGCCAGCCAGGCCGCGTCGCTTGCGGAGCCCGAACATGACGACCTGATTATCTATGTGGCACACTTGAGATTCATCGCTCCCGTTACCCTGAAGAATGATCACGACCCACAGGTGAACCATATTACTGCTGGTTCCCCTACATCAGGATCCCAGGTTACTTTAATTGCGGTGATGAAAATAGTTCCTGATTGGAGGGAACCGTTGGTTGAATACCTCCAATGCAGTAATCTTCCATTAGACCGGGCCTAGCGCCAGCGAATTCGACGCCACACGCTTCAGTTTACCCTTCATAGTGGTCCCAACTTTGAGAAGATCCTTTACAGATGCGGATTTGATGGTTTTCTCCTCCATTTCCTTCAAGGAGTCAAGATCCCACAAGTTATGTAAGAGGTTCATGCTGGTTCCTCTGGCGCCCATTAGGCCGGGTCAAAGTTGTCTCACCAGATTCAGAGGATAGGGTACTTCTGGCCCTCCATGATCTATGACTGCATCGAGTTTCCCAAGAGGTTCCATGCGTGCCAAGTTTATGCTAACTTTGTGCATCGGCCACCGGAGCCTCTCCACACTACCACGTATTCTTGGCCCTTTGTAGTCTGGGGGTTTGATGTCGTAGGACCTTACCTACCGACGACGACTCACCAATGCCGGTTCATTCCGACCACTATAGATTTCTTTTCAAAGTCGACAGAGGCAATTCCACTGAAGGAAGTCAAAGCCCTTTGTGTCACTGACTTCGTGAGTTCCAACATCATCTGTCGATTTGGAGTACCTCACGCTATCCTCACGGATAACGACACCAAATTACGAGCGGCCGAGCTGAAGAAATTTTACACCATGTACAACATTAGCTCTATCCATATCTCCCACTATCATGCACAGGAGAATGGGAAGGTTGAGGTGCTTAACAAAACCCTCTCTAACATTCTTCAAAAGATGGTTGGTCAGAACAAGAAAAGATGGCCGGAATAACTCCACAATGCCCTCTCGGCTTATCGGACAATGAGTCATAATTCCACCCAAGTGACCCCATATTCCCTGGTGTACAGAGTTGAGTCCATCCAGCCCGTCGAGATTCATTTTCCCCCATTGCGTACGGCGGTCTACGACCAGAAAGTGCTGGATAGAGTTCCCGAAATCCGTCTAGCTGTATTGGAAGCGCTGGAAGAGAATAGGCTTCACTTTTTGCACAACCTGGAAAGGCATCAAAGCAGGATGGACCGAGCTTTCAACAAGAAGGTTCGCCTCCACTCTTTCCGACAAGGTGACCTAGTACTGGCCCTCAGAGCGCCAATGATTCCTGGCAGGAAACCACCCAAGTTGGAGCCAAAATGGTAGGGGCCTTTCATCGTCCATAAGGTCTATCCCAATGGCACGTACTCCCTCATGACCATGGATGGCGAGCGTGCCACTCCCCCCACCAATGCCAAGTTCCTCAAGCAGTACTTTGCCTGAGCATTGCAGTCCTACATGACCCTAAAATTCATTTGGTCCAGCACGACCTTAAACTACATTTGGCCCTACATCTGGGCCCCCTTTGGTCTGAGTTCTAATACCTTAAACTAAGATCCTTGTGGTCCAGCATGACCTTAAATTGCATTCTCATCCTTACTGCAAGAGGTTAAACTGCAAGCCGGTTATGCCTTCCTGACCGAGGCCCAGCCACAGGCCACTTGGCCTTCTCGAGCCCCTTAGCCCCAATCCTTACCCAGAGTGTGCGGTGTGGTGTAGGATTATGTCCTCATTCACGATGGGTTACCAGCCATTCCATACACATTACTGGATAAAATTCCTCTCATCATCCTACATGACATTAAACTGTGCTTCTAGAACAATGTGTGGCTTGATTCCCATCCTTATGGGATACGTAGGACCTCCTGAATGTCTAGGTTTCAGGTCTAGCCCCATCTCTTAGGATATCCCACGATCTCCCAGTCACCTTGGTCTTTTGGCATGTCCCACCCCACAAGGGGGACATATAGGTGTGGTACAAGGTTTTTGGAACCATGCCCCATTCTCCCGGGGATCCTCCATCTTTTGGCCGCTCTCAAACTGAGCCCTTCGACCCTTTCCAGTGGTCTTCTAATGTGTTCAGAGTACTCTGGTCTAGGACCTGGAGTGTCAGACTCAACTTAGGCATGTTTTGGTCAACTTTCCAAGCTTCTTACTCCCCTTCGTTCAGACCCCCGTTATCTTTCACACCCGGAGGGACCCCCATGAACATCTTGGATACAATAACTAAGGGCTCTCCTACTGTCATGGGCCAATTCCCCCACAATTTTCAAACAAAAAATTGATACAAATCGCACATTGTGAACATGGTCAGCAGTTGATGATCATTTTTTTGTTCCCAAGGCTAACTCAACAAGATGCTGTGTTGCAAACATGGTCAGCAGTAATCATCCATCGTCACGCCGACTCCTATAGGCCCTGAATGTTGGCTGCATGATTTTCTTTATGTTCAACCCCATCGTCTCAAGGTGGAATCTCGACACTCCTTGCACTAACCCTCAGTGCACCTCCACACGACAGGTGGACAAAGCTGTCTGGCGACGTCTCTTGGGGATCCCGCGATCTGAGTGTTAATATTATATTCTTGGGTTTTATCTAAGGACCATGCACAGCTTGACCTTCATCCCCATGGGAAACGAGGAGTCTCCCAGACATTGTGTTTTGGGTCCAGCTCAGCTGGAATCTAGAATCTTCTGCCCCCTAATTGTAGGAACCTCGTAGGCTCCTTGTCCTGAGGCCCCTCTCTCGGAATCGCGCATGGTGATGGTATGAGGTTATTTCCTAATCTACATCAGGTATGCCTTATCGCATCATGTGTGTTCCCCCAGGTCCAAGCCATATGACATTAAACTATGATGGTTGGTCCTACCACATGACCATAAACTGTGATGATATCATCCTAGCCGCACAACGAAAAACAACACTTCATTGTGGTGACCTACCCATAGGGGACATCACGTTAGGTATCGGTCAATTACCATACAGTTTTTCAACACCTGTTACGGCTTGATTATTGTGGAAATGCCAGAAATTTCTACCCTAGGCTATTCGTTCCATGAAAGAAAAACCATTTACCTTCAACGACAAAAAAGATATATCAAATTATGCTTCTTTTGGTGTGAGGTCTAGACCCTTACTTTCATCCTTTGCACAGGTACCATGTTGTGTCATTCCACCCTTCAAGAACAACGTGCTGCTTGATCCCCTTTCTCATGGGGTATATAGGAATGCCCAAAACTCTAGTCTTTGGGTCCAACGTGAGGTCTGAAAATTCATCGTGTCTGTCTCGCCTTTGGGACCATGACTGTAGGACTATGTGGCGTGGTGAGCAGTACTTCATCCTCATTCACGTCGGGTTTGCAATATCCACTCTGCGTACACCCTGTTATGAGAATTAGACCTCCTGTTTCTTGTCTTTTAAAAGTCTCCCCCAATAACTACGTATGGCTTGATTACCATCCTTATGGGATACGTAGGAGAAACTGGGCACTTCCCCATAGGCCCATCCTAACATTCGTGTTCGGTTCCTTGGCCCAAGCACTTCTCCAAGGAGCACATGGTAAGTAGGATCTCATCCTCATTCACGTCGGGTTTTGCAACCGATTTACCATGTGTCTCCCACTCCCCTCACTCTTTGGTCCGAGCTGTAAGACCATAAACTAAGATCCTTTCCAGAACTATGTGTGGCCTGATTCTCATCTTTATGAGGTATGTAGGAACACCCAGACATTTCGTCTTGGGTCCAGCCCCAGGGACTACCAAATCCCGTCCCTCCTCACTGTCGGTCCCTTGGCCTAACTTTTTGGGGAGTAGTGTAACTACGCCATATGCCCTGAATATGTTTGAGATGCCCCAAAGTGGTGTTGGGAAGTGACAGTTCTCTCTCCAGAGAGGTCCTGTCTAAAAATTGGGATGATCCGTGACCAGATTAATGTGTATTCAAAATGCGCCTCCACCACGGTGGCACAATTTTTGGAGTGTTGGATTCTGTTTGAACAAATCACCGCTCCACATTACACACATTGTGTGACCCTTTATTCGGATCCTCATCCTCTTTCATGTTTTATGGGACCCCCTAACAGTATGGATTCTTGACTTGTGGTCCTCCTGCTATAGCAATATGGATGATAGACCTTTGGTCCGCCTATTGCAATAGTATAGATGATTGATCTATGGTCCGCCTGCTGTCTTGGGACAACGTTCCGGAAGACTGGTCATGTCTGATGGGACCCCCTAACAATATGGATGATAGACATTTGGTCCGCCTTCTATAACAATACGGATGATAGACCTTTGGTCTGCCTATTGTAACAGTATGGATGATTGACTTATGGTTCACTTGCTGTCCTGGGCCAACGTTCCGGAAGATTGATCGACGATATTTGAGTTATGCGCTGTGTTGCGAACATGGTCAGTGGTCAGCCCTCATTTGTTGAACCCATTCCAGGCCAACACGATATGGATGCTGTGTTTCCACCAAGGTTAACAGTTATCCTCCATCGTCACGCCCACCCATAGTGTTTCGAATTGGGGTAACGTGATTCAACTTTTTCATCTCCCTATGATCGGATGGATTTCAATGCCCTCGGCATTTCACCGCTCGTGTGTTAGAGCACATTGAGGAGATGATATATCGATTGGTCTGAGGTCCCCTCCCTTCGGCTATACCTCCCTCTCCTCCTCAAAAATATGGGCCCGATTTCAGATGCCTGAAGTTTGATTGACACCCCACAGTCAGATGAAATGATAACACGGACATCCTTTGTTTCTCACATTGGGTGCGACCCAGATGAGCATAGGGGTGAGTTGTAATTCATTTCAGGACTATGGTTGAGCATATTAAACCAAAGATACAAATAAATAGATTGGTCCATACATTGGATCGAAATATTGATCAGTGAAAGAAAAAAGTTCATGAGATGGCAAAAACATAGCCCTTAAGGACCAGCATGCTAGATTGATCTTTCCAACGCAGCTACCCTTTGACTGGTAGCCTCTAGGACTACTTATCGCTCTCTAAAGACTCTCTCTTCATCAAGAGCCATAGAGCGCAGTTCTCCAATCCAAGCTTGTGCCTATGCCCATTTGGTTTGAAGTAAAGTCATCTGGTTACTCGCCTCCATCAGTAGTTTTTTGGCGTCAGATAGCTGAGACATCAGTTGCTCCACGATCTCAGAGCATGTTGTGCCTATGCCCATTCGGTTTGAAGTACAGGCATCCTTTATTTCTCACATTGGGTATGACCCACATGATCATAGGGGTGAGTTTTTATTCATTTTAGGAGTATGGTTGAGCATATCAAACCAAAGATAAAGATAAATAGATTGGTTCATACATTGGATCGAAATATTGAGCGGTGAAAGAAAAAAGTTCATGATATGGAAAATACATAGCCCTTAAGGATCAGATTGATGGATTGATCTTTCCAATGCTGCTACCCTTTGGCTAGTAGCCTCTAAGACTGCTTATCGCTCCCTAAAGACTCTCTCTTCATCAGCAGCCGCATTGCATAGTTTGCCAATCCTATCTTGTGCCTACACCCATTCGGTTTGAAGTACGATCATCTGGTGACTTGACTCCATCAGTTGTTCTTGGGCGTCAGCCAGTTGAGCCGTGAATTGCTACTATCACATATCTTCTCGGCAATATAATCACGGACCTTCAAATGAAGGCATTGAGCATTGGCCCCTCTAGTAAACAAGAAGCAGAGCTAGGTCTTGAGTGATCCCATCCACCTCAGCCAATCCGTATGAGGCTGCTTGAGAAAGCGATGGATACACATCCACCCTTTGCGTTGTGTCATCTGTCTCTTCACAGATGCTTCGAGTCTTAATCATATATCTCTTCGGGATCAGTGGTCTGATATGTAGGAAAGGAAGCCAGCAGGTCAATAGCAGGATCTTCCAGATGAAGCCCTTCATAAGGAATAGGATCCCCAATGTCCGGGCGACCTTCCTCTTTCGCCCCGACTGCGGCAGTGCCTTTGGCAGCTTCCGACCTTTCTCCAATGACAGCACCGCGAATGTTAGTCACCCCCTGCTCACCAATTTTCGGGGTCGACTCGGTTTGGGTAGTATGTTCTGGAAGAGGTGGTACGTCTGCCGCTGGTCCACTCACGGATGGCCCGGGCTCAGAAGCCTGACGAGCCTCCAACATCGAGATCACTGTACAAGTAGCATCCTTATTAGTTGGGTTTTCTGACAGTAATCACCAATAGTGAAGCAGGGGACTTACAGGAACCCATTGTGTTAGCCTCCAGTGTTCTGGCCGCAACAGGAGCTATCATGGTAGGAGACCCCTCTATGCTTGTGAGTTCGATAATGGGCGTCGAAGCCCTATCATGTCCCACCAGTGCCTCTCCTCCTTCCTCTATTGGGGATGCCTGATCACCACCGATGTTATCCTGAGTGAGATAGTGAAATGGATTAGGAATTTCAAGAGAGAAGGGACAAAGGAGGAACATAAATAAGGATAGAGACAGACCTCGAGTAGCTCGGTTATTCCCATGTCAGAGCCGATGATCTCACCGCTCTCCTGCAGGCTCCCTTGGTGGGACCCTCCCAAGGATCCTTCATCCACTCCTATCTCCTACCCTCCCACTGACTCTTCATCACTGTCTCCTTTTCCAGGTGGCATCACTTCCAGATCATGCTCCTGGCCGAGCATCACTTTCACCAGGAAAGGAGGCTCTGCGCACCGACCCCTTTGGCGTGCATATGTGTCCATGGCCATTAAATAAGCATGCCGCTGATGGAAATTCACCCGGTCAGTATCCTGTATTAGCCCGAACTCTAGCAGCTAGATCCCATCCTGCATTATCTTCTGCCAGAGGGCTTCAACGCTCATTGATTACAGCAGGGTCATCCAGGCCGACCACAATGCCGAGAATATTTCATCATGAGAAGGTTCGAGCAGTTATCTTATCTGCTACCCGGGCAGCTCTTTGGCCACCTCATGTGACCCCCCTCCGGGTAACGAGGTCATAGAAACACCATGCGATGTCCCAGCGGCTGAGGTCCCAGCCTGCGTAGGCCTCACTACCTGACGTTCCCCTGTTCCCCCCTTCTAGAGACACCTTGCCTGCTCTCTTGTCACCTTGGTTCCACGCGGGTAGTCTCGAGTTGCCTGACTCGCTTGCGTAAATTCCCCCCAGGGTACTCAATATTCCAGTGTTTGGCATACTCGGTGGATAGGCCAGCATCGACCCCAGAGGGAGGAAGGGTAATAACATCACCAGAGCCATAAGTGGTGAACATTAACCACATCTGTCGAAGGACACAATGATTTTTCACCTACCGGATATCCGTGAATACCGTCTCCAACATTCGCTAGAGGCACCCGAACATCCTGGCAAATCAGTACGGCACGTAAGGCTCACAGATGATCTTCCCATTGATCCGAGCCATGATCATCCCACCCTGGATTCTCTAGAAGTACTCTTGGTGCTCCAAAGAGCCTTTCCCACTGTCCACCATCTGGCCGACTAGGGTAGGGAACATGCTTATGTTGAAATTGGCGTGCTTACCGATTCAGATCCTTACGCCCTCCTCGTTGAGAATCATCGGTGCAACCTCGACAATATTTAGGAGAGATGGTCTCAGGTCATTTCCCGGAGGATGAATGACATTTGGGAAGTAGTATCTTCCATGATGAGCCACCACCCAGCCATGAAAGATCTGGAAGGGGCCACATACCCTCCGAGGTGACCCCCCTCGTGAGATGCATCCTAGGATGGAATACAGCCTAGCCAGCACATGGACCCCTAGATTGAACATTTTGTCGGCAGCCATGGCGCCCGCCATCACCAGTGTTGTTGGACGGACGCCCATCCTTTTGTCCCGCACCAGCAGGAGCCACCTGCTCAGGAAGGTGGCGAGGAACCCGACATATTGGATGTTCAGGTCCCGAGCCTCAATAACATGGTATCCCCACGATTGGTATTGCCCTGCTTCCAGGGTCCTCCAGTATGATCCATTTTTGCTCCTCTAAGCTGCAGTTGGGCACCGTTTACCCCGTCCCAACATCTTGACCGTTGGGTCCTTCTCCAGGAACTGGAAGAACCAGTCCTTGTAGGCGATGTCCTTCAGGAAATCCTTGACCTGCAGCCTCTCCTTGGCTAGGTCCAGTAGATTCCATGTCAGCATAGGGGTCTGTGATCTGTCTTCCTAGGTGTTCATCAGGGGAATGAACTCGTCATATTGGTATCCCTCCAAGGGGATACCTCCGATGTAGTGAACGTCCCAAAGGCTGATGTCAACATCCCCATGGTGAAGATGGAATGTGTTGGTGTCAGGGGACCATCAGGTAAACATATCCGGCCCGAGTTCAAGTTGACAGTAGAAGTGGAATTGCGACATCCACACCACCGCGAATAGACCAATGTGCCGAAGCTAGGCCCCGAATTGGTCGCATGTATGGAGAACCCAGTATGCCCAAGCCCACTCACTGGTGAAGTTTCCTCAGGAACATAGGTCCCAATCTTACAGCCAGCCCTTAGTGTCGTCCATGATACTCTGACGGAACATGCTTGCATAGAGGGCCAAAGAGCTCTCCGCAACAGGATTACCCCCAGTAATGGTCCTGGTCGTCGGGTTCAGGACATACACATCCATGTGTCTAGTCTCTCTGGCAGGATGTCCATTTTTGGTGATGTTGTAATGGGGAAGTTTGTCCCCCTGGGTCACCCATGACCGCGGTGTGTCCACCTCAAAGCCCGAAAAAGGATCCTCCTCCAGGATGCCAAATATCTTGAGTAGGAGGTTTTGGGACAAGGGATAGTCCTTCTAGGCGGGGGTCAGAATGTTGGACAAGGTAAGGTTGTCGGAAACAACCACCCAAGCACGATAAACCTCTTCATTTTCCACCGTTTAAGCGCTACGAGCGGTGGCTTCCCCCTTATCAACTTGGTTCGCAGCCATCTTGAGTTCTTGGGGAGTTGCGCAAAATCTGGATGGGTTGGCTGAAATGGGGAAGAGCTGCGCGAAATATGGAATAGTTGTGCATAATTCTAGAGGTAAGTGAAAAATCAGGGCCGTCGGTGCGAAATATCTCGTGTTGCGCATAAATGCGGTCAGAACTCAGAAGGAATTCCGTGCGAACACAACGTGTTTTCCACGCAGTCGGAAAGGCGATTTCAAGCAAGAGAGCTCAGAGCTTATCACACGGAAAAGCTTGAGTACGGAGAAAGGGACTCAGCGCCCCTTTTTATAGGAGAGGCCGGGGTTCCGTGCCACGCAAAAATCAAATTCCACGCCAATTAAGAATTTTGCGCGCTGCGTTGGCTTTTGCGTGCAAAGTACACCCAAAATCCACCACTTCGGCATTTATGTGTTTCCCTTGGAATCCGATCATTGCGACCTCTCACCGATCCAATTCCGAGGGGGGCATTTATAGAGGCTGAAAAATCCGTAACTCCTAAAGGATGTTTTGAAATGACAAAGCAAAGTCATATTCAGACCCGGAGGCTCGGTCCGGAGGGCCCGAAAGTGTTGCACAAAATTTAGGATGTTTTGCATGAAAACTTGTTGTCTACGCAAAAGGACTCCGAGATTCGTGAATGGACCCCAGCTCCGGCACACAATTTTGTGTTCCTGCACCCGCATGGTGCCCATTTCCGCTCCGCCGTAACTGGCGTGCAATATTTCATGCGCCACCTAGATTCTGCGATGCCAGGGGACTATAAATAGAAGGAGACCCCTTCCATTTTTGGGTTACATAATTTCAAATGGCTATTGTGAATGAAATAGGACTCCCACGAGAACAATATGACATTTAGGTATTGACGATTTTCGCTCAACCTTGCCCTGGGATCTGCCTTTTCACACAATCCGATTGGCTTGAATAAAATTTCAAACTCCTCAGGGTTCCTCCTTTGTGTGAAATACCTTCTGTTGCATGAAAAGCTGTCTAATTGCGTGCAACCCCTTCGTCGGGTGTGGTCATGGCATAAGGTTCCACTGTTGCCGCTCGCGCACAATTCACATCCCTTGCGTGCAATCCCCCCTAGCCGCACGCAATTATTATTCCACAATTGTGTTCCATATCGGTGTTTTATGCAAAAGTATTCTCTTTGCACGCAACCCCATGGACTCCTCGCCTTGACGCCTGAGGTGCCTCCCTGTGTAGGCGCCCGACGTCCTCCATACCGGGAATATGCGTCATGCACTGTTTTCCCGTACGGCCTTCCAGGTTTGTATGAAGTAACCTCAAGGTCCCTTGGGCGGTGTTTCCCATTGCGTTGCTTTGCCTCATTCTCTTGCGCATAGGCACGCTAATGTCTATTGCTTCATCACATATCCACGCTAACATGGACCCCTCAGTGGTTCTCCCTACGACCCCCCTTCACAACGGCATTGCCGATGCAGTCTCACGAACTAGGGTTAGAGGGTGCTGGTTATGTAAGTCCTAGGGGTGTGGATCGAACACACCTTGTCCGAGCTGTAGGAAACTAAATTGCCAAGCACCTCATCCTCAACACATGGAATTAAACTCTAATCTGACCCCGTGCCTCGCACACAGGGTCCCCCCAGCTCAGAAATTCTTTACACCACCCGACTCCACAGGAATGGAATATTTCTCACATGGTATGATATCCTCCCTCTCGAAGTGGCATTTGTCCTTGGTGAATGGGCTGCCTTAGAGCATAATCCCCTAGCATTTCTTGCGGAAAGTTTTACCCATGCACCTCCGTACTTCCCCACTGCCAAGTCCAGTGGAGGGCGTGATAGGGAATGATCCATCTTTTTTTCTCGGTCCCAAATCCCTCTCCCTCAGCACCTTGTCGCACTTCAGGACACTATCCTGGAGTAAGTCTTGGCACTAAGGGCTTCTCAATGCGTAAGCCCCTCTCCACATCTCTGGGACACACCCTTCACGACGTGATCGTCTGGTCCCTACTGCCTCTTGTTTCTCACACTGAGCATGACTCGGGCGGGCTTAGAGTGAGCATCAAGCATGATATCCTATTATGGGCCACTTCTGAGTGTAAGCCCCATCCCGGTGAACTATGAGGACTTTTATCCATGTCAAGGCATGGTACATAGGAAGCCTCCACGAGGTTCAAGCCCACCACCTAGTTGTTCTGACCCCTTCGTGTCGGTTCACCAACACCTGGGGCCGCCTCCGAGCATAAGCCCCAAACCTTGTCCCAAAAGACGTTAAACTGTATTCTATCCAGCACGACGTTAAACTGTATGCCCTCGTCCCGCATGACATTAAACTGTATGCCTTCTAGCATGAAGTTAAACTGTCTTCCTCATCCCACATGATGCAAAAATACACAACCCGAATGATGTGGACTTTGTTCCATGTCAAGGCATGGTATGTAAGAAGCCCCCACGAGGTGCAAGCCCACCACTCAGTCATTCTGACCCCTTCGCATCATTTATCCAACTTTATGGGCCGCCTCAGAGTATAACCCCCATATCCACCATTGTGGGCTACCTCAGAGCGTAAGCCCCATATGCATCCATTATGGGTCGCCTCAGAGTGTAAGTCCCAAATTCCCCAATCCCGCATGGCGTTAAACTATATACGCGAACTACAGGGACATTGATCCATGTCAAGGCATGATACGTAAGAAGCCTCCATGAGGTTTAATCCCCTTCACTTCATCATCCATCGTGATTCCTACCCGGGCCGCCACATCTCAGAGGGATCATTCCACCTCATTCCACTCCACAGTATCAGAGATGCTGCCCACGTGCTGGCCCCAACATCGAAGTTCCCTTCCGGGGGTTCTTTTATCTGAGCCACTCTCAGGGATCCGATCAGTCTGATCGGTCCACACCAGACGTTAAAGTCGCGACATACCCCGTGTTAAACATGTGAAGCTGAGGAAAACCTCAGAAGACATTCCCTTAGCGTAACCATCTTCGTAAGACATTAAAATCGCGACATACCCCATGTTAAACATGGGAAGCTGAGGAAAACCTCAGAAGACACGCCCTTCAGTGTAACCATCTTCACAAGACATTAAACTCACGACATACCCTGTGTTAAACATGATAATCTGAGTAAAACCTTAATTATATGCCTCTGGCATTCCAATTCCCTGCGTTCGATGTGGGATGCCTCGGGCTTCTGTTCCCTCGAGAAGCCCTATAATAAGGGACAGAAGAGAGACATGCCAATCCCCCTAACGTCAAGACATGCCAACAACACCTCAGCGTGACCATTATCCTCACCGAAGGTTGCTGCCCCAACCAATCCCCTTGGAGCATATCGACGGAAGCAACATAATTAACTGGTGTCCATAAAGATATGGCACCAGGAATGAGATTCACGAATACATCTTAAATCTACGAGGGAGACCTGGAGTAGGTGACGAGCTCCGAGGAGGAATCCAAGAAAGGAAGAACCGACATCCCAACATCCCGGTTTCAATAAAGGAGCAAACGTCCCTGCACAAGGAACGGATGCCTCCCGCCTTTGAGAAGTTGGAATGCGGGGAAACAAGTCGTGCATCCTCCCCTGCGTGACGGATGTGCGCGCGCCCCGTTGAAATCGTCGGAAACAATACATATTATTGATCCTTGAGCTATAACATGACACTCAGTATTGGTTATACCTACTTTGGTTACTGTTAGAGTCTTTTTAGCATGTCACATATTCATTCCCACTAGTACGGAGCCCAATAGAATTGTATTATAAGGTGAAAGGATCGATTTCATGGAGGTAATTCTAGTAAATCTAATTGTATCAAGCCCATTCCTAATTCCAAGGAGTGTGTTCTAGGAAATCATATAGTATCAAACATATAACAGATTCCTAGGGGGATAGGCATAGAAAATCCAGTAGTATCATCACTAGAATCGATTCCTTGGGGGATGACCCTAGGTAATCATATTGACCCAAAGATGGAATCCCAATATCCTGGGAATTCTATATAAAAAAAATATTGAATATAAGGGGATTTACCAATGCATTCATATTGTATCATGATCAACATCCAGAGCCTAGTAGCACATCCCACGAATCCTATTTTGACCATACAGGTGAATCCTAGGTAAACTCTTTGGCATTCCACTTAAAGCCATTAGGGTAGTGTGTCCCTCCCATAATATCTCATATAACACATTATATTCAAGTTGTAAATCTTCTCAAACTCATCTCAAAAAACAAGGGTTTCCCTCTCAAGCGCATGACCTATCATCATCACTAATGCCATATCATCAACGCTAATGACGTATTTTCCTCACACAGAATTGATTTGGGTTCTAAAGGGACACCTAAAATAATCTATAATTCTTAATGCATTCACCCTCAGAAGGTTCAAAATCACTGAGGCACCCTCATGGGTTTTCTAGGTAACATTATAGCACGAACACCCTATGTGTATTCCATTATCAAATTCACATCTATCATGTCAAAACCCACCACTAGGAATCACGTCCCTCGAAATAGTCATAAACATCTCACGAGCTCACTATACTCATAAGAAAATCCTCACTTGAAAAGATCTAAAGAGATGGAAACCTTCCTATATCACTTTCCAAGTCACACTATGTCGGTCCGCTCACCAAACCTATCATCAATTTAGCTAAATTAATCCCACCAAGGTATCTAAACCTCATTAGGGGAGGAACACCTTCCCACACTCATCTCTACTAGCAGGAAGGTTTTAAGGCATATTAAGGATCATTCATGGCCTACTATGTATAATAACTATATCTCATTATATCCCTCCACTTGAAGGTCACCAAATAACCTAGAATAAGGTCCACTACACTTATATAATTCACATTATTTTTTATACACCCTGTATGGGGTTCATTTTTCTCAAGGAATAAAATTATACTTATACTCTTAGACATCTCCGGTCGAGATATATAGTCAGTTCACAATGGTCCATCACGGACCTTGGCAATTTCCTCATTTAATTCAAATGTATTCCATTATAATTAAACTAAATAATTAATTTATAAATGTTAATCTCTTGAGGTGGTGAAACTGCACACATCATATTTCACATAAATCCCATATAAACCAAAGGGTTATGCCCAAGATATGACTAACATTAATTGAAGTTATTTCTTTTGAAGAAGAATGACCACCTACTAAGCCTGTATATGATCTTGCATCAACTGAGGCTCCTAAAATGGCCCCAAAATTACAAATAATCAATTATAACATTTTATAATTAATTATCTTATCTAATTAAATTAATTGAATTGATTATAATTAATTTCATAATTTAAAACAAAAAGACATAAATGCTTAATCAATCACTAGGCTGCCTCAATGCACCGAAACTATGAAAAAACACACATGGAGGTTCCATGGAATACACTCGATACTGTCATGGGAAAATCCAAAAAATGGTATCTATTTAATATGTGATTTCAGTAAATTTAGATGAAAACCATAAATAAAATCATCAGGTGACATACCATTGATGACAGAACATGAAATAACATAAAGACATTATCTCAAGACATCCTCTATCTACATTAGGAAAAATCCCCATCATGTGGGACAATTTCTACCATCCTTTGGTGAAATTTCCAATAAACCCCAACATAAATCTTCTAAAATTATATACTATGGATGGAAACCAAAACAGAAGGAAATGGATTGAATAACTCACTCAAAATCATCGTCGAAAAATTACAGAAATCAACCCCCTCTCAAGGTGGATCAAAGGAGGGACAGTGAGGTAGAACCATCAAGAACTGGCCTTATCCTAATATCCAAAACCCTTTAAACCCAAATCACCCTGATTTCAAATAAACGGTACTACCCCCATGTAAAAAAAATTGGATCCATTCATGGCATGAACAGGGGGTTCATGGAATGATTTACCTCTCACCTGAGTAGCTTTAGTGACGGAGTAACCGCATCAATCTTCATAGATTGTGATGGTGATGGATCCTGCAGATCCCACTCATGGAAGGTCTCAGTTCGGCCAATTCACTGATTGGAGGAGGAACACATAATGAAGGGGGTGGAGGAAGAGATTAATGCGTGAAGAAGGGGATGAGAGGGATCGTGCGAGGGAGCGGTGAACCGAGTGGAGAATCCAGCGAGGATCAGACGAGTGAGAATTCACCAGTTGGCAACAAGGGAGAAGGGTTTTGTTGGTGGGAGATTAGTCCCGACAAGGGAGAGATGTGGGTGGGAGATGAGTTCTGACGCCATAGAGATGCGAGTGGGAGATGAGATGTGATAGAGTTAAACTAATTGAATAACTATTGTCATAGACCCAGTTTAGTCGTGGGTTTAACTATTCTAATGCCATGGTTTTCAAATAAACGTGGTTATATTTTAATCTATAGCCACAGACCAATTAAACCGTGGCTATAGGTCAGTGGATATAGATCATTTTTCTAGCAGTGGGATCTGAAGCAGAGACATGGGTGATGGGTAGAGTTCCTCAAGGACTATGACATTGAGATAGTCTATACTCTTGGGAAGGGAAACATGGTAGAAAATTCTCTCAGTAGGAGGTCTGGTCTATAATTTCTGAGTGAGGCGACACAACAACTATCCTCGTTGTAGATATCATTCATGGATAGAGATGGAGTAGCTTACCTATAGTCTATGACAGTTACTCCCCCACTCCTTCAGTGAATCAGGGAGGCACAGTTTAGAGACAGTGACTGCGAGGCTCAACGTGCTCAGATATCCTTAGGATAGGCACCTGATGAATTTTATGAAGGTGGGGAACACGTCATCCTTTTTATAGTATGCACCAGTGTACCTGTGGTGCTACGGGGGAGTTTTCGAGGGAGTTCTATACATCCCCTCTATAGGTACATCATGGTATGGAAAATATGTACCGGGACCTCCAGCATCTGCATGGGTGGCCATAGATGAAGAATGTAGTGGCGGAGTTTGTTTCACAATGCCTCAATTTTCAGCAAGTGAAGGTCGAGCACCAAGTTCTAGTGGGCTTAGTGTAGCCATTAGAGGTACCCGGGTAGATGTGGGATGGTATTTCCATAGATTTCATGATAGGGCTACCACGTATGTCTAGGGGCCACAATTCAATCTGGTTGGTCATTGTCTAACTCACCAAGTCAGCCCACATCCTACCCATCCGAGAGCAGGGATCAGCAGAGGTCTTGGGAAGAATCTACATATAGGAAATTGTATGGATTCATGGGGTTCCATCAACTATTGTCTCCCACTGTGATGCACATTTTACAACCCGGTTGTTGAAGGGATTAGAAGAGGTGTTTGGGACTTAGCTACGTTTGAGCACCGCCTTTCAAACTCAGATTGATGGTTAGATGGAGTGGACCATATAGACAATAGAGGACATGCGTTGGTATTGCATCCTAGATTTTGTCCGCATTTGTAAGAATCACTTTCCCATGGTAGAGTTCACATACAACAACAAATATGACTCCATCATCGGTATTTCACTATTTGAGGCCCTGTACAGTAGACCATGATGATCGCCTCTATGGTGGAAATCCTTGGGGATTTATCACTTATGGGTAAAGAGTTGGTATGGGAAACCACTGAGAAGATGCAAATCATCCAAGATTGGATGAAGAATGCATAGAGTAGGTAGAAGTTTTTTGCTAACAGGAGCCAGAGACCTTGATAGTTTTAGGAGGGAGACCATGTATTCCTACAGGTCTCACCTCAAAGAGGTTTGTAGAGATTTTTCTGGGGTGAAAAGTAATCTATAAGGTTCATCAGACCCTTTTAGGTTCTCAACAGAGTTATCGAGGTGGCACATCACCAAGTTCTTCCACCACAGATGCATTGGGTTCATGATGTTTTCAACATGTCATAGCTAAGGAAATACATGAATGATCCATCGCACATTATCAACTGGGGGGAGTAGGACATTGAAGATGGGGAGATGTTTAGGGAGGTTATAATCAAGATTGAGGATCGACAAGTGTAGGGCTTTCAAGGATGATTGATATAACTTGTGCATTTTTTTAGGAAGCACAGGAACCTCCAGGAGAGCACATTGTAGAGGGAGGATCAGATTCATGCTCAGTACCCCCCCACTTCTTTCCTTATTCTATGTTGTGGATTTGAGGGATGAAAACACCTAAAGTGGGGAGAATGTAAAGACCCGGATTTTTCAGGAAATTATTTTAATTATATGGAAGTATTCTGAGGTTGAAAAATCTAAAGGCATTTGATTCAGATGTCTCGTGTGCTCGGAATATAATTTTATACTTTCATAAGGTACGTTTAGTAAACGTGCGAGCAGGAAAATCCTATCTTTTGAACCGGTGCTCAGAATTGAAATCTGAGGGCACCGTTGAACTGGAAGCACTAGGATTCTCTTAAGGGATCCTTAATCTCAACCATAGTGGGTTGAGAGAGGAAGTTGATTTTTTTTCCATTTTCGTGGAGTATTAATAAAATAAATCTAATTTATTTTCAATATCCTCCACCTCTCTTTATGTTTTGGTGGTGGGGAACCCAAGGGGTGGTCAGGAATTTAAGGCAGGGAATTAAATGCCCAGTTACACAAAAATGTGTAACCAACCAAAATTCAATTAAGGTGGTTTATTAATTACACCAATTAATGAACCTCTATTAATGATGTGTTATAAAGCTAACTCCCATGGTCTCTCTTGTAGAATTTGTTGGAAAAATGAGAGGTGTTTTTCGGAGAGGTGGATTTTAGAGGACCCTCTTGACGAAGAACACATCCATCAAGTAAGAACCAAAGATTTTTGTTTGAGCATCATCATTGGAGGCTTGCTTCAGGAACGATGAACATGGACCCATCTTCAAACATTGTATTCTCTCCAACAACTCACGAGGTAGGGTTTTGTATTATTTAAATAACAAGAGTTGTTGAATCATTTTATCTTCTCTCGGGATAAGATGCAAACGTGGAGGGCGCATGCTAAAAGAACAAGGCCCGGTCTCTCTACCTCTTTTTCAATCATTGAATTCTACACAAGGGAATTTTTGGGTTGAATGGAACCCAAATATGTTGGTCAAAAAGTGATGTTGATGACCCGGGAAGCCCGTAGGTGCGATCGGATGAAAACACAGACCTTTATAGTTGATCCGGTGGCCCAATGAAGACCTATGGCACAACGAAATTGGCCCCCTGCGCCGGCAGGTGATGACGACTGGCACCAAACGACCATGGATATGGTGGCAAGACGTCATGCACTGTATGAGGAGGAGGCCACAATTGTTGAGCAGGGAAGTCGGCACCGGCTGGCCGTGGAGGAGGAGCGACATGCCGCTACGTGCCGCTGGAGGTTTTCATGGCTCGAAGCCACAGCAGAGGAGGGACTCTTTCCCGGTGGGTCCCATGATGACCGGTGGGTGCCACCGCTTCATATACCGAACATCTCAGCCATTATTCAAGAGGGGGGGGGGTCGTTTTCCCCCTAGTGCTAGCTAGGGAGGACCCCATGCCCACCTACGGGATGAGCCGCGCCCCACTATGGGCTGACCTGTGCCCTCCTGTGGGATGGGTCGCACCCTACTAGGTGCTGATTCATGCCCTCCCAGTGATCCATGACACACCCCCATGCGGACTAGGCCACACCCCCCAACGGGCCGGACCACACCCTCTACGTGCTGGGCCCCGCCACCCCACGGGGCGGAGATGCCCCCCTACGGGCTGGGCCACACCCCCTGCGGACTGGGCTACACCCCCATTCGGACTGGGTGCCCCCACCCCTACGACTAGGTCGTGCCCCCTGCGGGCCTCTTCGGACCGCCCTGAAGGTCGGGTCACGCCGCCCTGTGGGTCGGGTCGCACCCCCCTTTGGTTTGGTCCATGCCCCCTCCAGGTCGGGCCGCACCCCCTGTGGGCCGGGCCACACCAACTATGGGTTGGGCATCACCCCCCAACGGGCTGGACCGTGGCCTAGTGGGCCCATCCCATCAAAGACCCACCCAACCAGGCTGGCTTGGGCTAGTTTGGGCTGGGTCGGTTTAGGTCGAGTGGGGTTGGGTCAACCCGAACCATGTCGGGTCGGGTCGGACAGAACCCGGACCCATCTAAGCCCGGTTTCTCTTAAAATTACATAACCTGAAATCCAGACATCTTTTTGACTAACCTTCTATGGTTCTGGGATACTTGGAGTGAGATGGCCCTATCGATATACTCCACCAAAATATTGGAGAAATTAGGTATATGTCCGAGTTGGATTGAACCCGAATCAAACTTGTCCCTCGGTACTAAAACGATTATAACTCACAGATCGTGCATCTGATTGACGCGCCATCAGTCGTGTTGGAACCCTTACAACATTTCAGTCTTTTGGGTTATTCCTTTGTGGAGATTAATGGCGATCGAGGTATGAACAGTATCTCGTGGAGTGGATTCTACAGAACTGAAGCGCACCGAGTGTGGGGAAGATTGTGGATGGTTTTCTTGGAAGAAGAGAGCATGTGTGGATCAACATCATAACATCCCAACATGGACCTGTTTTCGAAAGGTCAGTCAAGGGTCAGTAATGACCAACCCTATGTGGATTAGCATCGAGTGACCCTATGTGGATCAACATTCCAGTGACCCTGTGATGATCATCATTCTAGTGACCCTATGTGGATCAGTATTCTAGTGACCCTGTGTGGATCAATAGTAGAATGACCCGATGAGGGCCATCCATAAAGCATCCCATCATGAAATAGAAACATAGGTCCAAGTGTCAGTTGGTATTTGAACAACTATTTTATGGACCAGTTGTGGAACTTCGAAATGAAAGTTGATTATATAGCTTAAGATTAATAATCTATATTCATGATCTTTTAGTTCTCTACCTGGTGTGAGAAAAATATTACTTTGTGCTATGTGATTGAGGTCGTTCTTTGTGGTTTTTCTTTTTTGGAACTCTGGTAGGCCTTTGGGGGTCTCGGGGTCCCTACTAATTATTTTTATAATCACTACTGCATGGGCTTCACTAGCACATTGTTGTATATTTTGTAGACGACATGCAACTTTGACCGAGGATTGAGAGCCAGGACTGGATGGTGATCAGAGGTGGACCTTTAGACGTGATGTGTCGTAGTGATGACCGACCGTGGTCTATACCTACCCTTCTCGTAGAACCCTTGGTGGGCTATTTTGGGAGCTATTTTTCTTTTTCTATTGTACTTTTTAGTTGGGATTGTATATCAGCCCCCTTTACTTATAGTACTCACCATTTTAACTTTCTATACACATATTTTTACTACAGTAGTTTTACAACATGGATTCTGCTCATTGTATTCTTCGACTGTGTGTTTGCAGGTTTAAAAGAAATTCCTTCCCATTTTTTAGGGATATGCCTTTCAGTGCTAGTCACCAACCCATTGGCTATGGAAGTCGAGCTTGGGGTTGTCACGACATGGGACCTAGGGGACTGGTAATGAAAAATTGGTATTAGAGGAGTCGGTTCTACCGAAGAACTAAGACTCTGATCATTTAATAGAGCATTAGTGTTAAGTGTTTTGAGTGTAGTTTTCAGTTCAGAGAGTCCAGTGTTGGTGTAGAGTTAGATGTATCCATACACCATGACCCGGAATTCTAATTTATGACCTGGTGCATGAAAACACTGATTGTGTGTGTTTTTGAAGTGTTTTATTTTTGATCTCTTTGAGTCATCTCACCAGGTATAACTTACTGATTGTGCACTCTTGTTTCCTTTCAGGATGTCTCCATGTAGATATCCATTAAGGATTCCAGTGAGATTTTGCGATGATAGCCCACCAAGTGATGAGGATTTGGTGAAGGTCCCTCTTACGGTGATGCTACCATCGGGTGGTGTACCGGTAGTACCACTACCTATAGGCAGTCGTTTCCCCTATCCCACCAAGTATATAGTGCATGCCAACTGATCTCATTGCATGAGTTTCAGTGGTAGTGTCCTCTGAGGTTCTAAGGCAACATGGATCTGCAGGTGGTTGAGGACTGGCTGGAGGCTATGGATAGAGTTTTTTGCCTGGTTGGCACACCAGACCACTAGATGGTGATCCTAGCTACAAGTCCATTCTATAGAGCAGCAGGGAGATGGTGGATCCTGATGCTCTAGATACACAATGAGGCAACCGTCACCTAGGAAGATTTCGAGGGCATATTCATGGAAAAGATCGTTCTAGCGACTCTATGCTCTGTGCGTATACAAGAGCTGTTACACTTACAATAGGGCAACCTAACCATGGCCCAGTACACAGCGAGGATTATTGATCTCTAATGCCACTCTACCAAAATGGTAAGAGACCCTTTCTTCAGGGCTCCAACCTTTGAGCGGGGACTCCGATGGATGATCAGTGCTTCAATGGTATCTCTCAGCATCCTGATGCATGATGGAGTGCTGGAGAGAGCACTCTTAGAAGAGATTTTCCTTTCTGAACAGACATCTACAACGAGACCCACCACTAGGAATCATGTAGTAGAGTCATATATGACATGTATTAGGCAGATGAAACAGAGTTAAAAGCATACCATACATTCTGGTGGATGACCCCGGGACGTAGGGTCATAGGTTCGAGGCTCACGAGGTAGACCAGGCCTTCAGAGGAGTGGAATGTGCTTCACATACGGCGGGTAGGGTCACATGGGTCTCAACAGCCTCCCTAGCCACACTGAAGACCAGCAGAAAGTTGAGGGACCGCTGAGGCAGAGGCAGATATTTGAGAGGGGAGGTCCACAAGTAGTAGGCGGATGTGGAAGAGGAGCAGGTCATGCATTAGGTGGTGGGAAATGTTTTGAGGTTCTACCTCCACAACCTCCAGGTGGTCCACCCCAACTATAGGGAGAAGATGTATAGGGATGAGCTCTACTCCAGGAAGTTGAGGCCTACGACCACAGTGCTCCATAGTTGATTCGAGGTACGATATGTGTATGCTCCACCTTAGAATCTACATTTATAGACATGGGTTTCATTCACTCTTTCATTTCCATGACCCTCGTTCAGGGCTCAGAGATTTTGGTGGAGATGTTGGCTCAATCCTTTTGATTGGAGACTCCTACAAGAGAAGATTTGACGATAACACACTGGTGCTGGTAGTGTGATCTTACTCTAGGATGTGATATCATCAGCTAGGATCTTCTAGTAGTGGTGTCCAGGCCTTATGATGTCATCTAGGGTATGGACTAGTTATCCACATTCCATGCTCAGATTGAATACATTAGAAAAAATGTGTGGTGTGTCCGTGAGGATGGGACTTGGTTTTCCATCACTGTCGATAAGGGAACCTTTACAACACATGATGGACTTACTCAGAGGAGGGTGCAACCGATCACACATTAGTTTTCTAGCCTTAACTTCAAATTAGTTGATGTTGAGAGTCCGATCTAACATGTAGTGGTGGACCAGTATGATTATTTATTCCCCAATGATGTTCCAGGACTACCTCCATGCAGATTGGTGGACATCTACATAGACATGTACCCCATGAAGACACTGATATCTACACCAGCATATCGGATGGCTCCTTTGAAACTTCCTGAGTTACGAGTATAACTGGAGGTCTTATAGACGAAGGGGTTCATAAGGCCCACTATTTCTCCTTTGGCAGCCTCGATTTAGTTTTACAAAAAGCATATAGGATTTTTAGGGTCTGTGTAGATTATCGGCCCCTGAACCTGGTGAACGTGAAGAACAAGTATCCACTTCGGAGGATTGATAGTATCTTTGATCACCTAAAGGAAGCTCATTGGTTTTTGATGATAGACATCAGATCATGCAATCATCACCTAGGGGCACAAGATGAGGATGTGTAAGAGACAAACGTCAGATGTCGGTATGGCCACTATGAGTTCTTGGTTACACCATTCCGCAAGACCAACGCCCATGCAGTGTTCATGGGACTCGTAAACAGGATCTTTCAGCCATACCTCAATCCTTTGTGGTGGTCTTCATCGACAAAATCATGATATACTCAGTGTCATAGGAGGAGTATTCCTATCATCAGATAGTTCTGGATACACTCAGAGAGCACCAAATTTATGGTATGCTCTCGAAGAGCCAGTTCTAGATATGAGAGGTCTACATTTTTAGGTCAAGTTATCTCAGAGGATGGAGTAGCAATGGATCCAGTGAAGATAGAGGATTTTATTTCTTGGGAGACACCCATGATTGTGACCGTTGTGAGGAGTTTCTTGAGGTTGGATGGGTACCACCAGATATTCGTACCTGACTTTTACAGAGGTGAGTCACCCTTGTTAGTGTTGACAAAGAGGGGAAATCCCTTCATGTGGATAGAGAGATACCAACAAAATTTTCAAGAGTTAAGGCGGATACTGACGAGTGCCCCCATCTTGAGGCTACCAAAATATGTTGTTCGTTATGTATTCTACTATGACACATCAGGGACTGGACAAGGATGTGTCCTGAGGAATGAATGAGAAGTGATTGGTTATGGTTCAAGACTACTGAGACAGCATGAGCAGAACTATGTTACCCATGACTTGGAGTTAGACATAGTGGTCCTCACCTTGAAAATGTGGTGACATTACTTGATTGGCGAACATTTTACAGTATAATCTGATCACAATAGTCTCAGGTATATCTTCTCATAGAAGGATCTGATCCTGAGATAGTGGTGACAGCTATAGTTCCACTATTACTATGACTTTGAGATAGTATATACTCTTGATAAGGGGGGAGTTGTAGTAAATGAACTTAGTAAGAGGTCTGTGCTATAGTTACTAAGAGAGGGGACAGATCTGGTAGCCGTGTTGTAGATATCTTTCATGGATAGAGATGGAGCAGCTTACCAATTGTCTGTGATAGTCACTCCCCCACTCCATCAGTGAGTCAGGGAGGAACATCTTGGGGAAATTGATTGTGAGGATTGACGTGCTCAAATATCCTCAGGACATGCACCTGTTGGATTTTCTGAAGTTACGAAGCAACTCACCCTCTTTAATGGATGCACCATGGTACCTATGGAGCTATAGGAGGAGGTTTTGATGGAGATCCATACATCCCATCTTGCAGTATATACTGGTGTGGAGAAGATTTACCAGGACCTCAAGCCTCAGCATTGGTGGCCTTGGATGAAGAAAGCAGTGGAAGATTTTGTTTCACGATGCCTCACTTGTTAAAAAGTGAAGGCCTAGCACTAGTTTCCAATTGTCTTAGTGCAACCATTAGAGGTACCAGAGTGAAAGTGGGATGACATTTCCATTGATTTAATGATAGGGAACCCATGTATGTCCAGGGGACACGATTCCATCTAGGTGATATTTGATCGACTCACCAAGTCGGAAAACTTCCTACCAATCCGAGACCAGGAATTATTTGAGGGCTTGAGCGCCTCTACGTATAGGAGATCGTATGACTTCTTGGGGTACCATTGACAACAGTCTCTCTCTATGATTCACATTTTACATCCTGGTTGTTGATGGTATTACAAGAGTCCTTCGGGACTCATCTACATTTTAGCACCACCTTTCATCCTCATACCGATGGTTAGATGGAGCAGACCATATGGAAACTCGAAGACATGATTATTTCTTGCATCCTAGTTGTTGGTCGTAGTTGGGAGGATCACTTTCCATTGGTGGAGGTCATGTACAACAATAATTATCACTCCACCATCGATATGGCACCATTTGAGGCCTTGTAACGTTGACATTGAAGTTCAACTATATGTCATAAATACCAAAGGGAGTAGGCACTTATGGGTCCAGAGTTGATACAGGATACCACTGAGAAGGTGAAAATCAACAATGAGTTGATGAAGACTGCACCACCAGGCAGAAGTCTTATGCTGACAGGAGACGAAGACCTTTAGAGTTCAAGGAGGGAGACCATGTTTTCTTATGGGTCTCACCTAGACGAGGTTTATAGTGATTTGGCTGGGGAGCAAGCGATCTTAGAGGTTCATCAGACTCTTTTAGGTTCTTAGCATAGTTGGCGAGGTTGTGTATCACCTAGCTCTTCCCCCCACAGATGCATCAGTTACATGGTGTTTTCTACGTGTCATAGCTGGGGAAGTACGACAATTATCCATCGCACGTTATCAACGGGGGAGAGCTGTAAAATCATGATGGCGTGACTTTTAGGGATGTTCTAATGGAGATTGAGCATCGATAGGAGAGGGTCCTCCAAGGACAGTCAATACCTTTGGTGTGCATCCGATGGAATTAGGGGAACCTCCAAGAGAGTACATTGGAGAGGGAACCTCAGATTCATGCTCATTACGCCCCACTAATTTTATTAGTCTATGATGTGGCTTTAAGGGATGAAAATCCTTAAGGTGCGGATAATGTAAAGACCCCAATTTTCTATTTTTTTTTATTTTATAGAACTATTATGAGGTTGATAAATCTAAAGGCAGTTGATTCCAATGCCCGGTGTTCCCGGAACATAATTTTACACATTCTTAAGGTATGTTCAATAAACGTGAGAGTGGGAAAATCCTAACTATTAAACTGGGGCTCAGAATTGAAATCTGAGGGCACCGTTGAACTCACCACACCGATATTCTCTTACGGGATCCTTAATCTCGACTGCAGTGGGTTGAGAGAGGAAGTTAGTTTTTTCCATTTTCGTGGAGGATTATTAAAAAAAATCTAATTTATTTTAATTATCCTCCACCTCTCTCTAGTTTTTCCAGGAAGGGACCACAAGGGGTTGTCAAGAATTTAATGACGGATATTAAATGTCCAGTTACACAAAAATCTGTAACCACCCAACATGAAATTAAGGTGGTTCATTAATTATAGTAATTAATTAACCGCTCTTAATGTTGTGTGGTAAATAAAACACCAATGTTCTATCTTATCTGAATTCGTTGGAAAAAGGAGACTTGTTTTTGGAAGAGGATGATTTTGGAGGAGCCTCATGATGATGAACTGATCCATCAAGAAAAATCTGAATATCATCATTTGGGCGGCATTGTTAGAGGCTTGCTTCGAGATCGACAAACATAGACCCATATTAAAATGTTGTATTATCTTCAATAACTCACGATGTAGGGTTTTTTATTGTTTAAATTTCAAGATTGGTTGACTCATTTTATCGTCTCCTATTATAAGATGCTAACATGGAGGGCATGGGCCAAACAAACAAGGCACAATCACTCTGCCTCTTATTCAATTGTTTCGTTCTACACGAGTGAATTTTAGGGTTGGACGGAACCCAAATCTAAGTATCAAGAAGTGAAGGAGAAGATCCGGGATGCCCGTAGGTGTGATCAGATGAAAAAACGAACCACCAGAGCTCACCAGGTGGCCCGAAGAAGAACTCTGGCGCAATGAAACTAACACCCCATGACAGTAGGCAATGGCGGCGGATAGCACCAGCCGACCATGACAATCAGTAGGCAGCTGGAACCAGCTGGCCATGGAGATGGTGGCACACCGTCTCACGCTGTAGGAGGAGGACATTGTAGCGATTGAGCAGGGCGGCCAACACTTGCCGACTGCGGAGGCGAAGTGGAGTGTCGTCGCGTGCCACTGGAGGTGTTTGTGGCTCGAAGCATCAACAGAGGACGAACCCACTCCCAACGGGTCTTGTGGAGACTAGTCGGTCTCATCGGGCGCAGTGGCTCCATATCCCAAAATGGCGATCTGTTTGAGATAAAGGGGGTTTGTTTTCCCCCTATGCCCATAAGGGCGGGGCCCGCGCCATCTAACGGGATGAGTCATGCCCCCTTTTGGGTTGGGTTGCACCCTCCTATGGGATGGGTCGCACCCTACTAGGTATTGAGTCATGCCCTCCCAGCGGGCCATGTCGTTCCCCCCTGTGGGCTGACCCGCGCCCCCCTTTGGGTCGGGCTGTGCCCCTTACGAGCTAGGCCGCTCTGCCCTGCAGGCCGAGTTGCACTCCCCTGTGGCTTGGGCCACACCCTCCTAGTAGGGCAGGTGGGACCTAAGCCTAGTGTCCAAATCCTGTCATGGCCCAACCCAATAGGGTCGGGCCAGGCCAGTTTGACCGGAACCCTATCGTGCCAAGTTGGACCAAAACCGGACCCATCCCAGCCCAATTTTTCTCAAAATTCCATAACATGAAATCCAGACGTCAGTTTTACAAACTGTCTGTGGTGCTGGGATCCTTGGAGTGAGAAAATTCCTTTTGTATACTCCAATAAAATTTTGGAGAAGGTTGGAGTATGGCCAGGTTGGATCAAACCCAAATCCAACCGGGCCCATGGTACTAAAACACTTATAAATCACAGACCGAGCATCTGATTAATGCGCTATCCGTCGCATTGGAACCTTTACGATATGGCAGTCTTTTGGGTTACCCCTTTGTGGATCATAGTAGAGTATGAAGTACGACCGATATCTCATGGAGATGATTCTACGGAACTCAAGCGCACCGAGTGCAGGGAATCCTGGGGCTGCCTAACTTGGATGTTGTGACCCAATGTGGATCATCATCTTAGCTACCCGACAAGGGCTAGTTTTAGAGCGGTACATCGCGGATTAGAAACTAGAGACCCTGTGTGGATCAGCATCAAGAAACCCTGTGTAAATCAACATTCTAGTAACCATGTTTGGATCATCACTCCAGCGACCCTGTGTTTATCAGCATTCTAGGGACCTTGTGGTCATCTGTAGTAGCATGAACCAATGAGGACAAGAATTATAGAGGCTCGTTGTGGAATATAAAATTACATCCAAGACTTGATCGATATTAGAACAACTTCTTTGTTGATTATTTTTGGAACTTGAAAATGGAATAAGATGATATATCTTAAGACTAGTCATCTAAATTCCTGATCTCTGAGTTTTATAACTGGTGTGAGCAGTCTATTTCTCCATGATATGTTATTGAGGTCTTGATTTGTGGTTTTCCATTATTGAACTCTAAGAGACCTTAGGTGGTCTCGATGTCTATAATAAGTATTATTATACTCACCCCAGCATGGGCTTCGGCTGCACCTTTTTGTGTCTTGTGTAGATGACAGACTACTTTGAGCACGGTTTGGGATCGAGGACTGAATGGTGCTCGGAGGTGGACCTTTAGACCGGACATGTTGTATTGATGACTGGACATAAACTCTATCTACGCTACAGGTAGGAACCTTTGTGGGTGATTCCAAGAGATTTTTTTTTCTGTTTCTAATGTACTTTTTAGTTGGGCTTGTATTCTATCCCACTTTACTTATAGTAATCACCCTTTATACTTTGAGTACACATCTTTTTACTACTGTAGTTTTACTACGTGAGTTGTTCTCATTGTATTTCTGGAATCTGTGTTTACAGGTGTAAAGGCAATGCCTTTCTATTTTTCAAGGATATTTAATTCGGTGCTAGTCGCCAAAACCTGGCTATGGAAGGTGGGCTTGGGGTAGTCACGACATGGCCCCTGGGGGACGGGTCGTGACAGTTTTCAAATGAAATTCTCATTCCCTCATTCCCAAATTATCATAATATATGTGTAACACCTGGAGATTTTGTGAAATATTATTTAAATGAACATAATCATTTTGATATTTTTCATTACATTTAACATTGATATTATCTTCTGTTACACATAACTATGAGGGTAGATTAATTACATGTAATGCTTAGTTGAAACAAAATCATAAATATTTTTAAAATATTATTTTTTAATATGATAGATTTCACATAACCTTTCCAATGAAAGGTTATTAATTATATTCAATAAATTATGAAAATATGGTTGATACATGTATATAAAATATATTCTTTTGTGAGAATTAATTTTAAAAATGAAAATAATGGATAACTTTTAATGTGAAAATATTTATATGAAAACATACTTCTTTCACTTAAGTAAATTAAACAAACAACATTGAGTGAACGATTTCAATGAAATTTATATATTATATATATTCAATAAAATATTTAACATTAATTATATGTTTTTTATACAATAGATAAAAATAAATCCATTTTTATGTTTAAAACTATACTTTTCTAAAATAAATAGTTTTGTCACCATTTTTAGTGAACTTATTTTTAGAACTAAAATTTTCCAAATTTATGAAATGATTTTGGTAAAATAAACCCCATTTTTTGAATTATAATTTTAAAATTGTACTATGATTAATTCTTCATATATTTTTTTAAAAAATGATATATTTTTTATGATTAGTGAAAAATACAGAAATTTAATTGAAATATGAACTTTTATTTAAATTATTTATAAAATTATGTATTTTTTTATTTTTTTAACATATAATTATTTCACTCATACATCCATTAGTACAAATTAGGTTATATTAGTCAATTTCATATACAATTTTGAAAATAAAAAATTTAAACTATGGATCATATTCTCTTTAAAAACATGCTTTCTCATCATGTTTGTGGGATTAATTTTAAATAAGAAATTTCCAATTGTGTGAGTGAAATTTGGATAATGGGATTTCATATTTTTAATCATAATAATTATGTATGACATAATTGTTGACTAAAATTAATTGAAAAATAAAATATGTTATTTATCATAATTTAGGTAATAATGGATTTATTAGGGGTTAATTTAAAACAATAAAGGACAAAAATGACCCAAATTATTTCTAACACACATTTTATGAAATTCTTTAGACATTATTCCTTAAATAATAGATAATGATTCATTTTTATCCTTTCTATATGAATGAATCATGTCCATATTTCCCTCTTCTTAATAAATTATTATTGTGCCACTCACCTCACTTTTAAAAGGCCACCCCTTATCCCTCCTACACAAACCATAAAATCATTTTTGTTCCAAAGAAACCTTCCAGTATAAATTAAAAATATCCAAAATATAATCCTATATACATAGTTTGGATATAATGTTAACATGGGATGTATTTTGATTCAAACCAATTGAAGATACTCGAAGAGGTGACATTCATCAAAGAGCGTTTTGGTTTTATTGATTCCTCCACCTCCTACAATTCATTTTATAACATGAATATATTATTAAAAAATTACAATAGATATAATTATATTTTTATGTTATATTAATTACCTAAAACCATTTCTACATCCTTGAAATGGCTTATGAAATCATTGTTCGTGTGTACGACATACTGCCACCTTGAGAACAGATTTCAAACGTTTTTCCACTACAACTTCTCATGGTTGGGTATGATAATTGATATAAAATATATATATATATATATATATAATATAATTATACCTTTATAATAATAATATCATATATTCATTTTATATTTCCATTCTTTATGGGATACGCTAATGTTGCACATGTGTACGGTGGACTACAGCCTCCCGAAACTATGTGATCTGTTTTCTCTAATGCATTACATGAAAGACAATAAGGATAAATATATGTGATATACATGATAAAATAAATATATTCATGAAATATTTATAATTTTGAAAATATAATATGTCATTTTATTTCTTTTATTTTCACTCACTGAAATATGATAACGTCATTCGTGTATGGGTGGACTATAATATTCACAAATATATGTGACTCTTTTTCTTCACCACCCCACATGGATGATATATATAAGTATATTTAATGAAATAATATGGTATTTATGATATTCTGATCATTTTTAAAATATAATATATTACTTACCTCCTTTCCATGTTGGACATTGAAAAAGTTATGTACACCAGAAATAACAAATCAAATCATATAAAAAAAAGAAAGAGGTTATTACCCAAAATGTAATTTTAACATAGAATTTATAATAAACAAGTAATAAAAGTACATATGTAAATCATATTTGGTATGATATATGTAATATTGGTTTTATAACATAATTATTAAAATGTATATTTATTATACTATAGGTTTTAATGGGAAAAAGGATGTTGAGACTTAGAGTAAGGGATTTATGTCTCACTTTTATTTTCTGTCGTACAGATTCCATATTCCCCACATGTTTGTTTTATGAGGTGTAAATAATTTTTATTATTATATTTTCTGATTATTTCCATGAATATTATTTTAATTTAGAAAAATATTTTAGGATTTACCTTTCATTGGGTTTATGTTTTCAAAGTTATAAGTGTGGTAATAGAAATATAGTCTCACTTTTATTTCTAGGAGACATATGGAAATTAACAACATATTTTTTGTGGTGTATATACTTCCACATTGAATTTTTATATCACAAATCAATTAATTTTTATGATATTTAATGTTTCATTAGATTTTATTCTTTATTAGTTTCTATGATTCAAAAAAATTCTAATGGGATAAGGGATTTCTGTATCAATTTTCCTTCTCTAAATCTATATCATAGTGTGAAGATATAATCTCCCACGAGGTGTATATATATACCATATTTCATATAATTTAATGATTTTTTTATCCTAAAAATATTTTAATTTATATTTTACATTACTCATTTACGGGGATTTCCATTCCAAGATACCAATGTGGTAATGATTTTATCTTACACTCTCAACATTTATTAGGGTAATTGATGATAATACTTACAATGATAAACAATTATGATCTATTTATCAATAAAATATGGATCTATTATTCTCTAGATATACATTTTATTTTCATGTAATAATATTATTTCTCCAACCCTTGGTACATAATATAATTAAGAAAATTCATTTAAGAAAATATGAATTTATTTCTCACATTGGTTGGAAATCCATTTCTTTCAAAAACCAAGTTTTATTAAAATATTTTGAATTTTTTTCATTAATCGCCAATAAATTTAAAATAAAAATTTTACAATTGTTTTAAATTTTGAAAAAATTAAATCAAATTATCTTGCCCTCTTCCAAATAATAACAATTTGGATTTTATATTAAATGTGACAGAATCATTGTTTTAACATTTACTACATGAAAAAAAAATTACCATCAACATGACTACTATTTTCTTTTTATCTTCTTTTATATGTTTTCAAGGTTATTTATAAATAAAATTATTTTGAAATTTTTTTATCTATTTAAAAATCATTTTTCAAAGGGAAAATGAAATTTTCCTAAGGAAATGTTCTAAATTATTTTCAAAACCTTATTTATAGGATTTCTAGGTTATTTGAAATGAAATATTCTTTTACAATGTTTTTATGTTTTAAAAAAGAATTTTTTAAAGAATTTTTTTTCCATCAATAAATGTTTTAAATGATATTTCAAAAATAGTTTCCATCTAATATGATATATATTGATATTTCCTATGCTTTACTAGGGTTATTAACCATTTATTCTATACTTATTATTTATCTCAATGGTTTATTATAAAAATTTGATTATTAAACCCATTTCTATTCCATGGGTTATATTATTATAGAATTATTATAACATCATTTCTTATCTCATAGGTTATGATATATTGAATTTTTGAAATGATTATGAATCTATTCCCCTTTCCACAAGTCATGGAATGATTAAATGTGTATGAAACCCATTTCATTTCAGGGGTTATATTATGATGAATGTTTTATGACCTTATGTCACACTTATTTAAGATTTTCATTATCTAACATGGTGGTACTATCTCTCCATCAATTAAATTGGGTATTATAATTTTTCTACAAGATTACAGTGTAAATGGGTGGTTAACCTTATCCCAAGAAAGGGGGGTACACTAGTAGTTATTCCAAGCCTGGTAAAGAGGGTACCAGTGTGTTTATCCAAGGCCTAAAATAGAGGGAACATGTCTGGTTAGACCTAGACTATAATAGGTATAAATGTTTTTATCCTTATCTAAACATTTTATGAATTTCTTATCCATTATACTTGATATAATTTTTTTTGATTATTTGTTTTCCCCACATATATGAATTATTCCACAATTCTTCTCTCATGGATCATTTTATCTGGTTTCCTTATGATTTGAGTCTTATGAAATTCTAGCCATTATTCCATGAATCATGATTATGAGCCTGATGTGAAGGTTATTGTTTTAAAATGTTGTGATCATGTTCCCATTCCATTATGTTCATGTTATTTTTACCTTTCTCTAATGTTTACCCTTAATATGAATCATTGCTCACATTTTCTTTTATTTCCTTTCATCAGGTTATGATGATGTGATTTATGTCGGGTATGTATGTGAATAGTACTTAATGGGAAGATATTTATGGGATAAATTGATGATAATATAGTTATTAAGATTCTTTTTTCCAAGATTCCAAAAACCAAAAACTATTACTCTCATCACGTTTGTGTCTGTATAATGTAATAAATATTCATCTAAAAAGATATAATATCTATGTATTAGAATCATTTGTCCCTATAGTTTTTATGAGGGTAAAGGTTTAGTTAAAATTGGGAAACTAGGATGAGAAACACTTATTTATACACCTGGAGATCTTTCTAAGGATATATTTAGGGATGTCTCTAAGGATAATTCTAATAATAATACAAATCATTTAGAAATATCTTGAAATATCGGTAAAGGATAGGGCAAGTGGTTTTCATGAAATTAAATACTTATAGAGATACGATAAGTGAATGTGGATCTTGAATAGATTTACCTAGTGTTAATAAACCAAAAAAGGTCACAATGATATAGAATTAATCTTCACCTGGTGTAGATAATGGGCCTTATTGCACACATGGTTTGACACATCAAGGGGATATTATTTAGAATTTCACAAAATCATTGTGAATCATCATGAAATATTTAAATAGATAATGGCTATAAATAAATTTCGATAAACCTATAGAGTCATAAATTGAAATGTTTTTATGATTTAAACAGCATGTATGTGATATTTGGTTCCCGGTAATGATTAGAATTTCATTCACTATAATTTGGGGTTTAATTAATTGAGGGAAATATAAGGTAGTAGTTTAAAATTTAATATGACGGGAAATTTTATAATGAAAATAAAAATTTAATGATGACTGGAGTGAATTATATTGATTATTTAATAGTAGTCATAAAAAAACATGATTGACAATATTCAGCTTTACTAACAATCAGACTCACTAATGTAGAGAAGGATAAATATCATGGATATCTTGGGTAGTGGATCCCAAAAAGGAATGAATATTTAGTTACATAATTTTTTAGAATGTGGGAATAATCACCGAAGTGAATGTCTTTGAGTAACATGTATATGTTTTGAGTAAGGAAAAGGGGGACAAAAAGCAAGTAATTTCTAAGGAAAATGGGAAAAGTTCTGTTAATTCAAAGGATTTTAATATTGGTCTCCCTTAAGTATTATTATGTAATGAGTGTTTTGAATATAGGATGTATGGGAATTATGAATGTCAATTTACAATGTCGAAATATCATAAATGAAATCATAAATTTTGTATGTCTAATGGTTTTTTATTAATGATGAATATACCATGAATGAAATATGTAAGGAATGATATGTTTTAATAGTATTTTTACAATAATTATTAAATTTAGTTTGATAAATGTTCAGGCCTGATTAATATTTATTATTTTATGAAAGGGTTATTAATGATTAAGATGGGTAAGCCTAGTTAACATTTTTAGAGATATGTGTTAGGATTAATGTTTTTATTTATTTGAATTCAAGAGTTATGTTTTATGAATCATTAAATTATTCAGTATATGTTTTTAATTAAGGAAATGAAAAAAATTGTACACTTTTTTTGATGACCAAAACAAGTGATTTAATGGAAAGGTTAAATATTGATTAACAGACGGTAACCCTTAATATTTTATATATTTTTATAAAATGGTGTTTATCATGCATTAAGAGATAGTTTATATGGATAAAGTCAATTGGATAGTATTTATGACCTCAGAATTGATAATTGAATTGTTGACAATATAGTATACACTATCCTTGATTTATTTCATATGATTTTTGGATTTTAAGAATTTATCTAATAATTTTTTCTGTGCATGGAATGAAGAATAATTTTTTTTAATATGGTTTTATAGAAATTCATGTTATTAACATGTATTAATATAATACCTAATGAAGGTATTCACTTGTTTGGTTTTTGAAAATCATGGGCCACTTTATGATATATGGGGGATTAATGATTATTTAATTTTGAGAAAATTAGTTACTTTCTTTTTAAATTAATAATTTTGGAATAATTATAAGGATAATCATTTATGAAATGGATTATGTTGAACATTGAATTTTTTATATTTTAACAAATTGAATCACCATATAATGATTTACGCATTTTGGATAACATGTGCTAATAATTTTGTTGTGATTATAAATAAATATATATATAATTATTTTATCATTCTATTTATGGATATTATGGTACATTAGTCATTCAATTAAAAATTTAATATCATATCTTGGAGTAATATATCTAGTTTAAATTTATCAAATAATAACCAAGGCATGAGATTGTGCTTATGGAATGGAATGAAATCAAGTAAGTAAATCCCGTCATGAAAATTCATCATTATTAGGAATTCGATCTTGAAATGAAATTTTGTCCTGTTATCTTTATTTATGATAATATAGATGAACTTTTTCCTACCTGTTTGGGTTAATGATTAGTGATAGTTAACCTTATCTATATCACCCATTATCTTATGATCAATGATCCTTATCACTCTCTATAATTATTTATGTCTGTCTTCCATGTCCAAGTCTTAACTTCCCACCAATGTTCTCCAATTTAGAAACATATTTATAAGTTAATTTATGTAAAAATTATGTTTCCAATGTTCCCTTTTTACGGGAGGTTTTATAATACATTTTTACGGTGTGAGATTCTATGAATGAATCTTTAAATTTTACAATGCTAATGTCTGAGACTATTTTTGATAAAGAAGTTCATTTTATGGGAGTAGAATATAACAGCCTGAGATTTTGAGATATATCTTTATCAAATTAATTTAATCCTTTTGATAATTTTTGTTATATGTAACACTAATTTTGGCATGTGTTACTTGTAACATTGATATTAGCTTACGCTACACACAACATAGTGTTTAAATGAAATACGACATATTATTAAAATATTATATTTTTATATGATATATATCACAATGATATTATAATGGAATGTATGAATAAGATTAAATAAATTATAAAAACATTTTTTACATAGGTATATAATTTTTTTTCATTGTAGTGACTTTGTTTTAAAATTTAAAATTAAGGAAATCTCATTTTCTAAAAACTATTTCTCGACAAAAAAAAAGTTTCACCAAAATAAATTAAAAAACCAATTTTGGTGAATGGTGGTAATTAAATTTCTATATTATATATATTAAATAATTATTAAATATCCATATTATATGCTTTCGAGACAAGAAAAGAGAAAAAATAAAACTGTACACTTAAAAATTGTACTTTTTTGAAAAAAAAACAGCGTTGACCATTTTTTGGAACAATTAAGTTTCAGACTAAATATTGATTATTTTTTAAAATGAATTTAATAAAATAAAATTAATTTTTGAATATAAATTTTCAAAATTACTTCAGGGTTAATTTTTTGTATTTTTTTCAATGATTCATTTTTTGATTAATAGTGAAAAATAATTAATTTTAATTGCAAAATAAATTTTCATATAAATTATTTATATTGATAAATTATATTTTCAATTGGTTTTAAAGTTAAATTTGTTTTATTATAAATAAATTAATATAATTTAGTTCATTTTAATCATTTTCATTTTAAATTTCAATATAAAAACATTGTAATGTTTTGAATATTTTTTCTTTAAACCCCTACTTTCTAATCGTGCCTCTGAGATAGATTTTAAATTATATATTATTATTTTTTCAGATAATTTTGATAAATAAATTAAATATTTGGAATAAATATAGTATATATTATCTAACATATTTAACATATATTTAACCAAAACTAATAGTAAAATCATAAAAAAAATTAACACGTTTAGGGTAAAAATGGATTTACTAAGGTTGAAAAAGAAATATAAGCGTAAAATTGATGAAAATATATTACAAAAAAATTGGATATTAATATTTATGAATTATACCTTATTATATATATAATAATCCATTTTTTTACCTTTTTTCATGAATAAAACATAAGTGGAATACTTTATTTCAAAAAAATTACAACTGTACCACTCACCTCACTTATAAAAAGCCACCCATTATCCCCTCATAATCACACATTAAAACCCATTGGTTATTCTAATACCTACCCAAATCAGTTCCAAAAATCCATACTATCATCATATAATCCATATATTTTGATATAAATCCACCCTATAAATGATTTTGGTGTAAACCTACATAGCAAACCCGGAGGAGAATAAACAATCATCAATGGGTGTTTTTCTTTTATTTCATCAAAAACCAAATAAACTTATTATTAAACCATGATGATATAATAATGTTACTATATTAAATATTCTCTTATTTTTTTATATTATTGTAATGACCATAATCAATATTCACTTCTATGAAATTGGGTATGAAAGCATGATTCGTGTGTATGCTGGACAAATGCCTCACAAAACAATGTCCTTTTTTCCCATTACCACATATCCTAGTTGGGTATAATGATGGATTAAAAGTATATATATTATATTTATAACATTATTATACCTATTTAGTCACTATCTAATATATACAATTTTTCATTCCTTTACATAGGGCATGGAATAACTTCGCTCGTGTGTATGAAGGACTACCAACTCATGATGTGATGTGATTTATTTTCTATATCACATTACATGGAAAATAATAAGGATAAATATATGGTATATACATGAAATAATAATGAAATTAATGAAATATGTATCTATATGTAAATATATCTTATTAATCTCTTTACATTATAGTAAGTTAAATATGATAACATTGTTTATGTACGTGTGGACTAACACCTTCACGAAGCGATGTGACTCTCTATTCATCACTACAACACATTAATGACGTGTTTAAGTATAATTAAAGAAATAATATTATATTTATGGTTTTATTATAAAACATGAATGGAACTTTATTACATACCTCATTTCCATAGTTATCGTTGAAAAATGGAAACCTTACTTGTGGGTATGTAAGGCAAGTCATCTACATGATCCAAACACACTTCATTTCTCAAAACCATATTTCATGATTTGACAAAAAATTATAAATTATTTATAAATATTATAAATATTTCATTATTATTATTATGGATATTATGTTACCATGATCAAAGTAAGAGGAAGGAAAATAACATATAAAAACATATATGAAAAACTAAAATTTTATTACCCAAAATGTATCATTAACATAGAATAGATAATAAGTGGATAATAAAAGGACATAAGTAAATCATATATTGTATGAGTTATGTATTAATGGTTCTATAATATATTTATAATTGAAATATACTTATTATACATAAGTTTTAAACAAATACAAATGAGGTCAAGACATACTTTAGAGGAATTCTATCTTACTTGTATTTTCTATGAGACAGATGCAGTATTCACCATGTATTTATATTATATTGTCTAAATAACTAGGTTTTTTGTTTTTTAGGATTATTCCCCTGAAAAGTTTGGTGATTTATACATCCATTTTATGATCTCACTTCTATGTGGATTACAGTTTCCATGTTATCAAGGCAGTAAGCGAATTCTAGTATATATTTTATTTTTAGAATACATATAATAATTCAGCAATCATTTCATTTGTGTGGTGTATATAATTATAATAAGAATTTATATATCATTAATATCTTAATTTTAATGATATTTGATGTTAAATTTTATTTTATTCATTGTTCGGACATACAATTTTTATGATTACTAAAGTGGTTAGGGATTTTGTCTCAATTTTCCTTTACTGAGATATATGTTGTGTTATACACCTACATTTATTCATGAGGTGTGTATAAATCCCCATTCATATATAATATCAAGAATTTATTTATTATAATGATATTTTATGTTCCATTTTATTTTATTCCTTCTTGGATATTATGATTCAAATATACTAAAGTGGTAATGATTTAATGTTATAATCTCATTATTTATCAATATTATTTATGATCATGTTCCAAATGATAAAATATTATATTCTATCTATTAAAAAGCTCCTAAATTTTAATATCCTATGGTTATTCATGAAATATTTATGTTATGCTACAATTTTTCCAATATTTATTACTTCAAATAATTTGGAACAATTAATAAGATAATCTGACTTTATTTTTATATTCAGTTCGAGTTCTATTTTCTTCCAAAACTATATTAGAACAAAATTATTTCAAAATTATTTTATTACTCTAAAATTTTTCTTCAATATTTATTTTTACCAGGGATTTTATTTTTACAGAAATATATTAAAGTAATATTCATGTATTTTATCCAAAAAAATTCATTTGGATTTTTTAAAAAATTTGAATGGAACTGTTGTTTTAACATGTACGACATGAATGAAAGTTCCCATCATAATGACCATTATTTTCCTTGATTCATACCTTATATGATTTGAAGGTTATTTGAAAGTAAAATGAGTTTCAAAAAAATATTTATTTTAGAATGTGTTTTCAATGTATAAATTATATGTTGGAGAAGAAATGTCATAAAATATTTTTAATTCTTTCTACACAATCATTGATTGTTATATTCAGTTAAATTAAAATTCAAAAGAATTGAATGATTTTAAAAATTATTTTCAAAGAAAATTTATGATCCTGATAAATGTTATTAAGTGATCTTTCAAAACTATATTCTATCTAAGATGGCATCAGTGGATTTAACTATGTTTTACTAGGGATTTGGGGCAAGGATAAAATTATTATTCTTTCTATAAACTTTTTATCATGAAAATGCGTTTATGGTAAAAATTTATCTTCCATGGGATATAACTTGTTTTATTTTTTATGAATCATTATTATTTTTTCAATGTTCATACCATGATGCAATGATGAAATGACTATCAAACCTGTCTCTTTTCTATTGGTTATTTTATAATGAAATGTTTATGAAACCCATTTCATTTCATGGGTTATTATTTGACCAATGATTAATTATCTTCTATCACACACATATATGATTATAATTCTATTATGGGTGAGACCTATATATCGCTCAAATTAATTTTGTAATGATAAACATTATACATGTTCATTGGGTACACTAGTGGTTAGGTAAAGACCAAAAATAAGGATGAATGGGTGGTTATCCCATGACTAAAAAGGATTATACATGGGTGGTAAGTCCAAGATGAAGATATATTCCATTTTTGGTTATAAAAATCATGATTTACGTATATAGGTGGTTATCCATGTCCTAACTTTTTATGAATGTCTTTTTCAGTAGCCTTGGCATATTTGCTTTATGATTATATGTTTTCCACACATCTGAATCTTATGAAAATGTTATGAAATTATGACTCATGTTCATCAATTTCCTTCTGATTCATGTCATGTGAATTAAAAATATGTATTCAATTACCCAAAATTATGACCCTTTATATGAAGGGTATGGTTATTAAATGTTATGCTCATTTTCTCAAACCCTTATCTTCCAGTTATTTTTACATATCTCTCCTATTTACCCTTAATGGGATTCTGAGATCACCCTTTATTATGTTTAATTTCACTAGGTTGTTAATAATGTTTTTAATTAGGGTATTTATATAAATGGTATTAATGGGTGGATCTTTATGGGAGGCATTAAAGATATTTCTAGAAATAAATTGATTTTCTTCAATGTTTCTAAAGGCACTAAAATATTATGGACATCATGTGTGTGTTTTTGTAATTTAATGAGTATTCATACAAAAATTTATAATATCCATGTATATGAATCAAAGGTCTCAATAATATTGATATATCCCTTGTATACCCTTAATAAGAATATGATATCACCGTTTCTTATATATACATTTTGTGGGTTATATAGACCGAATTTATGTATAGTATATCTATGAAGAGTACATAATGGGAATATATTTGTGGGATACATTGAATATCATTCTACAAATTAGAAGAAATTGATCCAAGTATCCAAATAAATTAAACTATTACAATCCTCGGGAAACCATTTTCCCAATTTGATGAATATTCATCTAAAAAGATGCAATGTCTATGTATGAGAAACATGGGTTTTTATAGTTCGTAGCCGAGAAATGTTTTAGTTAACCTTTATAAACTAGGGTAGGAAAAGTTTATTTAGATCCCTTGGGATGTTTTTTAGGATATGTATAATGATATATGTAGGGATAATTCAAAGCGTGATAAAAAATATAGGAAAATGTCTTTGAATTTTGGTAAAGGATAGATCAAGTGGTTTCCATGAAATTACATGTTTTTTGGATATTATAAGTTTATTTGGATCTATCATAGAGGTTCCTCAATGAAATTAATTTGGAATGGGTGGATATAGATAGAATTGATCATTATATGCTATAAAAATGGCCCATGATACACACATGGTTTGACACACTCGATGTATATTCTGTCAAAGTTAAAAAAATCTTTATGAAACACCATGAAGGATTTAAATAGATGATGAATATTAATTACCTTGGATAAATCTAAAATGTACTAGATAAAACATAATTTTTCATGATTCTGACTTCCTAAAAGATATTTTAATGATTATTTGGACTCCCATTATGATTATCATTATTCAAAAAATGAATTTTGGTTTTAGTAAATTGAATGTTCCTGAAAGAAATGGGTAAATATTGAATGTGATAGACAATTTTAGGATGATAATACAAATCAAAATATTACTGCATTAAATGATATTTTTATTATTCCTAATCAGTTATCACGAAACATGATTAACATTGAGAATATTAACCCAATAACAGACCCACCGATGAAAATAAGGGTATTGTTCGATGAGAGTTCAGGTAGTGGAGACCATAATAGAAATATGGTTTAGTTTCCTATATATTGGGAATCTGGAAATAGGCACATAAGGGAATGTCTTAGTTGGATGAGAATATATTTTGGGTGTAAAAAATGACACAAAGAAGGTAATTGTAATGGAAGAATGAAACTTTTAGTTAACATAATGGATGAGAATAGTGATCTCCTTAAGTTATCATAGATTACTTATTATTTTAAATGTGTAATCAATGGGAAATATATAAATCAATATCCTAAGGGGAAATATCATGATTAAAGTCAGATATTTTTTACAAGTATTGATTATATTACTAATGATGAAGATACAACAAATGACATATGAAAGGAAAAAAGTGGTGAATAATAAGGCGATGAAACCTATTTAATGGTTTGAGAAATAATTAGTATGAATAAAGTGAACATTTATTAGAATACCATAATTATGTTTTATGAATCATTAAATATTGAAGGATTTTTTAGTACAGTTTTTTTGTGAAGGATAATCAAGAATAGTTTGACTAGTAATAGTAACCTAGAAAAGTGATTTAATGAAAACATAATATTTTATATAAAAAAATTATTAAGGGAAGATGAAACTTAATATATTCATATGTTTTTTAAAATGGGGTTTATATTGGTTAAATAGTTGATTGATATAGATGAATTAAATTGGTCAGTATTGATGACCTCAGTACTAATAATGGATTTGTTGAAAATATTATTCATGTTATATTTGATGGAGTTTACCAAATTATTGGATATATGTAATATTTTTAATAATCTATGGCCTTATTAAATTAAAGATGGATATTACATGTTTTCATTGAGTTTTATTTGTAATATTGGTTATTACCGTGATTTAGCAAAATATATTACCATGGAAATCACATATTTGGATTATGACCATTAAGATAAGATTAATGATATTCTAAGAATTAATTTTAATTTCATCAAGGAAATTTAGTGGCCTTTTTTTATAAAATATGAAATTTGGAGGGGTTATAAGGATAAACATTTATGGAATTATTTGTGTTGAATGTTGAATGAGGTCTTAGAAATAATCTAATACTACACCATATAAGGATTAATAGAAATTCGATAACTAGTGTAATTTTTATAATAAGAGATGGATGGAATTAATTATCAATATTTTATTGATCTTATTTAGTTCTTAAGAAATAAAATCATCATCTCTTGGAGTAAGATATGAAGTTGAAATTGTTCAAGGAATAAAAAAAGGATGACTTTTTTTTTATGAAATAAAAACATATCAAGTAAGAACATTTTCAAATATTCTCAATCTAGATGAAAATGAGATACCCCAAAATTAACAAATGGATCTTAAAATAAAATTTTGAGATGTTACCAGAATTGATTATGATATCAATGAACTTTTTTCACACATATTTTGTTTATGGATTAGTGTTCATTAATATTCACTAGATTATCCACTTTTTTATGACAAATGGCATATTTAAATACCAAAAATTATTTATCATTTTCTTCCATGTCCATATATTCAAATCCCAAGTAATTTCTCATATTTTTAAACCTAGTTTGTGTTATTCAATATGACTTTCAAACATCTATTTCACTTTTCCTGGAGTATGTTTTATTATTATTTTTATGATGTGGATTTTTATGATTTAATTTTCAAATGTTGAACCTTAGATGATGAAGTTGAATTTTATGGGATAAATTTATTTTAAGGGGGTATAATATAACACGATTATTTTTTAATTTTTTTTCTTCAAAAGAATAAGTTTTTTTCAATATTTTGGGTTACACATAACACTGTGATTATTTGAAATGTGTTATATTATTAAAATATTCCTATATAGTAGTTGTCACCCTTGTATTAGAATGGAATTTATAGTTAAGAATAAATAAACTATAAAAATATATCATTTAAAAATGTATATAAGATGAATTATATGGTGAATAGTTAATTTAAAATTAACATAAAAACTATATTAAAATAAAAGATATATTTTTCTAAAAAACATTACTGCATAAAAACATGGTTACATAAAAAAATTGAAGAATTTAATATTTCTAAAATATTTTAATTATATTTATATAATATATATTTATTTAGCTATTTAAAATTTATCCAATGTGTTTTCTAGATAATAGGTAAGAATAAATTAAAATTTATATTAAAAAAAAGTAATTTTTTTAAAAAATACATATGTCACATTTTTACCTAGTTATTATTAAGATAAAAAATTAACACATTGTGGAAAATTATTTTAATAATTAATTTTGATTTTTTAAAAATCATAATTTCAACAATAAAATATGCTGAAATTTTTATAAATTTATAAAAATAATATTTTTTTTAATAATAGGGAAAAATATTGAATTTTAATTGAAAACTAACTTTTCTATTAAATTATTTACGAAGATAAATTATATTTAAACTTGTTTTGAATGTAAAATTAATTAAATTATAATCACATTTATCCAATTTATTTTATTAAAAACATTTTAATATTAAATTTTGATATAAAAATTACGTACAGTTTTGAACATTTTTTCTTCTAAAACACATTTTTTCGTCGTCTCTAAGGGGTTAATTATAAATAAAAATTTTATACTTCAATAAATTTAATTTTAAAAAATTATTAATGAATTTTAGTTATATTAATATATATTTTTTAACAATATCCCCTTAATTTTTTACCTAAATGAAGATGGAAAACAATACAAATTAATTACCACAGTATTGGTAAAATGGGTTTAATAGAGGATAAACTAAAACGATATGGGTTAAAATGAAATAAAAATGTCCCAAATATATTTAATGGACTTATTTGGACAATATTATATTTAATTATTAGGAATAATCACTTTTTGATACTTTTTATTTGGAATAATTGAGTATACATTCTTATTTTTGAAAAATAAGAAGAGTTCCACTCACCTCAATTATAAAAGACCACCCCCTCTTCCCTCCTCTTCACAAATTCAAACACATTTTTTCTCTTCTAAGGCCTACCAAAATAAATAAAAAAATTTCATTATATAATAAAATTATAATTTTTTTATGAAATTTAATGTGGGGAGGCTTTTAGTGAAAACCTAAGGAAGTTACCCGAAGAAGATGTAACACTCTTCAGTGGCCATTTTTATTTTATTTCTTCCACCACATTCATAATTTATTATAAAAACACAATGATATATTAACCTAAGAATAATAAATTTAAATATACTTTTAAATTTAATTTTCCTGACCTATAATCATCTACCCATCCCTGAAATGGGTAACGAAATCAACATTCATCTGTATGGCAGACTGCCTCCTTGTGAACTGATGTCATTCATTTTTCCATTACCGCTATTCATGGTTGGTTATGATGATATATATAAAGTATATATATTATATTTATTACATAATTAAACCTATTATTTTAGTATATCATATATATATATATAACGTTTTTACATTCAATTCCATATTGGATACAATAACATCACACGTGTGTGTGGCATACTACTGCCTTGCGAAGCGATATGATTCATATTTCACTAGCAGTTTCCACGGGAGATAATAAGGATATATTTAATGAATATATTTGACATAAATGAAATAATTATGATATTATTTAAATATTTATAATTATGAAAAAATAATTTATCATTTTCTTTCATACCTTTTCACTCACTGAAATATAATAACATCGTTCGTGTAGATGTGGACTACTACCTTCACAAAGCGATACGACTCTCTCTTTTCATCACCAAAACACATAGATGATATTAATAAGTATATTTAAATTATTAATAAAATATTTATGATATAATTATTATGCTCTAGGGAAAAAATATTACATACCTTTCCCCCCATAGTGATATTTGAAAAATGGAAACATTGTTCATGCGTATGAACAAACTAGTCTCCATGTTCATAAAATTCACCATTTATATTATTAATAGTATAATTTATGTATAAATATAACTATTCTATAAATATTATTATTAAATATATGATTTAACAATGGTTAATATAATAGAAAACAATAAAAAATCAAAACATACACAAAAAACAAAGCATGTATTGCTCGAAACAAGAATTTATCATGGAATTGTTGATAAAAGTGAAATAAATGGTCATAATAAAATAATATATTGTATGATATATAAAATAAATATTATTTAATAGTTTTATAATTAATATAAAATTTTTATTCATGATGATTTAATGTTTGTGAAGGAATTCGTGACTTACGGTAAGGGATTTATGGTCTATCTTTTATCTATGGGAGTCGTATAATAATTCACCTCTTCTTTATTATTTTTTATGTATATAATTCCCCATTGTCCAAATATATCTTCAATATGATTCTTTTAATGATATTCAATTTTCTAATTTTTTTTTCTTTATTTTAAATTACAATTCATGATTTTAATAAGATGTAAGGTATTTTTATTCACACTAATATATATGTGAGATACCTTCCATATTCACCACTTATCTCATTTTTGTTGTGTAAATATTTTCCATTAGTGTATTTTACATTTATTATAATTATATTTATTTCGATTTTCATATCAATTTGAAAATATATATTTTATAGGGATTAGGGTTCAAAAGATGCCCAATCGGTAATGTTTTTTTCTCAATTTTCCCTCTTTGAGACATATTCCATGTTATGAACATGAATTATTTAATGAGGTGTATATATAACCTATTTGACATGTAATATAATGAATTTATTTATTATTATGAATTTTCACTTTTCATTTTACATTTAATTTTATTCCTTCATGGGTCATATATGTGACATCTCAGCTTAGGTTCCACGAACTATTTCCCTGAGTCAGTGAAATGCATGAACTCAGGTGTGCCTATCTATATTCCAGAGTCTACCAACATGAAGTGAGATACTAATATCGGTCATGGGGAGATTATACCATCATTACGATAGAAATAACATAATAAAATCAATACTATAATGAAAAAACAAAACCAGAAACAATACCAGTATAACAAGATGACCAAAACTCTAAATACAATATCAAAATATATAATAAAATATTATATTCTAAAATACATTTCAAGTGTCAATATTTAAACCCAAAAGAAATAAAGACGCTGAATAATCCCACAGTGGGTCGTGGTTCACATTTAGTTCCCTCATCCATGCTCCATCCCAAATCACTCATCTAACTCGGGGAATTTCCCTTATAGTATTCTAAAACCATTTAATCTATTTAGGTTCACATCAGTAAGCCTAAGTAGGGTGTTAATATAACTCATTAGTCCACCAAAAATTGCTTATAAAACAAATCCAGTCAATTACGCTGTACCTAGTTTTATTTAGAATAAAATAAAAACAATAAATTAAATCATTTACATTTATTAAGTTGTCCTTTATTTAATAGCGTAATCTACTAGGTTCACAAGAACACCCAAACAACAATACCTAATTTTCCTCGTGTTAGAGTATGAACCATATCACATAATTAATTCTGATAGCATCTAATGAAATCCATATTTGAATTCCATTTAATGGGTGTAGAAGGTCATGTCATGCACCCTATGGTTATTTGGAGCATTAGTTCATGTCCCACACTGTATGGATATTTTTAGCATCCATCCCTATCCAATAAAATAATACTATCATGCATGCAGTTGGGTCTAGAACACCTTTCCTAGAAACCCCACATGTATTTTGAGTTTCAATATGTGTCCCATTCCCAAATCTTAATCAATCACATTTTACAAAACAATCATGGTTAATAAAAATTAACCCTCTATCACAATCACTATACACATATCCATCATTCCATTATTTAATTTAATAGTTAATTCATCAATTTATAAACTCAACTTCCAAAAATTAATTTAATAATTATTTATTCTAATTCACCACCCATTATCCCATAATTAATTCCCCAATTAATCATCCAAATTCAGAATTCAATATCCTATAAATTATATAAAAATTAACTATAAAAATCAACATTTTCAATATCCCATAATTAATTCAATAATTAATTATGAAAATTCACAATTCAATATCATGGAATTAATTTTAAAATTAATTATCCACATAATAACATAATTTTATTACTTTTAAAGTTAATCCAGCAATTAATTATCCCAAATTCCACAATCCTTTAATTAATTAATTCTATAAATTAACTAATTCAAAAAAGAAATTCAATTTCTAAAAAACACTATGAATTATACAATAACATACATGTAATTGAAATCATGACTATAGTATTTGAATAATCAACCACCTACCTAAATTATTTGATTAGTAATTTCCCAATATAAATCCTCAATTTGAATAGAATAATGATGTATAACTATATCTGGATCTAAACCCACAATTAAAGATTGAACAGTCAAGATTGCAAAATTATATATCTAGATCTATAATCTCGAATCTAGATCCAACCAAAAAATGAAGAACCTTACAATGGACCATAGAAGGATTAAAAGATAAAGGAAACCACGTGGGATGAGATCCACATACAAGGAGAGGTGTAGATATTAAATCCATGATTTAAATCATGATGATCAGAAGTCATAATGGATTTTAATATGTTTGGGAGGATCCAAAATCAGGAAATAACTTTTGGAGTTATGTTGAAGTCGATTATGGGTTAATATGGGTGTTTGGGAAATTAAAAATCAATTTTTTTTAGCATAAGTACTATTAATGGTTTGATCGGTAGAGGAACACATTTTCCGTTAATAATTAATTTTTAAGGGGTTCATGGTTTGAAAAAAAAGAACTATCCATGAAAAACCATTATATCTTGGGTTTTACGGTTTACTAGGACAAAGCACATAGTTATAGAAAACCATGTGCCAACCATTCACTACCCAATTTCTTCGATTTTTACCTATATCCTGTGGTGGCCTAACCTAGGTGACACCGAAAGGAATACATGATTACACTCTGTAAACTATATGAGGTTTCAATGTCTTTTAGCATATGACTTATATCAAATCTTACCCATAGACATAATCTTCTTCATAAGTTTAATATATTTTGATATCTCCAGCATGATACTCTATCCCAAAAACTATGAATCACCTACCTCCATCCAATATAGAGGAGAAAAATATATCCTTCAAAAAAGTCCCTTATTTGGTTCTATCTAAATAGTTATCTGATAATTTTTATTATAGGATAAATCCATCATATCTAAGTGATTCTCCCAAGTTACACCAAAGCTAGGACATACGTTCACAGTATATCCCCATGCACTTGTATAGTATGCTCCGACTACCCATCGGTCTGTGGGTGGAAATACAAACTCGATAAAACATGTGTAACAAGAGACTTATATAAGAACTTTTAGAAGAGTACTATAAAAAGTGAATCTCTATTTGTGACAATACTCTTTGGAACCCCATGTAGACGTGCAATTTGTCGAACATAAAAATACCCTAGTTGCTCCACCAAGAAAGTGTCTTATATACGTAAAATTATGATACCTTTTTCAAAATAGTCCACAATCACCCAAAAACATAATTCTTATTAGGTAACCTATGAAGATCCACAATAATGTCTATAGTCAAATCCTCCCAATTCAATTTTGAAATGGGAAATGAATGTAGAAAACCACCAGGTCATTGATGATAGGCTTTCAACTACTGAAAAGTGTAGCATCCGCTCACAATCCATGATATGTCCTTTTACATGAATGGCCCCCAAAACTGTCATCATATGTCATGCTAATTGTTTTTTTCACACCTGGTAATACCACCCATGTTAAGGCATGAAACTCAAACATAAAATCCTCTTCCATGATCACAGCCACAACAAATAGACCCCCTGACATAGATGATATCATACTCATGTATCATATAATCAAAAGGTGACCCCCAACAATCAATAATTTCTCTCAATGTTAAGCACTCAATATCCTCATACTGTCTAATATTTATCCAACTCAAAAGTGTATATTACACTAAAAATGATACGATATTTGTCTACTATTGACTCTCCTAAACCACACCATGTATCTCAACTCGTCGAATCATAATTTTCTTCTCAGCACTAGACTACTGAACTGCATGAGATTAAGTTTTTATACATAATGAACCAGAAACACTATTTCCATTCAGAAGAATAAATTCTAGATCAAAATATAATGACTTCATAAACTAATTCCATCCCTATTTCCACATATTCAAATATCACTAGGAAGACATATAACCTTAAATATTTTGGTTGGTTTTAACAGAACAATCATCACCCAATAGATAATTCCGCCAACACTTCAAATCATTAACCACTACTACCTGCTCAAAGTCATGCATTGGGATGTTCTTTTCATGTTGGATCAACTACTAAGACCCATAAACCATAACATAACCTCCATACATTAACACTTTTCCATGTACGATCCCAACAACATCACAAAACACCCTATTCTCCTCGCCTCTAAGGTAGGATCATGATTTTTCTAAGGTTAAACAATTATTAATCTACAAAAAGGAATTCTTTCATACTTATGAGTAGTCAAACCTTATCTCATTTTCTTAATCTTGAAAGTGGTGCAACCACTTGGGAAGAGTCATGGATGAATCTTTAATAATATCCATCTAATCAAATGAAGTTATGGATATCGAATACACTCATGGGTTACTCCCAAGAAATAATTTTATAAACCATATCTAGGTCCACTAACACACCTTCCTATGAGGTTATGTGAACTAAAAAGTATACTTGATCAAACCAAAAGTAACACCTCGATAGCTTAGTGTATAACTGATTCTCTCTCAGTGTACCCATGATGATTTTTAGGTTTTAGTTATAACTAGTTTGGGTCTTAGAGTACACTATGAAATCATTCACAAACACTACCAACAACTGATCTAGGTACGAATGGACGATTATATTCAACATGTCCATAATCATATTTGATAAATTACTCAAACCAAATGACATTATAGAGAACTCATATAGGGCATACCTACTTAATAAATTAGTTATCATTTTATCAGAAGATTAAAATCTCAAATGATGATGCTAAAATTTCAATTAGATATTGAAAGATAAAAAATCCCCTCTAAACTACTCAATAAGATTTTCACTATGTGTAAGAGGATACTGGGTATTTTCAATCATCATGTTTGGCATTTGGGAGTAGATAACTAAGCGCCAACTCCCATAATATTTTTTATAAAACAAAAATAGTGAACACCAACAAGATATACATGGATGGATAAATAACATATATTATAACTGTTCCAATTGTGTCCTGTGCTCTTGATGCTCTATCTGTGCCATTAAGTATGTTGGAATAGAAACTAGATCAGCTCATACCATGAAATCGATAGTAAATTCCACATATATCTCAGGTGGAATCCTCAAGAAGTCTTTATAAAACACATACTAAAACCAATCCACTACCTATGTAATGAGACCTTTCATTGGACCTCCATAATACAAAAAAAACATCCATCCCATGTGGTATGATCCCCAATAACTGATGAACTAGCCTTGCACAGACCACTTTGATATCCCACACTCCTCGGTGATTATACCGGTCACCCTAAGAATATATACCTATTAATCACCTATGATAAAAATCAATGTGGCATTAGCATGGTACTACCTAGTCCATAACCATAATTATGTCAAAGAATGTCATGTCAAGAATTTAAAGATACCATATAATGTTATACTCCCCAAATTCCAAGGAACATCACATACACATCTAGATGTCTCTAGACCATACTTCTAATGGGGTATCTATCGTCAACACCATACTCACGAACTCAACCAACAATATTAAACCATTTACATGTTTTTCATATATATATTAATGATAGGTATTAGTATTAATTAAGAAACCATATATCATAAAAGATAAATGAATTTTATCTCTAACTATTGATTTTGTAGCCTCACTACCCACAAGGGTAGGCTGCATGACATGTAACTATCATGCCCCTCTTTCTTATGATGCAGTTAGAGTCCCCTATGCTAGAACACTCAGTTGATACATGAAATATTTAACAGAAGAACCACGTCCACTACCTCTACCACAATGACTAAAATAACCCTAGTTATGAGACAAATATAATGAAGAAGATCCCTATCGTGAACCCCGGTTCGGTCTATCTCCTCCATCACTACTAGTTTATCATGGGTTTTTGATGAAATTATATAGATGCCCCATATTTCTAAAAGATCATCACTCCACCAAATATAGATAACAATTGCTATGATAGCGACCCATCCTAACATAGTGGTGGAAAAGAACTCATGTAACCTCCTATGTAATGGACCATTTTTTTGCCCACTCGGCTTTCCAATACCCTTAATTATATTCTTATAGAGAGGCCTCATTATCGTAGAAGAAATAACTTATGATTATAAAAATGAATTCACCATTTTTCTATTATAATCCCCCTTTATGTTCTTCTGAGATACGAGACAATTATTCACAACCTATGAAAACTTATTCAGCCAGAATATATTCACATGGGACTTATTATCACACTCGATTGCATCTAAGAATCATTTTTATTGTGTACACACCTATGTTTCCAACACTATAGAAAATCACTATAAATCTATAAAATATCCATCACAAACATACCCTCTAGAGTCCACTGTATAAACTCATATTCTTTATCCTACCTCAACATTGTGGGGTAAAACTTCTCCAAGAGATTTTCTTAAAATCCATTCCATTCAATGTTCTCTAGATAACTATCTTGAGTATGTATGTCCCACAAATTCTTTTCTTGACCACACAACATATAACCAACTTATGTGTCCCTCTTTTCAGAAGGAGTCTCCAAGTGGTCAATTATAGTATGGATAGACTCAATCCAAAACTCATCTTCCTCAAGACCAAACTATACAGTAAACGTTGTATGGTGCTACCACTAGAAATCATGAGTCAGGTCATGCATAATCCTTACAACATACTCAAGTCTCTTTCTATGGACTGTATGAGGTGAGAAAATTTCTCTTTGAAATACTCTCCTGCTTCTTCAACCATCACTATCAGTGGCTCAGGCTGCACAATTGATGGAGCATCTCCATGAATATACTCCCATAGTACCATCTACTAGAGTTGTCTTGGAGGAATAAATCTACATTATTAAACACACACCTTAGGAAACATAACACAATAGTAAAAGATTTATAGAAAATTTCAAGACTCCATAACTATTCATTTTCACAAACCCTTTCCCACCGTCAAAACTGAGTCACTATCATAGCCCTTAACCATTTTAAATCGTGGTCATGGTTAGCAAGGGTAAACATATTCTAATTATTCAAAATTCTCATTAGACACCAATTTATTCTCATTTTTAATAATTATATAACTTTAAATTTTTTATTAGGAAGTATTTTCAATTCAATTTTACATGAAATGAAAAATTGTTCAAGTTCAACAACTTCCCCAACTCCTCTTTTCCCATGAGTTCCAAAAATAAAGCATGTCAAAAACTAATCAAGAGTGCCTTGTATGATACAATAAAACAATACTATTGTTCCATACCAAACCATGAGTAAACTATCAAAAACTCAAAAAAAATCATCACACCACACAACATTTTTATAACCCAATGTGAAATAATATTCAATTTTAATAGAAAACAGAAAAAACAACAAATACACACTAGGTACTTGGTTTTTACCCTAATACATGGCTAAACTAATCCTATGCACCATCTCTTAAACAATACCCGACTCATCCTAGTATAATATCTACCTTTCCAAAATAGTATTGCAAAATAAAAGAAAATAAAACTCCTATGATACCACATTCTTACATCCTCGATTGAGTTCCACACACTAGTTCCCCAAGCCGGTGGGCCACATGAAATTTGGAACACATCCCCATACTCTATAGGCTTCCAACTAGTTTAAAGGGTAAAATATTGATAATGTGGAGACTATACACTATTTATTAGAGTAATAAAATTGTGTAAATAAAGAATCAATAAACAAAATGATATAACATAACCAGAAACAGTACCATTATCACAAGATTCCAAAAACTGGAAATAAAATATCAAAACATAATAGTAAATACGCCATGTTAAAATATTTTAGAAGTGTCAATATGGAAATATGAAAGAAATAAAGTAACATACTGCTCTCATATAGACCCAAATCCAAATTTTTTCCCTCATATATTCTACATGCCAAATTTACTATTTAAGATAGGTCATTTTCCATTATCAGGTCCGATAACCTTAAAATAAATTAGAGTACTGATCTAGCAGCTCCAATAAGATGTGAGACCAACTTAGTAAGCCACCACCAATTTCGACTAAAACAAACCAACTCAATTATAGTGCATGTAGTTATATTAAGAATAAAATACAAGCTAAAATGTAAATAGTATAAATTTATTAATTTATCATTTATTTAATAGCATAATCTACTAGGAGTTCAAGGATACTCGAACCAAAATTCCTACTTAGGCCCATGTGAGTGTCTAAACCATATCACATCATCTATTCATATAATGTCTAATCAGATCCACAGTCCAATCCCAATTGATGGGTTTAAAATGTTATGTATAGAACCCTTTGGGTATTTGGAGCATGAGTTCCTATACCACACCCAAGGGTATTTGAAGCATCAACCCCACCATTAAATAATATCTTCATGCATGAAGTTGGCTCTAGAGCTTCATGTGTTTCACCAATATGGTTATTTGGAGAATTAGTCCATTTCCAACACCCTTTTCTCTATTAAACACATATAACAATACATTCAAAGTTAATAAACATTAAACCTCTATCATATTTCCCATAAACATACCCATAATTCCATCAACTAATGCCACAACTAATTAATCAATTCACAATCCCATATTTCAATAATTAATTCAATAAATTATTATTTTAATTCATAGTTCAATATATAATAATTAATTCATCAATTAATTATTGAAATTAATATTTCAATAACCAATAATTTATTTTACAATTAATTATTCAATTTCACAATATCAAAATCCCACAATTAATTCAAAAATTAATTATTAAATTTCACAATTAAATATCCCATAATTAATTTTATAATTAATTATTCCCAAATCGCAAAATTTCAATATTGTGATAATTTATTTGATGAATAATTATCCCCAATACCATAACAATTTAATTTATTATTTCAAAAATTAAATTAACTAAAAAATTAAATTCAGTTGCTAAAAACCCATATAAATTATTCAATTAAATTCACATAATTTAAATAATAGCTATGGTATTTGAATAATAGACCACAAAACTCAATTAGTTGAAGAGTGACTGCCTAATGGAAATCACCAATTTGAAAGTAATAACGATGTAATATGAGAACAGAATCCAAACCCCTTATTTGAGATCGAATGATCAATGTCCCATAATTCAAGAACTTGATAAAAAAATCCTTGTTCGAGATAAAAAAATAGGTAAATACACCCCAATAATAGATGGGATTAGTATAGAAAGTGAAAGGAAACCATATGGTATTAGAACCTCTTAACGGGAGGGGGAGAAATATTCAATTTTGGATTTTGACCATAAGGAACGAAGGTTAAAATTTCTTCAAATTTGTTTGTGATGCTCTAATGTCATGAAATAACATTAGGGGTTGTGTGGGGGTTGATTTGGATTAATATATAGGTTCCAAATATTAGAAATATAAATTTTTTGTTAACAAAAATCTCGTACATGGTTTGATGAGAAGAGGCACACAGTTTCCCTTAATTGTGATCCTTAACAGTGCACCTCTTTTTGGGGGTTTCATATTTTATCCATTTAGAGAACGTGATATTACCAATATTGCACTATTTTCCATGGTTTCATGGGTTACTCAGCTATGGATAATGGTTAGGGGAAACTCTTCACTAACCATGCACTACCCTCTTTCATCTATTTTCTCAAATTTTCACCCAAACACAAACCAAGGTAAAATCCAAAATAAATGTAATCGACATAAATAAAAATAGTACCTATAAATGAGCTTTCTACATATTCATAAAATTTTTGGATCTTACTTTATAATTCAATGTTACCATAGTTTAAATTATTTTATGTTAAAATCTCATAAATTTTTTAGATTTTTTATGATTATGTTAATTTATTATGAAATCAAATGATCAATCACCAATGAAATTTTTTTTATTATCATATATTTATTTCGTAAGAATACATTGATCCCATAATTTTACTATATTTATGTATAGAAATAGTTTAAAAAAAGTTAAGAAAAATAATATTTCTTTCCCTCTTCAGTCAAAACCCCATTTTCATCAAAAACATTAATATATAAAATTGTTTTTGAAAATTATTTATTAAAGAATTTTTTTTTAAAAAATTACTATTACAAGATGATTTGAATGTAATATTCATGTCGTTTTCTATGAAATTCCTATTTTGATTTTACCAAAAATGTAAAAGGTATCATTGATTTAACATATATGGCATGAATAGAATTTTTCATTATTAGGGCCATTATTTGATTTTAATCATATATTATATGTTTTCATTGTTATTTTCAAAGGAATTATTTTAAAAAAATATATAAATTTTTTGTTTTAATTTTTTAAATAATATTTATTTTCCTCAAGAAATTAGAAAAGTGGTCATTAAAAATAATTCTCCATCTATGATTACATCCTTTGATAAAAATTATTCTTTTTTGGTCATATAAAACAAGGATACAATTATTTTTCAATATTTGAAATTTTTATCATGATAATATGTTTATGTAACTCATTTATATTTCATAGGTTATACCATAACAAAATTATTATAAAAATAGATTATTTTTTCCATGGGTTGTGCTTTGAGGAATTGATGATATGATTATGAAACCTATCACTCATCCACAAATTTTGATATAATTAGAAGATTAGAAAACAAATTTTGTATCATGGGTTTTAACCTGATAAATGTTTTACGATATTGTGGAACACATACATTTTGTTATGTGATGGGTATGACCTATATCAACCTCCAGTGAATTGCATAATGATATATAACTCATGAGTAAATATGTAATGTGTAAACCTAATTACATGTTATCAAGGTTATTTACGAACTGAATTTCAAGTGCACATTAGTATGAATGAACAAGATTACTTGTTCAAAATGTTTTTCATGAACCTGATTACATGTTCTCGTTATTATCTATAGACCTATATTTCAGGTTCAAAATGTTATGTGTGGATATGGTTTCATGTCCATAAGTTTATGTGATGGCTTGATTTCATGTCCATAACTAAATTATTGAACCCATCTCTACCTATGAATGTTCACAATGTGATAATATTCTTTTTATTACACTAATATAATTATTATTTCAAATTTTTGTTCTCATGGGTCATTTTCTTTGATTCCATTATGATTCATATATTATGAACTATTCAGAGTTATTTAATGACTCTTGTTTATGATATATGATATACATGGTATAGTTTTTTATGTTTATTCTAATGTTTTTATTCCCATGTTATATTGTTATAAGGATATATCACTTTTTTACCCTTACTGAGCATCTGAGCTAACCCTTTCATATATTTCCTTTCCTAGGTTATTATTAAATGTTTTCAATTAGGTATATCAGTGAATAATACATAATGTAAATATATTTATTAGAGAAATTGATGATCTTTAACAAAATTCAAAATTGTGTACCTTGTCCTCAAGGTTAATAAACTATTATGGTTCTTAGGAATGTCTATATGTGTGTGTAATATAATGAATATTAATATAAAAATATGGAATATATATATATATGGGAATTATAGATTTATATATAACTTGTCTCTTAGACTACTCCTATTTTTGATATCTGTACATAGAGCCAATCTTAATTCTATTGAATGAAAATCCTTTGAATTGAAATAGTCTTCACATCCCAAAAATTACCCATATAATGACTGTTTGTTATGAATAATTTCCAACTCTCTAAAAATTTCTCAAACACAACTTTTCCTCCCCCTTCACAACATTCAATGATATCCATTCTCTTTCTATTAAACTAATTACCACTAATGTGTCAAAATTACTTAGATATTTACGAAATAACATTTTAGTGACCAGCCCCCTAGATTTTGGATTCTGATTATCACCCAAAAATATAAAACATTTTCCTCTAGAAACATTATTATGAAGTGGTACTTATGGTCCTTTTTTTCCTGGCATGAAACACAATATTTAGAGCCAAACATATCACGCTCTTATTATCATGGAATAAAAATAAATCTTCCAAACTTATCTTATGCTCTAATAGTAATCATATTACCATGATCATGTACTTCGTTATTTCTATTGCAGCTATATATAATACATTTGATTTATATTTTGTAAAAATACAATGAACTCAATATATCCAGCTATTTATAGATCCCCAAAAGAAGAACATAAAACTTATATTTATTTTTTGAGAAACTTAATCTCTTGTGATTTTTTTATCTGCAATACCATATAATCAATCTTCCTCCCAAAATCATGGAGAAATATCTTCCAATCCTTCCATGTATTTTATAGTCTACTAAATATCTTCCCAGTTTCACCTTCTAGGGTTCAATATAATGTGAGTTACAACTCCCAAAAAAAGAAGAAATTTCTATCTCCGTAAATTCCAATTCATACATAAAATTTTTGATAGATGATAAAAATTAAAATTTCTCAATCATCCATATTTCACTTTCTATTTTTGGTGTGTATTCTATGGAAGAATATGAATTTTTATACAATAAGGGATAATATGAGAATTCATTTAGTCATTCCAATTTCAATAATATTTTGGATGTAGTCTCTCTATGATTGAAAAAAAGATATATCTTTTCCATACCTCTTAGTCCCAAACACATGATATTTATTACATGTTCAAGAGCTATAATTTTGAATATTCTATAAAACATACCCCTTATCTCATGAATATGTGAAACATCTAGAAATTTCATCCACATTTATGAATATTTAGATGGCTTTTTCATTATACCATACCTTCTAGTAACAAAAATCATTTATGTTGTACATTTAAAATCTATCCTCTAGTATAAACAAATTCATCCTTTGATTCTATTTTTTATGTTCATTATTTATTCTATAATGAGTTTTTTTAAACTAAAAAAATATTGAGACCTATCTTTCATAAACTAATTGAATATTATTTCTGAATTCCTTACTCCAATTCTCTTTGATGGAATTACCTATCTACATATATTTTTTTAATATAGGCCTGTTAATTCCACATTTCATGGTGTTGTCTAGGTAGTTTTATGTTTATGTGCCATGGAAATGTTTTCCTATAAATAAAATATATTTTAATGAAACCCATATACCATTGAGCACACCTAAAAATATTTTTTTCCATCATCCTATTCTTTTAAATAGTATACGCAGTTTTTCTCACATTCTCATTTCCGTTAAAGTAAATTAGACAATTTCTATGATCTATTTTATTTTAAACAATAAATTTACTTATCCATTATAAAAATCCATAGTTTCAAGTCATTGATTATTGCAATTTATTATAAGAATTTAGGTTATATATTGTCTGTTAAAAGTTGGAAATTAATTTAATCCCCAAATCATTGAACCAATTTTTTGAATCTATTTAATCTCCTCAATCGAATTAAATTACCAATAATTATCAATTCTGTAATATGATCTAGTGCCCAACTTCTGGTGCTCCCACTAAAACATTGTCATTTTTGATATTATTGATATATTTTTTGACAATATTACTCATGGACATCTATTTCACTAATTTAAATACTATGTAACTTGGTAATTTTCAGTATGTTTATTCAAATGAAAGTAAACATTATTAGTTGATTTATTTCTCTCTAATTCTTTCTCCACTATGCTTTAGTCTTTCTTGAAAATATTCTCACTAAATAGAAAATCTCATCTCTAGATGACTTATCACAAGTCTTTTCACCATAGACAAAATCCAAAATTCCCATATTATTAATAAAAGGTAAAACACACATTTCAATTATTCCTCAATCTTGTCTCACTTTTATGAATCTACATGAATATATGAAAAACATATAAAGACTTTAATAAGGCTAAATTATGAAAATTTTGTGTATCATTTTGCCTAGTGTAGTTCCTTCCCTGCCACCAATACTTGACTACTATTAACAAGGTATTGCATTGTGTTAAGATCCATTTCCAAAATTCATTTGGATATTTTGTAGCGTAGACACTTACTTTGATCCTTATCATCCAGAGTTTCAATGATAATGTTTTTCTCAACATTATACTATAGTGTTATAGGCCCTATATTCCGATGACTAATTACCTCAATCTTTAATAATATCAAGAATTTATGGTTGATATATTAAATACTATTGTGGGATAAAATACATTTTGAATTCCAACAACATTCTCATTCCACCATTATTTTTTAGTAGATAAAATCCACAAAATCCTTATAATTATTCTTCAAAAATTAATCCAATATTTTTCTATTAACATTATGAATAATATATAAAATTTAAAAAGATCCTAAATGGGATAGTATGAGATAGAGTCCCCAAATATCAAAGTGAACAGGTTCACACTTCATAGATTTAATACTCCATCCTTGTTAATTGAAGGACCCTATTCTGTGTCTCACTATACAAAAATTTTACACCTTCCAATATCTATGTGATGACTCTTAAATATATTTGTATCTATTATAACATCCATATTCTTTTTTATAGATGTATGAGACTGAAATACTAAACTTTTGAATCTTCAGATGATGTGATTTCAACCCTTGATATTTATTCTCTACTTCTAGTTAAATACAACATCTCATACTTAAATCCCTATTCAAGAACCATATATCATTGATTTACATTAAATGTTCCATTAGAAAATATTTTATGATAGTTATCATCTTCGATATTTCCAATTAAAATGATATTTTTCCATAAAAATGGATATTTCTTACTTCCTTGAGTCTCAAGAGCCTATTTTTCTTCAATAATATATTTAAATCACCATTTCCATCAACATTAAAAGATTTATCCCCTAGTAGATAAACTTTATCAATGTGTATAGATAGATAATTCATACTAAATCAATGATCTATCATTGAATGAAAATATGATTTGAAATAAAAAACCCTTGATTTTCAAAGAATGTTGATACTAAGTAATAGTGTGTTTCTTTCCTCTAGAGAACTATTGAAATATGATTTTATTGTTTTTGATTCCATTTAAGAGTATTCCTTGGGAATATTTTAATTAAAATTAATATTTTTTATTCCCATTACTCTAGTGTGTAGGAAAATGTGTAGGTTCTGGGCATAGTGGAAGAATGTAATTGATATGCCCAGCTTTTTTCATGATCGATGATCAATTTGAGATCTACCAAATGATAAAAAGAATGATCCACATAATTTAATAAATTAAAACAAATAATGGATAAAACATTAGAACCATATATAGGATCATCAGATATTATTTTTAATCAATTTAACTAATTACATAGTTACCTTGTTGGAATTATTTCATTTTTATGGATATTAAAATAGATCTAGTTTGTAGAATCATTGTGTTGTAGGAATTAAGAGAAGATTTTTTCTAGTGATGATCCACACATATTCAACAATTATCTTAACATCATCATAAGAATATTTGGCTGTCAGCACAAGATATCCTATTTCATACACTGTATTCCCCTAATCACCTTGAGAAATTCCTCCAAATCATTCTCATTGATCTCTCTTCATGTGAGCGTACAAGGCGAATGAAGATAACTCTCCATTATTAGAAGAATTCTTGGAGAAGTGATCCCTCTTGGGCTATATAGGATTCTCAAAATCTATTGTGCATAAAAAAAACTGAATTGTCCATAGAAAAAAATATTATAATTATGATTACATATTTGTAGGTTTTAGAAATAAATAATTTCCCAATAGAAAACTATTATTTATTTAATACCTAGTAGAACCCCATGTCTATAATATTAATAATAATATTATTTTTACCATTATCTTAAAATGAGAATTAAAATTAAATATTATTTATTTAAATAATATTATATATATATATTTATCACCGGGCCATTAAACTCATTCTCCAATTCCTCCATAATATTAATCCAGTCTTGAATAATGTCATTTTTTTATTAATTAAATATCACTGCATTAAGAACCAATAAATAAACAATTATTATATTCACTAAAAAGAAAAATATATACTTATTAATAATTATTGTCACATTATATTCTCTCGAATAACTAGTGATCAAATATAAGCAACCAAGAAAACATGAATAATTATTTAGATACATGTAGGAATAATATTTATTCAACTAGGTAAAAAATAAATAATAATATATGTCATCTAACTCATATTTTATATACACATATTGTGTGACCCTCTAGGCCTATTTCTCAGTGGTATTAGAAAAAGTAGCTTAATATCCATGTTTAACATCTTGAAACATTCCAATGAACCCATAGAGAAAGAATTTAATGTTGTAAAGACATAATACCTCATTCTGAAGCTTACTCTACAGTAAAATACATTCATCAGAATTACTCTAATCAAGTAGGTTTCATGCTAGTTCCGTCAACCTAAATTCTCAAATTCTATTTCGTTGACTTCCATGGAAATTAAAAATTCCCAAATAACACCATGTCCATGGATTTATATAGGTTTTATCATTTAAATTAAATATCCTAAGATATAAACATCCTTTAAATAACATGATTTATGAGTCTTTTCTTTCATTATTAATGAATGCAATATTACCCGTGACACACCCAACGTATCCTACCAAACGACGAACATCTTTCATCATGGATTTCATCAATACATAAACTTATGTGACTCATAATAATCGTTAATAATAATCATGAATTGTACGGATAAATACACACATAAGTAGATATGAATATCTAATGACACATATAAATATGGATTTCTTACTGGTGGGTCTTGTTCGCATAATATCATACATTATATATTACCAAGGCCATACACCATGAGAATGTGCCTCAATGTCCTATGATTCCTCACCCTTAATAGTCTGTATCATTCATGTCCCTCAAATTGTATCACTCGGCTATAGAAAATAAATTTAATAATAGTTTCATTTCACTTCTATGTTCTCATCATTGTTGGGATCTCTTATGATGTTTTTGTGAGAAAACAACTTTTAAGACATTATCACATACTATGTTATGCACTAAAACAATCATAATGTTATAAATTGTTTACTAATATTAAAAAATATGAATAAATTTATTATAAAGTAAAAATTCATTGGTTCTAGGGAACCGCCTATAATAAAATCCCACTTTTACTATAGACAACTACAAACAACCTTTAGCCTACTATCTCTCACATGATACTCAGGCTTCTATTCATATAGGATTAAGTTAAAGGATCCACCATGTTATCTTTCATGGCTAATTTTATTACTAAAAATACCCCACTTTGTTAAAGATTATTCAAGAGGTGATACTTCCTGAGTATATTATTTTTCTTTTAGTGTGACCTTTGATCTTTTTCTAAATCCACCACTACAGTATTATAACAATACAATGTGATAGGGTCTTTACAACAAGGTACCACATCAAGAACCTTGAAAAGGTATTGCATTCATATGGATTCCATGGATTCGTCATAATATGATATATACTGATACTCTACTATAGAATCAGTAAAAATATCTACATTGAACTCTTCCAGCTCACAACTCCTCTATTGAGATAGAAAACATATCCTGACCGCAACATCAAATCATTCTGATCTATTTAAAAACAATCATCAGTATAACATCTAATGAAAATCACTTCACCTCCTCCATAAACAAGGATCACATCCTGAATTATTCACATATAAATAAAATTTTATCCTTAACATTATTTTAATGTTATTCTCCTTGATCTTTCTGATATTTACTACCATTCTTAGTGTATAGAAAACATTAAGTATAGTAAAAAATATGGAATACATGATTGACCCTAATGAATAAGTTTATGTGATCTTACACAATCTATATTTCACATATTTTTTAGGAAACATCTTATTAGAATGATATAAACCATTTTATATTAGAATAAATCCCTTCTTGTATTGTTCAATAAAAAATATCTTTATTAAATGGTTTTTATATGTACTTTGAGTTAGTTTTAGAAACCTCTTGTATCTATCATTAATGATCGTTATCCCTAAAATATAGGCTACTTCACCAAATTAATTCACAGAGAAATGATTCATTGAGCATTCCTTAATAGAATATAGGACTAGAATTTTGATTGAAATAAGTAATATTTCATAAAAATATACTAGATGGATAAAAAATCCATCCCCACTAAACCTCCCTTAACAAAAAGACTTAAATTAGTTCTTAATGAAACAAAATTACATAAATGATTCATCAAAACAAATGTTCCATTACCTGAAAGATTTATTCAATCCATAAATGGATCATTTAAACTTGAAAATATTTTCGGCGTCCCTTAGATACACAAACCCTTTTGGTTGTGTCATATAGTTATTTTTATGAAGTTTCCAATAATAGAATGCATTTTTGACACCCATATTCCAAATATCATAAGTATGGTAAGCTTCTATAGCATGTATAAATATAAAGTATTTAAACATAGAAAAAGTTGAAATGGTTTCATCATATCCAATTCCTTGATGTTTATTAAACAATTTAGACACTAAACATTATTTATTCGTATTTACATTACCGTATTTGTCAAGTTTTCTCTTGAATACCCATTTTCATCCAATGAGATTAGCATCAACATATACATTTAACATAACCAAAAATGTTTTTTGATACAAGGAATCCATTTAATTATTCAGGTCTTCTTTCCATATTTCATCTTCTAATCCATTTTCTGACTCTTTATAAGATATAGGTTCATTATTTTAAACTAATAATTAGTCAGTATATTTGATGAATAAAAAAAATATATCTTCTTTCCTTATATCTCTTAAACCTATGTGATAAATGTGTTTCATGAAATAGTTCATCCATGGGATCCTATGGATTTTATTCCTATACTAACTCTTGAATATTTTGAAAATAAATATTATCTATATCAATCTAGATCACACTATCAATTTTTTTGTTATTTTGTCCCTCTCAAGAATAATAGATTATCAGGAAATACTCATTTCATATTTGAGGGGCTATATAGGTAGAATCCCTTTTTTCCATATGATAACCTAAAAAGGAACAATTTTTTCCCTGTCCTGCAAGTTTATTTCTTTATAAGGCCTTAACAAATTCCCTACAACCCTATACACATGTATCTGCTAAAAAGGGTTTGTTTCCACTCCATAACTCGAAGGAAATTCCATTTTCCTCTTTAGTTGTTACTCAATTTAATGTATATTCCATAGTTTTTAATGCATGTCACCAAAAGGATAGTAGAATACCTACATGACACATCATCGACCTTACCATGTCTAACAAGGTAGGGCTCCTCCTTTTATTAACACCATTCCACTATGGTGTGTAAGGTGTAGTGAGTTGAGATAGAATACCAAACACCAGTAGAAAGTTGACAAACTGTTGGTTAATATATTCACCACCTCAATTTGATTATAACTTCTTTATCTTCTTCAAATTTTAGATCTTTTCATTATCATAATTCATTGAAGTTTTCATGGGACTTGGACTTATACCTCATCATGTAGATACATCCATATCTACTCCAGGCATAATTAAAAGTTATGAAGTAAAAATATCCACCTCTAGCATCTACTAAAAATATTCCACACACATTTATGTGTACCAATCCTAGAATTTCTATAACACTTTAACTATGTCAATCGAATGGAAGTTTGTTTATTTTTACTTGAAAATTATCTAGATATAATCCAAGTAGTTTTATCTCATAGGATTCTAAATAACCATCAAGATAGAGCTTTTTAAAATACATATTCTTAACATGGAAAAAATCATGATTCTATAGTTGGGTGCTATATTAGATGTGTGAACATGATTCATTATCGATTTCCAATAGTAAGTTTTTTTAAAATAATACATAAAGACTATTATATATTTTCTCTATACCATAACATATGTTTTCATTATAAAATAAAAAATTTATTTCTAAAAAAATTAAACCATCAACATCTATTCATGATACCTAAAAATGTTATTAGTAACTGTTGGTACATAATAACAATCTACTAAAACCAAAATCATTAATGCTGGAATTGAAAGGTAGTATTTACCAATGGATAGGTTAGCTAGCCTTACACAATTATCAGATCCCATATCCACCTCTCCTATAGAAAACATTATAAATCTACTTGGTTCCTTCAATTTGATACATATGTGGGTGACAAAATCTATATCTAATACCCAATGTGGTGTTCTCCATGCTCCCTATGGAGAGTGCTCTCTATGCTCATCTTTTCCTTTCCTCCTTGAATTCAATGGTCATCCTCATATTCTCAATTTTCTCTTGGATTTCCCATCATCTCTTATCTTCTACCCTCAATTCTTGGTCTATCCTCTCCTCAGGTGCATGTTGTAGTGGGATCTATCTATGGTTTTATTATTTGTTTTATTGAACCTATGTGATTAAGATTCCCTCTTTAATATTCACATGCTATGGCCTCAAGTTCCTTCATGCCTCTCGGGGTCAGGGATGGTGTTGATTTAACCTTGGGGATTTGGGATTCTGGTTCGGTGGATGTTGTGTGTCTAGATACTATTGGATTCGGTCTTTTTCCCTCGACCTCCCAAACTCACCATAACTAAGGGATTTATATCTCCTATTTAGGTCAATGTTCAAGTGATGGTTACACAGGGTTTGGGGTCATAATGTTTTTGGATTTTTAGGATTCATTTATTGTTTTATTCCCATCCTTCTTTATATTTTTATTCTCTACCTTTTTAAATATTTTTCCCCAGTTTCATGTTTCCCTTTTCTGTCTTCTTTCTCAACAGTGGTTTTTATTTTTTTTGGTGGTCTAATTTTTGTGTCATGGATATTTGTGGAATAAATTCAATATTTTGGATTTCGTAGATTGGATTTGTCATTTGGTTTGTATGTTTGAATATTAATGATCTTGGGGATAGTGGATTGGATTCTGGAAAGTTGATTGATGAAGTTTGTGTTCATCGATGTTGGTTCAATTCATGAGACATCAGTTTTTGGTGTCGGTGGTGGGAATTAGTAAAAAATGGTGATGAATGATGTGTTGATGGGAATATTGTGATGGTTGGATGAAGACATGACGATGGTGTGTCTCATAGAGGATGGGGTGGAAATAGTGATGGGTGTGTGTCTCAAGGAAGATGTGTGAATCGTTGGTGATGATGACATTAAATTTAATAGATGATTTTTGTGGTTTTTTTGGACGGTGGTAGTCATGGTAATCCCATAAGGGTTTTTCTGCAATGTAGTTAATTTTTTATTTTTTAATTTAGAATGATGTATGTTTATGGTCAAAAAATGGTTTGTGAAGATGGTTTTTTGTGGTTTTTGTATGGTTCTCACTTAACCAAAAAGTGGCTTCTTATAAAAAAATTATATAGTGGAAACAAATAACCATTGTGTAGATATTGGAAGATTAAACTAGATAAAGAATTCAAATTTAGCTTCCCCTTTCCTCTAAGAGTATTTCTTCTTCGATTTTCATGGATTTACACTTGAAAAACATAATGCCTCATTTCCCTTACCTTGTCTCTCGATCTTCCTCTTCATAAAAGGTCGGTGCTTAGGATATTCAGACTTATTATGGGTCTTGATCCCATTTTCCTTACCTATCATTTTTTTGACCATAAGGACCATGAAATTATCAAACCCCATGTCCTTATCCACTTTTAGGCTCAATGTATGATGTTCTGAAAGTGTCTTCTTATTATTTCTCATATTTTAATTAATAATAAAATTGGATATGGTCTTCAGAAGTGATTAATGTATGAGATCAGTAAGTAACCCATCTAATAATTTAATCCATAATATAAATAATAATTAAATGTATCCAATAATATTGACTACATGAGTCCTAAATGGAGAAAATTATCTAATATTAATTATAATAAAAAAATTAGATCATATACCTCTCCTGTTTCGACAACTATTGATTGAGATCTCAAAGTTGATAAATCATTTTATACACATTGATGTCCACATGTTTCATCAAAAGATAATTATTCATGGATGATATTATAAAATAGTAATCGTTTATAGAATCATCCAATTGTTTTTATATAGAGATACCTCTACATCACTATCCCCTTTAATTGGTTCTTTAGGAATAGATTCTTCCAGCAAATGTGATTTCCTTTCATGGTGAAGGATACTGTGTAGGTTCGTTTTCCATTCGTGGAAATTTGTTCTGGTGATAAGGTTATCCTTATCAAGTATAGATCAGAGTGATATGTTTGATTTCATTTTAATGTTTCTTGTAAAAATAAATTGAGAAAATTTTTAGTATATTATTTGACAAAATCTAAACAAATAAATTAATATTTTATTTATTATTCTCCCACTATATTATTGAAACCCAATATCCAATACCATTGGATTTCCTAAAAATATTCCTCCTAGATACACCATGTCCTTCTTTATAAATAAACCCTTGATGTGAAATAAGTTATTTAAACCCATTTGTTCATGTTAGAATTACCAAATAATGAACGTTACCCAATCTTCAGTTGGTTATGCACTTTTAACTATGGTTGGATTTTAACTGATTTTGTGGAAGGCTATACTGAATTAATTTATGTTACTGAGGGATTTTATCCTTTTAGGCATAAAATTTCATTTATTATCTTTATCAACTAATTTTTAATAATAAATGGGTTTACTTAAGTGAATAATATTGACTTATACAATATAAATGTATTATCCAATTTATTTTTGTTCTATCTTACATGCTTATTAATTTCATTAATTTAACTAATTGTGAGAAAAACATACCTAATGAATTAACCATGAAACATGATAGAAATAAAATGATTAAGTAGAACGATCATGAGATTTTACTAAGGGTCAGATTATCTAGTGGTTGAAAATCTTACCATTAACCTAAGGGAAAACACCTTGAACAAATTAAAGTATGTTTTACAACTTTCCACCTGTCCACCTATGTATCACTCATGGATTAGATTCTCATCATATCCAAACTTGATCGGTCTCCATTAACCTGATATATACGACCATTACATGTTCTATTACTCACACAAAGGTGAGAGGAAAAAGGTTTAAATAATAAAACCCAAGGGCACACAAACCCTTACATAACTAGTGGAGATAAGGAAAACATTAAAACAATTTAATTGAATAATTAATTCAATTAAAATCACACAGATAATAATTAAACATTTAAATATAAATATTAAAATCCATCATATGGAGTGTCCTATTAACATAATGACCACAAACAAGAACATGTCAATAAGGTTTACAAAAAATAAAAAATAAAATAAAAATCTCCAAAATTTTGTATAAGTACACCGCATGTATAGGCCAGTTACACGATGTGTACATCTATCACAATCTATCCAAGTCACACACCTAGGATCTCAGTGTGTAAATGGCGCCTCTAAAAATTGGAGTACATTGTGTGTGTAAGAACCTAGACTGTGTGTGGTCTCTTAACAACATAGTCACATGTAAGGTAGGACTTGTATAATAATACATAGACCATCTGTGTCTCAAAGGGACTACATTCCATGAATGTGGTCTACATGGTGTGTACTCTAGCTGATCATACAGTAGGATGTCCTATTCAACATGCGGTATATGAAATAAATGCACCATGAATCATCAATGCACATGGTTTAAATTAATTTTCGAAATAATTCCTAATTTATTCAACTCAATTACAAAGCGTGTACAGTTGAGTTATCTAGCCATAATCCTCAACACCTCCGGATGAGTTTCATGATTTTATTTTATTCATAAATTTAATGGTTTTGATTTAATATATGAAAAATGAAGAAGGGACAGGTAATCATCACAATTCAGATTATAATAATGATTAAAAATAAATTGAAAACTAAATAAAAAATGCATAAATAAATAAACGAACTTTAAATAATTTTAAATAATTATTTTTCCACCCCGATACCACTTACAGGTTCTGGGTATAGAAGAATCATATGATGGATCATGACAAAATTTTCTTTTTGTCATGTTCATTTTTCAATCAAAGATCTACCTGATGATAAACGCAATGATAAAGGGAATTAAATCAATGAAAACATACAATGTATAAAACACCAGAACTAGAGGTATAATCCTCCCATATTATTTATTAATAATTTAAATAATTAAATAAAAACCTTGTTGTAATTCTTTTTAATCGATGTATATGAAAATAGATCAACTTTGTTCTATAATTACATTGTAATAATATATAGAATATTCTCTCTAGTGGTGATCTACACATGTTGAAAAATCTAATAATGTCACCGTAGGAATATTTAGGTCCTAGCAAAAAAGATCATATCTCTTAAATCATCCACCATTGATCACCTCGAGAACTACTTCCAAAGTGTTCTCCTTTATCTATCTTTACAAGAGAGTGGGAGGTGGATGAAGATCACTCTCCATTTCTTAGAGAAGGGTACTCTCTAGGTCTTGAGAGGATACTCTAAATCCATTATTCACGACCCAAAAAAATGAAATACCCTAATGAGAAAATAATATAATTGGGATAATATATCTCTAGGGTTAGGAAAAAAAATCTACATGTTCCCCTTATTATTGATTCAATACCTTATAAAACCCCATGTCTATAATAATAATAATATTATTATTTCTCGACATGCACATAACTTATGAATTAAAATTAAATATTATATATTCAAATAATATTAAATAAGTATTATTTCTTAAATTACAATTAAACATGGTTTTTAATTCCTCCATAATATTTATCAGGCCTCGAATAATTACTATTTATTTACTAAATAAATATCACTGAATTATTCACCAATAATTCTATAAATATTATATTCACTAAATAACAACTAAATATATGTTAAATATTTTACCCACATTATATTTTCCCAAATTAGTGGTGAGGAAATATATATATTCATGAAAAAATGAATAATTATTAAAACATGTGTGAATAATATTTATTCAAATTACAAGATAATAAATAATAAATAATATCATTTGAAAATGATTTTGGATACACTTGGGGTGTGACCCTCTGGGCCTCCTTCTTAGTGGAATTGGGAGAACCAGCCTAATTTCCAAGGATAACATCTAAAAACATGAAAAAGAACCCAAAAGAAAAATTTAACATAGTAATTTCATAATACCTCATACAGACACTTACTATCTAATATAATCCATTTATGAAAATAATTCTAATTAAGCAAGTAGCATGCTAGTCCCACCATCCTATGTCCTCAATGAATCTTTCTTTGAATTCTTGAATATTGAACCTACATATAGAACAACATGGAAATATATTTATTTGGGAAATATCATATCTATAAAAGGGAATAATATATCAACATCCATTAAAATACAAAAGGGGAAAACTTTCTCAAATTATTCATTAATGTAATATTTATTAGGACAAACCAAACATATCCCACCTCTCCACAAATAACCATAATTATGGTTTTCATCAATAAATCAATGTAAGTGACTCATAATACCCATTAATAATAATATTAATGTATAAGGATAAATAAACACATCAACTTATACAGACATCTAATGAAACATATAAATGGGTATTTCTGTCTGGCAGGTCTCATTCTTATAATATCCTATAGTGGATATTACTGAGGGTGTACACTATGAGAAGGTGATTAAATGACCTATGGGTCTCCACACTTAATAGAATGTATAATTTGTGTCCCTCAAATTATTTAAACCCACTATATAACATATATTTAATAGTAGTTTCGTAGATTAACTTGTTTGTCATCATAGTAGGGACCTACTGTGTCCTTTTAGTATGACAGCTACACATAGGATAGTATCACATACCATGCTACGTAGAAGCATAATCATGATGTGATAATAAGTTAATTAACATTAAAATTTATAAATCTATGTTATCATAATGTACACATGAATATTGTTCTAGGGAACTAATTCTACCAACAAGATCAATTAAATTTCCCAAAATACTTTCTCAATATTTATATTTCAATGATTTCATTTGATTTCACTTTTTTGTTGGTTTTACTCATCCATCAACATCAAGTACACTACCAATTAGTGTTAGGACTTCCCTCTAAATAATATATTTAATAAAAATAAAATTCTAGACATCCTCAAGAAAAAGATTTTACTTTACATAGAAGTTACTAACATTAGTCACCATTATACCACAAATCTCTACTAATGAATATAATGTATTGAGTTCCAAAACATCTAATGAAAATTAATATGTAAAAGATTCAAGTTAACATCAATTTGTTTTTATGTTATTCACATGATCTTCCACTGGCCTTCCCCCTCAAGCTAAAAAACTACCATATCATGAACACTTTATTCATTTCCATTGGTTTTCAAAACATATATTTCTAGTATTTAATACATTCCACCATATTTTTTTGTTCATGAATATTAAATTAAAAATTACATGCTATGAAAATTTTGACAAAAGCAAGCCCTTTTCTAACAATTCTCATTTTCTCATTTACATTTTTTGTATGTATAGATATTAATGGTATATTAATGTAATTTTTAATAATTTAATCCACCATATGAAATTATAATCCAAAATACCATATATTTAACTTATCATCAAGTAAATTGTATAGTGTTTTAATATACAAACTAATTCATCATGATTGTGCATCTTACCCCATTTATGATCACTAATATCACAGTGACAGATCCTTGGTTTAAGATAGATATTCATCTTCACATTCATTTGAAGTAGTTATTATTATTACTAAATTCATATTTGTAAGTGGTGGATAATAAATTGATTATATAAAAATATTGTGAAATACAATTTAGTATGTGTGGAGATTCTTATTTCGTCTTTAATGAGATAGAAGGTTGTTTCCTTGAGATAAAAACTTAGTATCTTAACATAAATAGAGATGTAATAATATTTTAATGTGTCCATACCAATATACTTCTTCAAAGCCTATATGAAATAAATATATAAAAAAATTAGTAAATAATTTATATTTAATCCATTATAAAAATTTAATCTTAGTCTAGTAACATATTTTTTCATATGAGTATCCAAAAAATATCTTATAGGGAGAATATTTCATATAATATTAGTGTATGGTCCTCAATTCTAATTGTATATAAAATATAATATGATGTTTTCAGGGTCATGGCTATTCTCCCTCGGGGATGTAGAGTAAGTGGAGACTCTTCTCATGGACAACTCTAAATGAAGAGTGATCCTAAACTAAATGATCGATTGAAAATGCATCTTATATATGTGAGTTTTACACTACTAAGAATGCCCCCATAGAATCAGACTATGGAACCATTATGGTGTAAGGTACTATACTCCTTTAATCACATATTATTTTTTTGGTGTTTAGTGTGAGTGGATCTTAATCATTTATTTTTTATAGTATTTTGAATTTAATAATCTTTTAGTCTAAACAGATGTCCTCAGTTATTAAAAAGTTTACTCCCCTTGAGTGGAATTAGGAAAAAGTAATGCATTATCACTCATGTATTATCAATATATCTGATGTGGAGAGAGCATGATTTATTCTTTTCCTTGAAAAGGAAATTTTTTATATAATCCTGTGGATAGATTTTATGATTGAATTTCAATATCATACTAATTTTTATATTTATAGGATAGAATTAATCTACTTTGATAGAAACCGTAATCCATTTCAAGAAAAATATTGTTAGAATAGTGATTTATGATCCATTAGAGTAATTAGGGTAATATACTAGAAGCATATAATATACACCAAATCATTAGTCTGATTGATGAACCTAATTTGGAATTGTACTAGTGTGGATATCAAATTTTCTTTTTAGAAGTATTTGATTAGTAAATCCAATAGGTCACTATTTATCCATGGAATTATCACACCAGTAACTGTTACATAATGTAATTACAATGTAATTAGTGTAAATGTCTTAGCATGGTTTCTATATCATTGTTTTCATTTTGCGATTGTTTTTATAGGGTTTTTTGGTGGTGAAACTCTAATAATTTTTGTGTAATTTATACTCCCAAACATGGTTAATTTATATTCCTCTCCTTGGATAATGGAACCATTTTCCCAAAATATGTAAATATATATTTCATGTAATAATCTTGTTGTTATTATTTCATTTTACTATTCATTTACAAATTGTCAATCATTCTTTTTACCATTAATTTTTATAGAAACTAGTACCACGACCTATGTTTGGATGATAATGTTTTTTATTTGATTAATGGATATTGAAGAGGTAATGTGGGGGTCATTTATTTAAATGGATGTGATTTCAATTATTAGATGGTCTAGATCAAGGATTTTCTCTATAAAAAAAAAATAAAATTACCTCTTATTAGAGATAAATCATAGAACATGGATAAAATTAAGAGGGAGCTACTATATTGATAGTTTTTAAGATTTTTTAACCCCATAATGGAAAAAAAATCATCATTCAACATTATAGAGGAGAATATTCTAGATGGGTTAACGAAATCTATTCTGAATTTTCATGATAATCCATCTTCTTTAAATAATTTTTTCCTAATGTAATGATTATTTTGTATGGAGATAATTTAAGAAAATCGAATTTATGATCAAATTAAACACCAAAACAAGTAAATTTTTATAATTGGGTTGTATTCTTGATTATTAGGTATGTGCACTTATATTACTATATTTGTTACCAAATAATTTGGAATCAATTGTAACATCGATGAGTTTCTGATTAGAAAGTATTGAATTGAAGCTGAACGATATGTGAGGCCTGCTTCTTTGTGTGGAAGTTATTTGAAGAGAATAATGCCAAATCTCATGTTCAACACTAACTATAGATGGAAGATGAAAATACACCACATATGAAAATAACATCAGGTAATTAAATAAATAGGAAAGATCAATGACAAGGAAAATTATTAAGATGTACCTATTGGATTTTTGGAAAGAAATGAAACATTAAGAAGTAGTGTAGAGAAAAAATATGGTTCCCTAAAATAATAGAGGAAATAAAAAATCTAAATGAACTGGTGATGTTTTATTATTGTGTGTGGATATCCCATTAGATTCATGGATTTTAGACTCAGGTGAATCTTTACATTCCACATAGGGGATGGTTTTATAGACCAATTATAGTAAGAAAAAAATTCTGTTGAACTCCTTTCTGATGATGAACCCTTAGATATTTCTTGGAATTAGAATTTAGGATCATGAAAAATAATGTAATTTTACTAGTTCTTTAGAATGTAACGTATATCCATAAATTGTGAAGAAATTTTATTTGATTTTAGCTAGATTTATTATATATGTTTTATTACTACATTCATTGGTGGTGCATAGAAGATTTATATGGGAGCTAGGTTCAAAGACTAGGGTGTGAATAATGGAACTATATAAAATATTGTATAAAATTTCATAGACTTTATCATAATAATAAATATTATTAGGGAATAACAATTAAAGAACTGTAGTTTGGGCCACATGAGTGAGAAGGGGATGAAGTAAAAAACAAACAAAAGGAATAAAACCAATTCTAAAGCTCATAGAAGCTGTCTGGTGTGAATATTGTATCTTTCTAATGAAGAATAAATAATACATTGAAAATTGATATAGAAAAATAAAATATGAGAAACTATAATTGGATAAAATTGGTGTTTGGGGTCTACATCGGTAAATTCCATTAGAGAGTAACAATTTTTTGAATAATTTATCGATTACATGAAAATGAAAGTATGTTTTTTCACTCTAAAACAAAAAATTGATTAGTGTACCATGTTTTAGATATGATAAAATCTGGTAGAAAATTATTCTAGGTCAAATTTAAAATGCTTGAGCTATGAAAATGGAAGAAAGTATAGAAGTGTAGAGTTTATGGAATAATTTGATAGCAATGGAATTTATTGGGTGAATAGTCTTCTTATTAAAAAAAATAGAATGATGTAGGTAAAGGGATAAATAGAAAAAATAATTAACATTCTTAGAGTATGAGTCTAAATTTAGAGATTCTCAAGATATTATATGTAGTGGATTTGAATATGAAATCATATATAATAAATAGGATTCCATTTCTGCAAATGAGATAATTCATACCCACGGTGATTTGGTTCATAAAGGATGTAATACTCTCTCATTTTTTAGACTTCTTTTTTTTGGAATATATACTTATAAATGCAGATAAAATGGAAAATCTAGATTATTAGTCTAAATAATGATTCTTTACTGGCTATGGTGCAGAGGATTTTGGTTATATCTTATGGGATGATAAAAATTAAATGATCTTTATTATCCATAATGTGATACTTATTAAATGTTTCATATACAAGGTTCTTCATGCCGCTGATGCTGATTATGGGAATAATGATTTAGGGGGGCAAGAGAAATTGGATCTTAATTTTGTACCTATGATTGTGAAATTATAAACAATTGAGCATACTCCTCAAATTGATTTAAGAAGATTAACCCAAACATGAATGATTATAGAGAGGTATTCATCATCCTTAAATTATTTTCTATTGATTGATTATGGATTTGAAGAATTGGTTCATGTGGAAATGAAATTGAATGTTTTATGAAATTATAAGATGTATTTTAATGAGGATATTTTTTCATTACATTAAAAAAATTATCAAGAGTTAATTTCTTTTACACAAAGATAAAAATAATTTGAGAAAATATTTATAATGAGTTATGGAAGAACATTTTTATAATAAAAGATATGTGGAAATTCTAGTTTGGAAAGGATTTTAGTATAATAAAGGTGTAGAATTCACATAGAAACTTCATCCTGTAGTGAAACATACCACAATATCAGTTTTTTCAGTATTGTTGTATCAAAGTAAATACATTTTTTGTAGATTGATATGATGATTTATTTTATTTGGAAATATATATAAGAGGAGATTTATATAGGAAAACTATATGGATATATTGACTCAGGAAAGTAAGAGTTTGTGTGTGAACTCCAAAAGAGATTACATGAATTAATTTAGGCACCCAATAAGTGGAATAAAAAGATTAAAGGAGTCAGGAGTAAAAATGAAAAAAAAGACTATAATTAATAAACAGTGATATTATAAGTATTTTATTGATGGATATATTATATTTCTTCTATATTTGGATGACATGCTCTTTGTTCGATCTTGTATGGAGATTATTGAAGAGATAAAAGGGAATCAAGATGACGATTTTGAGATGAAATATATTGGAGAAGTTGTATATATATTAGGGATTAAGATCAATATGGACCATATAGAAAGAACCATGATATTATCAAAGGAATACAACATTGAAATAGTTTTGATGAGATTATTTATTCTGAATGTAAATTCAGTTTTCATCCCCCGTGCAAAAAATTTAAAATTGTTGAATGAATATAAACCCACGATAAGAGCATTGTTTGTCTATATGGAAAATATTATATACACATAAACTATTGGTATCTTGATGTATTCCATTGTTTTTTCTTGACTTGATATTTCTCATGTAGTGGGAGTGGTGAACAAGTAAAATGAAAACCCTAGAAAGCTATATTAGGAACCAGTGAAGTGAATATTAAGGTATCTGAAGGGAAAAAATGAAGTATATCTATACATTATGTAAGTAAAATAATTTAATGGGTGTGTTTTTTCTATCCTTCTATGTGATTTTGACATTAGGAGGAGTACCATTGGGTACGTGTTCAAAACTAGATAAACTACATTAAGATAGATATCCCAACTATAGAAGGTGATGTCACTGTCAAACACATAGGCAGGATAGATTCTGGTTACAGAATCCTAGAAGGATATGGTTAAGCTAATGAACTTCATGAATGATATTATTAGAAATAATGATGAAAATTTATTTCATTGTGATAGCCAAGTACCACACAACATGAAAAGAAAATAATATTACATTTATATAAAAAGAATATTCATTTAAGGTTCCATTTTATTAGATTCTTGAAAAAGGATTAGTTTACTTCATTGTATAGGATTCATAAAATCAATAATCTAAATGAAATATTGATGAATAAAATGGTTAAAGATAAGTTGATTCATTATTTTCCCTCTATTGGTATCCATGAATGAATGATGGATGAGAGGATAAATCTCCAGGAACACTATAGGTTCATAGAAGATAAAACACTAGGTATTTAATACATTTTAGACATGTATTTTATTAATTAATGGACACCTTCCATCCGTGAGTGATAAAGAGGATGATCTAAGATTAAATATATTGGAAAATTCATTAGCATCAATACATGTTAATATGGTAGATCAGGATCCAAGTGAGAGATTTTTGTAATTGTGTATTCAGATATTTTCGATAATGATGTTGTAACTTCTAACAACCTAGACTGTACACTAAAAAAATATAGTTTTGATAACCAATGATACCAACAGTCCTTTTTATAATTGTATACTATGACATGGTGTTGTAATAATATTTTATAGGTGATATACTGAGTACATCGTATCATTAAAAACATCCAACCATTGGTTACTAAAGCATAGTGGACTTATTATATGCTGGGTGGTACTGTAGTAATAATGGTCACTAGATCACAACATTTCTTTATATTATATTACATGATTTTACTATTAATGTGTAAACTTTTATTTTTCCCTTTAATTTATGATTTTAAAGAAAGTGAATTTTTTAATATCATCATGTACATTGGGAACAATTTCATAAACCACATAAATCATTTTATCCTATAATATTCTTCTTGTTCTTATTTTTTCTTTTACACCTTTTCCTATAATCATTGCACATTTATTTCTACGTGAATTTCCCCAAAAAATGGTACTAAAGGTCGAGTTGAGCAGGATGTCCTCTTCTTTAATGTTTGAAAATTTTCATGAATGTTTCCACTATAATAGTATAAATTGATGATGGTAATTTAAAAAGTGAGTTTGCCCTAGTCATGATTTATTTCAATGATGTATTTTCTAATTAATTATATATATTAAATCTAATATAAGAGGTTAATTTATATATTAATGTTATCCCTGCGATAAAATATATATGTCTTCCTTCACAATGAATGGAACTAGATATAATGATGGAATTTAAGGCTAGTATTTATGCTTCTGAATCTATTTTTTATTCATACCTAAGTATCTCCATGGGAGGATCCTATAGTTACCCATGGTAGACATGATTTTATTTAAGAATATTTCCATAGGGTAAATATTACATCTCATTTATAACCACGCAATCATAAGAATGGAATTTTTAGTGTCCTTGATGACTAGCTATATAAGTAACTTATTTGACAACTGTTCTGAAAATTTCATTATAATTGAGCCACACTAACCTCGTTTTTATACTTAGAATATGTTATACACATCTTTATATTTTTAAAAAATTAAAAAAAAGGAATGGGTAAGATCATATGGTCAGTTAAGGTAAATATAAGTTATAATAATCTAGTATCATAAGTGTGCAAGTATGAGAATGTGGTTATAATCATGATATATAATATAATTCATTCCAAAAAACGAATAGATCATAAATCATGGAATATGATTTGAAATAACACAAGACAAGAATTATAAGAGTGTACAAAAAATATTCAATAAACATGATCAATGACAGTTTAAAATAGTCATGATAATAAGCATAAAATTGTGAAACAACTTTCAACTTAGGAGAAAATATTACCATAGTGACCATTACTTTAATAATCCAGACAGTCAGTCCCAAATCATATACAAACTAAAATATAATATTGAATACGAATCTCATTTGAAATATACATTAAAATAATTAATTAGAGGGTGATATATAACCCCACACTTAATTATTCACACTTATGAGTTCCACTAAAAATCAATCCATAATCACATCATAAAGAACCCATTGAAATAAAATGGTATTCATAAAACATTCCAAATGAATTTCATTCACTTTTATAGAATAAATAACCTCTGAAGATAAAATGGATTTCATTTAACACAATATAAAGAACCCATGGTATGAAAAAAGGTTTTATATAGATTAACATACGAAAATCATATATAATTGCATCAATAATCATAACATCCTAAACACATTGAATATATATTGGTATCCAATTACATCAAGTAACATCTTATTTAAATAACATTCAATAAAGATAACCAATCGTATAAAATATACCTTATATAGATAGAGGTTATAATTTCAAGACAATACATTCTTAAAATAAATAAATTCATTGTATATAGGTGAAAATAAATCAACCAAATTACTCAAAAATAGGTTACTCAAAAAGGAATGGCATTGAATGAAAATTTATTATCATACATTGTGAATGAATTGGAATAACATAAGTAATGAAGGATCATTCCTACAAAATATAAATAAATCACATTTGTCATCCAAAAAAGATCATTTATAGACATATTAGAGAAATATCATTGATCAAAATTAATTTTGGTCAAAGGATGTATATTTTGATAAAAACCCATTGTTAGGAGAATTAGTAAAAAATTCATTCGAAATAAGAAACAACGATGATATTTTTTGAATAAATGTAAATAGAAACTTTTTTTAATATAGTGGAATAATATTTTTTTAGGGAATAATTAATTATTATAATGGAAGACAGGTAGAAAATAAAAAATATGGTGGATAGAGGAGTCGACAAGGGAAATGTTAGCAAAAATTCATTTTATACTTTCATGAAAACAACCCATACAAGAAATGTTAAAATTTTATGATTTTTTTTGAATAAGATCATGTAGTAGACCATGAATTCAATAAATTAATGAGGTAGAGATAAGTGAAATTTAAAATCATTCAACAAATTTGGACATGGAAAAAAGTAATTTTCCCAGCCAAAAATAAGAGACGACATCTATTTCACATAAAAGAAATACTTCGAGTAAAATTTGAGTAAAGGGGGAATTAAACATTGACTGGACATATAAACCCCTTGAATATAAAAAGTAAATGTTGAGATATTTTATAATGAAAAAAATTCAACATATGTGTTATCTTTCAAAATAAATATTTATTATGAAATAAGATTTAAAATGAAATGCTTGCTATTTGGGTAATATTTTGATAAAAACCACATTCAAGATGTGTATCAATTAAATCAATGGATATATAAATTAATTAAATTAAATGTATTTGAAAAACCCATAAATATTGTAAAATTCATTTATTTTAAATTAATCCCAACATATTAATTTTATCTTGTTTCACATTAAGTAATAAGTCTCAATAAATTACATATGAGACAAAGAACATCGTTCAATTATTCCCTCTTAGAAGAATGTGATACAAACTCCTATAAAAAGAATAAATATATTAATATAATATTTCATAATATTATTAGTAATCTTTAATAACATATATAATTCATTTGTTATCAATTATTATGAATATGACAGTTAATAGTCACTTATTTTAACCTTTATTCTTTAGAACTTTAAATTATTTATTTCAAACATACTTCTTAAAAATGAGATGGATTCCAAATAAATAGTTTAATGTTCATCTTCCCAAAATCATATGGTATATAATAATATTTATTTTAATTAATACTAATGTCCAATTTTCTTTAGGTGAAACACATGAATATGATTCATGAAAATGGAATCCAAATTGAACTAGTTTTTAATGTGTTTAATGATCGAAACATGATATGTTAATAAATATTTAAAATAATAAAAAATTGATTCCAAAATAATTAAAACATATTATATATATAATTATTAAATGGTGTTAAAATTAAAATACATCCTAAAATAATAGATGACATAATCAATATAACATCATTTACATTTTTTTTGTAAAATTCAATCAAATAGTAACATGTTTAAATGAGTTAATGAGTAAGGGGATGTTTAAATATATTGATGTGGTGAAATATACGGAATAGTAGACATGTTATAAATATTATATACCCGTAGTAAATACATTCTAGGAACCATCAATGATTGGTGGTGTGGAAAAAAGAATTCCATTATATAAGCATCGACTATAATTTTATTTTTATTAATGGGCGGGAATAATGAATAGATAATGATAATAAAACTAATATAATAACATTAAAGTATATAGGCTATACTAATATCATCATATTAGTGTGTATATAATATATTTTAATCATGATACTTTAAATGAAAATGTAAGTATTTGATAATACTCTCTTATGGGGATTAAATTTTCTATAGAATTCTCCTCAAAAATAATGACATTATGAAATTTAACGGTGACCAGAAGAATTTTAAAGTGGGATATGGTTCTTGGAACATTAATTTAAAAATTTTGAAAAATAAATTATAATGAGAAGTTATTCTTCTTGTATACAATGTGTTACCCTTTTATATGTGAATGGTGGGGATGTTTTAGAATCAAATATTACATTTTCAATAATGTAATGTTACTATTCAGAGTTCAATGGATCCAAAATTGAATGAAGTTGAGTTTAAGTGTGTGTGGGTTATGATTGTCTGATTGCACTCATTTTTTATAAATCCGAGTGTTTTTTAGGATTTCTCTTTCAATTTTTAATGTTTTGGAATAATTTAATTTTTCCTAAGTAATTAATTTTTAAACATATCAAATAATTATGAAGGAAAATTTAAGATTTTAAATTATAATAAATTTAAAAATTATGATTTAAAATTTGTAAATTATTTTAGAAATTAATATTTTTATGTTTTGAAATGTTAATTTAAAAATAAACACATATAACACATAAATATAGTTTTTTAAGAAATGTTAGTTATTATGTTTTGAAATTTATATATAATATACGATTATCGAGATACATATATTTATAAAATAAATTTTTTGGATATAAAAAAATTAGGCAGATTTCAAACTAATTACAGACCAACGTTCACCTCAAAACACTTATTTAAAAAAATACCAAAAACCATTTTTATTAATGTAACATATTAATTTAGTTCTAAAATGTTTGAAATTTGTTTTATAAGTTTTAGAATTATATTAAAATGAATATATTCTTTATTGAAACAGATATTTTTTTATTCACGTGGTTTTTAAATATTATAGGATGCAAAAACCATATTATTTAATAGAAAATCATCATTTTCAAAAAAAAATCAAAAGTTTACACTAATGAAATCATGAAATTATAAATACAAACATTATTTAATTTTTCCATAATTAAGATTCCAAAACACATAAATAAATTTTTTAAATGAAATTAAAAAATATGATGAAAAATAATATTTATTAGAAAATAATGTTTTTGAAACATCAAGGGTTTTTAATTTTATTTCATATCAATTTATATTTTAATATATGTTAATATATTATTTTTTTATATAATAATACTTTTAACTTGTTCCATTTAGTCTATTAAGATAACATATACAATACTTAACAAAAACTGTTCTTTGATGAAAAAAACTTTATTAAATATTTATTAATAAATACCCTTAAAATTATTTATCAATATTCTATAATTTATTTTTATAACCATATTAATACTAGAATATTTATTTAAATTTTAAAATATAATATTTTAATAACAATATTTACATTTTTATGTATTTAATAAATAAATATAAATATAAATATTATTCTGATATAATATTTTTATATCATTTTGTGTTGTACTATTTTTAATTTTTTACATATCTATAAAAAAACTTTTATATAACTATTTTTATATGACTAATGACCATATTTTCAATGACCACATTTTCAAATACCAAATCTTTAACAACCATATTTCATTCATATATATATATAGTAAAATAATTGGTTCATTCATCTCTCGTTTCTCATGGAATAGTTCTTATTTTATTATATATATTTTACCTAATACTTTCCCCTTTCATTTTGATCTTCCTCATTATGTTTTTTTGGATATTGGTGTTACTCAAGGATGAACATGATCTTCGAAATTTTTTAGTGGTGAGGATTTTATTCATCATATCAATTTCCTCAATTGAGTTCTACACATTTATGATTTGAATTTTAACCAACATGACTAATCGCACATCGTGTGTTATACTTTGTTTAATTTTTTTTAATGTTTCACAAATTAAAGAATAATGTATTGTGGGTTTCAATTCATATAGTTTATGAATTATTTCCTAATCAATTTCAATTACATTAAACAAACAGAATTTATATAAATTTTAGAATTATAAAAATATGGTTTATGAAAAAAAATATTCTTCCTAAAGACCTAGGATTTTACACTCCCCATCCCACATTGTAAATTGAATTCTATCAATATTAATTATCACATACCAATGGAAATACCTAAGGGATTATAAATTATAGATATGCCTAGAGATATAATTTTCAAATATATATCAACCTTAGAAAAATTAAGAAACATATTTCGTTCTTCAGAATAGGATTATCCTAATTATTGAGTTTTTCAATAACTATTTGATCTGAGAGTATACCATTATTTGGTATCAAGACCATAATTATATAATATATTTTTAAAGGTTTTTCATTAGTATTCATTAATTGATAGAATATCAAGGGTTAATATGAAATCTATGATCCTTAATCTAGATAATGTTTCAACTAAGTGGAGTGAACTAATCCATCTCCAAAGTTACATTAAATATATCTCTAAAAGGATAATAGGATTTCCCCAAAACTGGTAAAAAAATGGACTTTAACATCATTATTTTTACATTATGATATTGGTTTCTAACCAACCCTAACAAAGGAGACATAAAAAATTATTGTTTCAACATTAGATTTTATAAATATGACAGAAGCAAATCAATAAAAAAATCGAGTTAGACACATTTTTCAACATTGGTTTTCTAAAAAAATGACACCTTAACTCAGATCTAGCTATCTTTGGAATCGATTTTACAAAAAAAACAATGCGAGAACATAGCTCTCAGAGGTATTAGCTAGCTATTTTCATATAAAAAATGATGAAAATCAGGCCTCCATTGTATTTGGCATTGGTATATATAAAAATTGATGCCAAAATTTGGGCCTCTGAGGCCTTTTACATTAGGATACTTTGGTCTCTAACACCAGTTTTTATATAAACTGACCTAAACAAAATATATTTATCATATATTTTATTAGTAAAAAGAAACATTAAAAAACTGATACATTTAATACTATAATATAGTTAGTTTCCCATGATTTTATTATACTATTTGTAGAGTTAAAATGGGCTTAAGGATCCAATTTATAGTCATTGTAATTTTGTACATTTAAATTGTTTTTATGGATACAAATCAATTCAACGAGATCATTAGAAATAATAACACAAAAATATATATATAAAATTAAAAAATAAATAAATAAAATATAAAATCTAATATTAGATACTTTATTTGTTTCCTTCAAATCGATATGTTGTTAGTCATTGTTTCTCTTCTTTTTAACAAAAAAAATCACATGATAATAAAAATGAACATCAATAGAAAAATCACCTCAGTTGGTGAATAACTTGTGAAATTTCTACCTTTTTATACCAATCAATGAATTATTAATCAGCATAAGAAAATTTATCAATATTTTGAGTGATAAAGAAAAATTAAAAATGAAATTATATAATGAGAATAAATACCACATATAAATCATTTATTGAAGAAGTGTTGAAATTTTGATTTGATCGAAGATATTGAAAATGATAAAAGAATTAAAATAAGGATTTATATATTTTAAATGACAATATTTATGGAGGAGGTGTATTAAAATTTATGTGGGATTTTTAAAATTTAAATGTGCATTGGGAGAAATTGAATTATCAAACCAGCATGTTTGATACTCAATTTTAACTTGGTTTTAAAAAACGACATAAATTTTTTTACCATATCATAATTCTTTTCTAAAGCATCGTTTTGACTACTCATAGATTTCAAATGGACTTATGCAATAAAGGTTACAATAGTTGAATCAAGTACTTCTCTAATACATTGCTAAGAGATGCCCAACATCTATTGACCATAAATTTTAATCCATAAGTCTCTCTTAGATCCACGAGTAGTCAAAGAGAAACATGGTAAAATAAATAAAATATGTTAAACAATTTGGACATTGGTTTTTTAATAAAATTAAAATAAAGGTCTATTTTTGACATCAATTTTAGAAAAAAAAATGACATGAAAAAAGACTTTTTCCATCAATTGTAATGCCCTCACCCCAGAATCTAGAAGCCGATACATTATTTTAATACATTAGCATGATTACAAGGAATCATGTCCTAAAAGAACTATCAGTTTAGTAGTCTTGGAAACAAGAAAAATAAATAAGTTCATCATTAAAACTTGAAAAGAAAAAAACACTAGTTTATTCAATTAAAAACATCCAAGCTTCCAATATTATTCCTAGAAGTCACTCATAACTAACTTCTTCACATCCTAGGAAAATTAAACATGAGAAAGGGGTGAGATCAAATTCTTAGTATGATTAAGAAATATAGCAGAAAATAACATAAACATTAGTCATGGTGAATAATTGATAACACATGCCTTTACAAATAATAAACATGAACACTTTATCGCAGGAATATGAGCTGAGTAAATAATTCCATAATAAAACATAGTAATGGGTATTCTACTTGTAAAATAACCACATGAAATATAAATATCTAATCTAATAATGATGGAATACATAATTCCGGACATCATAACCACAAATTCATGGACTTGTGCCAATACTAGAAATAAGATTTTGTCAAGGACTTATGCCAAAAGACTAGTTTGTCTCACGAGACCTGCCAATTCATCGAGGATCTATAGTGGGCTCCCCCAGTCACTTACTAAGTCCAACTCATTCCTCATATGAAAATGTTTAAACATAACATAAATATTTGTATTAAAACTAGAATATGAAATGTCAATACATTATCTATAAACCATGAATGGTATAAAAATAGCACATCCAAATTCAAACATAACTCATTAAATAAAATATTGAAGATTGTGTTATAATAAATTATCCTCAATCGATAATGATGAAGGATATTGAATTAGATGAAAATATGAATCAAAACTATTTGAGAGAAATATCCCCCTTTTTCTTGAAATCATTTAAAAGTCACACTATTTATCAAAAAGTCGTTTATAATAGATTTTTTAAATCAAACTGTACCATACCACTTTGAATCTTATAAAAGGAATTATAATTTTAAAACATTATTGTACATATAAGTAAAACCTTATAACCTTTTTTAAAATGGAAATTAATGGGAATTATTTAAAAGAATAAATTTTAAAAACATTTAAAATGATATTATAGTTAGAGTTCCTATCAAAATGAGAGATGCTTTAATACAAATAATTGAGGTAATAAAAACATTATAATATCATGAGAATATAGGATTTAATGATATAATATGTCTGTAACACCCCGAGATTTTATGAAAAATATTCTTTTTAATTTAATTAATGTCTTGTGTTGTACGCAACACCAAAGGAATCTTTCACAGCACACAATACAGACTTCACTTGAATTACACGCAACTGCGGCCTTCGTCGATAGCTTGCATCGTACGCAATACCGAGTTTCACTAAACAACGATATGCTATTAAAATATTATTAAAACTAGCCATTATGAATATTAATAACCAATTTTTGAAATTTATTAATTTTATCTTTCAAAATGGACTTCATTTTTTGATTCGGAATTTTGAAATTAGCTTAGGGTGAAATTTTTGTAATTTTCGGATAACTTTCATATTCTAATGAATAGTGAAAATTACTAAATTTTAATTTAAAAAAACTATTTTTAATAGAAATAATTAATAGTGATAAATTATTAATTTGAGTGGTTTTAAAGTATATTTAGAATATATTTTTACCATTTAATAAAATTTTGTTCATTGGATGTAATTTCACATTTAAACCAGACATAAACAAGTGTTAATCTTTTAATAGTTATTATCTCTTAAAAACACGCTATTAGTTTTTTCGATGAGAATTAATTTTGAAATTAAGTAATGCAACTGATATGTTTTTAATTTGGTAAAATAGACATCATTTTTGAATTCATAATATCAAATATAGCTTAGGCCTAATTTTTGGTATTTTCCTGGAAACTTTTATTTTTTGATGAATAGTGAAACCACTAAGTGGTAGTTAAAAAACTTAATTTTACCGCTTTTGTGAGTGGAATTTTGGAAATCCGAGAGACACAGTTAATATCAAGGACTAAAATGTGGTTCAATATGATGAAAATAATTTTTTGTGAATAGTAACTTTTTACTTTTATTTACCACGGTTAAAACTAAATAGGATAATTAAGGGTAAAAATGATATTATTATTAACCTACCACATGTCCTAATTCTATTGGATAAGTGTAATTTGAACAAAAACAACCTTAGGAATAAAATATGACCATTTAGGCCCACATGGATTAGATTAGGACATTTATTATTAATTTATTAAAAGAAGGGTTAAAATAGTTAAAATCAAATTTAATTAGTAAATAATTTTTAATATAGGGTTATACATAAGATAAATTAGAATATAAATATTCATTAGAATGATAAAAAGATTTCCTACATAATGGTATTTTATTTATAATTTTTAGACCTAAAATAATTTAATTTATTTATGAAACAATGATGATGCAGTAATTATCTTATTAATGAAATAAGTGATGTTATAAATACCCAAATAAATGTAATTTGAGACTTTTTATGAATTATAATTATTTTTTATGTTAATATGAAATGTTATTATTGATTTAATTAACTTTTTTAGAACCAATCATTCTGTTATAATTTTCACAAAAATCAATTACCAAATAGTGTCAAAATTGACATAAAATAGTTTTTAAAACAAATATTATATTATTAATTGTTATTATATTCTTAAAAATCTATGGTTCGGCCATGATACTTATATAATGATAGGTGTTTCATTAATGGACCACTTATGGGTCTCTTGGATATATTTGGTAAGTTTATTAACTATATAATATAAAAATACAATGTCACATGATAAATGTCAATCTAATTAACTAAGAGTTAAAACTAAAAGATAAGGTTAATATAATAACCTAAACTTGTCTAAATTCTATTGTATGAGAGTATTTCGAACCATCCCCACATTATCTTCGAAATATATCAATTTTGATCTATTAAAAACCGAATTTGACTTTATAATAAAATAATATTTTTAGTTATTCCAAAGGTGCCCCTCTCTTTTCTTATAAAAGGGCACCTCGTCCCTCTCTTCCTCACACCACTTTGAGCCTTCAAGCTCGGCCAACCCCAGAAAATATCTCTTCTCCACTTCCCTCAAAACATCCAAGAGGTCCTGGTCATCTTCAAAGACCAATTTTAGTTTCCTAAGAGGAGGTCTCAAAGAGGCGCTTCAAAGAATAGGCAATGTTCGTTACCGATTCTTTCAACTTTATTTCTTCTTCCACTACTTCTTCTTTAGTTGTTTCATTATGAAGTAATAAAATCAGTATCACTCATATACTGATATGTTATTATGGCTATGAAACAACCCTATTTCACCATCTATCCATCCTACGGAAAACGAAATCACCGCGCGTGCGTACGTACGGAATACCGTCTCCACGCCGTGGTGTAATCTATTTTCCACCACCACCTTACATGGATGGGTATAATGGTGTAAATAAATAACTATATATGGTTCTTTTAAAGTGATATTGATTCTGTAATATTATACATACAGTTCAATAAAATTCCACGATCATGGGAATTATATCATCGCTCGTGCGTACGTACGGACTACCATCTCTATGAATGCGATGAGATTCATTTTCCATGATTAACCATTCAAAAATGATTATAAAGTATGTATAGTGAATTTTATATGACATAATGAAGCTACTGGATTTATATATATATATATATATATATATGTATTTCATATACTTAATTCCATTCAATTCAATAAGGAAACGAAAACAGCATTCATGCGTACGTACGGCCTACCGTCTCCATGAACGGTGTATTTCATTCCTTTTGTAGATATATAATATATATATGTATATTATGAATATATATTATATATAAATCATGTTTTACATTCTGTAATTATGTTAATCAGGATATAAGTAATAATATCAAGAACGACAAGTCGAAACACATACGATAAATGAGATCATTTTACCCAAAATGCTGCTTTAACATGGAATTTACAAAGGAACGGGTAATATAAAACCATAAGTGAAACATATATGATATCATAACAATGAATATGATTATGTAATAAGTCAATGACAATATTTAAATCATTATACAGGAGGTTCGAATCCATACGAAGCATATCTGACCTAAGGTAAGGGATAATTTGGCAAATCTCATTTTTATCCGAGATTGCTTATACGTAAGTATTTAATGGGGTTATATTTATCATCCATGTCACTATTTCCTAAAAATGGATTCATGTATGATTAATTCCCTTTTTATCCAATTTTTACTTTTACTACATGGTATGTAAGTAATCTTTCTTTTGTTTACCATATGAGGTACTTTTTGACTTTTCCGACAAAAGTATGAGAATAAAGTTTTTTAACTTATACGGCACGAATAGATTTTTACGGTTTTATAAAGCCTTATTTTAATGAAGCTTCCTCCAAAATATTTCATGAAATTTTTTCACAAAATACTTTTCTTTTTAAATTGCATGACATTTTTTGAAAAGAGAATGATTTTAAAGAAGAAAGGATATTTTAGTCAAGAATTAATTTCAAGTATTTTATCAAAACCATTATTCATCTAAGATGACATTATTTCATATGTGTATGTTTCAAGTATCATATATCTATGATTTACATGGTTTACCTTTTCTTATTATGAAATGATATCCATTTCTTTTATATGGATTATGTGATGATGGGATGATGTTTATGAAACTCATTTTATTCTTGGGTTATGATGAATGATTTATGTTTATATTGGGGCACACGAAAGAATGATTTCAATATGAGATGGGTGGCACCTATATGTCCCTCCAATGAATTGGGTAAAGATTTATATATCATGAGATACACATAGCTAGAACGGTAAGTTAATCCGATTCAGTATTACATGAGTGAAACGAGGAGTGAACTCGATTCAGAATGGGACTTTGTCCACTAAGATGGTCTTGGAAGCAATACCTTGGCTACTATGGAAATCATTACATGTGCTTAATGGATGACACAATTACATGTTTTATTCCCATGCTATGTTATCATGATTTATATTCCATTATGATCTATGCCTTATGTACTTCCATGTTTTAAGTCGTTCCTCAAGATTTTGATGTTTAAACATTATGTTCCTATTTTTAAGTTCAAATGTATATTGTATGTTTTATTTTATCCATGATTACCCTTACTGAGAATTTTAGCTCACCCTTTTTATGTTTTATTTTCCCCCAGGATTAAAAGAAAGGTTTTATTTAAGGAAAAAAAGTGTAAGATCATTATCGGAGATATTGAAGATCTTTCACCACGATTAGAAGATTACGTTCCAAGTTTCCAAAGACAGTAAAATATTACGGTCCTTGTGTGTCTGTTTTTGTTCTGTATTATGTATTCCCAATAAGTAATGTAATATCTACGTACGTCAATATTCAGGTCTCTACAGTTGGTATCAGAGGAAAGGTTTAGTCAACCATTGGAAACTAGGATGCGAAAATGTTAGTGATATCCCTACAGATATTTCTAAGGTATGTCCAGGGATGTCCCTAAGGATAAGTATACATATAGGATATAGTCCTAGAACTACGGTAACAACCATATAATTTATCCTAAGATGTTAGATATTTATGGTAATCCCCTTGATTATGTTATTTTCCTTGTATGATTTTTTCCTCTCACAGTATTCTTTTTGTGTTTTAGTCAATGGAGGGAACCAGAAAGAATTCGGTTAACATTGAATCCAATGGATAAATTGGTGACTATGAACAACAAAATTGTGTAATGACTAGAGAGAAAGATATTTTGATTATGACAAATTAGTCATCGTGATATATGATTAACAAGGTGATATTTAGTGGTATACCTAATTCATCAAATAAAAGGAAGATAGACTTTTATGCATGTTCGAATGTTGAGGAGCATAAAGAAAGGTAGATTGAGATTTCTAAATAAGGGAAGAAGGACCTTGAGGAATACCTCAAATGGAGGGACAAATGTTATCTGTGTGGAGAAAATGGTCATAGAGTGACAGACTGTTATGGAGTTCAATGTCTTATTTGTGGAGAACATGGGCATTACCCAACTCAATGCCCTAACCTAAAAAGTTACTTCTAAATCAAGAAAGGACTTATTCTAGGAAAATAATTGAAGAGTATGGATTAAAGTGTTTATGTATTGGTATTCAAGAATAATGTTGTTGAGGTACATTTATGGTGTATTAAAATATGTTTGTATTAGTCTATTGTGGTTTTCAATAAATTTATAGTACTGGTAACCATGAAAAGTGATTCAAATATTTTAAAAAGAAGATGATATGCACATAATGAAGGGATAAAGATAAAATTAAATGTTTCATAGTATTCATGAGCTCATGACTGATATAAGGAGAAGGTTATATCATTGTTTGAGTATATAGAATTTTTGGATTTTGGTATGTGTAAATAGTTAACTTTTGACAGCATTTATGTTTTCACTAAGGATTAATGGGTATTCATTTTTCAAGAGAATACATGATTAAGGTATTCACATGATTAGAATTTGACCAACAAGATATATGGGGGATAAATGATGGTATTCACATGCTTGGTTGATGACATTTCAAGTAATCGTTTTCTTTATACTATGTGATTTGACCGAAGTATTTTAGATAAGCCTAAAGAATGGAATGGATTATGTTGGACATAAGTTAGTATTGTTTAAGGATAAAACATTTTTTTTGATATTATTGATGGGATGTTATAGTAATGTAGTTTTAGAAAAAGGACAACCTGCAGGACGGGCGACAGTCCATCACGTCGGACAAGGCTGTGGGAATCGAACCCACAACCGAAGTGCGACTGACCTTTATCACCTACCACTGTCCTACAGGAAGTCCCTGGTTAGTAGAAACTATTTTTATTTTATTAAGTGGTATGATATATGAAGTATAAGTTCATTTTTGGAACCATATACAATTAATCTGACCATAAGATGGACTTATAACTTTTGCTAACCTTTTGTTTGAAACAGATGGAATTACCCATCATTCTATCACATGATCTGCTAACACATCACGAATAACAAATTCAACTTTACTTCTTTGAGGGATGAAGTTGAAATTGTTCAATTCACGAACAACAGTGAGATTGTACCAAAATCATGTAGGTATTTCTTTTAATTCATCAAATTTAGGGAAATGATCTTGAAAACCAAAAATGTTGTCCTAGTTCCCTTATATCCGATGAATCAGACGGTACCCTAGATCATCAGAAATTTATGGCTTTGTGATTGTTGGATTTTTCATCGCCATTTTCTCTACCACTCTCCATCAGGACATGATGGTTAGGTTTCTCTTCCATATCCATATTTTCACCTATGTTATCCTATGTGGAAACCTAGTGATTAGTTAATTTGGGTAACTCTTATGTTTCATACTTTAGTTTTTAAATATTTGTTTTGGTATTCCTTTTTACGATGTGGGTTTCTATTAAAGATACTTTAGAGTAGTAATCAATTTATAACCCCAATGAATTTCGAGGGAGAAATTCATTTTAAGGGGGGTAGAATGTAACACCCTGAGATTTTATGAAAAATATTATTTTTAATTTCATTAATGACTTTTTTTGTACGCAACACCAAAGGAATCTTTCACAGCACACAATACGGACTTGGCTTGCATTACACGCAACCGCGGCCTTCCTCGATAGCTTGTGTCGTACGCAATACCGAGTTTCACTAAACAATGATATGCTATTAAAATATTATTAAAACTACCCATAATGAATAGTAATAACCACTTTTTGAAATTTTATAAATTCTATCATTCAAAATGGACTTCATTTTTGGATTTTGAATTTATAAATTAGCTTACGGTAAAATTTTGGTACTTTTCGGATAACTTTCATATTCTGATGAATATTGAAAATTACTAAATTGTAATTAAAAACAACTTTTTTTAATAGAAATACTTTATAGTGATACATTATAAATTTTAGTGGGTTTAAATTATATTTAGAATATATTTTTACCATTTAATAAAATGTTATTCATTAGATGCAATTTCACATTTAAACCAGACAAAACAAGTGTTAATCTTTTGATAGTTATTCTCTCTTAAAAACACGCTATTTGTTTTGATGACGAGAATTAATTTTTAAATTAATTAATGAAACTAATATGTTTTGAATTTGGTAAAATAACATCATTTTTGAATTCATAATATCAAATATATCTTAGGCTTAATTTTTCGTATTTTTCTGGAAACCTTTATTTTTTGATGAATAGTGAAACCACTAAGTGGTAGTTAAAAAACTGATTTTTTCATAAAACATTATTTTACCACTTCTGTGAGTGGAATTTCAAAAATTCTAGAGACATGGATAATATCAAGGACTAAAATGGGGTTCAATCAGATAAAAATAATTTTTTGTGAATAGTAATTTTTTACTTTTATTTACCACGGTTAAAAGTAAATAGGATAATTAAGGGTAAAAATGATATTATTATTACTCTACCACATTTCCTAATTCTATTGGATAAGTGTAATTCGACCAAAAATAACCTTAGAAATAAAATATGACCATTTAGGCCCACATAGATTAGATTAGGACATTTATTATTAATTTATTTAAAGAAGGGTTAAAATAGTTAAAATCAAAGTTTAATAAGTAAATCATTTTTAATATAGGGTTATACATAAGATAAATTCAACTATAAATATTAATTAGAAAGATAAAAAGATTTCCTACATAATGGTATTTTATTTATAAATTTTAGACTTAAAATAATTTAATTTATTTATGAAACAATGATGATGCAGTAATTATCTTATTAATGAAATAAGTGATGTTATAGATACCCAAATAAATGTAATTTGATACTTTTTATGAATTAAAATAATTTTTTTATGTTAATATGACATGTCAGTATTGATTTAATTAATGTTTTTAGAACTAATCATTCTGTTATGATTTTCACAAAAATCAATTACCAAATAGTGTCAAAATTGACATAAAATTGTTTTTAAAACAAATATTATATTATTAATTGTTATTATATTCCTAAAAATCTAAGGTTCAGCCAAGATACTTATATAATGATAGTTGTATCATTAATGGACCACTTCTAGGTCGCTTGGATGTATATGGTAAGTTTATTAAATATATAATATAAAAATACAATGTGACATGGTAAATGTCAATCAAATTAACTAAGAATTAAAACTAAAGCATAAAGTTAATATAATAACCTAAACTTGTTTAAATTCTATTGTATGAGAGGATTTCGAACCATCCCCAGCTTATCTTCTAAATATATCAATTTGGAGCTATTAAAAACCGAATTTGACTTTATAATAAAATAATATTATTAGTTATTCCAAAGGTTCCCCTCTCCTCCCTTATAAAAGGGCACATACTCCCTCTCTTCTTCACACCACTTTGAGCCTTCAAGCTCGGCCAAACCCTGCCCATTTCTCTTCTAAACTTCCCTAGAAACATCCTATAGGTCCTGGTCTTCTTCAAAGACCAATTTTAGTTCCCTAAGAGGAGGTCTCAAAGAGGCACTTCAAAGAAGAGGTAATGTTCTTTACTGATTCTTTCAACATTATTTCTTCATCCACTTCTTCTTCTTTAGTTGTTTCATTATGAAGTAATAACATCAGTATCACTCATATACCTATATGTTATTATAAGTATTAAACAACCATATTTCACCATCTATCCATCCTATGGAAAACGAAATCACCACACGTGCGTACGTACGGAATACCGTCTCCACACCGCGGTGTAATCTATTTTCCACCACCACCTTACATGGATGGGTATAATGGTGTAAATAAATAACTATATATGGTTATTTTAATGTGATATTGATTTTTTAATATTATACATACACTTCAATAAAATTCCACTATCATGGGAATGATATCATCGCTCGTGCGTACGTACGGACTACCGTCTCCACGAATGCGATGAGATTCATTTTCCATGATTAACCATTCAAGAATAATTATAAATTATATATAATGAATAACAATGAAATATATGACATAATTAAGCTACTGGATTTATGTATATATATATATATATATGTATTTCATATACTTAATTCCATTCAATTCAATAAGGAAATGAAAACAGCGTTCATGCGTACGTACGACCTACCGTCTCCATGAACGGTGTATTTCATTCCTTTTATTGATCTATAATATATATATATATGTATATTATGAATATATATTATATATAAATCATGTTTTACATTCTTGAATTATGCAAATCAGGATATGAGTAATAATATCAAGAACGACAAGTCAAAACACATACGATAAATGAAATGATTTTACCCAAAACGCTGCTTTAACATGGAATTTACAAAGGAACGGGTAATATAAAGTCATAAGTGAAACATATATGATATCATAACAATGAATATGATTATTTAATAAGTCAATGACATTATTTAAATCATTATACAGGAGGTTCGGATCCATATGATGCATATCAGACCTAAGGTAAGGGATAATTTTGCAAATCTCCTTTTTATTCGAGATTGCTTATACGTAAGTATTTACTGGGGTTATATTTATCATCCATGTCCCCGTTTTCTAAAAATGGTTTCATGTATGATTAATTCCATTTTTACCCATTTTTTACTTTTACTACATGGTATGTAAGGAATTTTTCTTTTATTTACCATATGAGGTACTTTTTGACTTTTCTGACAAAAGTACGAGAAGAATGTTTTTTAACTTATATGGCACGAACAGATTTTTATAGTTTTATAAAGCCTTATTTTCATGAAGCTTCCTACAAAATATTTCATTACTATTTTCAACAAAATTCTTTTCTTTTAAAATTTCATGACATTTTGTGAAAAGAAAATGATTTTAAAGAAGAAAGGATATTTCACTCAATAATTAATTTCAAATGTTTTATCAAAAAAATTATTCATCTAAGATGACATTATTTCATATGTGTATGTTTCAAGTATCACATCTCTATGATTTACAAGGTTTACATTTTCATATTATGAAATTATATCCATTTCTTTTATATGGAATATGTGATGATGGGATGATGTTTATGAGACTCATTTTATTCTTGGGTTATGATGAATGATTTATGTTTATATTGTGGAACACGAAAGAATGATTTCAATATGAGATGGGTGGGACCTATATCTCATTCCAATGAATTGGGTAAAGATTTATATCTCATTATATAGAAATATCTGTAACGGCAAGTTAATCCGGTTCAGTGTTACAGGACTGAAACGCAGAGTGAACTCGATTCAGAATGGGACTTTGCCCACTAAGATGGTCTTGACAGCAATGCCTTGGCTACTATGGAAATCATTACATGTGCTTAATGGATGCCACAATTACATGTTTTATTCCCATGCTATGTTATCATTATTTATGTTCCATTATGATCTATGCCTTATGTACTTCCATGTTTTAAGTCGTTGCTCAAGATTTTGATGTTTAAACATTATGTTCATGTTTTTAAGTTAAAATGTATATGGTATGTTTTATTTTATCCATTCTTACCCTTACTGATCATTTGAGCTCACCATTTTCATGTTTTATTTTCCCCCAGGATTAAAAGAAAGGTTTTAGGTAAGGAAACAAAAAGTGGATGATCTTTATGGGAGATATTGAAGATCTTTCACCACGATTAGAAGATTACGTTCCAAGTTTCCAAAGACACTAAACTATTACGGTCCTTGTGTGTCTGTTTTTGTTCTGTATTATTTATTCCGAAAAAGTAATGTAATATCTATGTATTTCAAGCTTCGGGTCTCTACAATGTCAAAAGACAGTATATACACCATATAAAAGTGAATTGTTTCATAAAAACAAAGTAGTCTCAATGGAATGTAAATTGAGATAAAGTCCCTTATAAAGACTGTATCTTTAGGATAAGGATAAATAAATGACATAATTATGTGTGATAAATATATATACACTAAATATTATGGGATATTTATTGTAAATAAATCAGAGTACATTCATGCATATTTTGGTAAAAACAACACCAATGAATTTGACATTTAACTCAATGAATGGAGATTGAGTAAATATTACTCTTATCAGGTTCATATCGATGACTTGATAATTTATCAATGGAGTGATTTGTGTATCAACAATATTTAAAAAGAAAGGGGAGTTGAAATTACTATAAAAATAATAAATAGTTATTCCACACATAATCATGGAGTAAAATAATCAATGAAGTATGCATAAATCTGAATGAGTGGAAATTGAAATTTGAAATTCCCTTACCTATTTGGTAACTTACGAAACATACATCCATGAAGGATGGATCATAATATGAATATTTAAATACCCATAAATTATAGTATATTATAGAAAGAATACAATAATTCGGCAGTACATACACAACACAAAAGGAAATAGTGGTAATTTATCATGAATCTCACAAGAATAGGAAGGGAGATGAAAAATCCTTACCACGGGGTAATCAATCGAGTCATATTACCACAAGTTAATAACCACAAAATGAATCAAATAATACCATGAATATAAATAAAATCATGATAATATATATCAAATGGTATTACACAATACACCACATGCAATAAATAATTGGCGAACAATGGAAATCTCACAGAATTAAAAGTGAGATAAGAAACCCCTTACCTCAAGTCCAGCTTGTCTTGAATGTTCCTTGTTATTCCTGAATAATAAACATATGTTAATTTCTACTTCATTAAGAACATTTTAAATGTTTTTTATTCCTTTTATATCACTTATTACCTTGCAATAACAATTAGTTAATGATTTGGGTTCATATTGGATATTTTATCGACGATCGGAACTTGAGTGAAAAATAAACTTGTTATAATTACAATTCTTCCATGTGGTCAAAATTCAATTATCTCCAGAATGATATAAATGATTTAGATATCATATATATATATATTATATCTAGTATATATATTTATTTATAACAGTACATAACATTTGGAGATAAGAAATGAAATGTACCGTTCATGGAGACGGTAAGCAGTATGTACGCAGGAACGCTACATTCATTTCTATTTTGTATTTTAATGGAATTAAAACACAATGGTAAATAGGTATATTATAATTAAAGTATAATATAATATATAATATCATTAAATCCATAATTTATACATCTCATATAAGGCATTGACGAGTCATATCATTTTGAGGGGGGGTGGTAGTCGACACTTCTTCTAATGAAATTATCACGTTTTACCCATAATGGAAACCATAAAATAATGATATAAATGGAAAATAGAGAAGAATAAAGAAAACATAAAAATAATATATATATCATATATAAATATAGTTCCATCTTAATGGTCACCTTGAGAGCCGGTAGGAGATAAACGAACAATCATTGTTTCATGAGGCGTTAGCTTGCCATCCACAGAAATAAAATGTTCTTTACCCATTAGATGGAGGTGTGTGTAAGTTTAGTTCAAATGATTCTCATAAAAAAACCTATTATATTTAGGATACTGGTTTTGTTATAATACAAAGGAATAAAAATAGATTAGGGGGATGGAGATGTAAAATAAAACAAAATAAAACAAAAGCATTTAAGAGAAAGTGTTACCTTTAATTTGGGTAACTTCCTTTGGTTTGAACCAAAAGGACTTCTTGAAGTGTCTTCTGCCTAATTTAAGGCAACTGGGATGAAGAGGGAATCTTGATAAATTATTTGGGTAGGTGTTGTATGAGCCAAAGGGATTGATAGGTGTGTGTAATGGGTTAGAAGTGGTGACCTTTTATAAGGGGTCGGAGGGGCTCTTTAGGAAAGTGTGAATATTATTTTATTATATAGTGATATTCAGTTTCTAAAGGTCCTAAACTAGTTAAATTCAAATATAATATGACTCATGGTCGATATAAAATCATCCAATAATAATTGGATAGGTTTTGGATATTATTTTAGTATTAATAATCATATTTATTTAAATCATTTATTAATGAGGTAAATACTACATCATTATTTTGTCATAAAATATTTAATTTATTTAATGTCTAAAAATTATAAAAAAATTACCATAATTTAGAAAATTTTTTTAGATTTCCAATTATTATTTATAGTCAAAATTATGACTTATATAACCCCATGTAAAAAAATTGATATACTAAAAGATATTTGTTAATGTCATTTTTTTCTCTACTTTAAGTTAATTAAAATAAAGTGTCATTATCATTTTAAAGTGAATCATGGGGTCCCAAAATCGACCCAATGAAGAACATGGTCAGCCATGACTCATCCAATAAGGTTAGTACAAGTTTTAAGGTAATTTTGTATTTTTTATAATATTCATTTTACCTTGAATTACCCTATTTTCCTTTAACCGTGGTAAATAAAAGGCAAAAGTTACTATTCCCAAAAAATTATTTCCATATTATTGAACCACAGTTTGCTTACTAATGACAACCATGTATCTTATATTTTCATAATTAAATTCATAGAAGTGGTAAAAATCCATTTAAATGAAAAATTCGTATTTTTAATTACTACTTAGTGGTTTCACTATTCATTAAGAATTGATGTTTTTCAGAAAAATACCAAAAATTTATCCTAAACTATATTTGATTTTCCAAATTCAAAAATGATGTCTATTTTACCGAATTAAAAACCTATAAGTAGGATTAATTAATTTAAAATTTATTCTTATTGTCAAAACAAGTAGCGTGTTTTTAAGAAACAATAACTATCAAAAGATTGACATTTGTTTATGTATAATTTCAAAGAGAAATTAATTACAATGACCAAAATTTGATTAAAGGGTAAAAATATAATCTATTTAAACTTCAAAACCAATTTAAAATATATTATAACCATATAAATAAATTATATTAAAAGGCAGTTTTGAATTAAAATACAGTATCTGTCAATATTCAAAAAAATATATATTATTAGAAAAAATACAAATATTTTATCCGAAGTACATTCTAATGTCTCAATTCTAAATAAGAATTTTATTTTTTATAATTAATATGTAAAAGGGTCAGATATTTGATTTAAAAAGGGATTTCCATTAAAAGGTGGTAAAATTGAATCATTTGAAAAATACATTTTTATCTTAAAAATTGTCTTTGATCTTAAAATATGTCTTAGAAACACATAATACCTAAGTTAAAATTATACGAAGTATATAAAATTCAAAATCTAGTTAATACTATTAATAACCTCTTTTGACCGTCAAGTTTGATAAGTCGTGGAGCGGTCAAACTCGGTGTTGCGTGTAGCGCAAGCTATTGCTTTTTAAGAAAATAACTTACTATGAAATCTTGGGGTGTTATATTCTCCCCTCCTTCAATAAATTACATCCTCAAAATTTGAAATTGTTCTTCAAAAATAAAGTTCAAAAATAGAAAAATACCTTTGTGGGAAACTCACATAAAAAATTAGGTTAATAAAATTTAATCTTTATAACAGGGAAAAGGAGATGAAAAAGTCACCACCAAATTATGATCTCGATTAGGAGAACATTGGGGAAAATTAGAGACACATAATTAGAGGAAAATTTAAATATATATAGGGAGTGATTGAGGTCGTCAATCAAAAACAAGTGTAAATTTGAGGGCCTCAAATCCATCAATCTATGAAGATTTAAAATATCATCGGTTCAACAAAACATAAAGAATTAGGACAACATATATTTGGATTTAAGACCCCTTCCCTTAAGTTTAATAATTAATTTATTCCTAGATTAAAAAATCAAAAATATACTTGACTAGTAGAGTTTCATACTTCATATAATTCTTACCACAAACTCATCATTCAGTTCAAATGATGAGTATTAATGATGACATAGTCACACCTGAAGTGCTAGAATCAAATTATAGAGAATCACATATTCCACATGGTTGAACTATATATTTCCCTTTTCTTTAGAGATTACCCAAAACCAAAATGGTTAGTAAAAGATAAAATGCTCCTCAAAAAAGGATATTACTTTAGAGAATTAAATACTAATCTTAATTTCTAAAATTAAACCAATAATAGACAAAGTTCAATAAATACCATTCAATAAACAATTTTCCATAAAATCTTTTAATATAATCCAAACTAATATTGAATCTCAAAACATAGATGAATTTTCTTATGTATTTTTCCACATTAAATTGTATCTCTAAATAATATTGACAACTCATAAAATCACATACTTAAAAGAAATTAACCTAATCACATATTCTCTATTATAGGTTAATAATTTCCCTAAATAACCCGAATCCCTATAAATCTACAATAAAAACATAGGTAAAAACACCATTACTCTTCAAATAAAATCCCATAGTATTATATATTCCTTTGACATATATTATTTCCAATAGAGTAAACATCTTCCAAAATAACATTTATCACTTAATCAACAAATCATTTTCCTATACTAAGGATATCTATTTGATAAGGCATAAGATCCAAAATCAACTTATTATTGATCAATAAAATCATTTAACTTAAAATAATCAATCACACTAACCAGGGACTTCATGTAGTCCAGTGGTAGGCGATAAATCCCAATCACACTATGGTTCTGGGTTCAATTCCTGCAGCATTGTCCTACGCGATGGGTTGTCAAACGGTCTTCATGGTGTACTTTTTCAAAAACTATATAATTTTATAATATTCCCAAAAATGAGGTAGATTCCTCAAAATAACTATAACATAATTTCATGAAAAATGTTATCTCATACCTCACATTTTTATTCAAAAATAAAATAACTTGTAATTGCGTCAAACTCTATGATCAGATAAAACCAAATAGTAATTTATAACTATTTCAACAAGAGAAAAGATAATTCTTACTCAAATATCATTTTCACATGACAAAATACAGGGTTACAAATACAAGAGAATTTTTTTCCAATGTAATCCCAACAACAAAGAGAACTAATACATTTTAAACATTTCTCCATCCATTTATTTCCACATAACTTCTTCCTTGACCAATAAAATATCATACAGAATAGGGCACTTACTCGGGTAATGGCCAGGTCCCCTACATTTATGGAAAATAACTATAAATTGATTCTTAGGACCATTTTTATTTTCTTCCATAGTAATATTAATTTTTGATCAGAAATTCTTTACTTTATGTCCTTCTTTCCCACACATAAATCATTTCTTTGTTCCATTAAGACACTTTCCAAGGTGTCTCCTTCCACATTTCCTGTATGATGGAAAATGAGCTTTCCTTTCTCCATTGTCTTCACTGCTGGAGCTTTTATAATTCACCAATTTTCTCTTCCTTTTTGAGTCTAGGAGTTGGTTAATATATATGTTTTTGATCATATTTTTTGAAAACTAATTTGGCATGAACACAATATCTTTTACGCCTATCAACAATCCATTTTTTTGCTTATTTTCACCACTATTAAAACCTTGTACATCATGCTCAATGTTACTATGAATTCCTCGGCATCCAGCCATTGACTAAAACCAAAAACAAAATTGGGTGTAATAATAGTCATAAGATCACTTAGAGAATAACTTGACACCTTATTTTACAATTTAAAACACATTAGGATTAACCAAAGTCATTTATTATCATCTTATATTAAAATTATTCAAATAGGTTTGTAAATAAAATGTAAATTACCCTATGCATATCCCATGGGAGTGTTGTAACCAAGAGTGAAGCCATGCCCGTTGTCATGTACCAGGATACACTAGGTCAAGACCGAAACTCCCTGTTGGAGGTTTCACTCATAGTTACATCTATGCCAGAGCCGCCTCTACCTGCATGTATCCAGACAGGGATGTACTGCTTGGAAAATACACAAAATCTCCACATTATCAAGATTATAGGAAGTTCTTCTATACTAATCTTCAAATTCTATCTTAGGGTAATGTTCTCTAATCCGAGTTTATCAAAATATAGTTTCCAAGTTTTGTACTAAACTTCCTTTGATACCAACTGTAATGCCCCAACCCTAGAATTTGGGAGACGGTTCATTATTTAAATACATTGACATGATTACAAGGAATAAATTTCTGAAGGACCGATCCGTTTATTAGTCTGGGAATCACGATACTTACATAAGTTCAACATTACCACTTGAAAAGAAAAACAAAACTAACTTTTTTCATTAAAAACATCCAAGAGTCTAGGATTATTCCTGAAAATCACTCATAAATAACGTCTTCATATCTTGGGAAAATGAAACATGAGAAAGGGGTGAGCTCAAATGCTCAGTAAGAGTAAGAAATACAATGGAATATAACATAATCCTTAGGCATGGTGAATAATTGAAAACACATGCCTTTTAAAATATTAAACATAAACACTTTATGGAAGTAATATGAGCTGAGTAAATAATACCATAATAAAACATAGTCATGGGTATTCTAATAGTCGAATAACCACATTAAATATCAATAGATAATCACATAATGATGGAATGCATAATGTTGGACATAATAACCACATAGTCAAGGCCTTGGGCCAAGACTACAAATAATATTTTTTCAAGGCCTTCTTCCAAGAAACTAGTTTGTCTCATTAGAACTACCGATGCATCGAGGATCTATAGCAGGCTCCACCCGTCACTTACTAACTCCAATGAATTCCTCATATGAAAAGGTTTAAACATAACATAAACATTCATATTAAAACTGGCATACGAAATGTTAATACTTTATCCATAAACCATGAATGGTATAAAAATATCACATCCATAGTCAAACATAAATCATTAAATAAAATATGAAAGATTTTATTATAATAAATTATCCTCAATCGATAATGATTAAGGATATTGAGATAGATGAAAGTATGTATCAATACTATTTTAGAGAAATATCCCCCTTTTTCACGAAATCATTAAAAAGTCACACTATTTATCAAGATGTCATTTAAAATAGATTTTTGAATCAAAGTATCCCATACCAATTTGAAACTTTTAAAAGGAATTTTAATTTTAAAACATTAATGTGCATATAAATAAAACCTTAAAACCATTTTTAAAACATGGACATTAATGAGAAAGATTTAGAGGAATAAATTTTGAAAACATTTAAAATGATATTTCAGTTAGATATCCTATTCAAATGAGAGACGCTTGAATAAAAATAATTTAGGTAATAAAAAATTTATAATATCATGAGAATAAAGAATATCATGATATACTATGTCAAAGGACAGTATATACACCATATAAAAGTGAATTGATGCATAACAACAAAGAAGTGTCAATGGAATGTAAATTTAGATAAAGTCCCTTATAAAGACAGTATCCTTTGGTTAAGGATAAATCAATGACATTATTATGTGGTAAAAATATAAATACACTAAATATGATTGGATATTCAGTTTAAATAAATCAGATTACATTCAAACATGTTCTTGTAAAAACAACACCAATGAATTGGACGTTTAACTCAATGAATGGAGATTGAGTTAAAATTAATTTTATCAGGTTCATATTGACGACTTAAGAATTTATAGATAGAGTGATTATGTGTATCAAAAATATGTCCATATAAAGAGGATTGTAAATTATTACACAAATAATAAATATTGATTCCACACATAATCATGGATTAAAATAATCAATGAAGTATCCATAAAGTCGAATGAGTGGAATTTGAAATTTGAAATTCCCTTACCAATTTGGTAACATACGAAACATACATCCCATGAAAGAAGGATCGTAATATGAAGATTTAAATACACATTAATTTAATTATATCACACAAATATTATAATAATTTTGCAATACATACACAACATAAAAGGAAATAGTGGAAATATAGCATGAATCTCACGAGAATAGGAAGTGAGATGAAAACTCCTTACCACGTTGTAATCAATCAAGTCATATGACCAAAAGATAATAATCACCAAATTAATCATAGATTTACATGAATATAAATAGAATCATGATAATATATATCAAATTGAAGTACAAAATACACCACATGCAATAAATAAGTGGCGAACAATGGAAATCACATAGAATTAAAAGTGAGAAAGAAACCCCTTACCTCAAGTCCGACTTGTCTTGTTGTTCCTTATTCTTCCTGAATAATAAACTTAAGTTAATTTATACTTGATTAAGAACATTTTTCAAGATAATTATACCTTTTACGTCACTTATTTCCTTGCTATAAAAATTAGTTAATGATTTGAGTTCATATTGGATATTTTATTGATGTTCGGAACTTGAGTCAAAAGTGAACTTGTTATAATTACAATTTTTCCATGTGGTCAAAATTCCATTATCTCAAAAATGATATAAATGATTTAGATATCATATATATATATATTATATCCATTATATATATTTATTTATAATAGTACATAACATTTGGAGACAAGAAATGAAATGTACTGTTCCTGGAGACGGTAAGCTGTATGTATGCATGAACGCTACTTTCATTTATATATTGAATTTTAATGGAATTAAAACATAATTATAAATATGAATATTATAATTATAGTATAATATAATATATAATAACATTAATTCCATCCCTTATATGTCCCACAAAAGGCATTAACTAGTCATATCATTTTGAGGGGGTGGTAGTCCGCACTTCCTCTAATGAAATTATCATGTTTTACCGATAATGGAAACCATAAAATAATGATATAATTGGAAAATACAGAATAATAAAGATAAAATAAAAATAATATATTTATCATATATAAATACAGTTCTTTATTAATGGCCACCATGAGAGGTGGTAGGATATAATCGAACAATAATCGTTTTGAGAGGCTTTAATTTTCCATCCACAGAAACAATATGTTCTTCATCCATTAGATGGAGGTTTGTGTAAGTGTAGTTTGAATAATACTCATAAAATATAATATTATATTGAGGATATAGGTTTTTTTATAAAATAAAGGAATAAAAAGTGTTTAGGGGTTTGGAGAAGTAAAATAAAACAAAATAAAACAAAAGCATTTTAGAGAAAGCATTACCGTTAATTTGGGTAAGTTCCTTCGGTTTGAACCAAAATGACTTCTTCTTTTCCTTTTGCCTACGGTAAGGCTTCTAAATGGACCATGGGGATATTGAGAGATTATTTGGTTAGGGTTTGGACGAGCCAAAGGGCTTTGGAGGTGTGTGGAATGGTTTAGAAGTGCTGTCTTTTTATGAGGGGGGGAGGGGCTCTTTAGGAAAGTGTGAAAATATTATTTTATTATATAGTGAAATTCAGTTTCAAAAGGTCAAAAACTAATTAAAGTCGATGATAAGATGAATCCTGGTCAAAATAAAATCATCAAATAATAATTGGACACATTTTGGATATTATTTTAATATAAATAATCATATTTATTTAAATCATTTATTAATGAGGTAAATAATACATCATTATTGTATCATAAATAATTTAATTTATTAGATGTCTAAAAATTATAAAAAATTACCATAATGTAGGAAATATTTTTAGATATCCAATTATTATTTATTTTTGAAATTATTACTTATATTACCCCATGTAATAAATTGATATACTAAAAGATATTTGTTAATGTCATTTTTGTCTTTACATTAAGTTAATTAAAATAAAGAGTCATTATCATTCTTATGTGGCTACATGGGTTCCTAAAATCCACCCAAGGATGACCATGGTTGTAAATGACTCATCCAATTAGTTTAAGATAAGTGGTAAGGTAATTTTGTGTTATTATATTATTCTTTTTACCTTGAATTACCCTATTTACCTTTAACCACGTTAAGTAAAAGTCAGTAGTTACTATTCACCAAAAATTATTTTCATCTAATTGAACCATATATTACTTAATAATAACAACCATGTGTCTTGTATTTTCTAAATTCAATTCATATAAGTGGTAAAAATCCATTTAAATGAAAAGGTCGTATTTTTAACTAATACTTAGTGGTTTCACTATTCATCAAAAATTATAGTTTTTCAGAAAAATACCAAAAATTCTACCTAATATATATTTGATATTCCAAATTCAAAAATGAGGTTTATTTTACCTAATTCAAAACCTAGAAGTTGGATTAATTAATTTAAATTTAATTCCTGTTTTCAAAACAAATAGTGTGTTTTTAAGAAATAGTAACTATGAAAATATTGACACATATTTATGTATAATTTCAAAGTGAAATTAAATCTAATGAACAAAATTGGATTAAAAGGTTAAAATATAATCTAATTACACTTAAAAATTAATTTAAAATTTAATCTAACTATATAAATAAATTAGATTAAAAGACAGTTTTGAATTAAAATACAGTGTTTCTCACTATTCAAAAAAATGAATATTATTAGAAAAATACCAAAATTTCATCCAAAGTAAATTCAGATGTCCCGATTCTCAAAAAGAATTTTATTTTGAAAAGATGAATTTGTAAAAGGATCAAATATTGTATTTAAATAGGGTTCTCCATTAAAAGATGGTAAAATTGAATTTTATAAAAAATACATTTTTTATCTGAAAAATTGAATTTATTCTTATAATATGTCTAAGAAACACATAATACATAAATTAAAATTATATGGAGTATATAAAATTTAAAATCTAGTTAATACTATTCATATTCTCTTTTGAATGGATATTTTGGTATGTCGTGGTGCGCTCGAACTCAGTGTTTCCTGTAATGCAATCTATTGAATTTTATGAAAATAACTCACTATGAAATCATGGGGTGTTACGTTAGTATTTTTGAAAACTGATGTTAAAATTTGTTTTAACATCAATTTTTAATAAAACATGTGTCAAAAATTGTTTCCCTATTTTATTTTATTTTTCTCAATATCCCTTTTTACAACACATAGCGCTCAACCCAACATAATTATTAAAAGTTATGATCATCAAAAGTTTGAGATATCTCAGAGAAGTAATAGAAATTTCTTGGTCTATAATACCATAATGTTTAATTTGTAAGTCTGTTTCGGCTCCATGAGTAGTCGAAATGAATCTTAAGAAATAATTACAGTATGGTAAACATTTCTATTGTTGTATCTTTGAAAAAACAACATTAAATTTCCACTTTTAACATTTTATTTTAAAAGAATTATCATTAGAATTATTATATATGAAATTTTAACATTTTTTTCATTAACCATTATTAACAGTGGCCTTTTCACATCAATTATTGAAGTAAATAATGTTCAAAGTCTTTTATTATTACTTTTATCATCATTTATTGAGTAATCTATGTTAAAATAGTGTGGTTAAAGACCATTTTTTCCACTAGTTAATGTTACATTCATATAGACATAAATCTGGAATAAAATAATCACACAACTAGAATACATCTTCAATAATAAAATTATCATAGTGGTGATTTAATTATCTTAGAAAACTTATTGGATATATTGTAGTTATTAGAATCAAACTAAAACAATACATCCCCAAATCCATATTGAATGTTATATTTACCATATGTATTGGTATCCACTTCGAGAGTAGTTCTCCAGTAGATATTCCACTATCCTCATGGTCTTATAGGTTGGTGATTTTAATAATTCATATAGTTAGTAATTAGATAATGTAATTGTCTTGGATAATTTCCATGTTCCTTACACATAAGGAACTGAATTATTAATGGTTCCTTATGATGAAAACTAATTATTTCAATTATTTTAGAGAAAAAGTGTAATATATTGTAGAATTATGTTGCTTGATACCCTCCTTTATCATAGGTAATGAATATTCTTGTCCCTTTGAGGAAATTACCTCTGTGATTTTTCCCACATATTTGACATGCATATGGTTAGAAATTTCCTTCTTAATTGCTTAAATTATATAAATTTTCATAAAAATACATCATTCACTTCTTTGGTACATTTTAGAGTCTAAAAAAGTTCGTTTTTATAAATCATAATTAATAATAGATAGTTTAGAATATTCAAAATATTCCCCACACCATCTCTTATTCTCTTAGATTTCATGTGGGGAAAATATATACATTACAAATGGAATCTGTTGTTAAATTGGATCATTCAGGATTCAACCATTAATAAAACAAAATGTAGTAACCATAAATGGTTGAAACCATAATATAATTATTACAAGTTAATTACCTAAAAATATTCATTATCAAAGTGTAATACTCTTAAACTATATTTGAAATTAATATAAGTTAGTCATGTTTTAATATATGTTTCTTTTTTTTGTGTTCTATCTCGATTCATATCCGAATTACATAAAATAATAAATCCTTTATAAGGACTTGTAAAGAGAATATGATTATCCAAATAATATCCCCCAGTGTTTTTGAACCAGGTGTTCACTTGGGACTCTTTTTCATGCACCAAATTATGATTTCTTAAATACCCAAAACACCCTTTTTAGGCTTATTATATTAAGGTACCTTTATTCAAGATCTAGAATCAACTTATAGTATCTAAATATGGTTGTAATTTCATAGAAAACCACACAAAAACTTCTTTACAAAAATTTCATGATGTTATCCTATAATTAGTTATGTACCTTAGAATTATCATGAGGATTTTTACAGAGTTTCTCCTATTATAAACCTATTTGATAACCCTTGGTATCATATTTTCACTATTGAGACAATAAATAATACACCATATACATATTATATTATATAATAGTCATTATAACCTGATGAAATAGAATCATGAGTAATGTATGAGCTCATATGCTCATTAAGGGTAAAAATAATTTTATAATAATAAAATATCATAATTTATCATAAGAATAGCGTATGGGTATTACTAACATATATAAAGAAATTCATTTGAAACAAAAAATAGATCATAAATTAAGGAATAAGTCATGGAATATCATATTATATGAATCAAAACAGTGTTCGATACATGATTCAACAAACATGAGACATGTCAGATTAACATAGTCATGAGAATATTCATAAAACTATAAAATATTTCAACATTGGAATAAAAATTATTATATAAAACATTACCTTAATGATCCACACCATTAGTTTTCTCACCTATGAGAAACTAAAATGTAATCATGAATACTAATCTCATGAGATATAATCATTAAACCAATGCATTAGATGGAGATATGGCACCCCATGCATTTTCATCCATACTTATCCGTACCACATAAAATTATTGACATACCACATCATAGATAACAAAACGAATTAATATTGGATTCATTAAAAATTCCAAATTATGATCATTTAATTTTATAGAAACATTTATCAATTTAATGAAAATGGGTTTCATTCAACACATCATATTGAACCCATGGAACCATATTGGGTTTCATATTTATTAACATGAGGAAATCATTTATAATTTCATCAATAATCATATCATGATAAACTCGCGGAAAATAAATGGGTTTCCAATGACATCATGTAACATTATAGGTAAATAAGATGAAATAAAGTTAATATAGAATATGATTTTAACAATTTACAAATAAGGGTATACAGATTGTCACGCCAGTCCCCCAGAGCCTGTGTCGTGACTACCCCAAGCCCGCCTTCCATAGGCCAGGGTCTGGCGACTAACACTGAAAGGCATATTCCCTAAAACTGGGTAGACAATGACTTTATAACCTGTAAACACACGTAATAAAGCACACAACTAGATATGAACACAATTCAACTATAGTGTTTCATGTAAAAAGAGGCCGGCATAGAAGCCCAACAGTAATGGTACAAATACAACTAAAATACAATACAACTGAAGATGAAAAAAGGCAGGTATTGGGTCTTCCTCTGGGGTTCCTACCTGAAGGGTAGGTATAGATCACCTCCTTAGTACTGCACGTCTTCCCGTCTCCTCTGCGTGCCGTCACTCCGTATGGTCCACCTCCTGTCTCGTCTAGCCCTAGTACCCTCATCCTCGATCATCGCTATCTCTCATATGCACCAAACACATCAAGGTGTCCTTATAGCTCATGTAGGGGTGAGTATAATGATACTCAGTAGGCACCTAGAGACCCTCAAGGTCTTAAAAAATCCAGAAAGGATAAACCACAAATTATGAAGTCACCTGACAACCCTACTTAGGTATATGCTTATACATATAACTAAGTTACCGATTATACCCATCTCAATCATGAGGAAACATAAGGTCCAATCCAAAAGTCCAAAGCTCAATTTTTCCACAAAGTAAGTAATACCACGAATGTAAGTACCACACAGGTACATCACACAGAAGAATACCACCAAGGTATTACCACAAAGGGAAGTCCCACATAGGTATGAACTCATATCACACAATGTATTTTTTAGGTACAGTAGTAGGGAATATTATATGTAACTATTGAATCATCTTACTCTATTAAGAGGTAGACCCACGAAGGATCCCTATGTCTTGACCCACACAGAATCCCTTGGTGATGACCCACATAGGATTGCTCAGTGCTGACCCACACAGGATCTCTTGGTGCTGACCCACACATGATCGATCGGTGCAGACCCAGACAGGATTTCTCGGTGCTAACCAACATAGGATCACTCGGTGCTGACCCAAATAGGATCACTAGGTGTTGACCCACACATGATCACTCTTCATTCTTCAAGTCACAGACAGTTACTGGGTTCTCGCAGTAAGCTTTCTCGTCTCCGGGAGGGTCTGTTCCTCAATCCACTAGTTGATACTACAACTATCTAAAAGTCCGACGAAAAAACATTCCAAAGGACCTCCACGTAATAGGGGTATCAATGCAACAGACGGTGCGTCAATCAGATGCCCAATCTGTATGTTATTATCCTTTTACACCTAAGGGCCTGGTTTGATTCGTCCTCGATACAACCCGATTGTATCCCAAATTTATCAAAATCTCAAGTGGGGTATACCAAAGGGACATTCTCACTCTAAGGTTTGCAGCACCGTTGACAGTTTGTCAAACAGACACCTAGTGCCAATGTTATGGCTGATAGAGTGAAAAGATCGCAGCTGGTCTGGGACCAGTCCGACCCGGCCTAGGCCAACACGACCCAGTTTGGGTCGACCCAACCAGTGCTGGTTCTGGCCTGGCGTACTCCAATTGGCGTAGGGGCCGCAAAGCCACACGAGGTCGCGAGGGCGGCGCAGTGGTAGTGAGGGCGACTCAGAGACCTCGAGGGTGGCGAGGTCGTGGGGACCGCAAAGGGTTGTGGGGCGACGAGGCCACGAGACAATGAGGCTGCGGGGGTCGCGGAGGGCCGCGGGGCGGCAATGTCTGCAGGGGCCATGGAGGGTCGCGGGGTAGTGAGGATGCGGGGGCCGTAGAGGGCCGATGGGCGGCGAGGTCATGGGGTTCACAGAGGGCCACAGGAAAGTGAGCCCGTGGGGGCCATGGAGGGATGAGGGGAGGCAGGGCTGTAGGTTTACACAGAGGGCACATGGGCCACAGAGGACTGCGGGGCGGTGAGGCCGTGAGGGCCATGGAGGGTCACCGAGTGGCGAGGCCACGATGCGGTGGTCCGTTGGGGATGGTCGTGCAGCACGGTCGCACACCGTGCCCTCGTCGGTGGCTGGTTTTACTGGCCGCCATCCGTTTGTCGCCTTCGTCACGACTGTCCGTGGTGCGGGTCACAGTTCTCGAGTTCCACTGGTGCCAAATGCCAGCATAATTCACCGTCTCCATTGCGAAGAACACACAAAAGAACTATAATGTTAGTAGAGGGGTCGTGACATGTTTTTTTGGCTTGTACCCTCCATGTTAGGGTGGTAGCAAGAGGTTCAAGGGTAATTATTCAATTTTAGAGGAATAATTAACATTGATCAATTTAAAACAGAACCCTACCTTGTTCATGTCTTGACGTTGATGAGGAGGGAAGAACGGTCATCGATTGAAGATGTCCCACATTGGAGGATGTCCCGAGGAAGAAGTTTAAGTTGTGCATCATCATTCTTTGTTGGAGGAGAATTATTCATTGTATAAGAAGAATTAATCTAATGTTCTCTCCCAATTTCCATTTGCAAACTCTTCTACCAATTCCACCAAAAAAATGAAATGGTACCCAATATGATATGTTTCTCCAATTTAATTATTGGCTCAAATTAAATTGGAATCATAATTACATTGAGATTGGCATAATAACTTTTGGAGAAACCTAATGGTCACCTCCCTCATTAAAGATTAATTTCAATAAGTTTCTCACATTAGGATGGTTCGGGTGGTCCCCACCCTTAAAATTAAAATGAGGGTTTTAGGTTTGGTGGTCCCCACCTCCATAAACACACATGAAAGGTTTAGTTCGGGTGGTCCCCACCACTCAACACTCAAATGGGTGGTTTAGTTCTGGTGGTCTCCACCTATTAACATCTACATGGGAGTTTCAAATGAAAATAAAATGTCACTCAATTTTATTTTCTTTTATTCTTTCACTAATAATTGAAAAACTAACTACCACCCTCATCCTACTGTGGTCGAGGCAGAGGTCTCTTTAAGCGTCTACCGGTGCTGCGAGTTCAACAGTGCCCTCAGATTTTAATTCTGAGCACCAGTTCAAAAGTTAGAAATCCCCGCTTCCACGTTTACTGAATATACCTGAAAATAAGTTCAGAAATTCATTCTGGGAACTCTGGTCTTGGAAATCACACGCCGTCAATTTTTTCAGACCCATAAAATTCCCATTTAATTAAAAAATTACATATAATTTCCAGGTCTTTACATTCTCCCCATCTCAGGGCTTTATGTCCCTGTATGCCTCAACTCAAAACTAGGAAAACAAGTGGGGGTACTGAGCAGGAATCTGAATCTCCCGCTCCCATGTGCACTCCTGGAGGTTCCAGCGCTGCCAAAAAACGTGCACCAATGGTATCGACCACCCACAAAGGACCCACTCATTTCAATCCTCAATCTCAACTGGAACCTCCATAAAATTCACCCCATCGTCGATGTACAGCTCTCCATGGTCGATGATGTGGGAAGGGTCATGCACGCATCTCCTCAGCTGGGATACGTGGAAGACATCGTGCACCTAGTGCAACTGAGGTGGAAGAGCTATGTGGTATGCCACCTCTCCAACACTGTTGAGGACCTGAAAAGGTCTGATGAATCTCAGAGATAACTTGCTACCTTGTCCAAATATCTGCAAACCTCATCTATGTGAGACCCGCAGAAAGACGTGGTCACCATCCTTGAACACTAGAGGTCTCTATATCCTATCAGCATAAGACTTCTACTTGCTCTGTGTAGTCTTCATCCACTCTTAGATGATCTACACTTTCTCTGTGATATCATGTACCATCTCTGGACCTACTAGTGCTGACACCTTTGGGTCATTCTAGAATAAAGGTGATCTTCAAGGTCTTTCGTACAATGCCTCAAATGGTGCCATCCCAATGGTGGAGTGATAACTATTGATGTATGAACACTCCATTAAAGGCATGTGATCCTCCCAATTATGACTGAAGTCGAGGACACAAGCATGCATCATGTCCTCGAGGGTCTGAATGGTCAACTAAGTCTGGCCATTCATCTGAGTATGAAAGGCGGTTCTCGAACGAAGCTACATCCCGAAAGCCTCCTACAACCTCTTCAATATCCGAGAATTGAAATATGTATCACGATCAGAGACAGTCATCGAGGTTACTCCATTTAGCTTCACAATCTTCTGCACAAAGAGACATCCCATTCTCTCTACTGAACCCTGCTCTCTGATCGGTAGGAAGTGGGATGACTTCGTGAGTCGGTCGATGATCACCCAAATATAATCATGACCTCTAGATCTATGTGGAGGTCCTGTCATGAAGTTCATGGATATCCCATCCCACTTCTACTCTGGGACTTCTAGAGTTTGAACTAAGCCAGCTGGTACCTGATACCCCGCCTTCACTTGCTGAAAAGTGAGGCCCCAAGAGACAAACTCTAAAACTGCTTTCTTTATTCTTGGCCACCAGTGCTGTCATCGGAGATCCTCATACATCTTTGCCACTCCTAGGTGTACCTCTAGAGGGGAAATGTAGAACTATCTCATCACTTCCTCAGGAAGAGAAATGGTACCATGGTACATCCTCTGAGGAGGATGACATGCTCCCCACCTTCAGAGAATACATCAGGTTCCTACCCTATAGATATATGGGCACGTCGAGCCTCGTAGTTATCATCCCCATGTTGTGCCTCCTTGACTCACTAAAGAAGCGGGGGAGTAACTATAAGATACTGAATAAAAGCTGCTCCATCCTGATCTACAAAGGATATCTACAAAGCGGCCAGCTGCTCTGTCGCCTCACCTAGTAGTTGTATACCAGACCTCCCACTGAGTGCATCTACTATAATATTCCCCTTCCTAGGGGTATAGACTATCTCTAAGTCATTGTCCTAGAAGAAATCAATCCAACATCGATGTCTCATGTTCAGGTTCTTCTGTGAAAAGATATACCTAAGACTCTTGTGGTCATAGGACATTGTAAAACGCTCGCCCATCAAGTAATGTCGCCACATCTACAAGGTGAAGACCATAGCTACTAACTCTAGGTCATGGGTAGCGAAGTTTTTCTCATTATTTCTCCGATTTCAAGAACCATATGTGATCACTGCTCGCTTCTGCATTAGGACACATCTGAGTCTGGTCCCTGATGCGTCGTAGTAAACTATGTACCCTACACCCTCCTTCGGTAGCCTCAAAATGGGGGCATTAGTCAGCGTTTGCATCAGCTCCTGAAAACTATTATGGAATCTCTCCAACCACACAAAGTGTTTCCCCTTGTTTGTTAATACTGATAGAGGTGCAACAACTTCGGAGAAATCTAGGACAAATCTTTGATAGAATCTGGCCAAACCCAATAAACTCTGTACCTCCGTCACACTCCTCGGTGGCTCCAAAGCAAGTACCATAACAATAATTGCTGGATCTACTGCAACTCCAGCCTCCAATATGACATGTCCCAGAAAGTGAACCTCTCAGATATAGAACTGGCACTTTGAGAGCATACCATAAAGCTGGTGCTCTCAGAGTGTTTCCAGTACTACTAGCAAATGATAGACATGCTTCTCCTCGATAGTTGAGTAGATTAGAATGTCATCAATGAAGACCACCACAAAGCGATCAAGGTATGGCTGAAAGATCTTGTTCATGAGACCCATAAACACTAGTGGAGTGTTGTCTATGACAAATGGAATAGCCAAGAACTTGTAAAGTCTGTACTGACATCTGAAAGCTGTCTTCTGCACGTCCTTATCTCGCACTCTAAGCATGTGATAGCCTGATCTGAGTACTATATTTGAGAACAATCATGCTCTATTCATCTGATAAAATAGGTCGTAAATCCTTGTGAGTGGGTACCTGTTCTTCACAGTCACCTGGTTCAGGCACCGATAGTCGATAAAAAGTCTCAAGATCCTATCCTTTTTCTTTGCGAACAAAATCAGGGTCGTCCAAGGAGAAACACTAGGCCGAATGAATCCCTTCCCCTGTAAGTCCTCCAGTTATACCCACAACTCATGAAGCTTGGAAAGAGCCATTTGATTTGCTGGTGTAGGTATCAGTGCTGCCTCGGGGTACAAGTCATTGTAAAAGTCCAACTCTATGTGATGAGGTAGACCCAAAACATCATCACAGAAGACATCTGCGTACTAGTCCACCACTATAGGATAACTCGAACTCTCCACACCAACTTCTATGAGGGTAAGGCTATCCAAATGATGAGTGATTGGCTGCACTCTCTTCCAGGTAAGTCCATAATGTTCTTCAAAGGCTCCCTTCTCACTGTTGAAGGTAAACCTGGTCCCATCTGTGTGGACACACTGCACTTTGTGGCTAATACATTCAATCAGAGCATGGACAGTAGATAAACTGTCCATACCCAAGATGACTTCTTAAGGCCTCGACATCACTACTAAGATATCCCAAACAACGCTCTCGCCTCCTAGAGTAAGTTCGCACTACCAGCACAAGTGTGTAATCATCAAATCTGCTCCCATAGTACTCTCTTTCTGTATGTATCGAGCCAACGGCTCCGTCAGAATATCTGAGCTCTGAACGAGGGTAGTGGAAATAAAAGAATGACTGAAACCTGTGTCTGTAAGTACTACAGCTAAGGTCGAGTAGACATTGATTGTACCTCGTATCATCTCCAGAGCGCCATGGTCATAGGCCTCAGCTTCTAGGAGATGAGATCTCCACGGTCCACCTACTCCCTATAGTCGGGGTGGACCACCTAGTGGTGGTGGTGGTAACATCTTGAATCATCACCCACCGCAAACTACATGGAAAGCTCCTCTACTACGTTTTCTTTCTCCCTACGGAACTCCTCAATTGAACCTCTGTCTCTACTTGGGTGGTCCCTTGACTGTCTTCTGATCATCTGTATGGCGGGTTGGGTAGTCACAATCCATGTGACCCTACTCGCTACATGTGAAACACTGCCTGTTCCTCGCATGACTGGATCAGTCTATGATACCCCTCACAACTAATCCTGAGTCATGCGGTCGTCCACCAGTAGGTCTAGTCCTCTTGGACCTCTGTGACATATGTCTACTGCCATCTGTAGAAGACCCTGCTACGTAACGTCTGATGGTGGGTCTCGCTACAGGTGATTGCTCAGCAAGAAAACACTCCACTATGAGGGCTCTCTCTAACACCCCCTCCTACATCGGGATGCTGAGAGAAATCATCAAATCTTTAATATCCCACTCGAGTCCCTGCACAAAGGTCCAAGCCTTGAAGAATGGGTCACATACCATATTAGTGGAGTATAATGAGAGGTCGGTGAACCTCTCTGAGTACTAAGCCACAATCATGCTACCCTGCTGCAGATGAAAAAACTCATGTATGTGCATTGTGTGAAGAGTTTCTAGGAAGAAATCTGCCTGAAACAAGCTCTTTAATTCTACCCAGAGAAGAAACACCTCATCATGAACCTAGAGCATCAAGATCCACCATCTTTTTATTGTTTCCTGTAGAAGACTGGCAGCAAGGATCCCCATGAGATTAGTTAGTTTCCCTATCCGTCGGAAGACTCTCACCATGGCCTATAGCCAATCCTCAGTTGCCTATGGGATCATCTCTCCCCTGAACCTAGGTGGCCTATAGTGTTGGAACTCGTGCATCATGCTCAAGAAGCATGCACCCTCTCCTGCTAGGGTTGGTGGCATTAGTTTCTTAACGGGTAATGGTACCACTGGTGCCTCCACTAATGCCTCTACAAGAAGAGGGCCCTACACCAAGGCCTCGTTACTCGGTGGGAAATCAGTGTGTAATAGACCTGGAACCCTAGATGGTTGTCTACATGAAGTCATCCTGAAAAGAAACCGGTGCACCATGGTAAATATGTTATACCTGGTGAGCTGACTCAAGGAGTTCACAAAGAAAACTTTTCAAAATAGACACACAATCAGTTTTTTCATGCACTAAGTCAGATATCAGATGTCAGGGTCCTAGTGTATGGATACGTCGGCCACCACACCAACACTGGATTCCCTAAAATGATAACCACACTCACTATAATTAACACTATTGTTGTTAAAAATAAAGATTAGAGTCTTAGGTTCTATGGTAGAACCGACACCTCGGATACCAATTTGTCACGACCCGTTCCCATGGGACCATGTCGTGACTACCCCAAGCCTTCCATCCATAGGACAGGGGCTGGTGACTAGCACTGAAAGGCGTATTGCCTAAAACTAGTAAGGCATATCCCTTATAACCAGTAAACACACGCAATCAAGCACACAATAAGATACGAACACAAGACAACTGTATAGAAAAAAGAGTGCTGAAAGTAAAAAGGGGCCGGAATACAAGTCCAACAATAATGGTACAAGTACAACTGAAATACAATACAACTGAAGAAAAATAAAGGCAGATACTAGGTGGTCCTATGAGGTTCCTACCTGAAGGGTAGATACAGATCGCCTCCTCAACACTCCACGTCTGCCCGTCTCCTCTGCGTACCGTTACGCCGTATGGTCCACCTCTAGGCCCCGTTTAGCCCTGGTACCCTGAACCTCGATCATCGTTGTCTGTCGTCTGCACCAAACACAACAAGGTGTGGGCATAGCCAGTACATGGGTGAGTATAATGGTACTCATTAGAGACCCCGAGACCCTCAATGTCTCACAAAATCCACAAAACGATAAACAAAAATGTATGAAGTCAACTGAAAACCCTACTTAGGTATATGCCCATACATATACATATGTTACCAAGTATACCCATCTCAATCATGAAGAAACACAAGGTCCACCCCAAAAGACCAAAGATCAAGTCTTTCACAATGGAAGAAATACCATGAAGGTAAGTACCGAAAAGGTACGTCACATAGTAGAATACCACCAAGGTATTACCACAAAGGGAAGTACCACACAGGTTTGAACTCAGCTCACACCAGGTATTTATTATGTACGGTAGTAGAGATGATTATATGTAACTACATAATAAACATATTCTGTTAAGGGAAGAACCAGGAAGGATCCCTAAGTGTTGAACCACACAGGATCTCTTGGTACTGACCCACACATGATTTATCGGTGCTAACCCACACATGATTTCTAGGTGGTAACCCAAAAGGGATTTCTCGGTGCTGACCAACAATGGATCGCTTGGTAAAGACCCACACAGGATCGCTCAGTGCTGACCCACAGAGGATCACTCAGTGCTAACCCACACAGGATCACTTGGTCTCGACCCACAAAAGATTTATAGGTTCTGACCGACAGATGATCGCTCTTCATTCTTCACATCATAGCCAGCTAGAAGGTTCCTTCACTAAGCTTGCTCGTCACCGGGAGGTCCCCTTAAAATGCAACTGGTCGATACTCCAACATTCACAAAGTCCCATTAATAAGTATATCGAATGATTTCCATGTCATTGGGGTCTCAATGCAACAGACGGTGCGTCAATCAGACACTCTGTCTGTATGTTATTAGCCTTTTAGTCCAGAGGGCCTGGTTGGATCCGTTCTCGATCCAACCCGACTGTTTTCCAACTTTATTAAAAGATCGAGTGGGGTATACCAAAGGGACTGTCACTCTCCAAGGTTTATAGCTCAATTGACAGTTTTTGAAATGAATTCATGGTGCCAAATTTATGGATGATTTAGTGAAAATCCTGTAGCTGGTCCGGGTCCAGTCCGACTTGGCCGGCTGGGTCTGGCCTGTCCCGTGCAGGGTCCGACCCGGCCTGTGCTGGGCGACACGTGGGCCACGGAGTGGCGTGAGGCTGTGAGGGCAGCGCGGAGGCTATGATTTCAATACGGTGGTTGTAAAGGCGGTGAGGCCACGGGGGCCGCGAAGGGCCGCGGGGGCCGTGAGGCTGCGGGGCGGCGAGGCCGCGGGGGCCGTGGAGGACCGCGTGGCGGCGAAGGCCATGGGGGATACATCGGATTGCGGCGAGGTGAGGTCGCGTGTTCCATTGGGCGGCAAGGTCACAGGGGCCGTAGAGGGTCATGGGGCGGCGAGGCCGGGGGGACCGCAGTGTGTAGTAGGGCAGAGAAGATTGTAAGGCTCGGGGGGCGACGAGACCGCGGGGGCAACAGAGGGTTGCGCGGCGACGAGGCAGCGGGGTGGTAGAGGCCACGGAGCGGCGGTCTTTCGGGGCTGGTCGGGCCGCACACCGGGCCTCCACCAACGGCTGGCTTGACCGGATACCCACTATTTGGCACCTTTATAGCCACTGACCGTGGTGCTGTCTGTGATTCTCGACTTCCACCATGGCCAAACGCTGACACGGGTATCCGTCACCATTGCGATGAATAGACAAAAGAACCCTATGGTTTGCGAAGTGTCCAGTCCATGTTTTTTTGGCCCATAAACTCCGCATTAGGGAGGTAGAAATCAGCTCAAGAATAATGATTCAATTTGAGAAGAAAATTTAACATTGATCAATTTAAAACACACCCCTACCTCGTTCATTGGTTGATGTGGATGAGGAGGGAAGAATGGTTGTCGATTGAAGATTTCCCACATTAGAGGATGTCCTGAGGAAAAGTCTAATTCATGCATTCAAATTATTTGTTGGAGGAGCATTCTTCATTGGAGAAGAATAATTCCCCCAAAGTTCTCTCCCAATTTTCCTTTTCCAACACCTCTCCCAATTCCACCTAAAAAATAAAAGGTCACCAATATGATATGTTTCTCCAATTAGATTTTTGGAAAAAATTAAGTTGGCATCAAAATTACATTGAGGTTGGCATAATAAATTTTGGGGAAACCTAAAGGTCACCTCCCCTATTAAAGAGGGAGTTCAAGAGGTTTATCACATTAAGAGGGTTCAGGTGGTCCCCACCCACAAATTCAAAATGGGGGTTTTAGGTTCGGTCGTCCCCACCGCATAACCCCACATGGGAGGTTTTGTTCTGGTGGTCCCCATATAGGAACACTAAAATGGGCAGTTTAGTTCTTGTGGTCCCCACCTTTTAACATCCACATGGGAGTTTTAAATGAAAAGAAAATGTTACACAATGTTATTTTATTTTATTCATTCATGAATAAGTTAAAACTGATTTCCACCATCTACCCATGGTGGTAAAGGAGAAGGTCACCTTAAGTGAAAACCGGCATTGCGAGTTATATGGTGCCCTCAGATTTCAATTCTGAGCACCGGTTCAAAATTTAGAAAAACCTGCTCGCACGTTTACTGAACGTACCTGAAAAAAAGTTCAGAAATTCATTCTGAGCACTCTGGGCCTCAAAATCACCTACTGTCAATTTTCACAGGCTCGTACAATTCCCATTTAATTAAAAATTAATTAATTGAATGTTCTTTTCTTTACACAGATTTTCCCAACTAGATAAATGTATGTCATCTAATTTAAAAATTCATTAATCAAATAAATCAGAAATCGTGTATTCAAATAGGAATAGAATTTGGTGAAATTTTGGATCATACCTAGTGGATGATTAGGCATGAAAATTATATTGATAGATCATTCCCACATATCAAAATAAAATTACATTGGTCATACAAAATAAAAAAGGGGAGTATTTATATTAAAATAATAACCTCGACCATTTATTATATGTGTTAATGGATATGGGTGTAGATTAAATCCTTTTTAGGAGCCTACAGAAAAAACTATTTAAAAACAAAAAACAACTATGGTATTTTTTAGAACATATTAGATGTAAATATATTATAAATAGAGGATAATAATGTTTTATTTTTGAAAACCATTAAATATTAGTGAGTAAGTATCATATATAATAAAAATTATGGAGTAAATATATGTTCACACTAAAAATGATAAAAAAGAGATTTTTTTGACACTTTAATTAAAATAAACCATTTGGGGAACACACAAAAATTATTTAGATATTTTCGAAGAAGATAATGTAGAAAAAAATAGAATGATTAAATTATTTAGTAATAAATATGGATACTATAAAAATCATCTATTTAATTATGAAATGGAAGAAGGTAGTTTCTTGACCACAAATAAGAGATGAAGTCGATTTTTATTACCAGAAACACATCAGGGAAACATTTAGTTAAGGGGAAATGTAATAGAAATTTATTATATAAACCCCCATGAATATAAAAATGAAATGATGAGAGTTTTTTAAATATTATAAATTAATGATATGGATTATCATTAAAAAATAATACTAATTTGAAAATAAGATTGAAAAAAAACCTTACAATTTGAGCAACATTTTGATCAAAACCACTCTGATATTGGGTATCTTTTGAAAATATTGACATTTATAAAAAAAATTTACCGGATAAAACTCATAAAACAAAATAAATACAGAAAAATAATATAATTAAAAATATAAAACACAATTTTAAAACTACCATGGTGCTCATTCAGAATAATTCAAAAAAATTAAATTTGAGAAAAATAACAACATACCATTATTCCTCCTTAGTCAAATGAGATATAAACTATTGTAAAAAGACATAAATAACTTAATATACTATTTAAAAACATGGTACATAAACATTACAGTTTTATATACTTCATTTATTACATTTATAAAGAAAACATTAGTTAGTTATCACAAATTTTTACCATCAATTTTTATAACATTTCGTTGTTTATTTCATACAAGATTCTTGAAGATGAGATAGATTCACACAATGTGGATTCAAGTTCATAATTCAAATATCATTAATGTAAAATTATTCATTTATTATGTTGTCACCATATTCTCAATTTCTTTTGGTCAATGAAATTAATGGATATTGTTTGAAATAGAAATTGTCATAGACTAGTTTTCAACATGTCTAACAATTGAAAAGTGATATATTAATAAATATTGTAAATATTAATAGAACCATTTTATAATCATTAAAATGTTTTAAATATATCATTATATCATGGTATTATAATTATATAACCTCACATAATCATTTATTATATATTTATTATAACATCGAAAACGTTTGGGGCTAAATAGAGGCAAACGGAAACCTATTTTAATGATTCAATGAGAAAGAAGGTGTATATAGATAATGATATTGTGGAATATATGAAAAATTAAGAATATAATAAATATAATATATTTAAATTAAATCAATTCTAGGGACCAACAATGATTGGTGGTGATGAAAATTGAATTTCATTCTTTGTGGAGGCAGTAGCCTGCACGTATGCACAATTGATGATTTTATTTTTTTTAATTGATATGATCGATTAATTTAAAATGATAATATCCATAATATAATTACATTAAAGTATATAAATTATAATAATATTATCCTATTATTTTTGTATAATAAATATTAAAGAAGAAATTAAAAATAAAATCAATGTTGTAGAAAATACTTTGGTTAGGGAATAAAATTTTCCATGGAATTATCTTTAAAAATGAAGTAATTATACTAATTAACGGTAAAAAGATTAATTTAAATGATGTATAGGATAATATGAGGAATAATTTGGAATATTTTTAATAATAATTTATATAGATATATTTGTCTTGATTTGGTGGAAATGTTACCCTTTTGTATGATAATGGAAGGTTAGTTTTGGAAGAAACAATTAAATTTTTAATAATGTAATGTTACAATTCAGAATTAAATGGATCCAAAATGAGAGAAGGTGGAGGAAAAGTGGTTTCTGTTATATATTCTACTAATATAATAATTTTTATAGAAACCTATAGTGTTTTTAGGATGTTTTTTTAATTTATTTAATTTTAACCAAATTTACTTTTGCCTCGGTAATTAATTTGATCATTATTAATTAATTTTGATGAAAAAAATTAATATTTTACTATTTTCCTAGTTTTAACAAATTTCTATTTTTTAAATCATTTTATAAAATAAATTTTTTTAGGTTCTAAAAAAAATTAAAATAAATTCACAGAATGCGTTAAAATATTTTATTTTAAAAGTTTGTTATTATGTTAAAATATTTATAAACAAGATAATATTATCATAGATAGTAGTTATTATGAAAAAAATATTTTTATTATAAAAATATATATGTGTATTTTAATAAATATATTATTTCATTATTAAATTACAAAATTATACAATAAGAAAAAATATTAGTTTTAAGTAACATTTTAATTTAGTTCTAAAAAAGGTGGACAAAGGATTTTTAATTACAATAAATAATTTAAAATTCATAATTTTATTCATTTGATTAATATATTATTTCTTAATTTTTTTTCTAATCTTCTAGGATATACATACATATAGTTAGATTCAAAAAAAATATAATTTTCACAAAACCCTATTTTTCGAAATAAAATAAACCCCTTCAAAAAAATAAGAAACGTTTAAAAACCAAAAATAAAACATTGTATGCATTTTTATAAAATTTATATTCTAAAATATATAATTTTAGTTTTAAATTGAAAACATAAAATATAAACAAATACTGTATTTAGTGAAAAAAATCATTTTTAAACATTTAGTGTTTTTAATATTATTTCATATAAATTTCTTGTCCAAAAAATATAAATATATTGGTTCATATATTATAATAATTTTAAAATTTTCAATTTACTAATTTAATGGTAAATATATATTCATAAAAAATAAGTTCGTTCGAAAAAATGAATATTTCCTTTTTTTTATAAAATATTTTTCAAATACCTTTATAATTATTAATTAATATTCTATAAATTAATTTTACTTCACCACTGATATTAAAAAATATTATTTGAACTCTATCATATCAAATTTTCCTTATAATATTAATATATATTTGTAACGTGTATATATATAATATTATAATATCATATTTTTATTTCATTGTAAGTTATATTATATAAAATTCAATGCTTATCAATACATGACATCATTATACTGATTGGATATATGACCAACAACCATATTTTCATTAATGATATTTTCAAGGACTATATTTCACACAATAATATTACATTGCTATATATATACACTAACTAAATGCATTTTTCATTCCACTCTCACTTTTAACAACATAGTTCTGATTTCGTGTTATAGATTTTCCTTAGTACATTCCCCTTTCAAAATGATCTTCCTCATATTATGTTATGTTAGGATATCAGTGATCCTGAATGTTAAAGATGATACAAGGGATTTATAGTCATGTAGATTTAATAATATTCTATCTACAGTCCCCAATTGATTTGTGTACTTTTAAAACATTTATTTTATCAACTATGAGTAAACATATTTGGTGTGTAATACTTAGTTTTATATGATTTTGTTATAATTTCAAACATATGAATGCATAATGTCAATTTAGTTTTAATTCATATTTTTTGTGACTTATCCCCAAATCTATTTCAATTCCATTAAAAAATATAAATAATATTGTTTTTAATTATAAACTTATAGATTATGGGAGTAATATTTTACTACAAAATTAGGTGTATTGAATATCCCAGGAAGATTGTAAATAATACAGGATAAAAACATATTTTTATCTTGGTTTTTATGGGTTTTTTCACATCATATTTTAGTCATTGTTAAAAAACATGATTCAATAATAGTTTTTTACATTTCTTCAAATTGTTAATGTTAAAAATAGACTTTCGTTGTAACTTATGAAATATCAAGTGTAAAAATATACACTTTCATTTTTTATGATTTTTTTGAGTAATTTATATGAAAAAATTATTACAAATAAAACAGTTAATTTTTAAATAACTATAAAATCTTAACAATAATTATTAAAAAAATTAATAATTATTAGTTGTCAAAAATAATTTATAATTTATTTATTATCATCTCCTTACTTATTATTTATGATTTCATAAATTTACTTTCTATGAGATCACATATCCTTATACATTTCTCCTTCAAGAAAACTCTATGTGCTCACACAAAAAACATCAAATAAATAAACATGTAATATGTTATAAATTTTATTTAATTTTTTATATAAAAATATTTTAGAAGTAAAATTACAAAAAACTATGTTTTAAATTATTAATAAATTAAAAATTATTCTTATAATAAATATGAATTATTAATTATTAATTTCCTAATACTAATTAAAAATTATTAATAATTAATTTCTCACTCTTATAATGTTTTTTTATCATTAAGAATTACATTTATAATAATTAATAATTAATGTTTTGTAATTAGTAATTAGTAATAATTAAGAATTACAAATTTGAAATCCCCCATAATTAATAATTAATAGAGATAGATAATTATTAATTAAAAATGACTAAGTAATAAGTAATAAATAAATAATTATAACAAATAAATAAATAATAAATTCTGTATATTATTTTTAAATTGAAAATAAATCATAAAAAATTATTAACTAATTTTGAAAATAAATAATAAGTAATAAATAATATAATATTTATTAATAAATATTATTTAATAATTAATATTTATCAATTTTATACTACATAGTAAAAACTACAAATTTTTTGAAATAATTTTCAGGTTAGTTTTTTTAGAAATTAACACGAATAATACTATCAAGTCATGTTTTTATGAAATCTATCTTGTTCTTTTTTCTATATTTTAAAGAGAAATTTTTTTGTGGCATCATATTTTTGAAAACATTTTTTCTATGTGGATATTTTTAAAAATAGATGTGAAAAATATTTTCTAATGTGATTTTTAAAAAATTTCCTTGGTAATATTTTCCAGAGTGGTTTTTTTAAAAGACCATCTTAAAAAGTTTATATTTTGAGAGAACATATTTTTTGTAACATGGTATTTTATGATATATTTTCCTATTGGTTTTTCATTATTAGAAAATATTTATCTTATCATTTTTTTTAAAAACTGATTGAAAAAAATAATTTTTTTTTTCTTTTAAAAAATGGAATTTTTATCATTGTTTTTTAAGAAAAATATGAAATTTTTTTTAAAGAAGATAATTTTTACATTGTAATATTTTTGGATTATTTTTTGCCTTATATTATTAAAATATAAGGTAAAATATATTTAAATTTTTTAGAAGGATAAAACTATTATTCTCATGGATTTTTTAGAACATTTATCATTTATTATTTTTTAACACCGTATTGAAAAATATTTTTCCTTTCCATTTTTTAAAAATAATATGGGAAAAATATTATTTATTACGGATTGAAAAAATATACAAAAATTTTCTTTGATGAGATATATATTTATATGAGAGATATCATTGTTATCATGTATGTATTTAAAAGATATGAATATTTATTATTATAAAATATTTTATAATACTTTTCATTTTATTATTCATTCAAATCTACGTTAAAAAAATGTTTGAATCTATTTTTTGAATAAAATTTTAACTATATATTTTGTAATGGTTTTTTAAACAAACCTAATGAATTTTTCTCAACAAAATATTTTTTTATCAGGCTATTTTTTATCATATTTTTTACAGTATTTTATAATAATATTGTTAAATATATTTATATTTTATGAATAAAGGTATTTGTAGTGATTTGTTATTTCTTGATAATATATTTCCTTTTATATTTTTTTGAAATAAAATGATGTAAAAAATAATTTCCATGTTTGTTCTTTAACAACTGATATTAAAAAAATTACATTTGGTATTTTTTATTGCATATTTTTCAAGTGAAATGGAAAATATTTTTATTATAATTTATTAAATAATCTATATAAATATTTTATATTAAATTTAGTAATTTTATTAATGCAATTTTGTAAAGAGGATCATATCCAATAATTGGGTGATTCATCAAACCCTTGGATTCCCATAAAGGAAGGTACAAAATGGATTCTTATTAGTGATCATTATCAAGCTCGACCATAAAGGGTATATTGTACACATGTTTTTCATTTTATAGTATACATTATTTCAATTTCCTTGAATGAATGATCATTGTATGTTGGTTAATTATTATCATTAACTAATAGAATGTGTGTTTTTTGGCCCTACAGAACACATAAAATAAATCATCTCATAGTAACATCGCATAAGGTAAATGATATCACTAGAAAATAGTAATCCTGAAATTCATAAAAAAAATTATATGCATAAAACATTTCATTATATTCATATATCTCGGATAAATTAAAAGTCATCAAAACATAATGTGTAGGCTCACTGCCTATGAACTGTACATAGGCACTCCATCAAGTCATATTGTCTCTCACTATATTGATATTATTTATAGATCCAAATGATTAATAAATTCGATTTATAAATGATATGTGGACCACAAATCCCAACCAGACATGATTCTCATAGGCATACAATCGTATAGTTCTATCTATTTCCTATAAAAGAAAACTACCTAATCCAAAGAATAGAAATCTCTGATAAATAATATGTGGAAACCTTGTTTATCCTTTTAGAAAAAATCCACACTATATCCCAATATTTATGTGATCTTGAAAACCCATTCATAGTATCCATGATGGATTAGTCTCACTTCTAGTTAGAAAATTAGAAGAGGCTATAAAAGAATTTGTATATTACAATAAATTACCATCACATGATAACATGTAAGGAATCTAGATTCCAACCATATTATTTCCCTCTTCATCCAAGACAAAAAAAATATACTTTTATATCATGGTTCAAATTGGTAAACCCTGGGGGTAGAGCCCTATGAAATAATCACAAGTCAACTCTTCCCTTATGGAAGTCAAGACTGATAATTTACAATAAACAATATATATATTTCTCACCACATTTATTTGATATTTGAATATGCTCCATACTATATATTTTCTCCCACATCAAGTAGTAATATGAATCATCCAAATGACTCCCCTTCACCCTATCCAATAATGGCGAATTGGTTGTCCGATAAGTTATTTTAACACCACTAGATCATTTTTAATATCCAAATATAGATCAGAAAAATGGCTCATCAACATTCACTCATCATCACACTCATGAAAATTCAATGACTCCATATTCTATATTAGACTAATTTCAACTATTTTTTTCCATTTCTTGGGGTGTAGGATATCTCAAAATAAAAACAATAGAATAATTAAACCCATATTTTCTATCAAAGACTCATATCTCATATAGATAATATATATCATGGACTCCTATGGATAATATAGACCATAGATCACTCTATAAGGAGAAATAAAACTTTTATTTCAAAACCTGAAACAAAAAATCATGAAATATATCATGATTTAGAAATTTTAACTCATGCGATCATAACCTCTATGAACCATAAGTGGGAATCTGAATATCTTATATTAATAATTTCACATGTTATTCTCTCATTTCAACATTAAAGTCATATTTGCTTTACCAAAATATATAAATTCATGACCATTCCTCATGTATATTTTTAAATACCAACACTTATTACATATATATATTATATATTTAAATATGAATATTAATTGTATAATATAATGTTCTTTGATAGAATCTTATTGCACTATTTCAATTAGAAACATTTATACATAAACAACTAGTTCATAGGTGAACTACATAATATACAATTATTTTCTTCATAACTATCACCCATTTGAGGCATATAATACATAAATTTCTTCAAAACATGGGGAAAATAAACATAAGAAATTTTGAACACAAATGATCTGTAAGGGTAAAAATGGAGATATTAAACTAACATAAGAACAAGGGTAGAAGAATTAGAGAATCATTTTATAACCATACCCTATATATTATAGAATCATAGACATGATTAATTTTATAAATATTGGTATTTCATAAGACATTAATAATAATGGTATCAATGAACATGTGCCATGAGGCCATAACATTGGTAAAAGACATAGATTTATATCATTCACATAAGCATAAAATATAATTTCAAAAGTATTAAAGGATTACCACCAACACTATAATATTGGAATATATTTACTCTAGAACCCAGCATAGTAATCAAGTTTCACACTAAGGCTATCCTAGTGAATAAAGTATATTATTGAGCTAGTTTAAATTCCCATTATAGTCCTATTTATTTCATGTGATATCAATCTTTACCCATTGCATTTGAGGGAGATATAGTTTCCACCAATCACAAAATTTATATATTTTTTTCTTCCATAAGATCATAAAACAATCTTTATAACATATCCAATGAAAATAAATGGGTTTCATAAAAATTTCATCATAGAATAACCAATCTAAAGGAAACAGGTTCAATATGTATTTCATCATTTCATCATAACATTCCCCTTAAAAAATAGATAAGTTCAATAAAAAATCATTATTATAAATATATACCATCCAGTTAAGGAATAAATATTTTACTTGTATCATAAATCCATTATATCTTATATAAAATCAAATGATGACATCTTATATAGAAAATGATTATGAATGATCACTTGGAAAATTCCACGAAAAAATAAGCTTTCCATTTTGAAAATCACCCTTTAGAAACTAGAAAATGACATAAAATTGTGGAAATTCATTTCCGTGGAAATGTCATTGAAAAAATATAATTTATTCTTTAAAACATTGAGTGTTCATTATGATAGAAAATAAAATTCATGTCATACATGTTAAAATAATGATTCCTTTTATATTTTTTATAAATGAAAAATGTACTTCCTTGGGAAAACAAAAATAACATTTATATGAAAATAATTTTGAAAATTTATAACATGGGAAAAAATTATTTAAAAACTTGTAATAAAATTTTAAAAACATTTTTAAATTTTTTTTTATAAAACATGGACATGGAATAAAATTTAATTTCAACTAAAGAGTTAAATAAAATAATAATTTCTTTAATAAGATTATTTTTAACAATTGAGTACATAAAGAGAAGAAAATTAAATTATGGGAAATTATTTCTTCACAAAAACATTGAATAGTAAATATTATTGTGTTTCTTGAGATATAAGAAATAATATTTCATTATCCGAAGTACAATTATAGGAAATCCTAAAAAACAATTAGATTGTAACATAAAACCTCTACCACATTGGTATCATTTGAATTATATGACACATGAAATAATGAATTTAAATGAAATAATAATTATATTGGGAATAAAAAACCCATTATATATCTTTTCAAGTGAAATTTTTATAAAACTCAATAAATAAAATAGGATCATAACAAAACATATGTCTCAAAGAAGCCAATTTAAGACAAGATTAACACACATTAACACTCGAATACTTGTGTACATGTCTGAACCTTCTATATGTTAAACATTGGTTTATTATACATCTAATTAAGAATTTAAATTATATATATCATACCATTTATCATTTACTTATTCCCTTTTATTACTCATTTATTAATAATTACATGTTATAATCACATTCCATGTAATTACTAAATTGTTTTTTATATATGTTTTATCATTTTATTTTTCTTCCATTTACATTAATCGTGGTTCCAAAATATACATAATGTAAAAAATGATAGAAATATCGTAAATATTAATTATATAATTATTTATAGTAATTCATTAATTTTATATATAGAAAATTCTATACACCACTCATAGAGACGATATTCCATATATATACATAGATGTTGATTCCATTTCCTTAACGGAAAAAAACGAGGAAGGAAAAAAATATAAAAAATTTATAGAGTAATTTTTATTTCAAATAGATCACTTATATTCATTATATTTATCCTTATTTCTTTTCATTTAATTTTTTTGTGAAATATTAATTACATTACTTAGTGAGGGGTAGTTCTCCGCACACACTAGAGACATTATCATATTCCCAAAAAATGAATGTTAATAAGTTATAAATTATATTATAAATAAATAATCAATATTATTTCATAAATACAATATAAATATGGTATATACATCATTATATCTAGCCTTGAGATGTAGTAATTGAAAATAAATTACATTAGTTCATGAGGGGGTAGTCAGTGGTATACAAGATTGACAGTTTCATTTCCCACATGATGGAAGAGGAGACGGATGTAGGTAATTACATTAAATTAATGAAATATTAGTATATTATAGATACTTATTTTATTATTACATTGTGGTTAAATATTATTTTAAGGGGTTAGAGGAAAAGTAAAATGATAACACGTTATTAAGGGACATACCTCTTCTTTTGAGAACCCCTTATAGTATATATCTAAAAACCTATTAAGAGGGTTTACTGATAAAATATGTCCTATATGATGTGCGGATAGAATTTAGGAATGCATTTTAATTTTTTCCTACAAAAACTAGAGGGTTTCTTATGTGTCAATATGATAGGATACGGGTTTCCCTTTTACATGTGGGGGATAGGGTACTTGGAAGTTTTGAAAAAAGAAAGGTTTGCCCTCATTTCAAACATTCCACAATGATAAAAAAGGAAAAATTATAAAACCAAAAATTATATTAGGTAAATATATATCTATTAAATAATAATTTACAAATTTTTATGATATTTTAATTGTTATCTTTTTTAGTTTAACCCATTGCAAACCAATTTTATCCTTAACCATATTAAATATTTTTTATTATTTTTCCAATTCATTTGGACCAAAAATTAAGTTGAAACTATTATATAATACGAATTATTTTGATAAAAAAATATTTAATCATATTTCTAAATTACATTCACATAAGTGAAAAAAATTAGTTAAAAATTAATCCCACAGAAGTGATGAAAATGTCGTTTTTGAAAATGAAAAGTTTCTCAATTAGAGAAAATTTAAATATCAAAAGAAAACATAATTTGATTTGAAAGACCTAAATTTGGTTTATTTTTAAAATAATTAAACTCATTTTACATTTATGAAATTTTAGATAATATATGTAACATAGTACATTCTTTAAACAAAAATAATGTTTTTAAATTACTATTTTTACTATTCACTACAAAATTAATCTTTTTAGAAAATTATCAGAAATTCACCATGAACTAAATTTGAGATGTTGATTCAAAAAATGAAATTAATTTTTTAAAAAAATGTTTGAAAATTTTTAGAAATTATTTTTATTATTATTTCTTGAAAAGAAAAAATCATTTTTTAAGAGTAATTTAGAAACATATAAATACATTTCTCAAAATTTAGTTATATTTTTTTTCAAAATGTTTTATTAATATAAAAACATTATTATAAATTTTTAAAATGTAGATTTTCCTATTCAAAATTAATATTTTACTGCTTGTTTATAATGGTCATGTTTAAATAATAACATTAAAAGTATATCATGTTTCTTAAAAAAATTTGTTGCGTGAAAAAGAAGCTATCTAAGAAATTAAATTTATCTGAAAAAAAATATTTCGTACAATATTTGGGTTTCACATTCTACCCCACTTAAAATTAATTTCCCCCTTGAAATATCGTAACTATGGTATAAAAAATGTTGATACTTCTACCTCATTACATTATTGGGTTCCCACATAGTTTCCTGGTGTTAGTCATTTTTCCACAAATATTTGAATATGCGAGTGGTCTTGTTTCATAGAATGATATTTTTGTGATCTAGGATCTATATAAATAAATTCTTATAAAAAATTCCATGCATTAACGATACAACTTCTAATTTAAAAAATTTTGGTAGATCAAGTGTGTATATACTTGAAATGATACATGGTACACATCTTGCACCTGAGAGAATTATAGTGGAATAAAAAAGAGATGATATACAGTCTTGATGTGATCAAGAATTTAAAAGGGATTTATTTACCTAGTTCTTTTTTCCATTCATTCTAATGTTTATAACCTTCTACCATGGAGAAATTCATGGAAACATGTTTTCTATAAATTGAAATTCTATATCACTCCTTCAATTATTAGCATAAAATTTTCACAAATTCGTGTTTGCCTTCTATGTTTTTGAATAAGGATAACATTATTTTCCGTTTCATCCACTAGATCATATCTCAATGGATTTATATCTCTAACATCATCACAATATGTTTTAGTTCTATACTTCTTTCAATAGAGGGATTCGTAAGTGTCCATCTGATTACACGAGTGAATGTAATTCTTATAAGTTAAATCAACTAGAGAAAGGGTTTTAACCCACCCTCAATTTATAA